>JAVGWX010000007.1:83675501-84365501 GCA_036924085.1 Ariolimax columbianus | reverse complement strand
TATCTTGTTCTTCATCATATTAGTTGTCTTCTTTTTCGTTTTCTTTTTGTGTACCTCTTCTCTATTTACACCTTCCTCTTCGACTTCTTCTTCTAAATCTTCTTCTTCTTCTTCTTCTATTTCTTCCTCCTCTTCTCTTTCTTCGTCTTTTTCTTCTTTTTCTCTACTTCTTTTTTTCTTCTTCTTCTATTAATTCTTCTTCCATTTCTTCGTTTTCATTTTTTTTATCTTTCTTTTCAACATCACCTTGTTCTTCTATTGCGTTTTCTTTTTTGTTTGGTTCGTCTTTTTTATCGTCTTCTTCTTCTTCTTCTTCTTCTTCTTCTTCCTTTGCTTTCTCGTGTTCATCTTCTTTTGTTTCTATATCATTGTCTCAAGCGCCAATTTCTTTATTTCATTCTTTCGAAATTTTTTTAAAAGGAAGACAACTTGGATGAATCTCTAAAACAAGCGTGATCAGTAGAAGTGTGGTTGCTTCTCTATGGCTGCTCTTTTTTTAAATGTACGTCCCATCGAAAATGGCCAGACATTTCATGAACTTGGCAATTATTTGTCAATTTTAAAAGTTGTTAAATTTCGGACCATTTCATGAGTTTTGACATATCTATGGTTATGGGATGAGTTTGGTAAAATTATGTCTGGCCATTAAATGAACTTGACAAAACCCATATTCTTTTTGGATCCTACCTCACCCTGGGGGCAACTCTTCTCTCTCTTCTCACCTCACTCTGTTTCATTTGACTCTATCCCACAGTCACACCCTTGCACAACTTTCACACGCGCCCTCGTGGTAAAGCCCTTCCATTGCACTTTGGTTGGGCTAGCTTCTGAGGGCGCACAAACCTAGCATAGGTACATACAGATGCACACATGCATCCAAGCACTGGTTTATGCGTCCTGATATCGCCCAATTGACTACGGTCTGGGGTGGAAAATGGCGCGCCTCCGCCAGTAGAAACTAGCGAGGCAAACATTTAAGCAAAAAAAAAAAAAAAAAAAAAGACGGAGAGAGAGAGAGAGAGAGAGAGAGAGAGAGAGAGAGAGAGAGAAAGAGGGAGAAAGAAAGTGATCTATGAACTAAAGATGTTTACTAAAGAAAATGAAATACAATGAAAACGAGAATTCAAGAACAGAAAAAAATGAAGGTGTGTGTTAATATGTATGTGCGTGTGTGTGTGTGTGTGTGTGTTTGCATGTGGCGAGAGAGATAGTGAGAGAGACACATACAGAAACAGAATGGGACACACATATTTAGCTAAGTTGAGAGAGACAGAATGAGAAACAGAGAGAGAGAGAGAGAGAGAGAGAGAGAGAGGGAGAGAGAGACACAGAGAGAGACAGAAACTGGTATAGAGAGAAGAGTGAAATTAACTCTCGATGTTCGTTTGTGAGAGATATTTGAGTTACAAGTGTTACCTATAATTTCTCCGTTAGCAAAAAATTATGTAAATAATTGACTGCAGAAGCTGCTTTCATGTGCTTCAGACACGAGACCCAGAGCCAAGACGCTTTCATTATGTCGGAGAAAGTATCGTTAAAATGACGTCCCGAACCTAACGACAGCCGAAAACCTTTCGGTGTAGATACTTTATAGACGTGGACCAGTCTGGCAGCTATAATAGGCAAATTAACATTACAGAGATAATATCACATTTGTGCAAACGTTCCAAGTTATCTTTGCTTGTACAATCAAGCATTGAATTAACGTGCATTTCAAAGATATGTGAGGGATGTTTGGTATAGGTGAGCGATGTTTGGTATATGTAAGTGGTGTTTGGTATATGTAAGTGGTGTTTGGTATATGTAAGTGGTGTTTGGTATATGTGAGATGTTTGGTATATGCGAGCGATGTTTTATATATGTGAAATGTTTGGTATATGCAAGCGATGTTTGGTATATGTGAGTGGTGTTTGGTATATGTGTGATGTTTGGTATATGCGAGCGATGTTTGATATATGTGATAGATGTTTGATATATGTGATAGATGTTTGGTTAATGTGAGCGATGTTTGGTATATCTGTGTGATGTCTGGTATATGTGATGAATGTTTGATTTATGTGAGCGATGTTTGGTATATGTGATAGATGTTTGGTATATGTGATAGATGTTTGGTATGTGTGTGACGAACAACATACGGCCATAATTGCAGCTAAAATATGGCTGCCTCACAATTAGCTTGCACCAAAGAGAAGTAGCATTTTGCTATTCTTCTTTTTAACAGCGAAGGAGTTAAACCTGTACAAATTTATTGCCGAATGAAGGTTCAGTACGGCGATGCATGTGTATGAGTGGAGTAGGACGTTCCAAAACGTCTTGAGTTCTGTGACAGACTGTTCACGGCCGGGTCAGGCACACCGAGTCGATAACGACCGTCGTAAAGAAAACTCGCTGATTGACTATGAATGCAATTGCCGAACATCTGGACATCAGTCAAGAGTCAGCATACCACATCTGGACATCAGTCAAGGTTCAGCACACTACATCTGGACATCAGTCAAGATTCAGCACACCACATCTGGACATCAGTCAAGGTTCAGCACACTACATCTGGACATCAGTCAAGATTCAGCACACCACATCTGGACATCAGTCAAGGTTCAGCACACCACATCTGGACATCAGTCAAAGTTCAGCACACCACATCATCAATGATGTGCTTCAGTACGATAAAGTGTCTACAAGGTGGGTACCAGGGTAGCTTACTCAAGAATGAAAACAACGACGCGTTGATGCCTGCCATAAACTTTTGCGGGGCTTTGAAGCAGGCGGTGGTGGTTTCCTAGCAAACAATGTTACTAGAGATGAAACCTGGGTTCACTACCTCGAGCCTGAAACGAAGAGAGCGAGAAACGAATGACGCAATCCCCCTTCGCCGAAACCGAAGAAGTTACACGCACAGAAATCTTCAATGAAGTAATGCTAACTCTCTTTTGGGATGAGCGAGGCGTTATTTTCGAGCCATACATTCCCGAAAGAAGGGGGGGGGGGGGGAGGAATAACACTGTTACCGTTGTCACGTAAACACATCTTCTCAGGAATCATCTTCGGCCCGCAATCAAATTCAAACGACGTGAACTTCTGAGTAAAGGTGTCATTTGCAACATGACAATGCTCGAGCCAATCCTGCGTGTGGAACGGCTGCAACCATTGAGGACCTCCACTTTCAGTATTCACCACATCCGCCAGACCTAGCCGCAGGCCATTTCCATGTCTTTGGACGACTAAAAGACATTGTGAGGAAAGACTTTCAGGTCCGATGAAGAGGTCGAGCAGGCAGTGCAGGCTTGGTTACACACGCGACAAAGGTCATTTTTGTCTTCAGGAATCCATGAACTTTATAGGCGACGAGGAACGTGTATCGAATGTTCTACAGGAATCCATGTACTTAATAAGCGATGGGGGACGTGTATGGAACCTTCTACGGGCATCCATGCACTTTATAGGCTATGGAGGACTTGTTTCGTGCGCAATGGTGACTGCGACAAAAAAGGATAGTTATGTTTCACTTGTTTAGAATAAATTTACAACAAACATAAATATAAATAAGACTTTTATTTGTAGTCCCCCTCGTGTGTATATATATATATATATATATATATATATATATATATATATATATATATATATATATATATATATATATATATATATATATATGTATAATCTTCTGGTTGATCAGTCCTGAGACTGGTTGGAAGGTTGTCTGAGTATGTCTCTTCATTTGACTTTATCCTCTGCAGTTCTTTTCATTGCAAAATACACTAATACTTTAATGTCCCTGCATGCCTGAGATGTTATTGTAAGCCTTGGTCGCCCAGGTCTTCTCTTCCCTTCAATCTTGCCGTCTAGTATTTTCTGAAGAAGACTTTCGTGTCTCATATAGTGACCCCAGCCAACTCAACCAATGTTTTTGTACCACACATTTGTCTTTGTGTACCCACTTCAGTAAGTAACTTTTCATTGGATCTTCTTTCTCTCCAACTCGCTCTTTTCATTCTACGGTAGCACCGCATTTCAAAAGCTTGCAAGCTTTTTTTTTATCCATCTTTGCTAGAGTCCACGTTTCAGCCTTATACAGTGAAATTTGCCACATATGAGTTGCGATTATTCTTTTACTCAGCTCTATTCCCATTTTCTTTGAGGCTAACAATTTTGTCCCTCTGAATTCCTGTTTTCCCATAACAATCCTTGTCTTAATTTCTGTCTCATTGCGAGAATCTTCTATTATTGTTTGGCCCAAATATGTAAACTTCTGTACTTGTTCGATTATTTCTCTATTGATTTTGATACATATATATATATATTTACACACATCGCAAGAAAAGAAGAATAGACGTGTACTGAAGTTCCAGAACCGCTTTATGGCATCCTCGTGAAAAGAAGAGGCCCTGCGTTAGGTCACCCACCAGATGAGAAGACTCAATAGAGAAGAACACCATTCGGGACCCTATGTCGAATAAACTGCTCATCCATTGGTCAATTCGTGCCCGCGATCGCAGCAAGTTGAAACATTTGGGACTCGCGCCAGGCCAACCCACCTGGTTGAGGAACGGGTTGACAGATTAACATATACACGAAGTATTGAGATACATATATATTGTAGGTCTGCGAACTAGGGGTCAGTTGTCTTCCCTCAGGGAAGGCTCATAACTTCAAAGTGGAACGGGTCTAAAATATAGGACAAGATGGATTACGACAGGCTGGACACCGTACAGAAACAAAACGCAAGACAGTCCGGAATCAATATTTCACCTTGCATATGAGGCTTCAAGTTATTAGAAGTGCAGAGAAGAACGAAGACAAGTTTTTGTAATTTAATATATGCAAAATAAATGAGACACAGGAATGTTTGAGCGTGGAGCTGTACACCATACCATCAAATGTCATTCTGACCGTATGCAAATTCATGCATGTTCACTAGAGACAAATGAACTAGTTAAAATGAAAACATAGCACCACAGAGTAGGTACGAATAGAAACAAACAACATGTTTATTATGTCGACCACCCTGTGTAAATCACATTCGTTTTAAGCTATAGTAATTGAACCATCTGTATAACGCTAATTGTTAATCCTGTATTCGGTAATTATTATTTCTGGCACACCATCCTTTTTACCTGTCCTCTTATCACTCTGAACTCCCCAAGACGGGTTCTCTATACATATGTATATCAAAGAGACACGCTGAAAGAACTCGTTCTTTTAGCTTAAACCTCTATCTATCTCTGCTCCAACTGTAGCCATCCGTTGCCAATGCGTATTTCGCCTGACTGAGGTCTTTATAATTTAGATTTTCAAATTTCGAGGAGATAATTATTTGACCATAGTTGATAATATATGAGCGTCTAGACAGTGGTCAAACCCCGATTATGGAACTCTTCAGTCAATGCAGCTTGAATCTGTTATTTGTGAAAAAATTACCGAAGGTAAAACCGCGAAGAATGGAACTGGCTACTTTAACTCACAAAAGCTGAGACTAAATGCAATGAAGTGTACAATACTGAGACTACGTACAAAGGTGTGAAACACTTGAGACTGCGTACAATAATGTGAAACACTTGAGACTACGTACAAAGGTGTGAAACACTTGAGACTGCGTACAATAATGTGAAACACTTGATACTACGTACAATGAAGTGTTCAATACTTTATCTCAGACGTCATTGTCTGCTATGTGACTAACTCTAACCTGAATTTGCTTATTTAAAAGTTATGCGATTCATGGAGGTCAGCGGGTGAGGTGGCCATACACTTCGGCTAAAATGATAAACAGACAAGAAAAGACAAACAGTTCATGTTTGGTGCTCTTCTCACCAACCATTTTTTCCTGTCTCCTGTAAATAAGATTCGCAGCGCTTACCAAATATAAACGCTATGCGTTCACGCACAATAAGTTTCCTCTCTAAGATAAGAAAGTTAGATTTTCGAACGCTAGGATTTTAAGCAAACATGAAAGTAAGCAAGAAGAAGATAACCAACTTATAATTAAGCCATCTACCAGGAAAAACGATTTGGTTGGTAAACTTTCGTTTCACATCATATCAAACTTGGAAAAACCTGGCAGCTCGTCCCATTTCTATGTGATCGATCTACTGATTTCTTCTTCGTATCCATCAAAACAAGTTATTTGAAGCTGAGCGTCTGCTCTGTGTTGTGTTCCTTACCTTAACGCATTAACAGGTAGTATGTATTAAATCAATAGCAATGACGGACTCGAAACAATAGTTTTACATGAGGTTGCAGCCCCATGTACGACCCACTTAAGACCCATTTATGAAATGCTAGGGTTGTGACAGTGGTTCCATTCTATTCATCCATCGTACCATTTGGATGTCCCTTTGGGATTAGCCACAATTCAATAGGATGAGATTCACGTGTGAGTATCCGTGAGCGTAATTAGGAGGAAAGAATAGCACCACTGGACCTCTGTTTGCCCAAGGGAGTTCAATGAGAGTTCTGTGTGTGACAGAGACGAGTGATTTCTATAAGAGTTCTGTGTGTGACAGAGACGAGTGATTTCTATTTGGGTTCTGTGTGTGACAGAGACGAGTGATTTCTATTTGAGTTCTATGTGTGACAGAGACGAGTAATTTCTATAATAGTTATGTATGTAGGACGAGTGATTTCTATTTGGGTTCTGTATGTGGGACGAGTGAATTCTATAAAAGTTACGTGTGTGGCAAAGTTCTGAATCTGACAGAGACTAGGATGTGATCAATATTCCATTGAAAGCATGTCGTTGTTATTGTCGTTTTCCGTTGTTTTGTCGTAGAAGCCACTCGTACTTGAGTTCGTATAACTCTCGACAACGTTTCTTTGATAGCTGGTTATAGTGGATCTTCTTACATCTCGAAACATACTTGAGAGCGTGCCCGGGGTCTTTTGTGCTATAGTGCAATGTCTGAACCCGCAGTAAGCTAACCACCACGGGATTACAGTTTCGAGCGTCACCTCGATGGCTAGACTGCTTTGACACAACATATTTCCAGTGAGCCGGACTGCAAACGTGATGTGGGGTCTTGATCAGTATGTTTTACCTGACACTGACGCGAGGTGAGACTTTGATCAGTATGTTTTACCTAACACTGACGCGAGGTGAGACCTTGATCAGTATGTTTTACCTGACACTGACGCGAGGTGAGACTTTGATCAGTATTTTTTCCCTAACACTGACGCGAGGTGAGACCTTGATCAGTATGTTTTACCTAACACTGACGCGAGGTGAGACCTTGATCAGTATGTTTTACCTGACACTGACGCGAGGTGAGACCTTGATCAGTATGTTTTACCTGACACTGACGCGAGGTGAGACTTTGATCAGTATGTTTTACCTAACACTGACGCGAGGTGAGACCTTGATCAGTATGTTTTACCTAACACTGACGCGAGGTGAGACCTTGATCAGTATGTTTTACCTAACACTGACGCGAGGTAAGACCTTGATCAGTATGTCTTACCTAACACTGACGCGAGGTGAGACCTTGATCAGTATGTTTTACCTAACACTGACGCGAGGTGAGACCTTGATCAGTATGTTTTACCTGACACTGACGCGAGGTAAGACCTTGATCAGTATGTTTTACCTGACCCTAATTGCTGTTATAAGCTATGGAATCCTTCTGTAAGGGGCGACTAGCAGCGTGAGCTAACCCCTCTGGGGTAGAAGTCTGTCCAACTCATGGTCTTGCACAACCCGACATACATAGTTTGGACATAGCTGTATGAATTTTGAAGAAAAAAAAAATTAAAACAAGTATATATTTGGTACAGAAAAATTTTTAGAGAACTACTACTTTTTCTGAGAATCGAGAGATGATGATTTAGACATCCAAGCATGTCGTAAAAGGCGACAAAGCAGGGTTAACCATGCGGCATAAAAGGGTATAAGGGTATAAAAATGAATTCTTACAGAAGTCACCACATCAAGAGCGCACAAAGTAATTCCCTTCAGTCTTCCTGTAACGAACATTCTACGATACTGACATATTTGCATGGAATGAAATAGCGAAGAAGAAGAGGAAGTGGAAGCAGGAGAGTAGAATAAGGAGGTTAAGAAGAAAAGAATGATCATTGAAAGCTTTCTGAGTCAGACGAGGCACCTTTTATTTGTTCCCGTCTGTGTTTAGATCTGAAGTAATCCTTATCGTTGGTGGTAACTCGGGCGACAAGTACAACTGCCTTAAAGACGTGTATATGTTAAACGAGACACACCAAGACATTCTATAAACACATCAACGAGATTTTTTCGAGAGATCCTTGGGGTCATCGCTGGAGCTACGGAGTTCGTGATTTGTGCGATGCTCTCGGTAGGTGGGGATAATGTTCTGTGCATAGAGACCGGGCCTTATCAGGAGACACGCGGCAATGAATTCGATCCCTCGCCTTTCACTTGAACTTGACAAATAAATCTTAGAGCAGTAAGTGACTGCTTGGATCCAGGGATTCGTAACTTGTGTGGCGCGACACGCAATGGCATCTTGTGCCTCGACATTTGGTAAGGTCGTAACACTATGTAGTTAACGTTGTGGGTGTGCTAGTGGCAGAGTAGTAGAGCGCTTACTTCTCATGACAAAGATGCCATTTTAAATTCTCGTTATCGACGTTCTAAAGTCGACCCAGCTGTAAATGTGTGTCTGGCTTACAGCTAAGAAAGGAAATGCAGCAAGGTAGTTCTAGTACAAATTAAAACACTTCATCTACAAACGGCAGTGTCCGCCCACTCTGCGACTACCTTGACCTTTAGTTTACAGTATTCGTTAATTTGACACGTCTTAGGGAATGACATGAGTGCGGCTAGACAAGTCTCGGGGTCTAGCATGAGTGTGGCTAGACAAGTCCAGGGGTCTAGCATGAGTGCGCTAGACAAGTCCAGGGGTCTGGCATGAGTATTAAGTCCATGGGTCTAGCATGAATGTGGCTAACACAAGTATCGGGGTCTGGCATGAGTGTGGCTAGACAAGTCCAGGGTTCTGGCATTAATGTGGCTAGACAAGTCCAGGGGTTTGGCATGAGTGTGGCTAGACAAGTCCAGGGGTCTGGCATGACTGCGCTAGACAAGTCCAGGGGTCTGACACGAGTGCTGCTAGACAAGTCCCAGTGTTTGGCATGAGTGTGTTAAACACAAGTAACGGGGTTTGGCATGAGTGTGGCTAGACAAGTCCCAGGGTCTGGCATGAGTACGGCTAGACAAGTCTCAAGGCCTGGCATGAGTGTGTTTAACACAAGATTTACTTCAACCAATTATTGGTCATTAGCAATAATATCCGTCTCTCGATCTTGGTTATTCCAACACTATCGTCGTTATAATATAAATATTCTAATACCTTCCCAATTAGAATAGAGAACTATTACAAATGTTTTCCCTATTATAATATAACTGTAGAGTTGAATAGAGAGGCGCGCAGGCTCTGGTCATGTGTGTTGTCAAGTGCAGATTTTATCGAAGACAAAATCGTCCAACCCGCGCATATCAACTTTGGGCTTAAGTCGCTCTGCATGTTGAGGAGGCGTCCAAGGTAGATGCACTCGGCCACGTCTGCCCAGTATCGTTCCATCTAGGACGATAGGGTCACGGAAAGCTAAGCCATTGCGCATAACTTTCGTCTTGGACGTGTTCATTTCGAGTCCCAGTGTCTTTCACTATCGGTGAAGAGCTGCTAACGTTTTATTGGCGTCTGTGGCTGCCTCCGTGATGAGTACTAGATGCTCTGCAAAGCGAAGGTGTTTCAGTAGCCTGTCATTTATGTAGATGCCAAAGATATCCCAGTCGCACATGCTGATGACGGATTTCAGGCATGCGGAAAAAAGGCTCGGTGAGATGGGGTCCCCTCTCTGTATAGGTACTACTACCGGTCTTTGGAAAGGTTGGATTGTAGTTGTGCAATCGGTGCAGCAGTCAGCAAGGATTCTTGGGTATTCTGGGTCGACCCCTTGATCTATTAGAGATTGCCAGACGAATTGTGGTTCTACCGGGCTTTTCAACTCCGCAGTACTAGATACAATATGCGACAAAAACATTGACACTCACGAAGGAGATATAGCCCAAACTCAGAGTGATCCAAGCATCGCTCAAGAGACGCATGGTCGGCCTCACGTTTTATTTGCCAGCGCACAAAAGGTGAGTTTGGTCTAGTCTAACGTATGTCAATCGTCCCTGGTGGAAGCTGCAGTAATTTATGCAGACAAGATGATCCATCGCTTTGGGGGTGGGGGTGGGGGTGGGGTGGTCCGACTCCCTTGCACCCCGCAACAATATTGACCTCCCACAGATGGGCGACTCATTATCCACAGGCTCACCGTGGTCCATGACAGAGACCATTGGAAAAGAAGTTGGGACCCGCAACGGTGTAACCACCACTGAAGAGCGGGGCGTCCAGCAATCCAGTAATTATAATATAAAACTATTCCAATATTTCTTCCTATTATAATATAAAACTATTCCAATATTTCTCCCTATTATAATATAAAACTATTCCAATACTTCTCCCTATTATAATATACAACTATTCCAATACTTCTTCCTATTATAATATAAAACTATTCCAATACTTCTCCCTATTATAATATAAAACTATTCCAATATTTCTCCCTATTATAATATAAAACTATTCCAATACTTCTCCCTATTATAATATAAAACTATTCCAATATTTCTCCCTATTATAATATAAAACTATTCCAATACTTCTCCCTATTATAATATAAAACTATTCCAATATTTCTCCCTATTATAATATAAAACTATTCCAATACTTCTCCCTATTATAATATAAAACTATTCCAATACTTCTCCCTATTATAATATAAAACTATTCCAATATTTCTCCCTATTATAATATAAAACTATTCCAATACTTCTCCCTATTATAATATAAAACTATTCCAATACTTCTTCCTATTATAATATAAAACTATTCCAATACTTCTCCCTATTATAATATAAAACTATTCCAATATTTCTCCCTATTATAATATAAAACTATTCCAATACTTCTCCCTATTATAATATAAAACTATTCCAATATTTCTCCCTATTATAATATAAAACTATTCCAATACTTCTCCCTATTATAATATAAAACTATTCCAATACTTCTCCCTATTATAATATAAAACTATTCCAATACTTCTTCCTATTATAATATAAAACTATTCCAATACTTCTCCCTATTATAATATAAAACTATTCCAATACTTCTCCCTATTATAATTGATAACTATTCCAATACCTTCACCACTATAACAGAGAACTATTTAATTACTTTTCTCATTATATTTTGGATCTCAGTATTAATCATTGTGGAATATTATACTGTTTCAAAATTGCAATATAGATCAAGTATGTCGCAGAATGGATTTTTTCATAAAAGTGTGACCAAAGTGTAAAGCTTTGGGAATCCCTACCTTGGTGAATTTTTTGGTAAAAAGATAGGCGAATGTGACATTTCATAAATCATGTCAGAAAGTCAAAAAAAAAAGAAAAAAATGTTTACAATAGTGTCAGATAAATTTTGCACGTGCAAAGAACATTTATTTTTAAAATATGTGATCAACATTGTTATTAAATTAGAGTTTGCAATCAAAATTCTGGGATCCTATTCGTGTTTTCTACAACGGAACACCCACCAGCTGTTGCTCCGAGTCTGTAAGGCGAAAGCGAGGATAGTTTTTTTTTCTAAGTTATTCAATATCTGGTGTTTGTATTATGATCCGGCCCCTGCTGTTATAAATACACCCAGCTACATTCGCCTAGGCCATACAGAATGTAACTTTGTATCACATCGTGTGATTCTTATCTCCCGTAATTCCTTGTAGCGATTATGTCGCGAATAAGATGTCTACTAGCGGTTGGGTGTATTCTGCAATTAAAACGTGTAGATGGATTAGCATAAGTAACAACTTAAGCCACACGGGTAACATTTACGCAAAAATCTTATTACAAAGAATTAGGCCGATAGTAAAAATGACAATTTTAGTTATGCACAATTCAGATTCAGAGATTGGATGGGATGCACAAATGCACTTTTTAGTCTAAGACAAGCGAAAGAACAATAAAATACGACCGACAACTAAACTTACTTTTCATAGATCAGAAGAAGACTTTCGATGAATGGGCAGAAGCAAACTCTGGTATTACTAGAAGACTATGGAGTGCACGGGTAGTTATTAGATAATGTGAGAGACTCACATCAAACATGAAAAAGTATAGTCAGAACCTCTGACGGTCCTGCATATGTATTTGTGACAGTACGGGGGTCCGACAGGGATTTGCATTATCACAGATACTGTTCATTAAAAACATGGAGAGGAGACTAGCGTCTGGTCAGAAACTACAGAATATCAAGACTGTCAGTAGCTGATGAGTTAGTTTATGTAGACAACCAATGTGCAAAGATTAAAGTGGCTTTCAAGATCATTCAAACAACTCTAATAAAACTTGTATGAATTACAACATGAAGATACATGGTGCATCAAAGACATAAACTATTAAAACCAGTAAATTGACAGGCCCCGGGGGAGGAACCTACGTCCTACCAGGCGCGTCAGCAGGGTTGCGGATTGCTGAAAGGCCTCCTAATTTGGAAGTTAGCTGCGAATAAATAAGCAGCCAAAAACGGGTCGGCAGGCATAGAGGCTGTAAGGAGGCAGCCCATCCACCAAGCAAAGGCACAACAGGATAATCACCTGTTTGTCTTAAAAAACGACTACAGGTCAAAACATAGAGAAAACCGGACTGACCTCAACGGCGACGAACGGGCGAGAAATAAGGACCACGATTTACGGAACATGGAATGTACGAAGTATAAACGGAAAAGAACAAGAACTAATAGAGGCGATGAAGAGAGCAAAATTGACAGTCCTGGCACTTACATAAACAAAGAAAAAGGGACAGGGCGTTCTGGACCATGACGGCAACATGTTGTACTACAGCGGAGTTCCCATGAGTCAACGAGCCAGGGCAGGGGTTGGTTGTATAGTGAATGGTAACAACAAAGCAAACATTAAAGGATGGAAGTTCATTTCAGAACGACTGATGGTTCTAAGTCTACAAGAGGAGGATAGTCAAATAGATATCGTCACTGTGTATGCACCAAACGAAGATGAGAGCTCTGACATAAAAGATGAATTTTATCAGCTCCTTCAAAGGACCATTGACGATGCCATAATGAAATACTTCTCCCTGGAGACTTCAACGCAAGAGTTGGAAACTACTATTCTAGATGGGATGGAGTGATCGGTAGGTATGGAGAAGATGTCTTAAATGACAATGGAAAACGACTGCTGAGATTCTGCAGAGAACAAAACCTTGTCATTACAAATACAAGGTTTCCACACAAGCGTATCCATGCCTACACAAGATGCGAGCCGGCAAGAAATGAAAGATCCATAATTGACTATGCAATAGTGAGGAAAACTGATTTCAAGTATGTAAAGGATGCTAGAGTGTTCAGAGGACTATTAACATAAAGAGAGAAATTGAAGAACACTATCCAGCCAGGCAACACCCATCAGCAAACATGAAACACAACACACGAGGAGAAAATAAAATTATGGCTTACAAACTACGAGAACCAGATGTTAAGAGGAGATACCAAGGGCTCATAATAACAGCAACAAAAAGGATAGAGGAATCTGAAGAAGATATAGAAATGCTCTGTGTAAAATTTAAAGACATCCTCAAAGAGGCTGCAGCAGAGGCATGCGGTCAATAGAAAGAAGGGTGGACGAGAAAGAGTACACCGTGGTGGACAGAAGAAGTGAAAAGAATAATACGAGAAAAGAAAAAAGCATGGAAGCAATACCTAGGGGCTAGGAATATAGAAGAACAAACACAGAAATATAAAGAATATGTAAATTTTAGAACAGAAGCAAAAAAGACTGTGCTCAAGGCCAAACAGAAATCCTGGGACGAATTTGGAGAGAAACTGAAATATAATGCTGGAGAAAACCAGAAACTGTTCTACAGGACCTTAAAGAACATGAGGAAGTAAAAGGAATGCCCCTGAAATTTGTTAAAGATAAACAAGGTGCGCTGTTGACCGGCCCAGAAGAGGTAATGAACAGATGGAAAGAATATTTCTCAGATCTCCTTGGAGTGGAGGAAAACCAAGCTCTGGAAGTAACAGTCCCAATTCAAGAAGAGGGAGCCATGGAGGGAAACGATAATATCACAATGGAAGAACCAAAGGCAGCATTAGAGAAAATTAAGATAGGTAAAGAATCAGGACATGATGGTATAACATCAGAAATGGTTAAATACGTGGGAACGGCAGGAGAGATACTATTCATGAAGATTCTCTAGGCAGCTTGGCGCCACAAGAAGATACCAAGAAACTGGGAGGTTGCAATAATAATACCAATATTTAAAAAGGGTGACAATCGACAATGTGAAAATCACAGAGGTATTTCCCTTCTCAGTATCCCCGGGAAAGTCTACTCTAGGATTCTAGAACGGCGATTAAGAGGTCTAGCAGGTCCAAATATGGATGAAACTCAATGTACGTTTAGGGCAAACAGAAGTACTCAAGACCTTATCTTTACACGCAGACAGCTTTGTGAAAAAGCTCTTGAATATGATAAAGAGATGCATCTCTGCTTTTTGGATTTGGAGAAAGCATTTGATAAAGTTCCTTGGGACAAACTCTGGGAGTGCCTGACAAGGAAGAACATCCCAGAACCCCTGATCTCTGCCATACAGAGTTTCTATAAAACATGCAGAAATTATGTGCGGACATCAAATCAAAAGTCAGGAGAGTTCAAGACCACTAGCGGAGTAAGACAGGGGGACATTCTGTCACCGTACCTTTTCATACTCCTCATGGATGAAGTCATTAAAGCTTGCAAGGAACCGACAAAAAAGTATGAAGTAGGGTACTGGAAGAAGATACCAAGTTACATATCGGAACTAGCATTTGCAGATGATGTGGCCCTGATCACGAAATCCGAAGCTCATCTCCAGATGAACTTGCATATCTAGGAAAAAGAGTTGAAGAAGAGAGGAATGCACACCAGCAACTCCAAAACAAAAGCCATGGTGATCGCCAGAGAGGAAAATATACATTAGTTACCCCTACGAACACTGCAGTAGGTCAGCAACTTTAAATATCTAGGAGTGGTAATAGACAGCAGGGGAGGAATCAAAGAGGGGTTAACTGCACGAAGGGCAGCAGCAGTTAGCATATTCTATGCAATAAACAAAAGTTTTTTTAGTAAAAGAGAAATAAGAAGGAAAAGAAAAATGGATGTATACCGCTCGACCTATGTGCCTGTCCTGACATACGCATGTGAGTCATTGGCAATGACTATAGCCTAAGAAAGGCAATAACAAACTTCAGAAATGAGGTACTTAAGAAAGGCGGTTCATGTGATGAAAAGGGACAAGATCCGTAACCAGACAATTCGTAGCAATCTTGAAGTTCAACCCCTGCAGACACGAGTGGAGCAGTCCCAACTACAGTGGTTTGGCCATGTCTGTAGAATGGAAGAAGATCGGATACTAAAGCGGTCATGGGAGATAAAAAGTCAAGGGCGCAGACCCCCAGGACCTCCCAAAGTACATTGGGAAGACAACATACGACAGTCCCTAAGTGATAGAGGGCTGGATTGGAAAGAGGCCAGGAAAAAGACGGCGGATAGAGCAGTGTGGCGTTCTCTTTGGCAAACCTCTACACCTCACGGTAGAAGAGGAGCGACTAAGTAAGTAAGTATATTGACAGGCCCTTTTAACATACAGGTCAACAATAACAGGCTCAAACAGGTGGGAGAGTTCAAATACATGGGATTCTCTGAGAACGGACGATTGGGCAGAGAAATCGAAACCAGATGTCAAAATGCAAGTGCAGTGACCAACGTTTCCCATTATTCAAACATCAGAACATCAGTATAGAAACAAAACGGCAACTGATAAACACTATTTTCTTACCAACTCTGCACTATCAGTGCCAAACATGGCCACTGTCCAGGGGAACCTGTGAAATGAGATGCACGAGAACAGTCATCAGCGTCACTAAAAACCAGAATAAGAAATGACATTAGAAAATGTGTGGGAACACAATCCTAACAAGAATACAGGCAGAAAATGGGGTTTGGTCAATCTCATGAGAATCAAACCAGATCAGCTGTCATTACAAATATACAAAAGTAGGAGATCAGGGTTCAGGGCAAGGGGAAGACTACGAGGCAAATGGATAGAAAACATCAAGAAGATAATTTACCAGCATGGTCCCAAAACAACTACAGCAACACATCTGGCCCAATAACGAGACCTACATCTCCCCACACCGCTTCATGATATCAATGGAATGATAAAGTAAGTAAATAAAGTAATAAACATAACTGTTGCACAATTTCATAGATTATTTATGCTCCTATCGGCCGTGAGGCGGGAAGAAGCTTTGATGAAACGAAAACGCAGTAAAGGAAAAACAAAAGGAGAGGTACTACTCCAAAGGCGCTTCATTCTAATGTCAGTCTTCACTGAAATGGGCTTTAACTGGTACGATGGCAGGGACAAGTATTTTTGCATCATGAAAACAAATGCACCGAACAATAGAACAGAAAGGGAAGTAATAGACAATCCAGAATTCGAGCACCGTTCTCACGACAGACACACATGTTAGGGGATCTGAACACCAGAGTAGACAATCCAGAGCACGGACAGCCGAACAAGTTAACCGACATGATTAATGTGCTACACAAAATTCCATCCCAGAGACAACATCACCTATTTAAACAATCTATCCCAGGACCGTTACAACCGATGTTAAATAGCCTTGACTTGTGCGACCTGATCTTATTACTCTGTTGCCATCCCTGAATTCTTGTATTTCATGACCTCATCACTCCCGTGTTAATTTTTTTCGTCTTTGAAACATTACACCACCATAGAATTTCTCAGTAGACTAACTGGCGTCAACAAATGACATCTTTCAGCTCTAGAAATTTGCATACTGTTACTGAACCTTCACGTGCCGCACGTGCCGTTAAACTGTCTCAAAGTAGTGTGTAGGTTGGTTAAGATGATTTGGGTTACCTCACCTGAACAAAGTAACCGCTGAATGACGCGGGATAACTCACTTGAATAAAGTTACCGCTGGATGATCTGGGGTACCTCACCTAAACAGAGTTACCGATGAATGATATGGGATAACTCACCTGAACAAAGTTACCGTTGAATGATGCGGGGTAACTCACCTGAACAAAGTTACCGCTGGATGATACCTGGTACCTCACCTGAACAAAGTTACCGCTGGATGATACCTGGTACCTCACCTGAACAAAGTTACCGCTGGATGATACCTGGTACCTCACCTGAACAAAGTTACCGTTGAATGATGCGGGGTAACTCACCTGAACAAAGTTACCGCTGGATGATACCTGGTACCTCACCTGACAAGCCGCTAGTCTATACAATGCTACTTTAAAAAAAAAAAAAAAAAAATCTGCTCGTCTTGCCCATGCCAACCAAGGAAAATTTTCAACAATTTCCACCTGAACATTTTGAAATGTTATATTCGGACTCCAGGTATTCAAACAGACAGGTGTATGTCTGCTGCGAGGTAGCAAATGGCTGAATGTAATACGTTCATTTGCGATTTTACTTCCTGTGGCTTACAAGGTCCGGAGGAACTTAGGTAGCGTGTACTGGGTATGCGTTCCGTTAGTTTTTATACATTTTTGTGCTGCCAGCGGCTAACAAGATAATTGTTTTCGATTTCCAACTGGCAATGGTTGTTTGACGTGCACATCGTGTACACTGGACCTCTGTTTATTTTTTGTTAAAGATAGAATTAGTCGCTAGATCTTACCATCCTCCCAACTTCCCCCGCCCACCCCTTCCCTCCCATTGATACCAATGGTCATTTGAAACTTGCAGGTTTAGAGCGCCGTATGTTTTCTTCCGTTTCTTGAGTCGCGACTTACAACAGCTGATCCAGTTGTAACATTTTATTGTTGAACAGATAATTGAGGAAACCTATTAAAATTAATAGATGAATGAAGGCTCACTAGTTATACGTATATTTCACTCCTGCAAGTGCACGAGTGGAGTGGATAGCTCTGAAACGACGCATTTAATTTTATTCTGTAGTTTTCATGACAGTGTGTGCTTTTCTTATTTTTAAAATGTGCCGGCTGTTGTATTTCAGTAAAATAGAAAGATTGAGTAGGATAGAAAAAAAAATCTAGTGACTGCAGTAGGCGCACAAAGAAACATGTTGAAAACGATACAGAAACGAAAATTGACTTGGCTGGGACACAATTTGAGACATGAAAGTCTTTAAGAGAAGAAAATAGAGGGCAAAATCCGGGAGGAAAAAGGGTGCGGGCGATCAAGACTCACCTGCACATCTTAGCCATGCAGTGATATTAAAGTACAGATCAATGCTGAAATGAAGAGAGCTACAGAAAATAGGGTCAAATGGAGAAATGTAAATGGCTACTCTCTTATCAACTTTCTGTGTGTAACTATCACGCTTCTACTCACAACTCTAATTGGAACACTCTAACGATTATTGAAACTGCACCAATAACAAATAAATGCTTGATTTCATATACATAAATCGTGGGGACGGCGTGGCCTAGTGGATAAGTGGCACGGCTCACAATCCGAAGGTGCTGGGTTCGATCCCCATCACAGCACCGGCCGTTACCCCGGGGAAGCAAACCCTTAGAAAATGCAGGAGGAAGCAGACCCTTACATAAAATGCATGCTGAAGTCGGATGCATTGGGCCGACAGGCGCAAAATAAAAACCACAGTGCAACGCACACCGCCTTGGGGATTAGAGAAATAAGGCGAACGCAAAAAAAAAAAAAAAAAAAAAAAAAAAATATACATAAATCGTATCATAATAATATCAGCTCGTGAAAAATTAAAACTAATTTTATTTAATGTCTTTCAAGAGGTTCGTGCAAGTAGCAAATGTATTTCTCGTAATCCAAGGGTCCTATCATTTTCGTCTGTCCTATTCCGCTGTTGCTACTACTTGAACACAATCTTATCTAACTAAAGTTGACAAAAACTCACTAACTAGCTAGCTATCTGTTTCTTTGCCGCGGCCAATCTTCTGATCCTAGCTCGTATGGTGGCCTTCCAGTTTGATTTTCCAGAAGATCGCGAACATTTCAATTTGGCTGGGTACACTCTTAAAAAGATCACTGTCGAAGGATCCAAAGAATGGCCATAATATAAACTATAGCTTCCGGACAGGGTTCTAAAGTTATGTGTGGTTACCTCTAACGGTGTGTTCCGGGATTCCCTGGTGCTTGCTCTTGGAACCCTTGTTACTATGTTACAGAGACATAATCAGACAACTTCACAATCAGTATTAGGACTGATCAACCAAATGATGAATAAGACCACGAGAAAATATCTTGCACCATAATTTTTCTTAACCATTTTCTTAACTAGTCTATATCTTTTATCGTGACAGATTCGTGATCTAGACGGGCTAGGTTTTATCCTGAAGTGTCATTAACTTCAAAAACGTTTCTGCTGCTTGGTACAAGAGTGTACACTTGCAGTTGTTATCGGTGCTGGGCTAGCCTAGAGATAGTTTCTAAGACGGCTCTGTTTAACCAAAGTCTGAGTAGCAAGTGGTTAGAACTATCAAATGAAACGAATTGCTACAGAAACCTCAAATATAGCACACATGAGCGCTTTGATAAAGTCTTTATGAAAGGGGACAGATGCAGTAGGTGTCCTAAGCTGCATAAAGGGCGAGAAGACAACAAGAATAAAGGATAGTAATAATAAAACAAGCTTCATGCCCTTCGCTACCGCTGAAATTAAGTGTTTTGGAGTCTTCGATACAAACTGAGTGAGGGGGGGGGGGGGGTGGGGGGGTGGGAGCGGTTGTCGTTGGGGAAGTGTACTCCGTCTTCTCACCGAATGATTTACCTTCCGTTTTTGCATTCATGTATCTATTTGCAGCTAGATGGTGAAGAGCAGGGCATCTCAAACCTTTTTCAACGACGACCGCTTGGGACCAGACACATTTTTTAATAACCCCTCACTAAATGTCATTAATGTTATTGGTACTAACATTGTTTATATCATTTAAACTAAAGAAAAGTTTTATGAAGGCTGAAAAAATATAAAAATAAGTTTAATTTAAATGGGATGGATGTGAATGCTTACTATTCTTCACTGCTGGTCTAATAAAAATCACGATGTTCTGAAGCCTTGAGTGGTACTTTTGTTTTAAATCCGGTCAATATTGAAAATACCGATTCTCACAAAAAGGGAGCAACAAATAGCAGAAGATCTGCCATCTCTAATTCTGACAATATTGGAGATTCTGCTTTAGTACCAAGCTAAAACGTGTCAAACCTAGGTTTTTTTTTCCTTGAGAATTCAAGTTTGAGATTTGAATATGTAAAAATTTTGCAAACTCATTACAAATCAAGCAGATAGATCTGTCTTCAATATTTGTGGAAATAAAAGTAAACCCATATTGCAAAAATGTATTGCCTCTTTTTGAGTCTGAATGCCTAATATATACAGTGTTATCAATCAGCACAATCTTATTAGTGCTGGATGATCCGGGTACAGCAGGATCTATACTTTCAGCATTATCTCACGTCATCAATCAGCACAATCTTGTTAGTGCTGGATGATCCGGGTACAGCAGGATCTATACCTTCAGCATTATCTCATGTCATCATTCAGCACATTCTTGTTAGTGCTGGATGATCCGGGTACAACAGGATCTATACCTTCAGCATTATCTCATGTCATCAATCAGCACATTCTTGTTAGTGCTGGATGATCCGGGTACAACATGATCTATACCTTCAGCATTATCACATGTCTTAGTTAGTTATATACAACTCCCTTACGGTAGCCAAATGACTTGTACTTTAAATTGTGGCGCTCACGAATAAAGACAGCACGATCCTTTTTTGGATAACTGTGATAATTCTTATACATTAAGACCGATGCGAATATGTTCAGTTTGTTCACTCTCACTGCTGCTGTTAAATACTGATATCCCAAGCATTACCTCTGACAGATGCGTCATTGACAAGTGCACCTCGGAGAAACATTTGATCGCAGACTCTTATTTTAGTATCGCATCGTCCAGACCATACAAAGATGTACGTCAGTGATGGGAGTACTTACCATTATGGCAGCGGAACACTTGGAACAGCTACGGTTTTTCCTTTTGTGTCATCACTTGGTACTGTCAGTTGATGATTACAAACTAGGCACTCTCACACTATCAAGATCACTGTGTTGGAACGTATCAAGAATAACGGTACGCGACTGCTTCTGTGCTGCACTAAAAGTGACTAGAGATATCCCGATGTGTAAGATTCAGTGCATGCTGGGACTTCTGTCTATGACATCCAGGTATAAATTTGCACAAGTTAAAGCTTGTGCGGGAGTTATCGCAGACAGACTGCAACGGTTGTACAATAACATCTGAGAAATCAAAGGATCAAGAATCAAGATAAGAATGTCATGTATGGCACAGGCAGAGAGAACAGGTGACCATAGATGAGGCGATAGCCAGGGTAGAAAATGCTTGCAATCTTATAAATTGAATTTACTGTATATAATATGTAGCATGTCCTTTGCAGAACGTCGCTTATTACAACCGACACCTATTTGGCTGTTATAAGTGTTTTGGCAAGTGTGCAGTAAGGTAGGTTGAACTTTCTTTCCCAACGTGGAGGAGCAATCGTCCGAGAACAAAGCCACAATGGTGATAGAATGACAGATTACTACATATTCATCATAATCCTAGACAAAGAATGCAGAGAGTGATGCAACAGGAAATCAAAGTTATCCAGCCGTTAAATGAAATCACTCTGGATAGTTTGATGTTACATATTTATGGCTCGGTGCTTTGAGGCTGGATATCTGGTTGGGGCTTGCATGTTAGTACGAGGTCAGGTGGTCGCTGAGAGGAGGGGCGCGTACAGGACAACAACATCCAGTACGGAAATAGAGATAGAAACAGTGACCTCAAGTCTGAGATATGATGACCACATTGTATTTGACTCAATTCTTAGATCGGAAAGCACAAAAATGCTGTCTAAGGCATGTGTGGATGGTACATGCATTGGTTTGAAATCTCCATGGGCAGGTGTACTTCCACTGTCATGGTCAGCCTGAGGTTAAGGACAACGAAAGAGGGACATCCTGGCTTCATAAGTATCACTTTTGAAGTCTGTCAATGACCGCCTGCTGGACAACACTAAAATATAATCAACAATTCTCAGACTGCAGAACTTTGAAATAAAACAAGAGTCCAGCAGAGTCAGGCGCATGAGACAAGGAACCGGAGTGTGTACAACTAACTAGCTATAACACCCATCAATATTCATACTCTTCTTGTTTTGTTGAGAGGCTGTGCACCTTTGTGTATGATCGGAGAAGTCGGTTTGCAACGAAGTTTAAAATGTTGAACAAAGCATGATGTAAGAGGCCATTAAGAAAGGTTGAACACAGCATGATGTAAGAGGCCACTTAGAAAGGTTGAACAAAGCATGATGTAAAAGGCCACTAAGAAAGGTTGAACAAAGCATGATGTAAGAGGCCTCTAAGAAAGGTTGAACAAAACATGATGTAAGAGATCACTAAGAAAGGTTGAACAAAGCATGATGTAAGAGGCCACTAAGAAAGGTTGAACAAAGCATGATGTAAAAGGCCACTAAGACAGGTTGAACAAAGCATGATGTAAGAGGCCACTAAGAAAGGTTGAACAAAACATGATGTAAAAGGCCACTAAGAAAGGTTGAACAACGCATGATGTAAAAAGGCCTCTAAGAAAGGTTGAACAAAACATGATGTAAGAGGTCACTAAGAAAGGTTGAACAAAGCATGATGTAAAAGGCCACTAAGAAAGGTTGAACAAAGCATGATGTAAGAGGCCACTAAGAAGGCTGAACAAAGCATGATGTAAGAGGCCACTAAGATAGGCTGAATAAAGCATGATGTAAGAGGCCACTAAGAAAGGTTGAAAAAAGCATGATGTAAGAGGCCACTAAGAAAGGTTGAACAAAACATGATGTAAGAGGTCACTAAGAAAGGTTGAACAAAGCATGATGTAAGAGGCCACTAAGAAAGGTTGAACAAAACATGATGTAAGAGGCCACTAAGAAAGGTTGAACAAAACATGATGTAAGAGGTCACTAAGAAAGGTTGAACAAAACATGATGTAAGAGGTCACTAAGAAAGGTTGAACAAAGCATGATGTAAAAGGCCACTAAGAAAGGTTGAACAAAGCATGATGTAAGAGGCCACTAAGAAAGGTTGAACAAAGCATGATGTAAGAAGCCACTAAGAAGGCTGAACAAAGCATGATGTAAGAGGCCACTAAGAAAGGTTGAACAAAGCATGATGTAAGAGGCCACTAAGAAAGGTTGAACAAAACATGATGTAAGAGGTCACTAAGAAAGGTTGAACAAAGCATGATGTAAGAGGCCACTTAGAAGGCTGAACAAAGCATGATGTAAGAGGCCACTAAGATAGGCTGAATAAAGCATGATGTAAGAGGCCACTAAGAAAGGTTGAATAAAGCATGATGTAAGAGGCCACTAAGAAAGGTTGAACAAAACATGATGTAAGAGGTCACTAAGAAAGGTTGAACAAAGCATGATGTAAGAGGTCACTAAGAAAGGTTGGGCTTGACTGGCTACACCATTCTTTATAACATTTAATATAAAAATATTCTCTATGTCCAACGATAAAAGAAATGCGACTTAGTCAAGTCAACATTGACATAAGCAATTCTACACGCTAAAAATGATGGACAGGACTTGACTACAGAATACGATATGAAAGCAATGAAACAGGAAATATTTATTTTATTGGAAAAATGATTATTGTGCTCAAGCAAAAAAATCAATTCTCGTAATACCTTAAACGTGTCTGTACATACGAGTTAGCAATGTTGTCTTTTCAGCAATCAGTTACCGATGAACTTTGTAGAGCCGCTATACTGGCTCATAGAATTTTTATCGTGCGGTAAAGCTGATTCAATGGCTTGAACAACTGTAATACATATAGATACATCTTTCTTCATACGTAGTTTTCCTAGCTGTATACGTGTGCATGTACTTTCTACCGGTCGTATTACATTGCAGAAATAAACGTTTCTTGAGGAAAAAAATATTCTGAAGTGAATAAGTTAAAAGGAAATGACATGCAACCGGCCAACCAGAAAGGTATATCAAAGCTAATTTTTCAAACAATATAATTCCGACATAATGATGGTTGAGATATCCTGCTGTAATGAGATGTTTGAAATATCCTGCTGTAATGGAGATAAATAAACCGGGATCAAGATGCTGAGCAGCGCATGAGCTGCAGTGGTCAGCGACTCATAGCTGATTGCTAGTGTCAGGGCCAGCGAACCAAAGCTGCCAAGACCCTTCTACACCTCCACACGGTGATCCTGGATAACAGACTGCAGCAGGGCAGACTGGCTAAGGAGAAGGGATTGAAGAGGAAACGCTAACCCGGTACTCAAAAAATGCTTGCTGAAGTCGGATGTGTTGGACCTAAAAGTGTTTGGTAGTGGTATATTGAGAATGAACGAAGCCAAGATAAATAAACCGAACTCTCAATAATTATAGAGCACAAAAATAATATCGTTCTGCAAACAAGTTGATGACAAGTTAAATTAAATTTTTAGAGCTGTCGCAGTTAACACCAGCGATAGGAACACGCGCGGTATTAGCAGTTCGATATGTTACATATATTGTTGTTGTTTATGCCTAAAATGAGTTGGATTACTATTGTGTGCCCCCTGACAAGAACATTAAGTGGCGGGTTTCAATATACCAAGTAGTGTACACATAGAATGGCTTAGCTTTGTTCGTTCTCAATCTCCCGCTACCAAACCCTGTAAAGGGCTTAAGTAGCAGAATGTAGTCCAGAGAACGGAATGAGTTGTGTCGTAGTTTACAGCTTGACTGTGATATTTGCACCTTTCGGTCCAATACATCCGACTTCAGCAAGCATTTTTTGAGTACCGAGTTAGCATTCCCTCTTCGATCCCTTCTCCTTAGCCAGTCTGCCCTGCTGCAGCCTGTTACTCAGGATCACCGCGTGGAGGTGTAGAAGGGTCTTGGCAGCTCTGGTTCGCTGGCCCTGACGCTAGCAGTCAGCTATGGGTCGCTGACCACGGCAGCTCATGCGCTGCTCAGCATCTTGATCCCGTACACATAGAATAACAACATGATCTTTGTTTGACGTGAAAATACCTAGTGGTCTACACATAATATAGCGACATAAATGCATTTCAGATATGAATATAAAAAGAAGAACGGCATAACAATATTTTGGATTTGAATTGATCAAGTAGTCAGTCAAGTAGTCAATAACAACATAAAAATCCTTTTCATTCAATTCTTGGAATCCTGGTATTCAAACAAATGCCTGCCTCGTTCCAGGCAGCCGAAAACTATCCGTAATAAGTTCTCTTTTTGCAATGTTTATTTTCCTGCAGCGTATTTGGCATCGGGGAAGGTAGGTGCGTGTTGATTTGAAATTTCATTGCTTTTAAAATGGTGCCCTAACAGCGTCAAACAAACATCCTTTTGTCGATTGTCAACTGCCAAGGGATATTCTATGCGTGTACAGAGGATCTCCTAGTTTTTTTCCTCCATATATCTCCAATATGACCAGGTGCTTATCTTAACTCCATATATGTATCCAGTGAAGATGCACTCATTATTTAAGGGCGGGAGAAATGTTTTAAGCAATATTTATTTCAGGAAAATACAATAGCGTCGCAAATCCAAGTTAACAAAGGAAGAAGGACTTCTTTGGATCGCTGGTAAATAAATGCCAATGGCGTTTTGGTTTATTAATTTTTTTATTGGCAATGTTTAACTATGAAGGAAGGGACAAGCGACATTGATCTTAGCCGCTTTGTCGAAGATCTCATTTCAATATCGATCATCGCTGGAAAAATTCAATTCAATATCGGAGTGTGATCTCTTGCACGTTACATGATCTGCATTATAGGTTTCCAGTTTACACGCCACAAGGGTATTGTATTTTGGGGTTCTTCTGTAATATGGATCTCGGTGCTAAATTGTGCTCCAAAATGTGCACGTTTGCTTGTGTGTATTACAAAAGTGCATCGTGTATAGTGTTGTTCCCTTCAACCAAGTTTTGTACAGACATATTTAAGACAAGTTCTGAGCGTCCCAGGAGTTTCAGTTGCTTGTATTGTTTGGATTGATAGATAGGGGGAAGCCAGATTTAGAGATTGAATACAAGCTTTCAAGAGTTGTTTCCCGAGATTAACAAGAACACGAATGCGTTCGTCAGTGGTGGTTACGCGTT
The DNA here is from genome assembly GCA_036924085.1 of Ariolimax columbianus. Lineage (NCBI taxonomy): Eukaryota > Metazoa > Mollusca > Gastropoda > Stylommatophora > Arionidae > Ariolimax > Ariolimax columbianus. The sequence continues at coordinate 84,339,195 of JAVGWX010000007.1, read as the reverse complement.
TAGCTGACACCTAGCAGCGTCATATGTCAGATTCTTGGCAACAACAGACCAAACAAATCGACTTTACCGCTAGAAATTGAGGCGAACGAAACCTGAGCTAAAATGTTTGACACTTTCTGTGGAGCCAAGGCTGACTACGGTTAGCTTTGGCGCAGGGACTTTTCCGGCTAAGTAGAAGAAATGATGTGGCTTGTGTTCTCGGTTAATGGTGACATATGCCGCAATAGTAGTATCGTTTACTTCTGTGCAGTTATACGCTTCAGTCTACATAGTTGAAAATAGGTACCTAACCTAATTAGCAAAGACGAGACAGGGAACTGGTCACCGTGTCTCACAGAATGATGAAATTGAAGTATTAGCATTAGTGACAGTGCTTAATATTTTTTGTTGTTTGTTGTCTAATTTCGAAGGTTTTCGAACTGTGTTCTTCACTTTTGACGTAGCTCATTTGCAGTGACTCTTCCTACATCCTGGAAATGGCAAGTGGGCTGGCGTTCGACTGTAATTCGTCTTTTACGACATGTTCGCAGAGCGACAGTAGCCATATTCTCTTCTCTGCCACAAACAGTACTTCTCTGCCAATGACGGATGTGTCGGACCGAGAGGTGCAAATATCACGCTCGAACTGTAATTTAGCGACACAACGCATTCCGTTCTTTGGACTACATCCTGTTACTTGCAAAGCCCTGTTTAGGGGTTGGTAGTTGGAGAATAAGAATGAACAGAGAAGAAGAAGAAGTACTTCACAAACGAACTTGGGATCTTGGATCGACAGACGCTAATACAACATACGACACAAAAATTATGTCAAGAGTTCTGTTGACAGATCTTTAAGCCTAGCATAGCCTAAGTGTTAATCTGACATACTGTACCCGTGCAATGATCGACACAGACAAATGCTAGGACTGACGCGTAGATATATTATAACCGGCGTTGAGAAAGAGTAAATAGAGAGAACATTAAACGAACGTATCTAATGTAAGGGAAACACACACTGGAAGTCTGACAGTGACAACTTGAGTGGAGAACTTATTAACTCTCCTGAGGATTCTGTGAGCTTGAAGGAACAAGGAGGAAGCGTTAGACAAAACAAACCAACACGCAAACAGCTACAACTGTGTTCTGGACTCTGACCAATTTCCACATTTCTCACTGTCATTGTCCCCATGCTACAGTGTCAGCTCATTCGTTGTTTATGGTCTAGAGAGAAATCCCGAGTTTATTCCCCGAACGGCCTAATCTCAACCAAGCAATAACTCTAGCGGGGAAAGACGGATGCAATGACTAGGCGCTACATGCTCAAAATGGTCCTGGTCCGACGCGGAGTAATGAATTGAATACATAAACCTAGTCCCTAATTACTGTTTTCTTATAGGTTAACGTTGTTCTTGTGATTTCCTTCCACGAAAATCGATATCAACAGCCCAAAATTCACGAGACTAAATGTAATAATTAGAGTAGAATGTTTATTATTTACAAAGGACATTTTAAAAAAGAGGTTAATATGCCCCAAACATGTATGTCCGGCAGTGATTAGAACAACGAACTATTTGAACTAAAGCCCAATAGACTATTTGCTGATTTACCCACAATATATAAATTGTTCTATGCGATTACACCAAAGAAAGTAGTTCGACAAATAATTTCGGTAGTAAACACATTAACCAAAACAACATGAATGATAGCGAAGAATAGGCACTTGGGTAGTGGACTAAGACCGTTCATGTGACATTCGGGACTTGACGCAAATAAAGAGAAACGGTCTATCCAGGTGTAAAACGTACCTTGACGCGAGAAAGTGACGGACCAGCTAAGTAAGAAATGTGCCTTCACGTGAGAAAGAAATGAACTATCCAGGTGAGAAACGTGCAATGATGTGAGAAAGAGGCGGACCAACCAGGTAAGAAAAGCGCCTTGGCGTGAGAAAGAGGCGGACCAACCAGGTAAGAAAAGCGCCTTGATGTGAGAAAGAGGCGGACCAACCAGGTAAGAAAAGCGCCTCGATGTGAGAAAGAGGCGGACCAACCAGGTAAGAAAAGCGCCTCGATGTGAGAAAGAGGCGGACCAACCAGGTAAGAAAAGCGCCTCGATGTGAGAAAGAGGCGGACCAACCAGGTAAGAAAAGCGCCTTGATGTGAGAAAGAGGCGGACCAAAAAAGGTTAGAAACGTGCCTTGGCGTGAGAAAGAGGCGGACCATCCAGGTGAGAATCGTGCAATGAAATGAGAAAGACTAAAACCATTCAGGTCAGAAACGCCTTGACGTAAGAAAGACTCGAACCATTCAGATAAGAAACGTGCCTTGACGTATGAAAGACTCGAACCATTCAGGTCAGAAACGCCTTGACGTATGAAAGACTCGAACCATTCAGATAAGAAACGTGCCTTGACGTATGAAAGACTCGAACCATTCAGATAAGAAACGTGCCTTGACGTATGAAAGACTCAAACCATTCAGATAAGAAACGTGCCTTGACGTATGAAAGACTCGAACCATTCAGGTAAGAAACCTGCCTTGACGTATGAAAGACTCGAACCCTTCAGGTAAGAAACGTGCCTTGACGTGAGAAAGAGTTGAACCATTGATGTGTCAAACGTGCCATGACGTGAGAAAGAGTTGAACCATTGATGTGTCAAACGTGCCTTGACGTAAAAAAGAGTTGAACCATTGATGTGTCAAACGTGCCTTGACGTAAAAAAGAGTTGAACCATTGATATGTCAAACGTGCCTTGACGTAAGAAAAAGTTGAACCATTGATGTGCCAAACGTGCCTTGACGTAAGAAAGAGACGCGTTTGAGAAATAGGCCTACTGATTAGACACCACTCGCCTTACAAAATATATTGTAACAATGATTGACCAACAACACATATTGTCTGCCCGCCGAACTTACATACATTTATGTGTCAATTAACTGAAAAACGCGTGTACGGGCAGGCACACCAGGATGTCTTCTCAGGGTCAGGAACCCCATATTGACCAGGATTTCGTCTCAGGGTCAGGCACACCATACTGACCAGGATGTCTTCTCAGGGTCAGGCACATCATACTGACCAGGATGTCTTCTCAGGGTCAGGCACACCACACTGAACAGGATTTCGTCTCAGGGTCAGGCACACCATACTGACCAGGATTTCGTCTCAGGGTCAGGCACACCATACTGACCAGGATTTCGTGTCAGAGTCAGGCCCACCCTGCTGACCAGGACGTCACCTCACTTCCATGTCTCCATGAAAACAAACTGTTCCAGTCTCACTAACGAGGTGAGTATAGAGCATCACGCAGATGAAGCCAATCATTGCAAAACAGCATGGACGACCCCGGCCCACTTTCATCAGCACGCACACGATAGTGAGAAAGCAACTGCACCCCGCCACAAAACGCCTTTTTCAAGGCGCACTAAAGAGTAAACGTACTTATTGTGGATATTAAATAACATATCAAGAAGAGAATAATAATCAGACAGATGAAACACACTGGTCAAGATCGCACCTCATGTCTTCGTTCGGGCTTCTGGAAACAGGCCATGTCAAACCAGTCTGGTCAATGAGGTGGGGATCGACACTGTAATCCCCATTATGGTGAACTTACTAAGAGCATTCTTAGGATGTACGCGATCCGCCTTCTCAAATATACCTCGGGGTGTAAGAAGAGTCACTGTAACCTTCTACCAAAGACACTTTGTCAAAAAGCCAACTAAAGCCAGTACCACTAGCTTGGACTAACAGTTGTCTCCACTGTCGTTGTTTCTGAAGTCCGAACAATAGTTCTTTTTATGCCGTAAATCAGAGCAGGACTAGAACGGCGGACACACACAAACCCGTTTAGTTTGATGTGTCCATGTCCGCTAAGCACTCAAGACACTGCCACCCGGTCCGTACTTTCCGCTCGTGGAATTGGGAGCAAGATTTAATGGCACCTTGATAAATGAGGTCTCAGATAACCAACTGAGATACGGTCCACCGAGTTTACGATGGAAAAACTGGTGATTATTTGGGCGCAAACGAAACCAGAGCGAAAAAGTTTAAGTAACTGTCTCAACTTCCATTGGGGGAAAGATGGGGGAGGAGGAGGGATGGGGGAGGCGAAACGATTAGAGACAAGACTCACAATCCAATCGTCTTAAGTTCTTTACAAAAATAAGTCCCAAGTCGAATGCATTGGGCGGTTAGTAGGAATACAATACAACTCAGACTAACTTAGGAATATGGCTCAAAAACCGACTTTACTGCACCAAACGCACCCGTATAACTTAACTTCTTTATACTGGTTTAGAAGACTCAGCAATCCGTTTACCACTAGTTTCTTCTAGTCTACATGAATTAACAATAACTATATGCATATAATCTGTTCTTGAGCTCATTAATTGCCCCTGCCCCTACTATTTCCTATGGTAATAAGTTCCAAGAATTCACCACTCTCTGACTAAACAAATATTTCCTAATATCTAATCTGGATCTTCTTTGATTGATGTGTAGCTGTGCCCTCTTGTTTTTGTGCTTTGAAAATTTGCTATAGTCCAATGTATCCTTTCTCTTGATTGTATCCTGTTTGACATTTCTTCTTTTATCTAGACACTGTATACCAGTGGTTCTGAGTATTACCTGATAATTATCATTCCGGAATCCCACTATTAGTTTTGTTGCTCTTCTTTTAACTGTAATTCATGAATCCCACTATTAGTTTTGTTGCTCTTCTTTGTAACTGTAATTCATGAATCCCACTTTTAGTTTTGTTGCTCTTCTTTGTAACTGTAATTCATGAATCCCACTTTTAGTTTTGTTGCTCTTCTTTGTAACTGTAATTCATGAATCCCACTTTTAGTTTTGTTGCTCTTCTTTGTAACTGTAATTCATGAATCCCACTATTAGTTTTGTTGCTCTTCTTTGTATCCTTTCCAGCATGTTTATTTCCATTCTAATAAAAGGGCTCCCCACCTGAACACAGTACTCCAATCTAGGTCTAACTAATGCTTTGTACAGTTTGACTATCGCTTTCTTGCAGCTGTGTTTAACATTAATTTATATCATACCTTACATTGCATTGACCATTTTAACTGATACCTGGACTTGCTCACTCACCTTACATATATGATCTACTTTCACCCTTATGTCACTTTCTATCTTCCTAATATTGTAGCTTCCGTAGTGGATCCGAAATTTATATTTAACTTTATTAAGTACCAATTTACAGCTGGGTCGACTGGGCGAGACGGTTATACCGTGAAAAAAACCTGCGACATGTCCGTTTGTTAAGCTGAGAGCAATGTGATTTGAGCCTGGTACGTTTGGCTCACAAACTCTTGGTCACCCTGGAATCAAGCTGCTCTTCTTGGCAGCCTGACTAACAATTGGAGCATCAACGTGGTCCGCGTAGTAGTCAGCGACACGCAGATGAAGCCAAGCACATACCCCAACCGTCTGGAGGACCCTGGTCCACTTTCATCAACACGCTCGGGATGTAAGGAAAGCTACTCCAACCCGCAACTTGACCCAACTTCAGGTCGCATAAACGAGTAAACATACTAATTGCTGGCATAAACAACAACAGCAACAACAACAACAATCTATCGGACAAAGTACAATCGAAAAAGAATAAAAGTATATCCGTTCGCAAAAGGGGGGGGGATGTTATCATGTATACACCGCAATCCTTGACAACGACCTTTACCTCACACACTAACTAGGAAGCGCACCCCCCCCCCCCCCCCCCCACCGCCCACCTAAAGTCGCAAATGCGGCAAATATGTCGGTCGGTAGCGCACAGTCATCGCATGGGTGAGACCTTAGTCATTGGGATTAGTGTTCACAGTTTGTGTTTATATGGAGGTCTGGGGCCGCATTCAGTGCAAACATTTCTCTTTTCGTCTAAACATTTTAGTTTAGGGGTAATTGAAGTAAAATTATAAATTTCATATCTGTGTTGGGAAGTGGAGTTAAATATTAAAATATTATTTGCTCGAAAAAAACGTGATGTTTCCTTTAGGGTTTCATCCATCTTGTTTTCCCATCGTCAGGACCATTACTTTCATCCATCTTGTTCCCCCATCGTCAGGACCATTACTTTCATCCATCTTGTTCCCCCATCGTAAGGACCATTACTTTCATCCATCTTGTTCCCCCATCGTAAGGACCATTACTTTCATCCATCTTGTTTTCCCATCGTCAGGACCATTACTTTCATCCATCTTGTTCCCCCATCGTCAGGACCATTACTTTCATCCATCTTGTTCCCCCATCGTAAGGACCATTACTTTCATCCATCTTGTTCCCCCATCGTAAGGACCATTACTTTCATCCATCTTGTTCCTCCATCGTAAGGACCATTACTTTCATCCATCGTGTTTCCCCATCGTCAGAACAATTACTTTCATCCATCTTGTTTCCCCATCGTCAGAACAATTACTTTCATCCATCTTGTTCCTCCATCGTCAGGACAATTACTTTCATCCATCTTGTTCCTCCATCGTCGGGACAATTACTTTCATCCATCTTGTTTTCCCATCGTCGGGACAATTACTTTCATCCATCTTGTTTTCCCATCGTCGGGACAATTACTTTCATCCATCTTGTTCCTCCATCGTAAGGACCATTACTTTCATCCATCGTGTTTCCCCATCGTCAGAACAATTACTTTCATCCATCTTGTTTTCCCATCGTCGGGACAATTACTTTCATTCATCTTGTTTCCCCATCGCCTTGACAATTTACTTTCATAGTTGTTATCATAAACATAATCTTTATTATCAACATCATCATCATCAACATCATCATCATCAACATCATCATCATCAACATCATCATCATCAACATCATCATCATCAACATCATCATCATCAACATCATCATCATCAACATCATCATCAACATCATCATCATCAACATCATCAACATCATCATCATCAACATCATCATCACCAACATCATCATCAACATCATCATCAACATCATCATCATCAACATCATCATCAACATCATCATCATCAACATCATCATCATCAACATCATCATCAACATCATCATCATCAACATCATCAACATCATCATCATCATCATCATCATCAACATCATCATCATCAACATCATCATCATCAACATCAACATCATCATCAACATCATCAACATCATCAACAACATCAACATCATCAACAACATCAACATCATCAACATCATCATCAACATCATCATCAACATCATCATCAACATCATCATCAACATCATCGTCAACAACTTAATAAATTCTGGCATACATGTAGGTTGTTAATTTGAATGGTTTCAGAGCATGCGCTGTTTCTTGGGCATTTTAGACGATGTTTGTACAGGTACACAATTTCTTACACATGTAATCGATGTTTGTACAGGTACACAATTTCTTACCCATGTAAACGATGTTTGTACATGTGCATAATTACTTGCATATACATACTGTGTATGTAGGGATACACAATTACTTGCATATACACACTATGTATGTAGGGATATACAATTACTTGGATATACACATTATGTATGTAGGGATACACACTTACTTGCACATGTATACGATATAATGTAGATGTGTGTTTACATGAATAATTTGTGACCTAAATGCAGTCTATGGCGTAGAATGTGTCTAGACAAACATATGTTTTCTACATTACAATTTCTAACGCCCAGATAATCATTTTCTTTCCTCGCTCGCGAGTGACGCGCAAGACACGTTTTATCGAAGAAGTGCATACTAAATTGATACGCATATTTCCATGGAGCTCCCATGGTAAAACTAAGAAAACTGTCGACATGGCACACATTGCTGCGTTTCAGGGAACGAATTCATGGAGCTGACCAATAAAGGCCGTTTCCACATGTAGTCACCACACATTATGCATGATACGTTTTTATTGTCAGTTAAGTTCAGATGCCATCTCCAGAGCGAAGGCTGGCTAAAATGGATTTTTAACATCCTCTGTCTCTTGCTTTGATGTTGCAATGTTTCCCTGTCCATCTTTTGATGGGAATCCTCCCACTTAAAGCCTTGTTTACTTCTGGTACACACTCCCTCCACCTTTCCATCCAGTATGATTTCGGCAAGGTGTTATGTCCTTTTATGTGGTCTGGCCAGGTCAGGTTATCCCGTAACCGGTGAGGTCGTTGGGGCACACATGAAGACACCCCCACAACCTCACGCCATACCTCTCTGTCAACGGCCTCTGTCTGTGCCTCATCTGGTTAGAGATTGGTCCATTCTTTATGTTTTCCTCTTAACTCTCTTTTTGGACAACGGCTTCATCGTCTGCCTTGCTCCTTTCCGTGGAGGATCATTTGATCTCGATATATGACCGTACCAAGATCATTTGATCTCGAAATATGCCCGCACCAAGATCATTTGATCTCGATATATGACCGTACCAAGATCATTTGATCTCGATATAGGACCGTACCAAGATCATTCGATCTCGATATATGACCGTACCAAAATCATTTGATCTCGATATATGACCGTACCAAGATCATTTGATCTCGATATATGACCGTACCAAGATCATTTGATCTCGATATATGACTGTACCAAGATCATTTGATCTCGATATATGACCGTACCAAGATCATTTGATCTCGATGTATGACCGTACCAAGATCATTTGATCTCGATATATGCCCGCACCAAAAGAGTTTCTTTCTATTGACAGTTGTCAGGTCCTCAAAAGGCCCTGTTGCTGCTGTAATTCGTTCTCGTATTTCCTCATTTGTTATTCGGTCTTTGATTGTGACGTTTTGAAGTCTTCGGAAACATCTCATTTGCAATTCCTGCATGCAGGTCAAATGTCCATGTCTCACAAGCATAGCGTAATATTGATATGATCAATGTACACATGAATCTGATCTTCGTGCATATGGCTAACCGTTTATGTTGTCAGATTTTGTTAAGCCGTGCAAGCGCCGCTATTATCTGTGCTATTCTGACCAACACCTCACATTTTGATCCTTCGCCACTGATTTTCGAACCCATTACGGGACCAGCACATCGTATTTGCCTGACTCTGATTTTTTAAATTCATTTTGCTTTGAACCGCTAACGTATCCAAATCGTCTCTACTTGCTTTCTTTTCTTTCCAAGAGATGTGCTCCCATTCTTTCTCATTTCTACGTTTCAAAGGCATAAATCATTTTTTCAATCGTTCTTATTTCAACGATATACATTCGAGGCGGGTATACATAACACCTGATCAATCTCACTTTAAATGTGTGAGTGACTTGCTTGGATGTCATTATATGACTCATGTTGCTTGGATGTCATTATATGACTCATGTTGCTTGGATGTCATTATATGACTCATGTTGCTTGGATGTCATTATATGACTCATGTTGCTTGGATGTCATTATATGACTCATGTTGCTTGGATGTCATTATATGACTCATGTTGCTTGGATGTCATTATATGACTCATGTTGCTTGGATGTCATTATATGACTCATGTTGGTGAAAACATATGTGGCTACCCCTATTATCATCTTGATTTCGAATCTCGCATTTTCCGCTAGTTTAATATCAAGCTAGGAGAGCTCTTGTCCTGTATTAAACTGTCTTTTCGTATGTTGAGTAGGTTTCGAGTCTATTTTGATAATTATCATAATTTTCGTTTTCACAAAGTTAATACCCAATTCATACTTTTAAGGAATGAAAGCCATATAGTCCTGCTTACAGATGCTCTGGCCGTAGTTATTGCACTAAAAAGCCAGAAAAATACTGAACTTAATGATTTAAGAGCAGTACTCTGTCAACTATGCCAGCAGTCCGCACCAAAAATGGTAGTGGTGCAGTGGGTTCCATCCCACTGCAACATCTAAGGCAACGAGGAGGCAGACAGACTGGCAAAAGAAGGTGCAAAACTACCACAACCAGATACTAGTATGACATACGATGAGTCAAAACGGCTTATTAGAGCTAGATACATGACCAAATGGGAAACCAAACATACTGGCTACACAAAAAACGATGCCTATTACCAGTTGAACAGAAGAGAGCAGGTCGTGGTCTTCAGACTTCGCACTGGCCACAATAGACTGAGGTACCACCTATTCAACAAAATGAAGATAGGTGGCACTGACGAATGCCCGTGTGGTACCGGGAAAATGACCGCTGAGCATTTGCTGCAAAACTGCCCGACATACGAGGATCAGAGAGAGCAGATGTGGCCATCACCAGTGGCAACACTAGACAAGCTCTATGGCAGTGTCGACAGCCTCAGGATGACCGCTGCTTTTTTCGAAAAAATAATGGTTGCTGTCTGACTGCGTACGATGAAGAAGAAGAGGACAATTCATACTTTTGACTTTTATTCTTCACTTGATAAACCAATTTCCGTAGTTCTTGTTCACTTTCAGCCAGCAGAACTGTGCCATCTGCACATCTGAGATTATGTATTAACACTCAAATGATAATGAGTACCGGCAAAATGTAAAACAGACAAGCGGACAGTGTGCAGCCTTACCGCACTCTTCTATTGACATTTATACATGACGAGTAAAACCTGCCAGATCGTACAATGGCAGTTTGCTTCCAGTATAGATATCTCATTATTCTTGTGTCTTTTCCATCTATACATATTTTGTTTTGTTTTGTTGCATTCGCCTTATTTCTCTAATCCCCAAGGCGGTGTGCGTTTCACTGCGGTTTTTATTTTGCGCCTGTCGACCCAGTGCATCCGACTTCAGCATGCATTTTATTTAAGGGCCTGCTTCCTCCTGCATTTCCTAAGGGTTTGCTTCCCCGGGGTAACGGCCGATGCTGTGATGGGGATCGAACCCAGCACCTTCGGGTTGTGAGCCGTGCCACTTAACCACTAGGCCACGCCGTCCCCAACCATCTATACATATGATTTCAGACACGTGGTTAGCTTCTTCTGCTGCAGTCTGGGGGAAAATGTTTTATGTATTCTAAAAAACACACATACATTTTTGCCTATTCTTAAATACAATATTGCTTTTCTTGTTACCTTGTTCTGTTGAAATTCAAATTGTTCATTTCGAACTTTGTTGCCGATTGTACGTCGAATTCTCTCCTGTATAATATTTAACAGTATCATAATTGGTGGTATGAACGTCGTCATGAGGCCAGTAGGAAACCCGCTTTGTCAGCCGCTCTGGAGATAAATACATTAAATTGGAATCCAACGAGGTATAGCTGGTGCTGGATTTTTTACATAGCAAAACGATACCTGGGGTCGACCTAGCCTCAACAATTTTGTACCAGAATATTCTGTGATAGTAAAGTCGGCTGACCACATCATCCCTAATGTGCCGTTGTTCCAGAAAAATATGGGCCCAACACCATGTTCCCAATATGCCACATTGAGATGTGTGAAAGGGGATATTTACTTTAACGAAACCCTGCTAAAGTAACACACTCTATATGAATAAATCGCTAATGTAACACAACATACTGGAATACACCGCTAACGTAACACAACATACTTGGATTCCCTGCTAACGTAACACAACATACTGGGATTCCCCGCTAACGTAATACAACATACTGGAATCTCCCGCTAACGTAGCACATCATACTGGAATCTCCCGCTGACGTTACACAACATACTGGAATTCCACGCTAATGAAATACATCATACTGCAATCCCCGGTTAACGTAATACAACATACTGGAATCCCCTTCTAATGTAATATAACATACTGGAATCCCTCGTCGCTAACGTGATACAGCCATATTTTAATCTCCCGTCAACGGAACACAATACACTGGAATGCCCTGCTTACGTAACACAATATTCTGGATTTCTGGTAATGATGCACATGTTTTGTTTAGGTAGTGTCTTCCACTTCAGTTCACGGTCTCAACTTTTAAAGTGATCTCTAATTCATCGCCTGTCTGATTATATGATACGTTGTTTTATTTTGCAGATATACATTCTGTACAATTGCATTTTTATTCCTTTTCATCGTGTCCATCTTCATTACAGCTGAAGTACAGGCGCATAACAACAGCCGGCCTCACCAAAGGACCTTACTCAGGACGAGTTCGCTCAGGAAGGCCTGATTCAGGACAGCTTCACTCATAACCGCCTCACTCAGAACGACCCCGCTCAGAATGCTATCACAAAAAGTCTTCAATGAAGACCGTTTTACTCAGGACGGCTTCAATTAGGACCGCCTCACTCAAGACGGCCTCACTCAGGACACATCACTCACGATGGCTTCAGGATGGCCTCACTCAGGACGGCCTCACTCAGGACGGCCTCACCCAGGACAGCCTCACTCAGGACAGCCTCACTCAGGACAGCCTCACTCAGGACGGCCTCACTCAGGACGGCTTCACACAGGACAGCCTCACTCAGGACAGCCTCACTCAGGACAGCCTCACTCAGGACGACCTCACTCAGGACGGCCTCACTCAGGACGGCCTCGCTCAGCACGGCCTCGCTCAGCACGGCCTCGCTCAGCACGGTCTCACTCAGGACGGGCTCACTCAGCACGGCCTCACTCAGCACGGCCTCACCCAGGACGGCCTCACCCAGGACGGCCTCACTCAGGACAGCCTCACTCAGGACAGCCTCACTTAGGACGACCTCACTCAGGACGGCCTCACTCAGGACAGCCTCACTCAGGACAGCCTCACTCAGGACAGCCTCACTCAGGACGGCCTCACTCAGGACGGCCTCACTCAGGACGGCCTCACTCAGGACAGCCTCACTCAGAACGACCACACCAAAACACTTTGTGAACTTGTGAAGTGGTGGTTTCTGTAACAATGTGTTTTACATGATGAGTCTGCTAGCCACATACACAACTCTTGTTAATATCCTTTTAGCACACACACACAAAAACGTGCCTTTGCCATACTTTTCCTCTGATCTCACACGAAAACCATTATTGTAAACGCCATGTTCTTTGGTTACTATTATTTATCTTACGGTAAGAAAACGTTCCCTGTATTAATCCTCCTTTACTAGAGAGTAATGCATAGGATCACTGTCCACTATTACGCCTGCTATGGCTGCAATGTGGCAACCTCACCATGTAAATGCCACATAATCCACCTGCACGAGGGCACCAAAATGCTACGATAAAGACTTGCTTTAGATGACGGTTAGACTGCCATGCTCCTACAGAAGTTAATAGAGACACATGATGATGATACAGAAAAGTGCACACACGTGCCAAGATGTCAAAAGTCTACACACAAATATTGAGAACAGATCTGTCACGTGGTATTGAAAGCATAAACCCTCGCAGAAAGTCGGGTGGTAAATGATTTGTTTCCCGTTTACTCCGTGCATGGATCTTCCCAATGAATTATAAATAGCAAACACTAACAGAAGGTAGAGGCATGCACGCATCAATCAAACAAGCACTTGGCTATGGGCGTGATCGCTTCTCGTTGTAAGGGGCACCTGCACGAACCCATCCCACAAATTCTACAGGTAACGACCATGCCGAAAACGTGTGCCTGATTTAGGAAAGTTTAGAGGAAGATGCGGAAAATATGACATTCCGGTCAACTAACAGGACCAGATGGTAGATAGAAGCAGAGCTATGAGGTTGAAAGAAAGTTCTAGAAAAACTATCTCTTGAATCGAGGGCCCTCAATCAGTGGGGAATTCCCCGGCCACTTTGCCTCCCACCTCACCTCTCATGGGGGAATTCCAGAGTTTCAAAGTGGGAATTTTAGTCTGCTAAGTAATTAGTTAATTATTTTTAAAATTACTTTTATTCCGATCTTCTGCAGATGAGTAACCGGATGTTCCAGTTTCATTCCAACTGAAGAATGTGACATACTGAGAGAAACTCACTGGCACCAAAGAAGAATGTTACATACTGAGACAAACTCACAGGCCCCAAAGAAGAATGTTACATACTGAGACAAACTTACAGGCCCCAAAGAAGAATGTTTCATACTGAGACAAACTCACTGGTCCCAAAGAAGAATGTTACATACTGAGACAAACTCACTGGCCCCAAAGAAGAATGTGACATACTGAGACAAACTCACAGGCCCCGAAGAAGAATGTGACATACTGAGACAAAACTCACTGGCCCCAAAGAAGAATGTGACATACTGAGACAAACTCACTGGCCCCAAAGAAACAATACTGGAAAAGAAAGATTGTGGACCTGTGTGTGAACTACAAAAGACAGTAAAGTTTATTATAAAGACAACATTGCAGGTATACACATTATATTGTCAAACGAACAAACAAATAAGAGAGAGAAAGAATTCAAGTTTGAAAATGCATCAAAATTTGCTATTCCTATAAAATATGAAAGTACTGTAAAAATTAATGCACATATGTGTGCTGGATCGATGTGATTCCCGTAGTAGTGGGAGACAAGCAGATGAAGTCATAGTAAGACCATCTAGAGGACTCCGGTTCACCTTCGATCATCAGCACGCCCGGGATGTGAGGAAAGCTACTGCAACCCGCCCCTCAAGGCCTTGTCAGGGCACACAAACTAGTAAACTTACACATTGTGAGTATCCAACAAACACAATATTACTAATATATAAACATACAAAATTGTTCATAGTGTATGCATATTATTTGGGATGAAACTATTGAGTCAGACAATCTTGTAAACATGGGTTGGGTGGTGGGGAGAATGACATCGGGACATATGATAAAAAGGGAACACGGTGAAGGCTTTGGGACATATGATGAAAAGAGAACATGGTGAAGGCTCTTTGTCTTTTACTCAACAACGCTTAAAAGAGCGAGTGACTTGTTTTCTCATGGGTCGGAAGAAGGAGGGGACGGAAGTTAGGAAGAGTGGTTGCTAAATAAATAGTAGAAGATATTTGTACGTGGCAATGATAAAACACAACTCAACAGTCAACACACGCTATGTCTACATTAATGGCAGACTGACTGTGCCTGAAGTCAATGATCGCTGCTGGATGCTTTATTTATTGCAAAGTTGTGTCCATGTATTAGATATCTGACACTTGTATTGGACACGTGCTGCGCGTTGCCTAGATGTCAAGGTCAACATTGAATTAAAATAACGTTTCGCTTTATGATAATGTGTTCCACACATTCCTTTCAACGGGTTATCTGGAACAAGCCAGTTCATGTCAAATGACCAAACGAACGATGAAATCGAGAAGGAAAGAACGAGTGTTACAATTTGATGCCAAGCATTCTACAGTACATTGACCAAGACCACTATCTCTCTTCCATGTACCGTTCTATGGAAACAGGCTGTTTTCAAGGCAGTCTAGCTGACGATTGATCGACGTGATCCCCGTAGTAGTAAGCAGATGAAACTAAACACAACACAACCCCTTGGAGAACAGCAGTCCACCTTCATCAGCACACTCGGGATGTGAATACAACTACTACAACCCGCCAATTAACGTCCTATTCAGGGAGAATAACAGAGTACATATTCTCATTGTGGGCATTCACCCTTCCACAAACCAACCAACCAACCAACCAACCAACCACCACCACCACCACCACCACCACCACAAAAACAACAACAACAACAACAACAACACATAGTAGACTTGTGATATTTGTTTATAGAATGAGGCTTTCAAATTCTCGCTTCTGTTTTAAGGCTTTAAGACAACCAGCACTGAAGTTTTATTGAGAATAAAGTTGTGTACACCTTACATTGTCGGGTTGGATGAAATGTCCAATGAAATATCTTCGGAAGACGGATGTACTGGGTCCACGGGCGCAGAACACAGTGCAACACATCCTGCATTACAAAGACAAGTACATGCCTGACTTTGCTAGAACCATTGATCTAGATGTCTGATGGCGAACGAAGAAGCAAGAAAAAACAAAAGCTAACAATGATGAGGTTTTCCAAATATTAAGGTTCACTGGAATAGGGGTGATTTATGAGACTGAGAAATAAAGGTTGCTTGGTACTGTCGTCGTTGCACAGGAGGAACCTTTTTAGCAAAACATTCAAGCACCAATATACACAAATGGAAGATGTTGCCTCGATTTGAACACGTAACCACGAGGGTAGAAGACCGAAATCACTTGACAACACCCTGCCGAAGACGGATGTGTCGGACCGAAACGTGCAAATATCGCCATGAATCTGTAAACTAGCGACACAATGCATTCCGTTCTCCTGACTACATCCTGCAACTTGCAACGCCCTGTTCATGGCTTGGTAGCTGTAGATTGGGAACGAACGCAGAAGAAGAAGAGGAAGATAAAAAAGAAGAAGAAGAAGAAGGAACTGGACAACAGAAATTGTATCTGAGAGAAGAGTAGCTTTAAAAAAAACACGAATTTAGACACGATTACCACGAATATACACTTCAAAATCGCAAATTAGCTATAGTTTTTAAGAGGAGACAGATAACCGTTAATGCCAATCGGATCACACAATCCGTAGTAGCTTTTGCAATCACATTTCCATCTTGACACCATTTGGATTATGGATTCTGTTAGTGCAGAATTGTAGTTTAAGATGCTTTGTGATTGTGTGAACATTGCGGATTGTTTTTGTTATTTTTGTGGGCAAATTACTTTGCTATTTCAAAGAAGACGCATTGCACGGATGAGAAAGAAAATTTCCAGTCTTTATTTTGGTTGTGAGATAAATGGTCAGGCCCTGTACTGTGCCCCACATTCGACTTGTCAATCATGTGCAACGAAACTGCACTGCTGGTCGAAACGAAAAGAATATTGTTCCGTTTTGCAGCTCCAATGGTGTGGAGGGAACCAAAGAAATATCTTAATAATGGTACTGTTGTATGACTCCTCCAATTAGACAAGGTAGTCCAAAGAACAAAATAGTGAGAACCTCCGAAGTACAATGTTCGGGGCAGAATATGTAGCTCAGTGAGGGAGCAGACAGCGACTCATAGCTACTTGCACCACAGTCATTGAGCCACAGCTGACCAAGACTCTTTTACGTCTCCAAGTGGCGGCCTTTAAAACAGGCTTCACTATTGTAGTCTGCGTAAGAGAATAGGGATCGCAATTGAAAGGAAAACCCGGTCTTAAAAATTTCGGATTGAAACCGATGTGTCTGGCCAAAAGATGCAGTTATCGCAGCCTCGCTGTAAACTACAAGACAACATCTTTTTCAGGACGAATGCCGAAGAAAAATAAAAACAAATAAGAAGACAGAGAAACAAAATACATATTAATAATACGAAGAATAAGAGTTTGAGAGTGACACATACGATAGAGAACAGAAAAAATGTATTAATATTTGTCAAGAAAGTGGATCTATAACTGCTATAAATATTTGTAGATGGTTGTTAATGGATGTAGATCAGTGATTGTTGATGAATGCGGATTAGAGATTGTGTAATATTATTCTAGTGGCGTTTCAAATATATATCAAGCATTAATCTAGAATATTTATCTACGAATGTCAGATATGTGTATCTGTGATTGTCGATAAACGGTAAGGATATTCTTTAAAATAGATAACCGAGTCAGTTTTAATTCAGAAGTAAAAAACTACTCATTCGCACACATAGACATTCACGGACTCGCCATATACTTGCACATTAATTCACGAGACCCCACTGACTTACACAGACTCGGACAGGAATACATTTAGACGATACACATGGACACATACACAAACTTCTGGAATACACACTCAGATAAACGAGAGAGAGAGAGAGAGAGAGAGAGAGAGCGAGAGAGAGTGGAAGAGAGAAAATGAGAGAGAGAGAGATATATAAACATGACCAAACGTCTGTTCTGTAATACCATCTCAATTACAAGCGTTAACCAGGGCTCCCACAGGACAAGCACAGTCCGACAACTCGTGGAGGAAATCCGTCCCCATTAGTCACACAACATTAGGCAGGTTGTGGCTTGTCGATTTATGTAACAGCGACACGTCCCTTCCACAGAGACAGCATCAGATGTTGCCATCATCAAAGTTGTTTACTCTAAATCGTCTGCGTTTATATTTCTGATCAAAGTTAAACCCAAGGTGAGAGGAACTGCGAGGCGCGACTAATACTTTACTGTAGAGAACTAATGATGCCTTTGCTCTGTATGCTTATCAGTTGTCCACCATCTTTCTGATATCTCTCTCTCTCTTTCGTTCCCTATCATCCTTTCTCTTTATGTCTCTTTTTCTCTCTCTCTAAATGTCTATCTTACTCTATAACCCTTTCTTTCTTTGTCTCTTTCTCTCTCACTAACTTTCTCTCTCTCTGTCATCCTTTCTGTCTCTCTCTTTCTCTCTCTATCACCATTTCTGTCTCTGTCTCTCTGTCTCTCTCTCTCTCTCTCTTCGAGAGAGAGAGAGATAGAGAAAGCGTGACCTTGCTGAGAAACGTCCGTTTCGCATTCCCAACGTATCAGATTGGATTTCCTCAAGTGCCCAGTTTCGGAGACATAGGCTTTTAATTCAAGGTCCTACCTGCCACGAAACTTATACCAACCAAATAGGTTTGGCTATTGTAAGGAGGTAAGTTCTGAAAAGGAAATGTTACGTACAGAGCGCGCACGCATGCAAGCACGCATATACATATATATGTGTGTTTGTATGTGTGTGTGTGTAATGTGTTTGAGAAAAAGTCGCCTTTAACGACCCGCGTAGCGGTACAGTGGGCATGTTCTTTCGTCTCAAGCAAGGAATCTCGGTACCCACTCGAGCTACTAAAAAAAATAAATAATAATGAAACATAAAATGATTTAGTCACCTTTTATTGACCCTACCAAACGTGCACTTACTCAATGTTTCGAACTTTCTTGGAAAACAACAAAGGAGAGAAACAAGAGCAAAAAATGGCACACACAGGCATATGTTTGATTTGTACATGTAGGAGTTCTTGTGGCCTAGACGCTGTCAAAGTAAATGGTTTGGACGTTTTCATCGCCAGGGTCATACGACATCTTTTCCAGCTAATCCAACATTTTTCCCGCAGCTTTTAGGTTTGGCTCGACTTCCTTTCTCCGTGAGTGTTTAGGTCTACCTCTTGTCAGAGGATCCATAAACAATGCAAGTCTTGTAGTGCCATCAGCTGGGTTCCGGAACCTGTATTCTATCCAACGTGTTCTTTTTATGTTCGGTTCTTTAACAGTTCTATTTCAGTGACCTAATCATACCATATTATTCCCTCAATTATACATTTTATTCCATCAATCATATGTGCAAATCATGTAGAATGGGAGTCCGAAATGTTTAGTAAGGAACAGTAGCACTGTAATCTACCAGGGTTTATAGCAAGATGCCGGTTATTTCATCCTGTTGAAAGTGTAAACCTCAAGATCTCTACTATTGACGAGTTCACTCGTGATCCAACATTTGAAGAGTCCTCATGTTGTTTCCAGCTAACCACCTGTTCATACTAATTGATGTGTTTATCTGTCTATTGTATGCATTCTTCTCTTTCTGTATGATTTCCTAGCTCATATTTGAATTATTTTGTTGTCTCATATGAAGGGGTTTAGGTAGAAAAGTCAGATTCCTTCTTGTCTTCGTTCTAGCTCAGTATCTTACCGTACTTATTAATTTTTCAAACTTTATTTATCAAACATACCCCTCGCTTTATTTTCTTGAAAATAAAAAAAAGAACAGATACGCACCACACTAACATCGTAGAAGAGACGTGAGTAGGTCGTAAGTATGTATATACAAGTACAACTGCCGCGGACAGATAAACAATGAAAGACACCTAAATGAAACCTTCAAACTATTTCCCGGAGAACCTTGAGGGATAACACTAAACTAACTAAAGAAGATTGCGAGTAACAAAAGCAGGGGAAGATCTGAGATGGCTTGACACAATCCAATAAAAACATCAAGTCTGCGAAGTACAAGTGCGTAAAAAGCACAGACAATTATGGATAAAGCTTCTGGGCAAAGCATAAGTTTTATGGTAGGTTTGCGTCTTTGTGGAATAAGAAGATTGGTGGCCTCTAAATCTGATAAGGAGATTCAATGATATCAGACAGAAATGTTGTTGCTTTTGATTATTAGTTTCAATTCTAGAAAGTTGAGAGTGGACGCGGGAATACTTTAGCACTTTAATCAGTGTACGGCCACTCATCGGTCGCATTTTATCGCTCTAATCAGTGTACAGCCACTCACCGGTCGCATTTGATCACTCTAATCAGTGTACAGCCACTCACCGGTCGCATTTGATCACTCTAATCAGTGTACAGCCACTCACCGGTCGCATTTGATCACTCTAATCAGTGTACAGCCACTCATCGATCACATTTATGTTGTCGGAGATGAAGGGATAGATACTTAGGTACTTGCGTGTTAATGCACCCCAAATAATAGAATATCTATTGTTAGCACCGTATATATATTTTTAGCATCGGATTTTTGGGGTAGTACTGTCCCAGAATAATCCACTTTTTAGCTGTGGGGGTGTCAAACATTGCACCTATAACGAGATTGACAACATATCTATGTCTAATAATCAAACGTGGACCAAGTCGACTAGTGGTTAATAGACACGGCTCACAACCACGAAGCTGCAGGGTTCGCTCCCTATCACAGCACCAGCCGTTATTCCAGGCAAGCAAACCTTTATAAAATGCAGGAGGAAGAAGACCCTTACATAAAAATGCATGCCGTAGTCGGATGCACTGGACCGACAGGAGCAAAATAAAAACACAGTGCAACGTACATCGCCTTAGGGAACAGATAAATGAGGCGAACGCAAAACAATTTAAAAAAATAACCAAACACAAAATGATTTAGTCACCTTTGGTTGACCCTACCACACGTGCACATACTCAATGTATCGGAGTTTCTTGGAAAACGACAAAGGAGAGAAAAACAAGAGTAAAAATGGCACATACAGGCATATGTTTGATTTGTACAAGTGCGAGTTCTTGTGGCCTCGACGCCATAACAGTAAATGGTTTGGATGTTTTCACCGACACTCTTGTCGACATTATTCAATTGTAGCCCCCTCAATGGTTACAATTGTATGGTTTGGTCGCTCAATTATTTAAATCTGTTTGCCAGGAAATTTCTTGATGCTTCTTTTTAGTGCCCTAGATTCTTCCAGGAGATTGGTCACATAACTAAATATACACTTTTATCTTTAACTAAATTTTTATTTATTTATTTAAAATAAAATTATATCGACCTATCATCCCCTTAACTGAAAATGGAATATCCCACTACAGTCATCAGCTGTCAAATACAGGTTATTGTAACTCATCGAACTCTTTGAATTAACACGCAAGTATCTAAACTTAAATGTACCAGGCCTCAGTTCTTTTTGAAGTAGTCTGACCAGTTCCTCACCTCCAGATCCTAGTTGTAGGTAATTTATTACTGCTGGGTAGACTTGAGCGTATGCCACGACATGAGAGCGAAATGGTACTATGGCTATGAAAAGATTGCTCTCTAACCGCTGTGCCACTCGTGTAGGCGGTAAGAGATCTACATCCTTGGTAACCGGAAACAGTCTCATATGAGAATAATATGTGACGGACCGTTTGAATGGGCAGTCATTCTAATTAGAATGGTAATGTCGAGTGCCAGGTGGCATGTGCGTATGCTGTTACTATATGACTTTGTCTACCTTTAAGTAATGTCGAGTGCCAGGTGGAATGTACATATACTGCAAAACGACTTTGTGTATGCTTATACGGGAGTGTATATGAATATATTGTAAATGTCTTCTATATATTTCCGGGAGAAGGGACAGAGGACGGAAAAAAGTGAAGGTGCTGAACATTTTAATTTCGCGTCAATTTATAGTGGTCAATGGTAAGCATAAGTGGACGCTGTAACAACAGACCCCCGATTGCACTCCAGTGTGGCACATTGGGAATATGGTGATGGGACCACATTTTTCCTGACCTATGACCCACTAGGAGTGATGTGGTCAATATAACGCTATCCTTCTTTACTTGCCCAGATTGTTTTTCATGATATGAGATGTTAGTAGTCAGAGGAACTTGACTGGTTTGGCAGCGCAGCTTGTCTTGACAATCTTTGATAGGCCTTGATGATCTGCATATCCGCAACTCCTCCAGAGTTAAGTATAACACGGCGGATTATGAATACAGACAAAAAACCAGGAGGAGAAAGTGATATATATATATATATATATATATATATATATATATATATATTGATAACTAGCAAGAAGATAGATAGGCAAATAAATATATACTTACATATTTATGTATTTAAAGATATATATATATATATATATATATATATATATATATTAGACAGATAGATAGATAGATAGATAGATAGATAGATAGATAGATAGATAGTTAGATAGATAGATAGATATAGTAAAATGAGGACAAATATGAGTGCCGTAAAAATGTAACCTATCTGACAGACAGGTAAACAAAGACCTTGATCCCCTTCAGCGCCAACCATTTTTCACACCTAGGTACAACTGCTTACGCGCCCTTCAAACAAAACAATAAATAAGTTCTAAGTGCAATGCAAGGAGACACTAAATTAATGCCGGTTATATACGGTGTGTTGTTTCGTGTGTTTTTTCTGTTCGATATTTGTTCCTTTCGCTCCGATCCTACTTCTGGCAAACCGTAAGGTCACCTCTGCAGGTGGCCTCAGATATAAAGTCTGTGTATAAATCAGGACCTGGCAGCGATGGTTTCCTTTTCAGTGTGTGAAATATGATAAGGTAGCTAGCGGCACGAACAAACCTGTTAAGGCACCTATTACTACACGCTTAGTAGGTAACGGTTGTTATATTCTATACTCCCGGTATCCTAACAGGTACAGAGCTATATTGTCAGTCCTATATTGTCCAAGCCTACTAGGGATATACAGGAGCACTCAATGACAGGTTGCTGTGTCCTTGCTGATCTTGAGTTTGAATTTTTTTAAATGTTAAATAACGAATCAGAAATGTTAATGTCCCAGCTTATGTTAGTGAGGTCGTTTTAACATTTTTCATTTCTCATTGAATTTGCTTTTTTTAAGCAATAAGTCGGGTATCCGTTTACATGAAAATATTTATTGACACCCTATTGACAAGCCACGAATGCATGTTTTCTTCACTAAACCATCGCCGTCTGACCGATCTGAACATTAAACCGGCCTACAGTGTCTAGAAGAGAGAAGAATTCGTGGTGACTTATTACAGGTTTATAAAATAAAGATGATCAGAGGAATGGATAAATTAGACTATAACAATTTTTTTTTTATACAGCCACCCACAAGAACAACAGGGCATTGCTACAATTTGACTAAAGAGGTCCAGGTTAGATATTAGGAAATATATTTTTAGTCAGAGAGTGGTGAATGCTTGGAATGTTTTGCCACGGAGGTAGTGGAGGCAGGGACAGTTAATGCATTTAAGAATAAATTGGATGCGCATAGCTTTTAGAGCAAGATGATGTAAATGAAACTGGTTGCATACAGACTCTGCAGAGTCTTCTGAACCAGTATAAAGACGTTAAGTTACGTTAAGTTATAAGACCCGTCCTGACAAGAACGAGAACGTCCTGGCCCATCAGCTCTTACAGTAACCTTTGGACATCAAGGATGGAAGATGACCCTCTCTATCATGTTCCTGCCTATTACGACCGTCAACTTATTCTTTGACTCGGTAAAATCAGACAAAAAACATCATTCTCATTGCATGCAGCCTACTAATCGTGATCGGGGACGGCTTGCGCGACGGGCCCTTGTCTAAGCAGACTACCTACTTACTTACCTACCGATCTACTTGATTAGCTAATTATTGTTTGCTTTCACAACTGGCTATTTCGTTTTCAATCTAATACTGCTGCTCTGTTGTACATTCCCTGTACCCGGTAATCATAAACAGGATTTAGGACCAAAACGTACAACACGAAAACATGTTAAAGTTGTAGCTCCACAGTTACGTCACTTTTCGTGTTCATCTGTTGTGAGGCCTATGTACCACATGATCGATCCATCAACATTTTTTAGCAATGTAGTATCTATGACGACATTGAAGGGTATTCAGCGCCTAATTTCTGTGTTGTGAATTTCGTCCAGTACAGAAACTGTCAATCATCCTTTCTCCATTGCGCTTTGAGCAATTCTAAGCTTCCACGCATCTGCTTTTCGTCAACCTTATTTGATAATCGACAACAGACACTCTGAACCTTTATTTTAAAAAAAACACGATCTACTACGCCTGTCAGCTTGGAGCGCAATGATTATGTCTACTGACGGCCCACCGTTACCCTACATCGTATATCGTCTGCATTCTATTACTTCGGGTAGTTAACCTGTTGAAGGTGCCTGCTTCCTAGGTGTGAGGTTCTGTCCGCGTGAAAGTTGATGCCTAACTCTAACATCAAAGGCAAGTCCCGGATGTTATTATTCCTAGCAATGGCTTTCAGTGTGACAGTGATCAAGAATGTTACCAGTATAACTATCAGGGTATCAGAAAGACCGACAACAAGTCAACCTAAAGCTTCATTACGAATTATGAAGGGATAGTATCACATTGGCAACTATCAAAAGAAGGAAACTCGCTTGGTACGGTCACACATCGAGATCAAATGGTCTTGCAAATACGATTCTCCACGGAAAGGTGTACGGCAGAAGACGAAGAGGCAGTCCCAAAAAGAGGAGGGAGGACAATATAAAAGAATGGACCAATCTCCGACCAGCGGCCGCTGACAGAGTAAGGTGCGTGGTATTGTGAGGATGTCTTCATGTGTGCCCCCAACGACCTCGCCGGTTACGGGATGACCTGACCTGACCTGGGTGTCACATTACTAGGGAGGAATAAATAGTAACACAGAGGAGCAAGGAGATAGTGTCACAGTAACACAGAGGAGCATGGAGATAGTGTCACAGTAACACAGAGCAGCAGGGAGATAGTGTCACAGTAACACAGAGAAGCAGGGAGATAGTGTCACAGTAACACAGAGAAGCAGGGAGATAGTGTCACAGTAACACAGAGAAGCAGGGAGATAAATTCACAGTAACACAGAGAAGCGTGGTGATAGTGTCACAGTAACACAGAGAAGCAGGGGGATAGTGTCACAGTAACACAGAGAAGCAGGGAGATAAAGTCACAGTAACACAGAGAAGCATGGTGATAGTGTCACAGTAACACAGAGGAGCATGGAGATAGTGCCACCGTAACACAGAGAAGCAGGGAGATAGTGTCACAGTAACACAGATAAACAGGGAGATAGTGTCACAGTAACACAGAGAAGCAGGGAGATAGTGTCACAGTAACACAGAGAAGCAGGGAGATAGTGTCACAGTAACACAGAGAAGCAGGGAGATAGTGTCACAGTAACACAGAGGAGCAGGGAGATAGTGTCACAGTAACACAGAGGAGCAGGGAGATAGTGTCACAGTAACACAGAGAAGCAGGGAGATAGTGTCACAGTAACACAGAGAAGCAGGGAGATAGTGCCACAGTAACACAGAGAAGCAGGGAGATAGTGTCACAGTAACACAGAGAAGCAGGGAGATAGTGTCACAGTAACACAGAGGAGCGGGTAGGGACAGGCAATTTGACTTCGGACAGGGGCCCACAGTATTCTTTCAGACAGAGGGCTAAAGAAATCATACGTTTTACAATTTCAATGCAGAGGCTACACGACCTGAGAAAACTATGGTATAATACCAGCAAACGACAAAAGTGAAGATTTTGAGAACTTCAGATTTTCCCATGGCAGCATACGGCCGCGAAACATGGACAATTACAGAGACGACAAAGAAAAAAATTGAGTCTTTCGAGTAGAAATGTCATAGAGTGGTCCTCAGAATACCATGGACAGAAAAAAGGGACGAATGCAAACATTCGACATAGTGTGGAGGCAGATTCCTTCACTTGCTTTACAAAATGCATGCTTCAGTAACAGAGTAAAGAAGATTCCATTCCGAACAGTGTCGGGGCCAGAGCGTAGCTTAACACAACTGCGAATACCAAATTGTTGTGATATTCAACCTTCAAATTGAACTGTTGTGTTCATGTTTTGATGGAACGATATTATTAGTCATAGCAGTTTGCCTGGGCTGCCTATTTTTAGATAGGAATTTGAAGAGTTTATACCTGCTTGCTAGGTCAAGGGCGTTTGTCAGATCAACGAAAGAGAAGGATAAGGGTTGATTCTGCTCACATGACTTTTCCTGATGCTGTCGAATGAAAACAAATCATGTCGATTGTAGATCCTCTATATCTGAATCCACACTACGACTCCGGATACACACGCTGAGTCAATTTGTGTAGCTGTAGTAAGATAACTCTGACAAACACTTTGCCAAGAACACTGAGCAGAGATAGTTATTACAGTCACTTCTATCACCTTTGCTTTTGTAAAATGATACAATCTGTGCATCTCTCTTATCCTGAAGTATAATTGTCTCTTTCCAGAACTCGCTTCAGGTCAGGTCAGGTCATCCCGTAACCGGTAAGGTCGTTGGGGCACACATAAAGACATCCTTACAACTCCACGCCATCCCTCTCTGTCAGAAGCCGCTGCCTGTGACTCTTCTGGTCGGAGACTGGTCCATTCTTTTATGTTGTCTTCCCATCTCTTTTTGGGCCGGCCTCTTCGTCGTCTGCCATGCACCTTCCCGTGGAGGATTGTGTTTGCAAGACCATTTGATCTCGATATGTGACCGTACCAAGTGAGTTTCCTTCTTTTGACAGTTGTTAAGAGATCTTCGAAAGGCCCTATTGCCGTCGTAATTCTATTTCGGATTTCCTCGTTTGTAACTCGATCTTTGTACGTGACGTTTAAAATTCTTCGGAAACATCTCATCTCCAAGGCCTGTATCCTTCGTTGAAGGTCAGCTGTAACTGTCCATGTCTCACACGCATAGAGAAATATTGACAGGACCAGTGTACGCATTAATCTGATTTTCGTGCGTAGTGCTAACCGTTTATCTTGCCAGATTTTGTTAAGACGTGCAAGCGCCGCTATTGTCTGTGCTATTCTGGCCAATACTTCACAATTTGATCCTTCATCACTGACAATCGACCCAAGATATTTAAAACGGTCAACCACTTCGAGTTCTTGATCGTTTGCTTTTATCTTGCTGTAGAAGCCCGTAGCGTTGTTTGTCATTAGTTTTGTCTTTCCAGCGTTTATCTCCATACCATAGTCAAGAGCTGTTTCATCGAGCCTTCTGGCCCATTCCTCGAGTTCTGGCTTAACATTATATAACTCGGTTGCAAGAGTGTATCCTTAAAGTTAATGCTAGAATAGGATGAGATCCGTCGCTTCCTGGTGCGCGGTCGGGGCCAAGTTGTCAATAGTTTTATTTAGAACATCTATAGATAGTTCGATGTCAAGCTCGTCCATACTAGAACAGGTCTTGACAACGTCCATGGCTGTGGGAATGACTGTATTGTCACACAAGTAGATCTTAAAACAGTACCCGACCCATCGGTTCTCTGTCGTCTGTTATTTGATGTGTGTCATTTACTTCCCTTTCGCTTCAAACCATTCATCTGATTTAACAGTTCTTCCAAATGTAGTAATTGCAGTGCTATGGATGACATATAGGAGATCCTCGAAATGAATATGAAATATTTTGATCAGTAAAGGGTACGCCATTCTTCTTGCGTCGGTGCGTGGCTTACCTTTGTTTCAAGTGCGGTGGAATTTCCTTGGCTGCAATTTGATTTTTACAGCAAACCAATAAACGGTAAGTGTCGCAGTCTGTAGTGGTAGCAGCGCGTGAGAAGCACATAATTGAGGAGAGACCTTCTGACAAGAATTAGATTCAGATGATGCCAGTGTTTTGATTGTGGCTGCATACATGGCTTGGCTTTGTTCGTTCTCAATCTCCCGCTACCAAACCCTGACACGGGCCTAAGTAGCAGAATGTAGTCCAGAGAACGGAATGCGTTGTGTTGTAGTTTACAGCTTGACTGCGATATTTGCACCTTTCGGTCCAACACATCTGACTTCAGCAATCATTATTTGAGTACCGGATTAGCATTCCCTCTTCGATCCTTTCTCCTTAGCCAGTCTGGTCTGTTGCAGCTTGTTATCCAGGATCACCGTGTGGAGGTGTAGACTGGTCTTGGCAGCTCTGGCTCGCTGGCCCTAACGCTAGGATTCAGCTAT
This sequence comes from Ariolimax columbianus, assembly GCA_036924085.1. NCBI lineage: Eukaryota > Metazoa > Mollusca > Gastropoda > Stylommatophora > Arionidae > Ariolimax > Ariolimax columbianus. Next base: position 84,311,220 of record JAVGWX010000007.1, on the reverse strand, counting down.
GGGTCGATGACTGCTGCAGCTCATGCGCTCGCTGCGTACATGACACCATAAGTTGGAGTTGTGTCTGAAAATAGGGTTTATCCCACACATTTCAGGATAAGCACCAAACTCTAATAGCCTTTGGCCATTTTATTTATTTTGCCGACTCCAGAATTGCCAAGAAATGAAAGGAATGAGTCGTGGTCAGCGGTCACTCTTGCAATGCTCACTTAGTAGAATACGCTGTTCTTGACTATGCATATTTCTAATGACTGCTGATCAATGCTCGTAGAATTCATCTTCGGCTCCAGGTCTGAACCACAAGGTAGGTACATATACACTGACAAGCGTGGCGGGACCTATCGTGGTATGAAGTGTAAGCAGGCATTCTGAACCATTCCCACCTAGTTTCACCAAGTGCTCTCTCTTTTCGTTGGGGTATTTTCTATGTGGGCAGAATATGTAGTCTTTCTCACTCATTGATCCCGAGTCCGGTAACTGAGTTTCCTGAAGCAATGTCCACGTCGAGTCTTTTTAATTCGGCTTTAATTACGAGCGTCTTTCTGACATTACTTGTATCATGCAACTCATCGGACTGCGCAGTCAGCATGGTACGAACATTCTAACATTCCAGTTTAACTGCTGATGCACGGGTTGTGTCGACATTGCAGGGTGAAAGTGGAAGACTTGAATATCTTTTTTATGGAGAACATGCTGTTGCACGTTCATCAGGTTCCCCCTTCTTCACGCAGCTAATTGATCCACGGAAACAACATTAGCCGTAACAACCTGGAGTGCAGACTGTATCTGAACCAGGAGCAGACATATTGATTACAGAAAAACAGCTAGAAAAATAAGTGTGTGGTTATTGGACGAACGCTGATTGAATGATACTGATCAAGTGGAGGCTGTCCCAGATATCGGAAATGGCACATTTATTTATACATTTAAAACAATGAATAATGTTGATGCCTGATGTGATCCAATGTTGTAGTGTGGAGGTAGTCGGATCTGTGCGACAGAGGAATGCGACATATGACTGTCCGAAACACGAGCCGTTATCAGATAAATGACTCGACTAATGCCCGTCTAATCCCTGGAACAGTTTGTCCCGGTCTGGCTGGCTCATCGTGTAGTCAGTGGAAGAGTTAGCCTGATGAGCTCCAGCTCGTGAGAAGACAGGGCCCTAAATTGGTGTGGTTAATGGAGCACATGTTTCCTGCAGTTTTTAACAGCTCGATGGAGCGTATGAGTGGCAGACTGGTTATAGCAGTGATGACAACAATGTCCCACCATAGGGAGGTAAGGGTGTGGAGGGGGAAGGTAAGGGTGTGGAGGGGGAAGCGTTTTGAAGTTTTATGAGGAGAATTATGATCCAGTTTAGTCTGCTAAATAAAGGTAATGGTCAGGCTCAAGGCAACGATTGCCGTCATGGATGAAGATAACTCTTCATGCACTAAGTCACAGTCTATGTGGGGTGGAGTGGCCAGTTTCCTTTCTTGCTGTTTATACCTTCCCCAACTCATACGTCAGGTACCCAACGAGCCACGCCAAGATTTGTTTCCGTCCTCCCGTGATTTCGAGCCCTGGCGCGCTATAATACCAGCTCACTGTTGACAAGGCGACACGCTCCACTGATAAGTTATAATTTATGAATATAACAACATACTGTTATTCAAGTTTGAAACTTCATTGAGATGTTTCGTTGCTATTAAATTTGTAAAACACAACAACAATGATCTAAAGTAACACGACTCAGGATCTGAAGGTGCTGGGTTCGATCCCCATCACAGCACCGGCCGTTACCCCGGGGAAGCAAACCCTAACCCTAACCCCTTATAAAATGCAGGAGGAAGCAGACTCTTACATAAAATGCATGATGAAGTCGGATGCACTGCGCCTTCAAGCGCAAAACAAAAACCACACTGCAAGGCCCACCGCCTTTGGGAATAGCTTAATAAGGCGAATGCAAAAAAAAACCAAACCCCCCCCCCCCAAAAAAAAAATCAATCATATATACAGATTGATTCCGACAATCTTGGTAATGGGATAAGTGACATTCTGACACATGATGGAAAAAGTACATGGGACCAACAATTGTTTGATACTCAGTATTAGCTCATGCTTGCTTCTCACTGAGACATTATTCGTTCTTCTTCAAATCCAATTTAAAGCCAGCCTTTGGCGCTTTCATTCCTATAATTTCATGAATTGTTTCTATATCTTTTTTCAAGCCCAAACGACTAACTACTTCATAACAGCAGGCCTTTTGGTCTACGTAAATGATGACATGTCCAAAGCTATGAGATGAGAAGTTTACTAGTCTAGAAGAGTTATAAAGATGCCAATTGGAACATGACTTACTGTAAGGAAAGACACGATAAGAACTGGTCACCACACCTAACAAGCCGAGACCTAGTACAATGAAGCAATGAAGTCTAACGCTTCATCTCCGAATGCAAAAAAGGCAAAGGCAGCTGTCCGTCGCAGACGATGATGACATATTTGATTTGCTCGCGATATTTTTTGTAAGGATTAAATGCACTACTTTTTATCCTCCCTCCATCGTCTCGAGCCGCCCGACGCCAGTGGCAAGTAAAGGACAAGACGAATAGGGAGCGACTACAAGATGCAGTGGACTCCGGATCAAGCACATGAGATAAAGAAGGTGAAGTTCGGAGTCGAATCCACACCACCTGATCACGAAACCGACGGATTAACCACTTCGCCACGGAATCCCACGAATCCCTGAAGGCAGTGTATACTATATGAATACTTTGATCCCCGACGGCAGTATAAGCTATGGGGCTACATTTACCTTCATCACCCACGGCATTGTAAGCTATAGGGCTACCTTTACCTTTCCCTGGACAATTTGATCCGACTTATTGTAGAAGGTCACTCAAGTTGGTCCTTGGACAAACAGAAAGAGCCACTGTTTCCCTTGCGTGTCGCAAAAGGAAGCAAGAGGGCTGTGCATGAAGTTGGTAAACTTCATCATGTACAAACCATTGCTATGAATCCCCTCCCTAACTGACCGGTAGTACACCTCCATAACTGATGAGACTAAGCCAAATGCAAAGTCGGACCTGTGTTTAAACAAATGACTGGGAGACGGCGTGGGGTAGTGGTCAAGTGACACGACAAACAATCCGAAGGCCGTTACCGGGGGAAGCAAACCCTTAAAAAATGCATGAGGAAGCAGATCCTTTCATTAAATGCTAGCATCATAAAATGCATGCATGCTGGGCCGACAGGCGTAAAATAAAAACCGCAGTACATCGCAATCGGCAAAGGTCTAAAACGTAGTCTCCTTCGTGAGACTCACCGGACTATGAGAATATGATCACTTGATCGTGAACCTCCCCGGACTAGAAGCATAGCATCAGTTGATCGTGAACCTCACCGGACTAGAAGCATTGCATCAGTTGATCGTAAACCTCACCGGACTAGAAGCATTGCATCAGTTGATCGTGAACCTCACCGGACTAGAAGCATTGCATCAGTTGATCGTGAACCTCACCGGACTAGAAGCATTGCATCAGTTGATCGTGAACCTCACCGGACTAGAAGCATTGTATCAGTTGATTGTGAACCTCACCGGACTAGACGAATAGTACCGGTTGATTGTGAACCTCACCGGACTAGACGAATAGCATCAGTTGATTGTGAACCTCACCGGGCTAGACGAATAGCATCAGTTGATTGTGAACCTCGCGGGACTAGACGAATAGCACCAGTTGATCGTGAACCTCACCGGACTTGACGAATAGCATCAGTTGATCGTGAACCTCACCGGACTAGAAGCTTAGCATCAGTTTATCGTGAACCTCACCGGGCTAGAAGCACAGCATCAGTTGATCGCGAACCTCACCGGACTAGACGAATAGCATCAGTTGATCGTGAACTTCACCGGACTCGAAGCCTAGCATCAGTTGATCGTGAACTTCACCGGACTAGAAGCCTAGCATCAGTTGATCGTGAACCTCACCGGACTAGAAACCTAGCATCAGTTGATCGTGAACCTCACCGGACTAGAAGCACAGCATCAGTTGATCGTGAACCTCACCGGACTTGAAGCCTAGCATCAGTTGATCGTGAACCTCACGGGACTAGACGAATAGCACCAGTTGATTGAACAAGTAAAAGGTGGAGTAAGCCAAATCCAATGTCGTACTGGTACTTCAGCACATGGGGAGACGAGACATGAATGTATGCAATTGTAGTAAACAGTTGTCTGTTTCTAGGATAGTTCTACTATGATATATCTTCTGTCTATTAGAAACTCATTTCCCAATAGTCACGACATTCAGGAGGAGATTGGAATAAATAGAGGATGAAGCATGTAGCTATCGACAGACACAACAGGAACTATCAAATATACATTCCACACCTCCCATATAAACAACGAGGCTGAACACTTACGAGTCTTCCTGCAACGTGGTGATATTGGTGCGCCATAACAAAACACATCTCGTATTTCTTCACTAATTATAAGCATACCTTACCCCCAAATAATTTTTTGTAATACAGTTCCCAAATGGCAAAAACAAAACAAAACAACAACATGTATATGATTGTCTCGTACAGCTTTATAAAAACAGCTGTTAGCATACTCACGTGTCGTGTCACATACATCATGACCATCGTGTGCCGTGCAGTTTCGTTAACGATTAATTCCCGCCACAATTATGGGCTCATTCAGGATGTCGTTATTTCGACGTTTTTCATAGTCTTCTTGTAATACCATATGGGGGAAGGGGGGAAGGGGGGGGGGGGTGTCTTCCCTAGGTGCCTTCCTCTGATTCTTTCCACATCTATTTCCCATAGTCAATAAGTTTTCCCAAAAAAAGCTGTTCTAAAAAAATAGTTCCTTCTGGTTTTTAGAGAGAATTTGCCACTACAAATAATCGACATTCAGAACTGAGCTCAAATGAGATCTTGAACTGCCGAAGACGGATGTGTTGAGCCGAAAGGTGCAAATATTGCAGTCAAGTTGTAAACTAACGACACAACGCATTTCGTTCTCCTGAATAGATTCAGCTACTTGCAAAGCCCTGTTCAGGCTTGATATTTGGGAGATTGAGAACGAACTCAGAAGAAGAAGAATTCTTGAGAAAACCACTAAGCTCTGAAACGGGCTCAGCTCAGGACGGTTGTTATTGTTTGTAATCTGATAATACTATCTCCTCGTGGAACACGTGTCACTAATATATATTTATATTTCGTATTTGTTGAGACTTTTTTCGCTTACAAATTGTACATAATGGAGAAACCGGTTCAAGTACAACCCTCTTGAGTCGGATTATGTGGAAGCAAAGAGTAATCAGGGTCAGATGAAATATGCCGATCTAGGTGTGAGGGAAGAGTTTTCAGGGTCAGGTGAAACATACTGATTAAGGTAGGAACGAAGAGTTGTCATGGTCAGACGAAATATGCTAATCTAGGTGAGAGCAAAGAGTAATCAGGGTCAGGTAAAAGATACTGATCAAGGTGGGAGCAAAGAATAATTAGTCCGATGACACACTGATCAAGGTGGGAGGGAGAAGTTTTCAGGGTCAGGTGAAACATACTGATCAAGGTGGGAGTAAAGAGTTTTCAGCGTCAGGTGAAACATACTGATCAGGGTCAAACGTCATGTCCTCGTTCGTACTCCTGTAAAAGTTCGTTGTTACAGCAGTCTTCCCAGCGAGATGGAGATGGAATCTGTAATCACCACAGTAGTAAGCATACTGGTGAGCTTCGCACTACACTACAGCCAACTGGAACCCCATCTGACACTCTCAAGTACCCCTCATGAACTCACTACCAATATCTCTTCGACAAGAGTTCGTTCAACTCAGCACAAGTCGCTTCGAGCAACAACGGCCGCATTTTGTAATACGCCTAGCCAGGTTTCAGTATCACTGTTCGTTGGTCTCCTTTCGGGTCCGGTAATGCAAGAACAATTTGCATACTTCTCCATGTCGCTCATTACGATGCAATGCGCCAAAGCAACAGCTGGTTCCACAGATGAAGTCTGCGCCAAGCACGTTATGGCTCCTGCAGGAAGTCTCCGTAACGATTTATCTGACATGGTACCTGGAATACTTGGATTCATGGTATTCAAACGGGTAGGTACGTGTATGTCTGCTGCCAGGTAGTCGAAGGCTTTTCGTAGTAGGCTATTTTTGAAATTTGACTTCCTGCGGCTTAGATGTTGACAGGTGAAGCAACGAGTATGACTTTCATAATTTTGCCTGGACAGCGGCGAACAGTCTACTCGTTTGGATTGTAAACTATTTGGGTTCTTCTAGGTGTACAGACACACAATTTCAAGAGGTTATGGAGTGTCACAAAATCTTTTCCTTAAAAATTCCTTCAATAAAACACCGGGACACAATGTATCGTAAATTATATTTCTCGTAAAATCATCAGCATTCACTAAATAAACAGTTTGTTTCCTTCCAATTAAACCGTTATTCCATTGTGTGTACTTGCAAGACGCAATCTTTTTAAGTTTCCCAACTGTCCACGACGTGGGTCGTTCAAACCTTGCGACTATAGAATTAAGGCCGAGTTCGATCCAGATATATTTATACTCCATCACTTTCTAACTTTCCTATCATCAAGCGTGGGCCATATAGTGGAGTCTATAAAGCTGTCTGGATCAAACTCGGCCTATATTTCTTAGTCCCAAAGGTTGAGCGACGCAAGCCTTGGCCAGTTGGGACACATTTATTTTGGTCTGTCCATCTTGTCGAATATCTATCGCCTTTCTCTCTTTTGTGACAAGACTCTATCGTCACATGGAGCTCCGGTGTTCGAATCTTGGCTATGCTTCATTTTCTTCTCTCTTAATCTTGATATTTTCTGAGTGCAGAAAATACTTGTCTTGTGATCGTTCTCCTAACAAACACACTTTGCCAGTGAAACCGTACACAAAATAACTGGTATCAAGCTTCCCTAAAAGCTGGTTAGTAAAGTAAAAGCAATGTTAGACATCCCCCTAATGGGATGACGGGGAAAGAAGAAGGAGGATGAAGACGTTTTACTGACTACAGCCTATGCACATATTCGTTCCGGTTATAGTTTTACGTGGTTGGCAGTAACGAAAGCGGAACACAATGTAACTATCTACTGTTCGCTAAGCACAGTCGCAGCACTTCTGTGGAGTTGTACTAACTTGACGAGGCGCTAAACCGATCGGGTTACTTAGAAAGTGTTTCAGACCTCCAAAGGCAAGTTGGATAGCAACCAAAACAGTGAGTCTAGTTCGTCTATCATCAATCTTAGTTTTATGTGCAGGCTCGGTCTTTGGAAGAGAAATACCTAACGCACTCGTGATATAAGCTAACATTTGTTAAAAGTGGGAGGGAGAGGTGGGGGTAAACTTTCTCTAGGGTAGAAGGCTAACAAATCACTGTGGTATACAGGCCGTCATTAGCAGGCAAACATCATGTTAAGTGTGGAATAGTCTTCTGGGCTTAAACGAAAGCTCTAGAAATAATAGATTGCCCAGGAATAGAACGGGGAGAAACTCATTCTGTTCAGGGCTGGAAGAAGAAGAAACGGGATTTTTGGGGGTGGGGGTGGGGGTGGGGGTGCAGAGTGATGAGTTGGAGAAACGTCGGCTGAGAGAAACGGTGAGCTTAAATTTGGTAGCTGCAACACATTCAGGCGAAACCCAATTTACAATAGCATCACAGACATCAAGGGAGAACAATTTAGGAGAGGATCGTTATGTATGACATAGGCAAGAAGAACACTTGGGCAGGTCCCCACTTCGATAGCGAACTGAGAAGAATTGACCCACACTACGATCAGTCCTGAACCAAAGCTGGAATAGGGGAATTGTACCTCAGGCATGGAAAGACGCTGTACTTATACCGGTACCAAAGAGAGAAAAACATAGAACAGATCCAAATGGATACAGGCCTATCAGTCTACTGAGCTGTGTAGGAAAACTGATGGAGCGTATGATAAACACCAGACTGATGTGGTATTTGGAAGAAAAACACATAATAATTCCACAGCAAGCAGGCTTTAGACAGCACAGATCCACTGATAATCAGATCACTCTCCTAGCACAGGAAATAGGGGATGCTTATCAGGAGAAAAAACATACAGTAGCGGTTTGGGTGGATCTAGAAAAGGCATTTGACAAGGTCTGGAAACAGGGACTTAAAGTCAAGCTACGAGGAAGTGAAGTTTGTGGGTAAATGTACAGATGGATCAGCCACTACCTGAAAAACAGAACAGCCTGCATTCAAGTACAAAGGCATATGAGAAAAAAGGTGACACTCGAGCAGGGAGTACCCCAAGGGGGAGTACTGTCACCCACACCCATCCTGGTGTAAATAAATAACATCACAGAGAATATACCAAGAAGAGTCCACAGCTCCATGTTTGCAGACGATCTGGCTATGTGGACCTCTGAAAAGAATCTCACCATAGCAAGAAATCGGAGGCAGCAGGCCCTAACATTGCTGGAGGAGTGGGCGAACTCATGGCTGGTTAAAATAAATGAGGAAAAAACAACACGTACGATATTCTCGCTTTCAAACAAACCCCAAAACACCAAAATAAGTCTTAACGGCAAATATCTGCTGCCAAACGACAACCCAAACTACCTGGGATTCACATTTGATCGGCGCATGACATGGAAAACTCAGATCGAGAGAAACCGAATGAGAGCCAGAGAAATAATGGCAATCATGAGGAAACTTGCTGGCACAAGCTGGGGAGCAGACGAAAGTATACTAAAGAAACTGTACACTGGAAGAGTGAGACCGGTTCTCGAGTATGGCAGTGCGGCATGGACAACAGCAGCAAAGGCGAACTTTGACAAAATTAGCAAACTCCAAAACCAAGCCATGAGAGTTATAACAGGAGGCATGAAGTCAACGCCAATTGTAGAGCTGGAAAAGATTAAAAATCTACAGTCCATGACCGACAGAACAGACTGCAAAGCCCAGCAAGCAGAAAAACTCAGAAGACTGACTGACCATCCAATGCATAAGAGACTAAATAATTTTGGAAATGGGAAACTAAAGCGGAGAAACTTTGCAGAAATAGCCAAAGCAAAGATTAACGAAGACTATATGCACGCATTAACAACACCAAAGCCCATCCCTACTGTACGCAAACCTACCTGGAGGCAGCAAATATTTCCAGAGGTGGTAGAAAATATACCAGGTATTGGAAAAAAGAACAGCCAGACTGAAAAAGAAAGAAAAGACAAAACCCTGGTACGAAAAACTACCCAAGCATGGACTGGACCCATGCATACACCGACGGCTCTGTAACAAAAATAACACAGAACGGAGGGGCAGGGGTATTCCTGAGCCTACCAAATGGTAGGAAAACAACACTATCAGTGGCAACTGGAAAATACTCAAGCAATTTCAGAGCGGAGGCAGAGGCACTGAGGGCTGCAGTAGAAGAAATGGTGACATGCAAAAGAAATGAAAGCTTATAGTCCTGCTTACAGATGCCCTGGCCGTAGTCACAGCACTAAAAGACATAAAAATACTGAACTTAATGATTTAAGAGCAGTACTCTGTCAACTATGCCAGCAGTCCGCACCAAAAAGAGTAGTGGTACAGTGGGTTCCATCCCACTGTAACATCCAAGGCAACGAGGAGGCAGACAGACTGGCAAAAGAAGGTGCAAGACTACCACAACCAGATACTAGTGTGACATACGAAGTCAAAAAGGCTCATTAGAGCTAGATACATGACCAAATAGGAAACAGAACATACTGGCTACACAAAAAACGATGCCTATTACCAGTTGAACAGAAGAGAGCAGGTCGTGGTCTTCAGACTTCGCACTGGCCAAAATAGACTGAGGTACCACCTATTCAATAAATTGAAGATGGGTGGCACTGACGAATGCTCGTGCGGTACTGGGAAAATGACCGCTGAACATCTGCTGCAAAATTGCCAGACATACGAGGATCAGAGAAAACAGATGTGGCCATCACCAGTGGCAAGACTAGACAAGCTCTATGGCAGTGTCGACAGCCTCAGGATGACCGCTGCTTTTTTCGAAAAAATAAAGGTTGACGTCTGACAGCGTACGAAGAAGAAGAAGAAGACCCACACTGGCGATTGAATGACAGATTACCACAGCGTCATCATAGCCTAAACAGGGAATGCAGAGAGTGGTGCAATGGGAGCACAGAACTGGCGGTTAACCAGTTGATAAATGATAACACTAAAGATGATAATGCCATCATATGTACATATGGATCGGTGAGTTATCTGATTGGGACTTCTCGGCTCGAATGAGAGAGCAGGTCGTCCATGAGCTGAGCAGTTCACATGGGGCAGCAACCTCCAGTACGAGGAAGGAGATAGAAGCAGTGACTGCAAGTCTGAGAAGGCTATTTGAGACATCCTTCAGAGTGGCAGTCATTGTATCAGACTCTCAGTCATTACTTCAGAAAGTACAGAAAAGCTGGCTGAGTCATGAGTGGATGACAGCTGATGTGACTTCAAACATATAGGGGCTGGCGTGGATCTACTGCTTCTGGTCATTCTGAGGTTCAGTGTAACGATAGAGCTGACATCCTGGCTTCACAAGCAACAATTACAGGAACACTAGATACGGATAGGAGCGACATTTTGAAGGCTATCAATGACCACCTGTTAGACGACGACACTGAAATAGATGAATCAGCAATTCAGACTGCAGAGTTTTGATATCGGACAAGGCTCGAGCCGAGTGGGGCGCAAGAGAGGACGGAGCAGAAGTGTGTACAACCAACGAGCTGCAGGAACTATTAATATCTACACCCTTCGCCATTTAATGAGAGATACTGAACAACAATGGGTATGACCGGAGTGCAGTGAAGTCAATTCCGAGGGTAGAACAAAATAGCAGAGAAGGTTTTTTTTGAAAAACAAAACTAAATTACTGTGTCCCGACCTCACTCCCCTAATCTCATCTCCTCTCATTCCCTACATGTATTGTTATGTAATCACATCTCATCTCCTCTCATCCTTTTTCATTTAATTTAATTTCATGTCATCTCATATCACCTTCTCTCATCATATTTCATATAATATAATCTCATCTCATCCTTTTTCATGTCATTTCATCTCACTTCATCTCTTATCTCATCCGCTCTTATCTCATTGTCTTTGTGGCATCTCACCTCATCTCATTTCCTCTCTCATCTCGTTCTCGTTCATGTCATGTCATCTTCTATTCCATCCCATCCCATCCTCTTTCATCTCATCTTATCTCGTTTCATTCCTCTCCTATCATCGCGTTTCCTCTCGCATCTCATCTTCGTTCATGTCATCTCATTGTCTCATCCTCTTTTATTGCACCTCACCTCTTTCAATTTACATTCATCTCACCACATCCTCATATATCTACTCTCATTCTCTTCCATCTCAGCTCATCCTCTCTCATCCCACAGTCTTTCATTTTATAATCTCTAATCTCACAATTTTTAATCTAATCTCATTTTCTCTGATCTCATTCACTTTCATCTCATATCATCCTCTCACAACTGACACATTGTTATCTCATCTCATCCTCTCCCATCTCACCCACTTTCATCTCATCTCCTCCTGTCCCATCTCACACATTTTCATCTCACCCTCTCCCAGCTCAACCACTTTCATATCATCTCATTATCTCCCATCTCAATCACTTTCATCTCATCTCATTATCTCCCATCTCAACCACTTTCATCTCATCTCATTATCTCCCATCTCAATCACTTTCATCTCATCTCCTCCTGTCCCATCTCACACATTTTCATCTCATCCTCTCCCATCTCACCCACTTTCATCTCATCTCCTCCTGTCCCATCTCACACATTTTCATCTCACCCTCTCCCAGCTCAACCACTTTCATAGCATCTCATTATCTCCCATCTCAATCACTTTCATCTCATCTCCTCCTGTCCCATCTCACACATTTTCATCTCATCCTCTCCCATCTCACCCACTTTCATCTCATCTCCTCCTGTCCCATCTCACACATTTTCATCTCACCCTCTCCCAGCTCACCCACTTTCTTCTCATCTCACCCTCTCCCACCTCACCTACTTTCATATTATCTCATCTCATCGTATCTGCCCTTTTCATCTCAACTCTAACCTTCTCATCTCATACTCTTTCACAACATCCTCTTATCATATCATCCTTTTTGATCCCATCAAATCGTCTGTTATTTCATTCTCCTTCAACTCATCCTTTAATCCTTTGTCCCCTCTTCACATATCAACTGTCCACTTACGTGCACGCTTGGCCATAAACTCGGTAACGTGAAATTACACCCACAACAAACAGGCCGGTATTAGACGGACAGATGATACGTCCCTAGAGGACCTAGGTTTCGCAGATGATACGCCCATGGAAGACCTAGGTTTCGCAGATGATCTGCCACTTCTGACATCTAGTGTGGGAGAAGCAGAAAGGAAGATAAACCAACTCTGACATCTATTAAAACAGAAAGGGCAAGATATATCCTTCAGACATGACTTCAGACATGATGACTTCAGATAGGGCTTAAGATAGGGATTGAGATAGGGATTGAGATACGGCTTCAGGTGTATGAGTAATATACGGCTTCAGATGCATGAGTAATATACGGCTTCAGATGCATGAGTAATATACGGCTTCAGATGCATGAGTAATATACGGCTTCAGATGCATGAGTAATATACGGCTTCAGATGCATGAGTAATATACGGCTTTAGATGTATGAGTGATATAGAGCTTCAGATGCATGAGTGATATAGAGCTTCAGATGCATGAGTCAAATACGGCTTCAGATGTATCCTTTAGATATAGCTTCGGAATAGACTAGCTAGCGTTACATATATCTGCATCAGAAAGGGCTTTAGATAGATCTGCAGATAGGGCCACGTGGATTCTGATGTATCGTTCAGAAATGGCTTCAGATAGGGCTTCAGATATTTCCTTCGGGTATATCTTTCAAGAGTTGAGCATAGAGGAGAACTGGTTTATCAATTCCATTTTGGCTAGAAAATGCAAATACTTTGGTCACATCAAGAGACACAACGGTCTCGAGAAAACGGCGATGGAAGGTATGGTGCCAGACAAAAGAGGAAGGAGTAGACCAAGAAGACGATGGCACCAAGATATCCAGGAATGCCTGGGTATGACTGTGACGGAGGCTGGAGTTTTGGCAAGAGAACGAGTTTCTTTTAGACAGACTGTGATGGGAGCGATGTTCTAAAAAAAAGCATGCTATATGATGGTGATAGCATCAAAAGCTTTGTTTTAGTCGATGAAGGTAATGATCAATGGAGTTTGGTATTCTAGGGCCGATTAGATCAGGAAACACCAGGTTGAGATATGGTCTTATAATCTGTAGGAACGCCGAAAGCCAACTTGTTAGATCGGTTGCAGTCAATCGATAGTGGGACTAACTCTAGTAAAAACATGCATTATTGTCAACAATTTGTAAATGACAGTCGATAATTTTCAAGACCTTTCACAAATATTCAATTTCTTCACGTTCTACAAAGGACATGCTACATGATGATGATGTCTTTCAGATAGGGTTTCAGATATATATACCTCAGATAGGGTCAGATATTTCCTTCAGAAAGGGCTTCAGATGTGTGTTTCATGTAAAGTTTCTGATAGCGCCTCAGAAAGGGCTTCAGATGTTTGCTTCATTTAAAGTTTTCGATAGCGCATCAGATAGGGCTTCAGATGTGTGCTTCATATAAAGTTTCTAATAGCACCTCAGAAAGGGCTTCAGATGTGTGCTTCATATAAAGTTTTCGATAGCGCCTCAGAAAGGGCTTCAGATGTTTGCTTCATTTAAAGTTTTCGATAGCGCATCAGATAGGGCTTCAGATGTGTGCTTCATATAAAGTTTTCGATAGCGCCTCAGAAAGGGCTTCAGATGTTTGCTTCATTTAAAGTTTTCGATAGCGCATCAGATAGGGCTTCAGATGTGTGCTTCTTATAAAATTTCTGATAGCGCCTCAGAAAGGGCTTCAAATGTTTGCTTCCTATAAAGTTTTCGATAGCGCATCAGATAGGGCTTCAGATGTGGGCTTCATATGAAGTTTCTGATAGCGCATCAGAAAGGGCTTCAGATATGTGTGCTTCATATACAGTTTTCCATAGCGCATCAGATAGGGCTTCAGATGTGTGCTTCATATAAAGTTTCTGATAGCGCCCCAGAAAGGGCTTCAGATGTGTGCTTCATATAAAGTTTTCGATAGCGTATCAGATAGGGCTTCAGATGTGTGCTTCATATAAAGTTTCTGATAGCGTCTCAGAAAGGGCTTCAGAAAGGGCTTCAGATGTGTGCTTCATTTAAAGTTTCTGATAGCGCCCCAGAAAGGGCTTCAGAGGTGTGCTTCATATAAAGTTTCTGATAGAGTCTCAGAAAGGGCTCAGAAAGAGCTTCAGAAAGGGCTTCAGAAAGGGCTTCAGATGTGTGCTTCATTTAAAGTTTCTGATAGCGCCTCAGAAAGGGCTTCAGAAAGGCTTCAGGTGTGTGCTTCATATAAAGTTTCTGATAGCGCGTCAGATAGGGCTTCGGGTGTGTGCTTCATATAAAGTTTCTGTTAGCGCCTCAGAAAGGGCTTCGGGTGTGTGCTTCATATAAAGTTTCTGATAGCGCCTCAGATAGGGCTTCGGGTGTATGCTTAGGATATATTTTCAGATAGAGCTTCCGATGTATGCTAAAGATATATTTTCAGATAGGGCTTCATATATACGTTTGAGATATCGCTTCAGATGTAAACTTCTGATGTATACTTCAGACAGTGCCTTAAAACTCAAAATTTACTAATCTTACGCGCATAGAGACCAACCTTGAACTCAATTATCCAGCAATACAGCAAGTGATGACGTCACCAGTTTAGACGGTAAAATGACGACAAAATGGGAATAATGGTAATCAACAGTCCCCCCAAATGACCTTGGACTTCAAAGTCCTCAATCTATTAACGAATAACTGTAAATCGAAACCACTGAGCAAGCAAAATCATGCTATTTAACTCCAGCATCAGTTAGTATTAACATTAGACCGTGAAAGCCAGAGAATGACAAAGACATTAAATAAATATGCATGATTTTATCGAAAATAAATGCCTCTGGCGCTACCTGAACATTGGTTTGGAGAGCATTCCTGGAAATGGAAAATGGTTCATAGAATTGACTTCATTGCATCTGGACGCCCCATTATGTGTTCCGCCACTTTCATTGCCGAACGTACCGGATGTGCAATTTACAGCCTGAAAAAACGGACATGCCGTGAAAAAACTCCCGACATGTCCGGTCTGTCAAACTTTATAAGCAAAGTTTTGATTTTACCTCCAGTAAAGAAAAGGAAACTAAACCTTTCCAAGGTTTTGATTTTACCTCAGGTAGAAGAAATGAAACTATGCTTTACCGAGGTTTTGGTTTTATCAAATGTAAAAAAAGGAAACAATACCTTATCGAGTTTTTGGATCTTACCTCTGGTTTAAAAAAGGAAACTATACCTTACTGAAGCTTTAGTTTTACCTCCAGTAGAGAGATCGAAACTACACCATACCGAGTTGATTTTACCTCTGGTTAAAAAAAAAGAAAACTATACCTTACCGAGGTTTTGATTTTAATTTTGACAGAAAAAAGGAAACTGTAGCGTACCAAGGTTTTTGATTTTACTTTCCAGTAGAATAAAGGAAACTATACATTTGAACGCAGTGGTAGAGCACTCGCTTTTCATGGCAAAGAAACTAGGTTCTTCTTCTTCTTCTTTTCTTCGTACGCAGTCCGACAGTAACCATTATTTTTTCGAAAAAAGCGGTGGTCATCCTGAGGCTGTCGAAACTGCCATAGAGCTTGTCTTGCAGTTCCTCTGGTGATGGCCACATCTGCTCTCTCTGATCCTCGTATGTCGGGCAGTTGTCCAGCAGATGTTCAGTGGTCATTTTACCGGTACCGCACTGGCATTCGTCGGTACCACCTATCTTCAATTTGTTTAATAGGTGGTACCTCAGTCTATTGTGGCCAGCGCGAAGTCTGAAGACAACGACCTGCTCTCTTCTGTTCAACTGGTAATAGGCATCGTTTTTGGTGTAACCAGTATGTTTGGATTCCCATTTGGTCCTGTATCTGGCTTTGATAAGCCGTTTTGACTCTTCGTACGTCATACTAGTATCTGTTTGTGGTAGTCTTGCACCTTCTTTTGCCAGTCTGTCTGCCTCCTCGTTGCCTTGGATGTTGTAGTGTGATGGGACCCACTGTACCACTACCCTTTTTGGTGCGGTCTGCTGGCACAGTTGGCAGAGTGCTGCTCTTAAGTCATTAAGCTCAGTGTTTTTCTGGCTTTTTAGAGCTGTGACTACGGCCAGGGCATCTGTAAGCAGGACTGTAAAGCTTTCATTTTCTTTATGTGTCACCATTTCTTCCACTGCCGCCCTCAGTGCCTCTACCTCCGCTCTGAAATTGCTTGTGTACTTACCAGTAGCGAATGACAGTGTTATTTTTCTGCCATTTGGTAGGTTCAGGAGTGCTCCTGCCCCTCCGTTCTGTGTAGTGTTTGTTACAGAACCGTCGGTGTATGCATGGGTCCAGTCCATGCTTGGGTAGCTTTTCGATATAAAGCTTAGGGTAGTATCTCTCCTTTCTTTTTCAGTCTGGCAGTTTTTGTTTCCAATACCTGGTATATTTTCTACCACATCTGGAAATATATCCTGCCTCCAGGTGGGTTTTTGTACAGTAGTGATGGGTTTTGGTGTTGTTAGTGCGTTTATGGGATCTTCGTGCATCTTTGCTTTGGCTATTTCTGCAAAGTTTCTCCGCTTTAGTTTCCCATTTCCCAGATTGTTTAGTCTCTGGTGCATTGGATGGTCAGTCAGTCTTCGGAGTTTCTCTGACTGCAGCTGGGCTCTGCAGTCTCTTTTATCGGTCATGGATTGCAGTTTTGTAATCTTTTCAAGTTCTACAATTGGCGTTGACTTCATGCCTCCTGTTATAACTGTCATGGCTTGGTTTTGAAGTTTGCTAACTTTATCGAAGTTCGCCTTTGCTGCTGTTGTCCATGCCAAAATGCCATACTCGAGAACTGGTCTCACTCTTCCAGTGTACAGTTTCTTTAGTATGCTTTCGTCTGCTCCCCAGCTTGTGCCAGCAAGTTTCCTCATGATTGCCATTCTTTCTCTGGCTCTCATTCAGTTTCTCTCGATCTGACTTTTCCATGTCATTCGCCGATCAAATGTGACTCCCAGATAGTTTGGGTTGTCGTTTGGCTGCAGGAATTTGCCATTTAAACTTAATTTGGTATTTTGGGGTTTGATGGAAAGCGAGAATATTGTGCATGTGGTTTTCTCCTCGTTTATTTTGACCAGCCACGAGTTCGTCCACTCTTCCAGTGATGTTAGGGCCTGTTGCATCCGATTTCTTGCTATGGTGAGATTCTTTTCAGAGGTCCACATAGCCAGATCGTCTGCAAACATTGAGCTATGGACTCTTCTTGGTATATTCTCTGTAATGTCGTTTATATACACCAGGAAGAGTGTGGGTGACAGTACTCTCCCTAGGGGTACTCCCTGCTCGAGTGTCACCTTTTTTGCTCACATTCCCTTGTACTTGGACTCTGGCCGTTCTGTTTTTGAGGTAGTGGTTGATCCACTTGTACATTTTCCCACAAACATCACCTCTTCTTAGCTTGACTTTAAGTCCATCTTTCCAGACTTTTTCAAATGCCTTTTCCAGGTCCACCCACACCGCTACTGTGTGTTTCTGTGCCTGGTAGGCATCTTCTATTTCCTGGGCTATGAGGATGACCTGGTCCTCAGTGGATCTGTGCTGTCTAAAGCCGGCTTGCTGTGGAATTAGTATTCGTTTTTCATCAATCTGGTGTTTATCATACGTTCCATGAGCTTGCCGACACAGCTCAGTAGGCTGATAGGCCTGTATCCATTTATATCTGTTTTGTCCTTTCCTGTTTTTGGTACTGGTACAAGTACTGCGTCTTTTCATGCCTGAGGTACAATTCCCCTTTTCCAACTTTGGTTCAGGACCGATAGCAGTTTCGAAACTAGGTTCAACTACCGCTACCGGCCGCTCCGGTCGACCCAGAATTGAATGGATACCTCCTGCTTACAGATGCACTGGCCGAAGTCACAGCACTGAAAAGCCAGAAAAATACTGAACTTAATGATTTAAGAGCAGTACTCTGTCAACTATTGCAGCAGGCCGCACCGAAAAGGGTAGTGGTGCAGTGGGTTCCATCTCACTGCAACATCCAAGGCAACGAGGAAGCAGACAGACTGGCAAAAGAAGGTGAAAAACTACCACAACCACATGCTAGTATGACATACGAAGAGTCAAAACGGCTTATTAGAGCTAGATACATGACCAAATGGGAAACCGAACATACTGGCTACACCGAAAACGATGCCTATTACCAGTTGAACAGAAGAGAGCAGGTCGTGGTCTTCAGACTTCGGACTGACCCCAATAGACTCAGGTACCACCTATTCAACAAATTGAAGATAGGTGGCACTGACGAATGCCAGTGTGGTACCGGGAAAATGACCGCTGAGCACTGTCTTGAAAACTGCCCGACATACGAGGATCAGAGAGAGCAGATGTGGCCATCACCAGTGGCAACACTAGACAAGCTCTATGGCAGTGTCGACAGCCTCAGGATGACGGCTGCTTTTTTTCGAAACAATAATGGTTACTGTCTGACTGCGTACGAAGAAGAAGATGAAGAAGAATGGATACCTAACTGTAGGCTAGGAAGGAAAAAGGCAGATAGGAAGGGAATTGGCAACCCTAGCCTACAAAGCTGGGGCTTAGTACAGTGAATGCATACGCGAGTGTTTGCTACGAGATTAACTTTATTTTGCCTCGAGATAAAAAGACCCGACAGTTAAATCACTCGGCCAGTGACTCAACGATGGAGTAATGAAATTAAGGAAACACTACACATGCATGGATTGAATTTATAAACGTCCACATAAATAATTTAAGTGAACGTCCTTATAGGAATGGATACAGGCCGCAACAAAATAGGGAATGCCGGTGTGATCCCCGAAGTGGTGAACCTGGCGAGAAACCTTGCCTTGCACTACAGCGAGCAGGATCCAGGTCTACCTTCTTCAGTATGCCCTTGGGTGTAAGAAGAGTCACTGAAAACTGGCTTCTAGAAACAATTCGGCAAGGGTGAGGAGCTCGCATACGGGCAACTTGTAAAATATAAACAAACACGTGCCTCCTGGATTACGTGCAGCCTGGACTACGTGCATCCTGGACTACGTGGTGTTTTGACCACGAAGAGCCAGGACTACGTGCAGCTTGGACTACGTGCAGCTTGAACTACGTGAGGTCTGGACTACGTTGATTCTGGACCACGTGGAGTGTGGACCACGTGGAGTCTGGACCAAGTGAAGTATGGACTAATTGGAGTCTGGGTCACGTGGAGTCTGGGGCACGTGGAGCCTGGACTACGTGGATTCTACGTGTAGCCCGGATTACGTCTGGATTACATGACGCCTTGACTACGTGAATCCTAGACTACGTGATTCCTAGACTACGTGAATACTAGACTACGTGTAGCGTGGATCATATATTAGAAAGCAAGGAATTTGACCTTGGTGATCTTCTAAAAAAAAGCGCCCGATTCATCTTTCTCCGTGTCCATGTCAAAAAGTTATTTCTTGATCATTATATGGGATATTGTTTCTAGAGCTTTCTGTCAACACCAGAAGGATACTCCACACTAAGCATGTCTTTGGTCTTTGTATGAGTAACTAGATGTACATACCAAGTGTTGGAGAGCGTTCTCACTTTGATGAGGTAAAACAAAAAAGCGAGTAAGAATAATGCCGCTTGATATTAGAAACATCATGGTGTTTATGTTCTGATACTCAGAATTGATATAACTGCCATCCGGAGAGACTAAATGGTGTTCAATGTTTGTCAAGAATAGTTAAGGGTATTGGTGCTGATAAATTGGGCAGCTCGTTGGACATACACACTCGTGATATGCCTTACCAGACTCATGGAGTACAATACAACGTTAGATAATGTACAAGAGAACATGGCTAGTTCTGGTACTGGCTGTCTATAGAGGTCAACACAGTGTCATAAAGTGTTCCATCTTATCTCTAACCCTCTCCCTGTGAAGCATAGAGCCACATTTTTGCAATTTCCTTCTGGTTCAATTCACTTTGTGTCTTCTTAAGTCGACATTTCTGTACCAATTAGTTTTACATAGTGAGGTTGCTAGCCTCAAGCAAATCTTTTTTTTTGTCGCCTTTAACAATAATCTTGGTAAGCTGCAGATGGCCTATTTTCTGCTCCTCTGAATTCGCACGGGTGACTAATTAAGGAGGAAGACGATCATGAAACCTGCAGAGGGAAAGAACGAGAGAAAGAAGTAATGTGATGGCGAAGTAGAAGAAATGCTTTTATATTTGCTTGAGATAGAGGAATATGATCTCTGTACTGTGCACCACCCCTATCAGCTGTAATAATAAACATTGCGATGAGGTATGTAGACAGAAGCATCATGTTCCATTTGACACACATATTTCAGCTGTAGAGCTACACGTATTGTACTCGCTCGCTTCCTACGATTGTGCGATGACCTCTTGAGGTATCAAGCAAGTACGATGATTTATGTAAAAGCGTTATGGGTAACGCCCTTGTATTAGAAAGGCCCGAAAGGGGAATATAGAATCGCAGGACTGTAACATCCAGACATCTCGTCAGATGCGATTAATAAGGGTTGGGCATTAGGAAGCAACTACATCATGAAGAAAATATAAGTTACAGAATATCAACAAATGTAGGTAGGCCAAAGGAAATATGTATACCAACCAGGCTAGATAGGCGACGTACATACCAGGAAGGCGAGGAGTTCGGAAATTCTCAATTCTAATTAGACTTTTGTCTCTGGACACGCCCAAAGCATAACCTCTGACAACCAAGGCTTAGTTAGCCCATCTGTTTTTGTAGAGGCAATGTTGCTACCAATAGTAGAAAAGGCGATGTGAGAATCTCGGGTACCCAGAATGCTCTGGGTTGATGATGCACGTATGTCAATGTGGGTAATTCATCTAGGAGGAGAAGTCCTCTGACGACTTGAGATAACCAGCTGTTTTACAGGAAGTCTGCTGACAACCAAAGACTAGGAAAAGTTATCCCTAATAACAAGACTTCCTCAAAGCGGATGAGTCCAACTATGAAATGGGGCGCTGAATAACTTTTGTTAAAATAAAGAAAGACATAAAGAAAGAATGAAAAAAAAATACATTTAAAAAACGGCGATGGTGACAGCGTAATATTTCAAAACATATTTATATTCTCTACATTTTCTTTGTTTCAAGTGTCTCCGATTTCTGCACGAATTTTAAAATTGTATTTACTTCCCATAGGAGTACAATCTTGCTGTTTCATGACTCTGAACACATTCAGTTTGGATTGTGAGCAGTGCCTCTAACTGCAACGCCATGACCCTGCATTGAAACAGTGTGATACAAACAGACGACACATTGACTTACAATAACATAATGGAATGCAGTAAGTCTAAAAAAGAAATATGAATATGAGAACTGACCTCCAGGCTGCTGTGGTATCATTACGTGTGGCTGGAACTTTGACGACGAGCAGACGGTACAGCAGCCGCAGTGATCCTTGATAGCTTGACCCTCGCAGTAGTGAAGCTCAGGACATCTAGACTCGTCACACTCTCCACACCGGATGAAGCCGTAATTGCCACGTGCAGGCGCTGTGTGGCTCAGCATTAGCAGCACGGTCGTTTGGAGCGTCACATGGCACAACACATGGCTCCTGAATCCGTATAGTTTCATGACTTATTTTCAGAAACGTGGAATAGTATAGTTGTCCTTGGTATAGTATGCTGGCCCGTATTATAGTTAGTTGTCCTTAGTATAGTATAGGTGGCCTTAGTGTAATGTAGTTGTCATAAGAATATAACAATTGCCATTAGTATATTTGGCTGGTCCTTATTACAGGTGTCCTTAGTATAGTATAGGTGTCCTTAGTATATTATAGGTGTCCTTAGTATAGTATAGGTGTCCTTAGTATAGTATAGTAGTCCTCACACCACTGATGTTCAGATTATGTTTAGTTGTTCTTGTTTATTCCAATTGTTTTAGATACGGTATACATGTTTCTTTTTTTTTGTCAACCCAGCTGTAAATGGATACCCGATAAAATTAGGATGGGAGGCAGCGAGGAAGAGAACTGGTCGTCCAACTTCAGAAAAGAACTGTGACCTGCTAAGATAATGTCACTATCACTTTGTTCCCGACATATGTTTCTTGTAAGGGACTATCTTGACTTATTTACATGTGAAACATATTTCTACTGTATCAACAAACCAAACACTAGTTTCAAGGGACTATCTTGACTTATTTACCTATGAAACATATTTCTACTGTATCAACAAACCAAACACTAGTTTCAAGGGACTATCTTGACTTATTTACCTATGAAACATATTTCTACTGCATCAACAAACCAAACACTAGTTTCGAATCAAAGCTACATTCCAGAAATGGGCCTTCGTGCATGGCTTGTCTTGGTCTATCGTGGATTCGAAGGCCTGAAAATCAAAACAAAAAAAATAGAAGTTATTGGAAAAGTCGATGTAATGTCCACGTAAAATGACACTTGTATTGTAACGTGGAAACTGGCAAGATATCAAGTGGTTCTGTTGTTTTGTTTCTGTGCAAGCATGTTTCTAAGTGGAGTGAGTTTGTTTAGTCTTCTGCGTTGTCGTGCTGTCTAGACCACAAGGCCGCCGTTCAGTTTTAATTTCCCAAATTGCAGCTTAAAAAAGCGTAACCGGACACTGACAAGACTTAAGCTCCACGCCATTTTCTTATAAATGTCCTAAGTGTTCCCGACAGGATCTCTAGAGTTGCTTCTTTTTTTCTTCTCTTTGTGTCTGTCTTTCTTTTATGTATTTCTCTTATCCGTCTGAAATTATGTATGTACATCTTTTTCTCTTCTTTTTTTCTTTCTTTCTCTCTTTACATTCTTTATCGTTTCTTTCAATTTTCTTTCTTTTTCTTTCTGTCTCTATTGCTACCTTTTTTTATATTTTCATTTGTTCGGCTTCTTTTTCTTTCTTTCTTTCTTTCCTTTTTAGTCTTGTTTCCCTCCTTTCTTTCTTTCTTTCTTTCTTTCTTTTTATTTTTACTTTCTTTCTTCCTTTCACTTTTTCTTTCTTTCTTATTTTATTTAGCTCTTTCTGTATTTTTTCTGTCATTCCTGTTATTATTTCTTTCCATCTATCTTTCCGCCTTCCTGCTTTTATTTTTGTCCATCTTTCTTTCTGCCTTCCTGTTTTTATTTCTTTCCATCTTTCTTTCTGTCTTCCTGTTTTTATTTCTTTTCACCTTTCTTTTTGCCTTCCAGTTTTTTGTTCTTTCTATCTTTCTTTCTACCTTTTTTTTCTTTGTGTCTGGCTTTAAAAAAAATGCAAACTTTGACTCAGCCATTCATCATGTTTATGGAAGGGCTTTTGTCATCTAAGCAGTCTACCTAGTACTTTTCATTTTACGTTCTTTTGTTTCCTTCTATCTTCCTCCATTACATATCTTCTGTTTTTTCTTATATGTTTCTGCTCTTGCATACTATTCTTTATCTTTCCCTCAATTACCTTTTTCCTCTGCACAAATTACATTTCTTTGTTCGTTTCTATCTTTATTTTCTTCCCACCTTCTTTTCTTTCTCCTACACATTATTTCTTTGAACATGTTCTATTCCTTTGTAAATGCCTGTGTAAGCTGAGCTTGCCTTAAAGATTTCTAATCAGTTTTAGAACATATCAAGGTGCGATATGAGATACCCTGCCCTCATGTACGGTGCCCTAATGTTTTGGAAGTAAACAGAAAACCCGTATTGCAAGGGTCTTCACAATCAGCAATAGTCCATTCCCAGTGTCAGCTTACGGCATACATGTTGTGGGCTACAGTGCAGGGACCGCGTTCAGCTAGTGGGCCTCCAAAGATAAACAACTCTATTTTCAGCAAATTTATTTTTGAATTTTGTAGATGACTTTACTTATTATATGGTGAGATGTGGCCTCTCAGGATCCATAGACCAAGGGTCTAAACAATTGTAATCTGACACTGCACATTTCTATTTGTCTTGTAAATGTTTCTGCATGCATTTACAAACCTCTCGTTCATCCCTGTATGTCATTTCCTACATCTTTTTTCTTCTTATTTATGTCTTCTTCTTTTTCTTCTTCTTCTTATTCGTCTTGTACTTTTCTTTTTTTACTTTCTTCTTTTTTCACATCCTCCTTCTCCATATGCCAACCTGATTGGCGTTAGGTGATCGATGATATCTGCAACTTTCGATCGCTATACATCTTTATTGGTACTTTAGCCTACATCCTTCCACGACATAGTGTTAAATTGATTCTCTCTCTCTCTCTCTCTCTCTCTCTCTCTCTCTTTCTGTCTGTGTATCTCAGTCTCTCTCTCTTTCTCAACTCTCTAATCTCTCTCTCTTCCTTTATTTCAATCTCTCTGCTCATTGGTTTCAATCATGTTGTATATAACACACTATAGCAGGGGCATTATTTCATGTTCTTATGCATTAATTTTGTTTACACTTCCTTATTTTACCTATTAGATGCTCATGGGGGATCAAGACGCCGAGCAGCGCATGAGCTACAGTGGTCAGCTACCCTTAGCTGACTGTTAGCGTCAGGGCCAGCGAACCATAGCTGCCAAGACCCTTCTACACCTACACGCGATGATCCTGGATAACAGGCTGCATGAGGGCAGACTGGCTAAGGAGAAGGGAACGGAGAGGGAATGCTAACCCGGTACTCAAAAAATGTTTGTTGAAGTCGGATGTGTTGGACCGAAAGGTGCAAATATCGCAGCCAAACTGTAAACTACAACACAACGCATTCCGTTCTCTGGACTACATTCTGCTACTTACCCTTCCAGGGTTTGGTAGTGGGAGATTGAGAACGAACGAAGAAGAAGAAGAAGAAGAAGAAGAGATGCTCATGGGATTAACAATCTTAGCACACAAGACGTTTCATATCCCGCTTGAAGAATAAACGTCGAAGAAATCCAGAACTGAAACCGTGTTGCTGACGTCACTATGTCATTACACAATATCTCCAGTTCATCAACATCTAGATCCAATAACAATCCAAGGGAGAATTACATTTCCCAGAAATATTGTGATGGCCGAAGACATTAAAATCTCTTATTTAAACGTTAGGCGACTTTAGACGGAATATATCAGATAATTAGTGACGCCAACACTGTCATGTCAACTCTCACAGCAAAAGAAACAGCCAGTCTTTCTTTCTCAATGCTAACCACGGATACCAGCTTAGGCCTGTAGCAGACAAACGGACATCCTATAATTGAACACAATCAATCCTCGTCTCGGGTTAACTCTAGAACGCCTGCTATACAATAGCGATGGTAACCACGTTCTAACATAAGAACAATAAAAGACTTGTCTGAGGCTGAAAAACCTGTGTATCTTCAAATGGAGGTCAAACACTTAACACAACAATTGTAAGACTGTTCCGGAACAATAGTCACATAAACGAGCATCGCTCAGTAACCCGATGGGCATAAATACGAGATAAAGACTTACGTTATTACGACCAATAGACACAAACAAAGAATGACACAAATAAAAATGGCTAACTTGTCATTTTGACAATAAAGAATAACGTGAAGAAATTGAATATTTGTGATCTCCAATGTAGAAAAGTCTTGGAAATTATCGACTGTCATTTACAAAAAACAAAAAAAAGCAAAGGCAAAGGGCGCCGTCCATCGTAAACGATGATGAGCTAATTAATTTTGCTAGCGCTATTTTTAGTAAGGATTAACTGTGCTACTTTTAATCCGCACTCTCTCGTCTCGTGCCGCCCGACCCCAGTGGCAAGTCAAGGACAAGACGACTAGGGGGCGACTACGAGATGCAGGGTACTCCGCATCAAGGACCCGTGAAAACGACAGCGGAGTCCGTAGTCGAACCCACACCGCCTGATCACGAGGCCGACGGCTTAACCACTTCGCCAAAATGCATGTTTTTACTAAAGTTCGTCCCATCTTGGATAGTATGCAACCGATCGAACAATTTGGCTTTCGGCGTTCCTACAGATTATAAGACCATATCTCAACCTGCTGTTTCCTGATCTAATCGGCCCTAGAATACCAAACTCCATTGATCATTACCTTCATCGACTAAAACAAAGCTTTTGATGCTATCACCATCATATAGCATGCTTTTTTTTAGAACATCGCTCCCATCACAGTCTGTCTGAAAGAAACTCGTTCCCTTGCTAAAACTTCAGCCTCCACCACTGTCATAACCAGGCATTCCTGGATATCTTGGTGCCATCGTCTGCTTGGTCTTCCCCTGCCTATTTTGCCTGGCACCATACCATCGATTGTATTGAACAACAATTTGTCTGGCGTTCGTTAATGAAACAAGGTATCGATCTTGCCCACATCAAAGTTCTTGTTAGCTGCTGCACAATTGTACTACTACTACCTTCTTTCCAATTCAGCTGTCAGTTGTGGTTTCAATACAGAAGAAGGTCCGCTAGGGAGATCTTATCTCAGTGAACCTCTTCTTCTCCGCATGCTTGGAATCCGTCATCAGTTGTTTCCATTGGGAATACTTTGGAATCAATGGTGATGGTATACGCTTCAATCATCTTATATTCGCTGTGGACATAGTGTTGATCTCAGAGTCAGCAACAGACGTCAACCGCGTGATAGAGACGCTGAATAAAGTGGGAAAGAGAGGATTGCTTGAAACGAATATCTCCAAGAAAAAAGTCACGTGAAACTGTTTCGCCATTCGTGATTCAATCATCCTCAATGGGAACAGCTTGGAAGACGTTGAGAAACACTATCTTGGACACCTCCTGAACATGCAGAATCATTTAGTACCAGAACTAACAAGGCGTCGTCGGGCTGGCTGTGTGGCCTTCTATTCCTCCCAGGCAGTCCTGAAAGATTGCCGAGATCGGACCCTTCGCATATGTCTCTTCAACGTCATATTGCCCCCTGCAATGTGCTATGCTGCTGAAACGACAGGAAGCGACGCCACTGTTCTCACAAAGAAACAAAACATCAGTGGCAGGCTGCATACTCAACAAAAAGGAAAAACGTTGGAGCACGTCTCGCCAGCAGTCTGGTACACTGGGGGTGGAAATGGGGAGTGGGGGTTGAGAGACCGCTGGGTCAATGAATTGGTCAGACAAAAGCTTACTACCCACTGGACCTACATAGCCCAAAATATAAATCGTTGGAGACAAAGCTGTGACCCTCAGCTGTACAACTCCCACTGAGGAACAGATCAAAAAATATAGAAAGCTGGAGAATAAATACATTACTTTACGACGAACAACAATTCACTAGAGAAGAACAGCAACACAGATTAAAATAGCTAAGATTAATGATAGCAATGAAGAAGAATGAAGCACACCACGGGAAGAAATGGAATGTGCCATCCATAGCATAGAAGGCAAGCCGTTCTGTGTGCAATAAGCGAACTTTAACACATAGAAAAAAAAAGATATTGTTCCCGATACTATGGGATGCTTAGTGTTGGCAATATGAATTTATAGTTCGCAATTTGTTATTTACATCGGTTAAACTATCCTCCAAAAAACTGCTTGTATACAGACTCTGTAGACTCTTCTAAACCAGTTTAAAAAGGTAAAATTAAGTTAAGTTAATTAGGACAACTAACCAAAGCTGCTGGAGTATGGTCAATTAAATCTTTGATATAATTCCTGTTTATTTTAATTTGCCCTGGAGCACTGAAATACCTCTGTTGTTATTTTTTGGAGTAATTTTCTACGAACAGTTGATTGCAACGTCGGAACGGCTTCTATTGTGTTCTTTACCAAGAAAGGTTTATTTTGGCACATATAAGGTAACTGTAGCCCCATAACATCCACTGGTGTCGGGGATGAAGTGTTAGATGATTTATTGTATTACAGTGGGCCTCAGCTTTTTATCAGGTTGAGTGGCCAGTTATCCTCCTCGCTGACTTTCCTTCCTTAACACTAAATTAGATACCAATTTATAGCTGGGTCGACTGGAATGTGTCTAGATCGAGAATCGAACCTTTGTACCCTTGCCACGAGAAATGGATACTTTACCAATCAAATGCGGGGGATTTTTTTCAATCACACAATTCCCTGGGGGCGGCAGAGTCTACAAATATTATTGGGTAAAAGATCAAGTCTGGGAAGTACATGTGACCAGCGCGATACTGAGCCCATCTCCCCTAGCCTGTCATTGGTCAAGACATGGGCCGTCCCCCCTAGCATGTCGTTGGTCAGGACATGGGCAGTCATCCCTAGCATGTCGTTGGTCAAGACATGGGCAGTCATCCCTAGCATGTCGTTGGTCAAGACACGGGCAGTAACCCCTAGCATGTCGTTGGTAAAGACACGGGCAGTCATCCCTAGCATGTCGTTGGTAAAGACACGGGCAGTCACCCCTAGCATGTCGTTGGTAAAGACATGGATTATCACCGCTAGCATGTCGTTGGTCAAGACATGGACCATCGCCTCTAGCATGTCGTTGATCAAGACATGGACCATCGCTCCTAGCATTTCGTTGGTCAAGACACGGGCAGTCAG
Source organism: Ariolimax columbianus (assembly GCA_036924085.1). Lineage (NCBI taxonomy): Eukaryota > Metazoa > Mollusca > Gastropoda > Stylommatophora > Arionidae > Ariolimax > Ariolimax columbianus. Next base: position 84,282,621 of record JAVGWX010000007.1, on the reverse strand, counting down.
CCCTAGCATGTCGTTGGTCAAGACATGGACCATCGCCCCTGGTATGTCGTTGGTCAAGACATGGGCCATCGCCTTTAACATGTCGTTGGTCAAGATATGGACCTAACATTACGTTGGTCAAGACATGGACCTAACATCACGTAAATGGGATCCTTACTTTGACTTTTTATTGCAAAATAGATTTTAATCTAAACAATTTACCACGAGAAGAGATTTTAATCTAAACATGAGAACAAATTATAATTTGAACTTTTTAACATTAGAACAGTAAATACATTTATTTGGATTTAACATGAGAACAAATGATAACCTTAACTGTTTAACTTTGTTTTAACTTCAGATAAAATATTACAATTCCATTAATAACAAATATGTAAACGTAAGTAAGTAGCATATCCTTTGTAAAACGTCGCTTCTTACAACCGCCAAACTATTTGACTGTTAAAAGCTTCTTTGGTGGGATTTGAACCGCGTGTGTTGGGATTGTGAAAACAACAAAGATCACGCTACCTCCAATTAAATATGTAGAGACCCAGAATTTAAAAAAACAGTTCATTTATCAATTACCAAAAAAGGCAAAGTTACAGAGTTATAGTTGCAGATTGACTCTTATAAATGTAGAAGAAAGCAGAAAAGTACATATTCAAGGGGCTTGTCATAAGTCTTTATCATGAATATGAAGAAGTAAGAGAAGAAAGTTGAAATTTGGCCCAAATGTTGCTCATTCAATTTGTACTGGGTTTGAGAAGTATGAATTTCCCTTCTAGACGGGTTTACCCGGTATGGTACATGGCGCAACACACATTATTGACCGGATCTGCTTACTCTAACGGTTTGTCAGAACAATGGAGAAATCAGAGGCCAGAACTGTGATAACATTCTTGATGTTGCAGGGAAAACACCTACAGAAATACACAGGCACTTGGAACCAGTGTTTGAGGAATTCTGTATGCTTCTGTAAAAAACAACAACTGGTGTAGACAGTTTAATTGTGGCCGTTCCCATGTTGCTAATTTTCTAAGATCAGGAGGACCATCCTCAGAGTGTAGCAATGAAAATGCTGCAAGAGTGAAGAAAATTATTGACCAGGATAGGAAAATGACAATTGAAACGATATCCAGGTCAGCAAAACTGAATGAAAGTACAGTTTTTAGAATTTTACACAACAGACTGAACATGAGAAAAGTGTGTGCCCGCTGGGTGCCGCGTCTGCTGACATGTGAACAGAAACGAACGAGGTTTGATTGCTGTGGTTAGTTGCTCAAAATGTGTCGGTCGAAAAACATATTGCCGACCATGGTGACAGTAGATGAGACTTGGGTTCACCATTATGACCCAGAATCCAAAATTTCCAGCTTGCAGTGGAAAACCCCGGGTTCACCAACACATGTCAAGACAAGAGCACAGAAATCTGCAAGAAAAGTGATGCTGACTATTTTTTGGGACATCAAAGGTGTCATATTGAAAGATTACCTGCCTCATGGCAACACCATTAATGGGCAATTCAAATACAATCTCCTCACCAAACTAAGAAAGACCGTGACCAGAAAACGAGAGATAGCGCGCACTAAAATTCTGCCATTGCTTTAAGATAACGCGTCCTCCCAGCACAATCAGCCAACGATTTGACTACTGACATTCTTTCACACCCGCCATATTCCCCGGATTTAGCTCCATCAGACTTTCTTCTTGTCCCAAAACTTAAAAACAAACAACTGAAAGGAAATCATTGTGACAGTGACGAAGATGTCATTCTGGCTTATGATAACTGGTTTAATTTGAAACATTGTTTACTTTATTCTGCAGTTCTATTCAAGGTCACGCAGAGATGGAAGAAATGTACACATTCAGGTGGTGGCTACATTGAGAAGGAATAAGCACTGTGCCAAATTTCAACTTTCCCCTTTTACTCTTTCATGGTCAGGGTAAAGACTTATGACAAGCCCATTGTATAATCAACAGAAAAGACAACTGAAGATTAATAAGGTGATGCATGAGTGCCCATCAGCCAAGTTTGTTTTTCTCGAGAGCTGATTGTTGACATCACTGTAAATGCCACATGATGCTGATAAAATGCAACCATGTCGTTTTTTAAAATTATATATATTTGACGGAGAAGGCGTAGCACCGAAACGAGTAACATCTGTTTTGTTTGATTCTGTAATACCAATCATTCTCCGTCATACGTTTATTAGTTTGCTCAGCAGGCAGCAGAGAGAGTGTCAGATGTGATGCTACGCCAGCCTTTTCATTCCGGGATTTCCCGACCATTGCCAGAAGTCCAGTGAAGGCACACGCTAAAAGTGTTGCGGCCCTTACAGCTGTGGTTATGTAGCTTGTGCTTGGAACAGACGGCAGCAAACCTTGCTACTGTTAAGTTCAACCGAAACTACAACATCTTGAGGACGCACTTCCATTCAATTATCTTCAGCTGATGAAAACACGGGAGCGTTTCCTTGAATCTGTTTCATGTTAGCCTGTTTGTACTTTTACTTCGAATTCGGGTATTTATACCTACCAACGTACCTAGCCATTTATCTACCTACCATCTATCTACCTAACCACCTAACAACCTACCTACCTACCTACCTATCTATCTATTTACCTACCTCTTTACCTACCTACTTACCTACCAATGTACCTAGCTGCTTACCTATTTACGTAGCTACCTATTTACTTACCAGCCTATGTACATACCTATCTACTTACTAACCTGCCTACTTACCAACCTACTTACTACCTACCTACTTGCTAACCTACCTAGCTACCTATCACTTACCAACCTACCTACGTACCAGCCAACCTACATATGTATCTACATAATACCTACCTACCTACCTACCTACCTACGTACCTACTTAGTTGTATGTCTGCCTACCTGCCTCTCTGTCTACATGATGCATGAATGCGAAGATACATAAATTCTACACGCACACATGCACACATACTTACATACATACATTCGTTAATCAATACATATATTCATACATATACATACATACATACATAAACACATACACAAACACACATACATACATACATACATACATACATACATACATACATACATACATACATACATACATACATACATACATTCAAACTTCTTCTATAGAAGTCCTAGAAAACGAGTTGGTCACTATATTATTTATAAACGACATGGTGTAAATTTATAAAGTGAGCCCCAAAATTCGTGCCCATGCTCTCCATAAATTTTCTCGACAAAGACCTCATGTATATCAACGTTGTTTTTGCAAACATCCTGAATTATTCCATGATCTTCAGTTTTTATCATCGATTAATACAAAGAAAACGCGGCTTTAGCACACAGCCGGATTTGTTATATAATATTACAGAAGCTCAAAACGGTTTGCCGAATATATTAGATTTCACAGTAGTACACAACATCATTGTGTTAAGCGTGTCAAAGGCGTATCCTTGCCCCATATGTAAGTGCGCTAACTATTTATGTGACACGGGAATTTACTTCATGACCGTGGGTAATGTTACATGAACAGTTGTTCTGCTTCTTCCGCGATCAATTTGTGTTATGTTTTTATTCTAGCATGGGTCATGAATAGTCGGTACACCGCCTTCCCCCCACCTCCCACCTCCCTGTCCCCTAAGTTTGTCATACAAGGTCGCTTTCGAGGGCAGGACCACGGTTCTTTGGTTTCTGTATATGAGGCAGTTCTGACATTCACGAAGGAAGAAACTGCCCCCTTCTCGAGGTACTATTTCTCTATCTTTTCATCGATACCCCTAAATGAACAATAAACAACTGAGATTCATAACCGTGCTGTGGTGGATATAGTGAGGTAGTTGGTGGAGGTGTCATCAACAAAGATTGGCATTTGAATTATTTGATCGAGAATCTGACGACTCTAAGACATTCACAGCTGTTAATGACCGGAGCAATCCATCTTGTTGGCAGTATGATTCCTCCTCTCGGAGCACGTGCTCTTCAAATTTCTCCCAGTATTCACGGGCTATTTCTGAGACGGCAACACGTGCCAAGTCTTTAGCATCACACAATTTAAAAGTCGTGTTCTGTGCTGCCACTTGGTCTTTAACTGCAGCTCACACAAGTTATATGGAACAAGGCTGTGAATGGTAAGGTGTGAGTAAAAGAGAAGTGTTGTCATGCTGTGCAATAAAATTGCAAATAAGATACAACTTTGTCATCCTAGTCTGTCTCACAAGCTGCTATAACTGAGTTTTTAAATGAGGGTCGCAACAAAAAGACATTTCCCTTTACCAGCCATGTCAAGATTTGATATTTTGTGGTTGATGAATTTGGAATTTTGTCCTCCTGCCACACAACCTTATGATAGGATGCATTGGCTATTGAATGTCCTCCTGCGACACAAGATTATGATATGATGCATTGGCTAATGAATGTCCTCCTGCTACACAAGATTATGATAGGATGCATTGGCTATTGAATGTCCTCCTGCGACACAACATTATGATATGATGCATTGACTAATGAATGTCCTCCTGCTACACAAGATTATGATAGGATGCATTGGCTATTGAATGTCCTCCTGCGACACAACATTATGATATGATGCATTGACTATTACAACGCATGGTGGTCTATCCAGAGTGGAGAGTAGTGTTTTCTGTTCAATCCCTGAAAATGTGTCCATGTGTGGTAGTCCCTACCATCTGTAGACTTTGCTTGAATAAGAAGCTTTGCTCCACTCACAATCCCATTCTCTTTACTGCTAGCATATCGCGTTGTCCTTTGCTACTTAGAATTCCTCTAATCTTGTTTCCGCCCAGTAATTGTCATTCTTTCTAATAGGTGTGGTGAGTTTTCTCTCACGATTCCGCGAAATATTCGAGATCGTAGCCTTCCATACTTTGCTCACGAATGTGCCACAGGTATTTGCACCGGGCAGCAATCAGGTGCGACTTTTTACGGATAATATTCAAGCCGCTAACAGATGTACGAAAAGTGATACCGGTGCCACATACAAATTCCCAAAGATCAGTTTTTAGATTTCAATATCGCACTGAACTTGCTGTTGAACTTGAAGTTTACAAAGAATTACACACTTTTTTAAGAAACATTTTCGAAATCTCACAACGTCTGCTTTTCTTTTTCTACATTACCTTACAAATTGAAAGTTACGTCTTATCCACTGAAAGAAAGATTTTCTATCCATACCTAGCGCACGCTGTGTTCTCATTTTTAGGTTCTTGGATGTCGTGATACAAACGGGCAATGTTAGCTTCTATGCAATACGACAATCACCTTCTGCATAGTTAAGAATTAGCACTTCCCACTCAATTTGATTTTGATAATGGAGTAGTTCCCTCGATTTATTTTACAGAAAACTAATTTCTTATTGAATCGTCACTGACATATGACATCATCAAGTACATATTACACGTCCTTAATCAAACGGTGTGGAACGGTCCAATTTATCTATTTTTAGCACGAAATACCCATTTTCTAGGTTGAATTACAACTTTGAGATTTCAGTACTTTTTGAACGGAGCACGTGAATGTGTGTCATACAACTTCTAAATGTCTATCCTGACAAGATCATTGCTTTTTGTTTAAAAACTAAGCCGAAATAAACAAAAACAGGAAAACAGTTTGATTTGACAAAAAGTCATGATTATAATAAGTTCACACACACAATTTCATGACATTCGGTCAAAGGGACGACAAACTATGAATCCTTAAGATAAAAACTTGCATTGGAATGCCCTATAATGCCATATATATACATTCATTCGCAGCACGTACAATAAGGCACAAATAAATTATATATATATATTTATATATACATACACACAAATATAATTCACATTTCAAAAAAGACAAAAGGATCAGAGATCACATATGAGGAACATCTATGAAAAATGTCGAGAGTATAACGAAGATCTGTTTACATGCTTTATCGATTACACCAAGGCCTTCAATTACGACATTATAAATTGTGGGAAATCATGATATATATGGGGTTTTCAGTACATCTAATCGAATCATTATATCAGGAAACATCAGATTGGTTTGAAGCACAAATAGGGGTGAGGCAACGATGCATTCTGCCCCCAAAACTAATTAACATCTATTCAGACTGTATAAAAAGGAACGTTAGAGAGGATTAGAATATCGAAAGTTACGATCCCTTTACAATCGGTGAATACCAGGGCCCAGATACAAGATACGCAGACGACACTGTGATACTATCAAACATAGCAGAGGGCATAGAGCATATAATTGAAGTGGTAATCAGATGCAGCGAAGATAAGATCCTCTTTGTAAACATAAACAAAACTAAGATAATGATCACCGACAAAACAAGAAGTCAACATACATTTAAATTCGTGCTCGGGGAAATAGAACAGATCTCGAACTTCGAGTACCTGTTCTCCAGAATTTACAAAATTGCGAATGTTCAAAGAGCAAAAGACACCCCGGTCTTGAGAAAACGGAAATGGCATATATGGTGCCGGGCAAGATAGGCAGACCAAGAAAGGGATGGTGCCTAGATGTCAAGGAATACTTGAACATGACTCTGGAGCAGGCTGGAGATTTCGCTCGAGATCGAGTATATTTCAGACCGGCTGTAATGGGAGTATCGTTCTAAAAGGACTTGTTATGTGATGATATATGCATAAGTGTGTACGTATGTGTGAGATGGCAAATGTAGTTTAATATAGATAAATGTACAGTCATCTACATGGGCAGATCCGATATGGAACATAATTACAGAATGGACTAGAACAATATTAGAATGATAGATAAGGGAAGAGACATAAGGGATATAATAGATCATACAGGTAAGATGAGTGGGCAAGTCCAGTTAGCATAGAATTAGGCAAATGCAATGTTAGGTATAATAAAAAAAAAAGAAATATAAAACATAGGAGTAAGGAAGTTTTGTCAAACTGTATAAAGCATTGGTTTGACCTAGATTGGAGTAATGTGTACAGGTGTGGATTCCTTATCGTAGAGGAGATATAAACATGCTGGAAAGGATACAAAGAAGAGAGACAAAACTGATAGTCGGATTCCAGAAATACAGTTATGAGGAAAGACTCAGAAAAACCGGCCTACAGTGTCTAGAAAAGAGAAGAATTCGAGGTGACAATACTGGTTTATAAGATAATCACAGAAAAGGGTAAATTAGACTATAACAAGTTTTTCAAAATACAACCACCAACGAGAACAAGAGGGCACAGATACAAATTAACAAAAGAAAGGTCCACATTGGATATAAGGAAATATTTTTTTAGTCAGAGAGTTGTGAATGCTTGGAATGCATTGCCCCATGAGGTGGTGGAGGCAGGGACAGTTAATGCATTTACGAATAGATTGGATGCACATAGCTTTTAGAGCAGGGTAATACAAATGTAACTGGCTGTATACAAACTGGTGAGTCTTCTAAACCAGTATAAAAACGTTAAGTTGAGTTATTATATATACATGTATGTGTGTGTGTGTATGTGTGTGTGTGTGCTTATATATGTGTGTGTGTATTTATATATGTGAATGTGTGTGTGTGTGTGTGTTTATATATGTGTATCGGGTTGAAGGAGGTTCGTGGTGAACGAGGTGAGAGGAGGGAGGGGAGCGCGGGGTGAAAAGGCAGGTTGTGACCGGAAGTAATAAGCTCTTTTGGGAAGAGATAAATACTTTGGAATAAGAGATAACCTCTTTGAGGACAGAGATAAGCTCTTTGGGGGAAGATATGAGATCTTTGTGGGAAGAGATAGGCTCTGTGTGGGTGAGATAGGCCTGGAGGCGAACGGTTTGACCAGGGAAGAAGCGTGTGGGTTGAGAGAGGAAGATATATGCGGGATAAATAGGAAAAAAATGTGCGGGACTGAGATGGGTGGGAAGATATATTTGCTGGTTGAGAAGGTAATAAATGTGCGGGACTGAGATGAGTGGCAAAATATATGTGCTGGTTGAAAAGGTAATAAATGTGCGGGATTGAGATGGGTGGGAAGATATATTTGCTGGTTGAAAAGGTAATAAATGTGCGGCACTGAGATGAGTGGGAAGATATATGTGCTGGTTGAAAAGGTAATAAATGTGCGGCACTGAGATGAGTGGGAAGATATATGTGCTGGTTGAAAAGGTAATAAATGTGCGGCACTGAGATGGGAAGATATATGTGCTGGTTGAGAAGGTAATAAATGTGCGGCACTGAGATGAGTGGGAAGATATATTTGCTGGTTGAGAAGGTAATAAATGTGCGGCACTGAGATGAGTGGGAAGATATATTTGCTGGTTGAGAAGGTAATAAATGTGCGGCACTGAGATGGGAAGATATATGTGCTGGTTGAGAAGGTAATAAATGTGCGGCACTGAGATGAGTGGGAAGATATATTTGCTGGTTGAGAAGGTAATAAATGTGCGGCACTGAGATGGGAAGATATATGTGCTGGTTGAGAAGGTAATAAATGTGCGGCACTGAGATGGGAAGATATATGTGCTGGTTGAGAAGGTAATAAATGTGCGGCACTGAGATGGGAAGATATATGTGCTGGTTGAGAAGGTAATAAATGTGCGGCACTGAGATGAGTGGGAAGATATATTTGCTGGTTGAGAAGGTAATAAATGTGCGGCACTGAGATGGGAAGATATATGTGCTGGTTGAGAAGGTAATAAATGTGCGGCACTGAGATGAGTGGGAAGATATATGTGCTGGTTGAGAAGGTAATAAATGTGCGGCACTGAGATGAGTGGGAAGATATATGCCCGTTGGGAGGGAAGGAGAGAGTGAAATGTAGTTATAAGGGAGAAGAGATAACGTGCGTTTTGGGGGATTTAAAAAAGTACCTACATGCACAAATATATCTGGCAACGCCAAGGCACGAGACATGTATATTTATGTATACATATACGAGGCATAGTGCTGGCATTTCCTGCAGCGGGGTCCCTTTCTGTGAAGCTAAGAACAGGCCCGCTGCACTCGCATGCATGTCATAAAGGAAACTGAAACAATTGTTCATTTAATTAGCAGCCTCATTTTGTAAAACAATTTTCTATAGAAACCACCTTGCGAGAGAACACTTTGTGCTTCAGGGTATGTTTCTCATTTGTCCCCACCTGCTACCATGGCAATATGCTTCGTTGGGAGGGAAATGAAGAAAAGGAAGCCGCGGGTATGCTCACACGCGCAATCATAAACACGGACCCGTCCAAACATTGACAAGGCTATCACACATTGCGACACCAGCAATCAGCGGTTAGGGTGTTACAGATCCAGCTGCGCCAGGGTTCTCGCCCTTGGGCACTAAGCAGCGTTTAGAAAGGCAGCAAATATTTGCTTAGTCGTTTCTAAAGGTCTTCTCTCAAACGTTGGCATAATCACACAGGGACTGTCAAAAACAGGAAGCACAAATACAATGCGGGAGATATCGACGGATTCACATATTTGTGAAATAAAACATTATATGCCCGTGGTCTAAAGGCCGTGTTCTAAACAATTACGAAAACCTTTACCTGCTAACATATACTGTGGATTCCAGAATTTGAAATGTCGATAGAATACACTTTCTCCCTCTACTCTTACTGCATCTTTGGAATGTATAAATGTTGCCACGGAATTAAGTGTGGGCAGTCCAGGCACACGCCAGTTAAGTGTGCAGCGTGACACACTTAGATCTATAACGATTACTTAATTATGTTAGCCAATCACAGAATGTACCACATCAAGAAATGACCTGGCATTAGTAACTCCCAATTCTAACATAGCTACTTACAACTAACGTATTTTAAGCTAAAAAAGAAAGTCATGTCGCAAATAAACTAATTCTCAGACAGACTACTTGTAAAGTGAACTCTCCTTTATTCTTGTGTACAAAACTACAAATACATTCTCCATTTTAATTGTTTCAATTTGTTTCCAGACGAACAGATATGACTGACATTACCTAACGTTCTATGGAGCGAGACCGCTAGACCACCGAAGTGAGCTATCCAGTAGATCATTCAAAATATTACCTTCCCTAACTAAACATCAGACTTTCTATCGGATTCTTAACCCGGCAAACGCATACACCACCAATTCTGTTTATCTCTATATAATCTTGGGAACACGCTGGTGTATGTAAATATGTAAATGTTTAAATAACACATGTACTGTTGTCTTTCACTCTCCTTCTCTCCCCCCTCTCTCACTCTCTCTCTCTCACTCTCTCTCTCTCTCTCTCTCTCTCTCTCTATATATATATATATATATATATATATATATATATATATATGTATATATATATATTGTCGTCCCTTTTGAGTGATTTAAGAAGACTTCTCTTCTGTTGCATTGTTTTCCGTCAGTTTTGGCATCTGCTCCTGGTTTCAGTCGCTTGTTTAGTCACTGCGTTCTATAAATGGAGACAGACCTTTAAAAAGGTAGTGTGATTTTGTTCAATCCCTCTCTGATCTCAAGGCGTCTTCGGATGGCCAGTTGTTTTGTTTGTTTGTTCTGTAATAAGAGAATTTTGGGAGAATTTTGGGATGTAGGAACCGAAGCAGCGTTAACGCCTTTATGGAGTAACGCAACAAGTTTGTGGAAGTGCTGTGTAGGGGATCCAGAGAATTGCCAATCATGCTGCTTGATTTCTACACTGTTGGTACCATTATGCAGCGTTATGGCTTTGTATTTCTGCTTTCGAGGGGGACTGCGCATGTCTGTTGAGGTTCTAATTTGCATGTTGTGGTGACTGTCTACGTTCAAACGATGTAGTACTTCTACACGTGTAACAAACTTGCTATCATTGCACAATACGAAGTCTATTTCCGGATTTGTATTCTAGTTTGGAGAACGCCGTGTCCATCTTGTCCCGAAAGGTTTGTTAGAAAAAAAAGTGCTCATCACGAACAAGTTGTGGGTTTCTGAGAAGATGCGGCACATTCTTCTCAGTCGGTTCTCTGGTCATTGGTGACATTTCTCAGATAGTGCTCGCTTATTGGTTTGGGGCCAGTTCTGGAATTGAAGTCACAGAAAATAATCTTGTTATAGGTAGGTGAGTGTAGAAGCTGTTCAAGTTCTTCATAGAACAACTCAGCATCGTCGTCGTCGTCATACCGGCTATTGGGAGTGGGTGGGTGTGTGTTGGGGAGGATGGGGGCGCAACATTGGAAGATGAGAAAGGATTTCTACTGACCTTGAACACGAATAGCTAATGTTGCAAGCGGTGAGGAGACTATGTTTACAGATATGACGTTTCTTACAAGCCGGCTTGCAATGATGAAACTGACACCACCAATATGATATTGGCTTTCTCCAGCGCCGACATGAGACTCGAAATGGACGCGCGTTTTCGATAGTCCGATGACGTCATGCCTGATGTGATTTTACTTACGAAGTTCAAATCCGCTATGCAGGTTGCATGGTATAATATGGGACTTGTTTGTCACAAAATTGACTGGTGAAGGTACTTTGTGCTTGTTAACACGCAATGAAATGTTACGGAGTCGACAATTGAAGGTCATCGTCAGGTGTCTTGGACGGTTTGTCATCAAAAATCGTTTTAGTTGGCTATAGGTAGCGTCGTATCATCAAATAGACGAATCATAAGATCTGAATGCAGACAGTATTATACTTACCGTTTTTCATCACAGGCTAATATCCCAAAATGGCTCGTGACATCATAGGGAGACTCAACATGAACCTATCAAGTATGAGGAAATCCTGCACGCCATTTAGCAGTCAAAACCAGACACTGCTACTGAACCAGATATTCTTCTTCTTCTTCTTCGTTCGTTCTCAATCTCCCGCTACCAAGCCCTGAAAGGGCTTAAGTAGCAGGATGTAGTCCAGAGAACGGAATGCGTTGTGTTGTAGTTTACAGCTTGACTGCGATATTTGCACCTTTCGGTCTAACACATCCGACTTCAGCAAGCATTTTTTGAGTATCGGGTTAGCATTCGCTCTTCGATCCCTTTTCCTTAGCCAGTCTGCCCTGCTGCAGCCTGTTATCCAGGATGACCGCGTGGAGGTGAAGAAAGGTCTCGGCAGCTCTGGTTCGCTGGCCCTGACGCTAGCAATCAGCTATGAATCGCTGACGACTGCAGCTCATGCGCTGCTCAGTATCAACTGGATCAGATGCAATAACTATAGACGTCCTTAAGACAGGAGGAGAAACTCTAGCACTTTATCTGTCAAAACTGTTTAATAAATGCCTCTATTCGGTATTAATTCTTGACCAGTCGAAATCTTCAAAATCTCTTCTCCTTCATATAAAAGGAGATACATGGAATTGATCTGAAGATTGGATGTAACAGCACTGGGTTATGGCATGGAGATAAACACAGAGAAGACCAAGTTGATGACCAACATCACTGAAAGAATCAACGCTGTGCTGTTATCATGGCAAATTGACAAGAGCTTGAAACAGAAAACCGCTTCAACTATCTGAGCTCAACAATCAGGGATTAGGAATCTTAACCTGATGTCCTGGTCATAAAAGCACAGACAACAACAGCGCTTGCACGATTGAAACCTGTAGGGAAAGATAAAAGACTTTCCCTCGCCAAGAACGTCAGACTAATGCGCTCACTGGTTCTTTTAAAAGTCTTCTTCATCTTTGAAACATGGGCCATTACATCAGACCTATAAATGATTTCAGACCAACGAAATGAGATGTTTTAGAAGATTCCTAAATGTCCCATTCAAAGACCATATCACAAATGATTTAACACGTCGAAGAATCGAGAGTGGGAGTGGACTTTGCGACGACCTCCTCACAATGATCAAAAGCCGACAGCTGACAATGGCTACGTCTCGGGGACCAAAGGACTTGTAAACACGATACTACGGAACACAGTACAAAGCAAGCAAAAGCAGGTACGTCCGAGGAGACGATTGGAAGACAGCATCCATAAATGGACTAACCTAAGATCCGAGAAGGCACAAAAAGCAACCACAGACAGAGGGGTGACGCAGAATTATGGATGTGTCAGCAGTGGTGCCCGACCGATCTGAAGAGGTCACGGGATGATATACCGAATCGGATCAGTGAACTACATTTAAATTCAGTTATTTAGAAGTACCAAATAGTAGCAACACACCTGCGTTCCTTTTGTCACCATTGTAACACTTTGAGCCGTCACGTGTTTCTTGTTGATTAGATCATTAGTAATTACAATTTTCAGTAGAGTCTATTGTAGTCCATTCAGAAATATGCGGCCTATGAATATTTATAATATCTTTTAAATTCATTAACCTATCAATGTCAGTTTTTGTACGCGCCCCTATTATCATTACGACGGTAACGTGTCCAGTAATATTATGTTTCTATAATCCTTCCTGTACTTGGAGAAGTGGTCATACCAAAAAAAATCCTCGACATGCCGACGATTGGACAAAACTATGGTACTGCAGAATGCCAGAGTGAAAAACACACACAGCATTTTACACTCAGATACACACACGCATCCATTCTCTGGCCAATACGTCATTGTATAACCTAAAAAGCTAGGCTCTGTGGTTGAAAGAGAGGTACCTTCACAGTAGAATCCACAAAAAACAAACCTTGAAACAAAGAAAGAAAAGAAAAGACTTCCTTCCACTTTTTCTCGCTTCCATGCCTGTTCTCTAGAGTATACTTTTGGGCAGCTCTTTTTAAAATGGTCACATGACCGTACCATTGAAGCTTGCGTGTTTCAACAACTATCAGTATGATATGTCTGATTATTGTATCAGAAGTATTGAAACCAACGAGCCTGGTCCGTAATGGCTCTATAATCAGGAAAAAGATGGCCAATGACAACCCCTGATCCATCTTCTCGATCCCTCGATCCCTGTATGGCTGGACGGGAAACACTTCGATGGCGGTAACGGAAATGAACCCAGGACCAGTATGGCTGGACGGGAAACACTTCGATGGTGGTAACGGAAATGAACCCAGGACCAGTATGGCTGGACGGGAAACACTTCGATGGCGGTAACGGAAATGAACCCAGGACCAGTATGGCTGGACGGGAAACACTTCGATGGTGGTAACGGAAATGAACCCAGGACCAGTATGGCTGGACGGGAAACACTTCGATGGTGGTAACGGAAATGAACAAAGGACAAGTATAGCTGGATAGGGGACACTTCGATGGTGGTAACGCTTGTCACTTTGTGACGAAAATACACGTCTGGAATGAGAAACTGCTTGCCTACAGATTCTGAGTCTTCTGACGGTTGGTGTGGTCGAGAAGAGGTAAAGTACCGTCTCTCAAAGTTATGAACATATACGATGGGCAATTCTTCTTCTTCTTCTTCTTCGTACGCAGTCAGACAGTAACGATTATTTTTTCGAAAAAAGCGGCGGTCATCCTGAGGCTGTCGCCACTGCCATAGAGCTTGTCTTGCAGTTCCACTGGTGATGGCCACATCTGCTCTCTCTGATCCTCGTATGTCGAGCAGTTCTGCAGCAGATGTTCAGCGGTCATTTTACCAGTACCGCACGGGCATTCGTCGGTACCACCTATCTTCAATTTGTTGAATAGGTGGTACCTTAGTCTATTGTGGCCAGTGCGAAGTCTGAAGACAACGACCTGCTCTCTTCGGTTCAACTGGTAATAGGCATCGTTTTTGGTGTAACCAGTATGTTCGGTTTCCCATTTGGTCATGTATATTTGGCTTTGATAAGCCGTTTTGACTCTTCGTACGTCATACTAGTATCTGTTTGTGGTAGTCTTGCACCTTCTTTTGCCAGTCTGTCTGCCTCCTCGTTGCCTTGGATGTTGCAGTGTGATGGGACGCACTGTACCACTACCCTTTTTGGTGCGGACTGCTGGCACAGTTGGCAGAGTGCTGCTCTTAAGTCATTAAGCTCAGTGTTTTTCTGGCTTTTTAGCTCTGTGACTACGGCGAGAGCATCTGTAAGCAGGACTATATGGCTTTTATTTTCTTTGTGTGTCCGATGGGCAATTGAATCCCGCAAGTTGTCAAGCGACCCTTGGTCTAAAGGGAGATGGAGGAAAACTGTCTGCATTTGATGTGCCTCCCATGGCCTTGATATATGTTTTGCCACTGGTCCATGGTAGCTCTGGACTAGAGAGTGAGGTTGATGATCAACGCAGTTACTTCCTCACTAAAATCCAAATACAGCGCAATTACCATCATTAAGAGAAAACCATCTGATCATGTCGTCATCATATCTTGCGATGGGGAATTAACTAATGTTATGAGACTGCACAAAGTTATCGACACAAATGTTTTCTTTGTTACTTTTAAGCCTATAATTATCGTTTATACACACACCACGTTTGATAGCACTTCCGTTTATGGATAGCATATTAAGAGCCGAAGGTATATCTTCATTTATCATAGGCATAGAGGATATTTCCCTAAAAATGGGCATTAATGCTTATAATATATGCATTTCTAGTATGAGCTGTGTGTTGGAAAAAAATTACATTCAGGACTAATGTTTGTGTTTTTGTGTCAATGTTTAAAAAAAATAGAAGTTATGTTCCAGATTTCACGATAAGTTTAAGCAAGAATTGGTTATGTAATTTGTGCTTTAAATATCAATATACGTAGAGTGTACTCACCCTATTCAGATGCAGATGACTCGAGGAGACTGATTACAGTTGTCCGTCGAATGAATTGCAAACCATGTTTCTGCCAATAATCATCTTCATATTTCATGTGAATGTCTTAGAGGGCAACATATGCCCTTTTTACATCTGATAGTTTCAAGATTTTGTTGTCACTTGCCACCTGTACTTTCACCTTTATCCAAACTAATTATATATGATTTATGTGTGAATGGTACAGTATCAACCTTAAATACATATAACCATACTCTTTGATTACTTTATCAATGTGAAACGACTTTGTTCGGGATCAAGATGCTGAGCAGCGCATGAGTTGCAGTGGTCAGCGATCCATCGCTGGCTGCTAGCGTCAGGGCCAGCGAACCAGAGCTTCCAAGACCCTTCTACACCTGCTCGCGGTGATCCTGGATAACAGGCTGCAGCAGGGTAGACTGGCTAAGGAGAAGGGATCGAAGAGGGAATGCTGACCCGCTACTCAAAAAATACTTGCTAAAGTCGGATGTGTTGGACCGAAAGGTGCAAATATCGCAGTCAAACTGTAAACTACGACACATCGCATTCCGTTCTCTGGACTGGATTCTGCTTCGTAAGCCCTTTCAGGGTTTGGTAGCGGGTGATTGACAACGAACAAAGCCAAGCCAAGCCAAGCCAAACGGCTTTCTCCTGTGTATTTTTTACAATGGACAACAATTCAGAATTGTGATGCATTTCGGTAAATTGAATGTGCTTCTCTGTTAGCCAAAGTTTAATCTCGTCCTTAGTGCTTGCTGATGCCGGGGCTTTGTCTTCCGGTGCTACAGCATTATGTTAGGAAGCATTGCCTATTACCAGACAGAAGGGGCTATATGTTGGGGGAACTATCCTTTTCTCAATCCGCTCTCTAAATATGTGGCCATTCATCTCTGAATGATAGACCATATCGTAAGTAGATTTTGAAACAAACATAAGTCCATCATTCTTCAAAAGTCCATTATGTCTGCTACCTGCTAAACTTTCCTCCCCAGACTCATCAAATTAGATCAAGAGCCATCAACAAAGAGAAGATGGGCTACAGTGTTTCTCTAGTTCTTCCTATCCTATCTTGATGTTAATTGGGAGACTGAAGATTTCTGTCCACTTGCGTGTCGTTAAAAGACACACGTAGATGACGCTGCATTTCTTAAGCCAAGTGTGTTGGGTCGGTGACTGTTACCTCGTGTTGTACAACTTCTGTTATTCCATGTATCAAGAGAGGTGATTGGTATATTGGTAGATTACTCTCTTTTTAATGGTAAACGCCCGAGGTTCATGTCTCCTTGGCGAAATGCTCCAGTGAACCCAGTTGAAAATGGCCCCCTGACTTTCTGACGAAAAGGAAAGCCAGAGAGGAAGGGAGCTGGCCATTCCCATTTAATAAACAAACAGTACAATGCATTTTATAAAACTTGATCCTATATATGGTTTACAGCGGGACTCCCTTGACCATTACCACATATATTGCTGCCTTCCTCGTATCCCTGCCTAGACCTTTATCACATATATGGCTGTATTTATCGTAACCCCTGCCTTGACCTATACCACATATAAGTCTGCCCTTCTCATACCTCCTGCCATGACCATTACCACATATCTGCCAGCCTCCCTCGTACCTCCTGTCTTGACCTTTACCATATATATGTCTGTCTTTCTCGTATCTCCTGCCCTGATGACATGCGATTTTCTGTCTACCTCCTTTTCCTTTTTACTTCCTGTGATATCGTCCTCTTATTCCGCTTTGTCTTTAACATTTTCTTCATCTGTCATGGGAAAAATGTACACCGTGTCTCTGTATACTGCCCAGTTTTTTTAATATGTCAATATTAATCTATTCTATTATTACACTATCCATTTCAAGTTTTTGCTAAATACGTGTTTTTATTTTGAACCCTGTTTCGTGAACTTCGCCGCATGTTTCTGTCGCTACTGTAACCTGAACTACAGACGCTGTCTGTCTGACAACATCGTTAAGAGGTCTGCCGAATATCGACAAGTCGCAATCATGTTTCTGTCTCTACTCTGTACTATGTTCTCAACTAAACAAGCTTTCTGTCTAACAACTTCACGAATAATTTAGCGAAATATTGGAAGAAACATATTTTGCCACTCACTTTAAAATGCAGTATAGACCTAATATCAGCCAAATAGAAGGACTAGCGGAGATCTTCCAAACTGGACATGACGTTAAAAACAGCTAATTAGGGATGTGTATGGGATTAACAACCTCAAAATGTAAAAGAGCCGCCGACACCATCTCTACAGAAGCTTATGAATGTTTTATCCATGCTTCCTACAAAAAAAGACAGTTTCAGTTTATGCCATATGCTTATATGAGAATAAAACAAAAAAACAAACGAAGAAACCAGTTACATATCTAAGAACCCGCAGAACTAAAGAACATTCCAAAATATCCGGTTTCCGTTATTTGACTTTCGAACAACTGGCAGCACTAACTCTCTCGTGACATTTGTAAATATTGTAACTTGGTATAAAACAGAACACGATGTACCAGCAAGGACACGACAAGTAATAGGAAACGAGCAAATCCAAACTGCAGCCGGAAGTCTCACAAATAAATACACTTTCTGAAGTCAAGCATAAACACAATTTAACTCTGACAATTTGGGCAAGTCATAACAGCTACCGAAGAAAACCACAAACGTGACTCAATGTAGTACAACACGTTTGCTCGAGCAAAATACTTTGAAGGTGGCCGACGATTCCAGAAAAACAGTTCTTAAAACGGACAATGACTGCAAGTTGTGCCAACAGTTTGATGTAAACAATAAAATATCTGGCGACAGTCTTGGAGTAGCCCATCATACCCACCCACCCCCCCCTCCCTCCTTCCCACCAAACCCCACCCACCAATTTTCTCAAAATTTAAATAAACAAAAAAGTAGCGCTTAAAAAAACACAAAGAAACGTGATATAAATCAAAGAAGCCTGTTAACATGTCAAAACCTCGGAAGTGTGGGCTATTTCTTTCTCGACTACGATTATAGAAGTTATGACTCTTCACGGTTTCTTGATTCCCAGTAAGAGAAAACACACCTGTCAAAGAATTGTGTCCCGTAGTTTAGACCCGTCGACGGAACCAGATTTATACATCGGCCAACTCTCACGTTGCGTGCTAGTCTCCCGGTCCCTAGCGGGCACAAGCCGACCGCGGGAGTATTCACGATCAACCACCAGAAGGCGCAGCGAGCAGGCGATGGGAAGACAAGCTTCCAACAAAATATCTAATCTAGTCTGTTCCTGAACTTTGAGAACCTGGTGGCTAGACGTGTTGAAAACGGAAATAAAACAATGCAGACACCAATGGGTGGTTTTGTTTTCAAGGTTTTTAAAATCAGGAAACGTTTTGGTTGGTTTACAGAACAGGAGACAACTGTGCCATCTGATACTGTTTACTATTTATAAATGGGTGTGTGGGGGGGGGGGGGGGGGGATTTAACATATCAGTTACTTGTAGTACCTCTGGTGCACCACAGGTGTTGGGGGCGACTTGAAAAAGGCGTTTGACCCTGTCAGTAAAGAAGTTCTGTGGGAGATCGTCGCAAAATACGGTTCCTAACGAAAGTGATCACCAGTGCAGCAATTGCATGACGGAGAACATAATAGTTCAGAAACACTGTGAGCTGCAACACATGATATTAATCAGAGGTGTGTACGTGCACCGACTGTTCTTCATCATCTCCTTGTGATGGCATCATAGGTGCTTACACCTTCAGGCGAGTTTCCGCGATGAACTCGACCGTTGACTGCAGTTGCTCTTTAGCTCCATACAGCTTTGATTGCAGTGTCCACGAAACAACAAAATGAAGCCCATGGTGGAAAGCCTAAGCAAGGCAATAATGCAAGCCGCCACTGAAACCATCCCAAGAGGAGCTAGGAAAAACTATAAGCTCTACTGGAATGATGAACTGCAGAAAGCGGAAGATGCAGTAACAACTGCTAGGAACATGGCAGAGCGAGAACAATCTATGGAGGCAAACATCACCCTCAAAGCCGCCACGGCGAAATACAAATACACTCTCAAGCAAACAGCAAGAGAGAGCTGGAAAAACAAAACGGAAAGCCTAAACCTGGACAAAGAAGGGAACAAGCTATGGAAGCTAGTCAGAGCCATAAACGACGAAACCCCGTAAAACAAACAAATTACCATCAAGCAGGGCGAAAACTTGCTCACCGGTAAGAAAGCCGCAAACGCTTTTGTCGATCACTATGCCAGAGCAAACCACATCCAGGTCCCTGCAGATAGGCATACAGACATTAGTGAAGAGCAAAAGGGGCCCGACAACATCAATACGGCACCTGAAGAGCATATGATGGCCAAATTAACAATGAGCGAAATGGAAGAGGCTATGAGAACATTAAAGAAAAGAAAATCTCCCGGAAAAGACGGGATAACAAACGAAATGCTGATGGGGCTGGGCCAAACAGAGAAGAGGAAACTGCTATCGGTCCTGAACCAAAGCTGGAAAAGGGGAATTGTACCCCAGGCATGGAAAGACGCAGTACTTGTACCAGTACCAAAAACAGGAAAGGACAAAACAGATCCAAATGGATACAGGCCCATCAGCCTACTTAGCTGTGTCGGCAAGCTGATGGAACGTATGATAAACACCACACTGATGTGGCATCTGGAAGAAAGACGAATACTAATTCTACAGCAAGCCGGCTTTAGACAGCACAGATCCACTGAGGACCAGGTCATCCTCATAGCCCAGGAAATAGAAGATGCCTACCAGGCACAGAAACACACAGTAGCGGTTTGGGTGGACCTTGAGAAGACATTTGACAAAGTCTGGAAAGACGGACTTAGAGTCAAGCTAAGGAGAAGTGAAGTTTGTGGGAGAATGTACAAGTGGATCAACCACTACCTCAAACAAAGAACGCCAGAGTCCAAGTACAAGGGCAGATGACAAAAAGGTGACACTCGAGCAGGGAGTGCCCCAAGGGGGAGTACTGTCACCCACACTCTTCCTGGTGTATATAAACGACATTACAGAGAATATACCAAGAAGAGTCCATAGCTCAATGTTTGCAGACGATCTGGCTATGTGGACCTCTGAAAAGAATCTCACCATAGCAAGAAATCGGATGCAGCAGGCCCTAACATCGCTGGAAGAGTGGGCGAACTCATGGTTGGTCAAAATAAACGAGGAGAAAACCACATGCACAATATTCTCGCTTTCAATCAAACCCAGAAATACCAAATTAAGTTTAAATGGCAAATTCCTGCAGCCAAACGACAACCCAAACTATCTGGGAGTCACATTTGATCGGCGCATGACATGGAAAAGTCAGATCGAGAGAAACCGAATAAGAGCCAGAGAAAGAATGGCAATCATGAGGAAACTTGCTGGTACAAGCTGGGGAGCAGACGAATGCATACTAAAGAAACTGTATACTGGAAGAGTGAGACCAGTTTTCGAGTATGGCATTGCGGCATGGACAACAGCAGCAAAGGCGAACTTCGATAAAGTTAGCAAACTTCAAAACCAAGCCATGAGAGTCATAACAGGAGGCATGAAGTCAACGCCAATTGTAGAAGTTGAAAAGATTACAAAACTGCAATCCATGACCGATAGAAGAGACTGCAGAGCCCAGCTGCAGTCAGAGAAACTCCGAAGACTGACTCACCATCCAATGCACCAGAGACTAAACAATTTTGGAAATGGGAAACTAAAGCGGAGAAACTTTGCAGAAATAGCCAAAGCAAAGATGCACAAAGATCCCATAAACGCACTAAGAACACCAAAACCCATCACTACTGTACGAAAACCTACCTGGAGGCAGGATATATTTCCAGAGGTGGTAGAAAATATACCAGGTATTGGAAACAAAAACTGCCAGACTGAAAAAGAAAGGAGAGATACTACCCTAAGCTTTATATCGAAAAGCTACCCAAGCATGGACTGGACCCATGCATACACCGACGGTTCTGTAACAAACACTACACAGAACGGAGGGGCAGGAGCACTCCTGAACCTACCAAATGGCAGACAAATAACACTGTCATTCGCTACTGGTAAGTACACAAGCAATTTCAGAGCGGAGGCAGAGGCACTGATGGCGGCAGTGGAAGAAATGGTGACACACAAAGAAAATGAAAGCCATACAGTCCTGCTTACAGATGCTCTCGCCGTAGTCACAGCGCTAAAAAGCCAGAAAAACACTGAGCTTAATGACTTAAGAGCAGCACTCTGCCAACTGTGCCATCAGTCCGCACCAAAAAGGGTAGTGGTGCAGTGGGTCCAATCACACTGCAACATCCAAGGCAACGAGGAGGCAGACAGACTGGCAAAAGAAGGTGCAAGACTACCACAAACAGATACTAGTATGACGTACGAAGAGTCAAAACGGCTTATCAAAGCCAGATACATGACCAAATGGGAAACCGAACATACTGGTTACACCAAAAACGATGCCTATTACCAGTTGAACAGAAGAGAGCAGGTCGTTGTCTTCAGACTTCGCACTGGCCACAATAGACTAAGGTACCACCTATTCAACAAATTAAAGATAGGTGGTACCGACGAATGCCCGTGCGGTACCGGTAAAATGACCGCTGAACATCTGCTGCAGAACTGCCCGACATACGAGGATCAGAGAGAGCAGATGTGGCCATCACCAGCGGAACTGCAAGACAAGCTCTATGGCAGTGTCGACAGCCTCAGGATGACCGCCGCTTTTTTCGAAAAAATAATGGTTACTGTCTGACTGCGTACGAAGAAGAAGAAGAAGAAGAAGAAGAAGATTGTAGTGTCGAATCATTAGGCCAGTATATCCTTCTTAACTAACCTTACATAGGACAGTCCTGCAAAACTTGCTCGGCAGTTTGTTTGCATGTCCCACATGTACACAGCGGCGAAGCAGACAGACGAAGCATGTACATGTGTTTATTCAGCCTATTGTGCCCAGTCCTGAGGCGAAGAATGATAGCCTGATCTTGCTGTTCAATATCGTGTTCTCTGCCGTGCTGACTTATGCTTTCAGTGACGTAGTCATGGGAACCGACATCATATATCGTATTGACAGTAAATTTTTTAACCTTACGCAGCTTTAATAAAAAAAGAAGGAAAAATCATACATTCTCATCGGTCATCTGTTAGTTGATGACTGTACCCACATTGTTGGACCAAAGTCTGATATGCAGAATAGCGTTGATAGAGGATCCGAAGCAAGTTCATATTTTGGGTTTACCATCAACATGGAAAAACAGAAACCCTGCATCAACCAGTTCTTGGGTAACCTTATACTTATCCAATTTAAAGATAAATGGTGAGAAACTGAAAGCTGTGAGCAGATTCATGTATCTTGGTAGTAGTAGTAGTAGTAGTAGTAGTAGTAGTAGTAGTAGTAGTAGTAGTAGTAGTAGTAGTAGTAGTAGTAGTAGTAGTAGTAGTAGTAGTAGTAGTAACAATAATAATATTTATAAAAATAATAATAATAGCAAAAATAGTAGTTGTCTCTCGCACGCAAAGATAGCGACAGTGTCAGATATGTGTAATCAAATGTGATAGTATATGACTATACAACTGATGCTGTCGCGACAGACTATCGCGTTAGGAATTGGGTTGTAGTGCATTTTGTCCTTTAAGTGCAGCTGGCTTTTTCTGCGCCGCGGCTATGCATTTATCCTCGTGGATGCGAGCATTATGTGTGATGGTAGTGCGCCAAGCTGAGCGGTTCGAAGCAAAAAACTCACAGCAAGCGACATCAATGAACGTCGCCATTGATAATTAGATGAACGTTATGATCGCTAAGGTCAGCAGCTCAAGTGGGGAAACTAGACACTAATGCTTGGTATACTATATGCGTGTACGCATGGACTGCATACAAGAAAGAAAAAAAAGGAAAGATCCCGTTACGCCATGCGGCGCATAGAAAATATGGTGTTAGGCCCATATTATTTTGTAACCAACGGTACTTAGTGGATAATTTGGTCAGCATCACGTTGGCCACCTTTACTTCCCGGACTGAACCGGTACCCATTTAAGTCTGGGTCGACCCGGGAGCCACTGCGGTCTGAAAAAACATTTTCGCTTCAAATGGGGAATTAACCCAATCACTCAGATGCGAGGTAAGCGCGCTAAACACTGCGCCACGCGGCTTCATACATATACTGCATACAGACACCGCATGAAAAAGCCTACACAGTTTGTCTCAGAATGTGGATGAAGAACAAATGGCAAAACATGATCCAGAATTCTGCCATTCTTGACATAGCTGCCATCCCTAGCGTCAATGCAATTCTGATACAGTCACAGATTAACTGCTCAAATGATGTAGGCCTCATGTCAGACCAGCGACCTTAAACATATGCTCTCTTATGAGGAGAATACTCCCATGTGGACCAAAGCAAGTCAAAGACACGGTTTTGTCTTCTATTGTGGGGTGAATGCTCCCATGTGGACCAAAGCAAGTCGAAGACACGGTTTTGTCTTCTATTGTGGGGTGAATGCTCCCATGTGGACCAAAGCAAGTCAAAGACAGGGTTTTGTCTTCTTTTGTGAGATGAATGCTCTCATGTGGACCACATGAAATCAAAGACACGGTTTTGTCTTCTATTGTGGGGTGAATGCTCCCATGTGGACCAAAGCAAGTCAAAGACAGGGTTTTGTCTTCTTTTGTGAGGTGAATACTCTCATGTGGACCAAAGCAAGTCGAAGACACGGTTTTGTCTTCTATTGTGAGGTGAATGCTCACATGTGGACCAAAGCAAGTCGAAGACACGGTTTTGTCTTCTATTGTGAGGTGAATACTCTCATGTGGACCAAATCAAGTCGAGGACACGGTTTTGTCTTCTATTGTGAGGTGAATGCTCACATGTGGACCAAAGCAAGTCAAAGACACGGTTTTGTCTTTTATTGTGAGGTGAATACTCTCATGTGGACCAAAGCAAGTCAAAGACAGGTTTTAGTTTCACGAAAAGCATTTGGTATAATATTCAACACTATGAAGCTGCTGTGACAGCACGACAGCTTGGCGCAGCGTCATGAGAGGCGTCCATTCAAAATTGCAGTTAAACAAATCAGACACGAAGCTTTCGGGTCAGACGAACATTCACTGCCCACACTGTCAAAGATTTTTCGAGACCCGCGTTGGGATACTCCGTCACCTTCAAAGCCATCAGCTGACCGAATATATAGTCCAAATGATGAACAGAGAGAGAGTTGTCTTTTTCACCCGTGACAACTTATCACATTTCTAGAAGCAACATCAAAGTAAATCAAATAATATCTTCTCCATCTTCGTCGTTCGTTCTCAGACTCCCACAACTAAGCCCAGAAAAGAGCTTAGCAAGTTGCAGGCGGTAAATCCAGAGAACAGAACACGTTTTGTCATGGTTTACAGCTTGACTGCGATATTTGTACCTTTCGTCCGACACATCCGGCTTCGGCATAACATTTTTGGGTACCAATTATCGACACTGGCAGTCAGCTTTGGGTCGCAAAAAGAAAACCAAAAAAAAAAATAGGCAAGAACAAAAGAAGCCATTTTGAAGTAGTTTTTTTTTCTTCGTTCGCCTTATTTCTCTAATCCCCAAGGTGGTGTGCGTTGCACTGTGGTTTTTATTTTGCGCCTGTCGGCCCAGTGCATCCGACTTCAGCATACATTTTTATGTAAGGGTCTGCTTCCTCGTGCATTTTCTAAGGGTTTGCTTCCCCGGGGTAACGGCCGGTGCTGTGATGGGGATCGAACCCAGCACCTTCGGGTTGTGAGCCGTGCCACTTAACCACTAGGCCACGCCGTCCCCGAAGTAGGATTTAAAAAAAGAAAACAAAAACTGAAAGAATCCTATGAATAGTAAATAAGACTAACTGAAAGACAACTTAGAACACAGATGTGGACAAAGACAGATTGCGCACGTGTGGACAACGTAGCCTATTACACGGATGTGGACACAGACAACTTATTTCGTACGAATGAACGAAGACATCTTATTACGCACGTGTTGAGAAAGACAACTTATTACACTTGTGGACGAAAACAACTTATTACGCACGTGTGGACACAGACAACTTATTACGCACGTGTTGAGAAAGACAACTCATTACGCACGTGTGGACAAAGATAACTTATTACGCACGTGTTGAGGAAGACAACTCATTACGCACGTGTGGACACAGACAACTTATTTTGTACGAATGAACGAAGACATCTTATTACGCACGTGTTGAGAAAGACAACTTATTACACATGTGGACGAAAACAACTTATTACGCACGTGTGGACACAGACAACTTATTACGCACGTGTTGAGAAAGACAACTCATTACGCACGTGTGGACAAAGATAACTTATTACGCACGTGTGGACAAAGATAACTTATTACGCACGTGTGGACAAAGACAACTCATTACGCACGTGTGGACAAAGATAACTTATTACGCACGTGTGGACAAAGATAACTTATTACGCACGTGTGGACAAAGATAACTTATTACGCACGTGTGGACAAAGACAACTCATTACGCACGTGTGGACAAAGATAACTTATTACGCACGTGTGGACAAAGATAACTTATTACGCAAGTCATAATAATAACAATCTTTTGAAATACGTTATAAGTAAATGGACAGAATAACATTATTGGGGAAACGAGTCAATTGCAATAACGGGAGAACAAGATGGACGGAGTGCTATGGTATGGGAAACGGTCAGCGATAGAATTGTTAACACCTCTGGGTCAGAAAGTTGGTGAGATCCACGCTCGTCGAATCAAGTTGTGTTTGACATGATGATGGTACCGATAAACTAAAGATATTGTGGTGGGACATGGAAGAACTATGCATGTTATCGTTTCTTAGTTAGTAGCACATTGGACAACATGATACGAATTCGCAACCATAAATCTAAGCAGAAAACATAAATCAAAACGAGAGAAATGACAATTGCAAAAATAATTGTTACCGCACAGTTCTAATTTAATGATACTACTGACGGGCGGACAGACGGACGGACGAACAGCCAGACAGACAGACAAACAGGCATATAATACAATAGACAGTAAGAAAACAACTACAACAATGCAAAGATTAACCCCAAAAGCAGCAGAAATAATATAACAACAAGAACATTCAAAAATTAACTAGACAACACCAGCAATTAACTGTTTTTCTTGCTCGCCTCTTCATTTTTAGACTGATTGTGCTGTACCGGATTTTGCGCTTATTAGTTCAGTGTGTCTGACTTCAGCAGGATACAAAAAATATGGCTTCAATTTCCACATGGGAACGACCTTCCCTTTTAATAAATCAGAACACAAGAAAGTTTGGGTTGTGAGTCGTGTCACTCACTGCTACGTCACGCTTCCTCCACCAACACGAGATATAACTGTGCTCACGTGAACTATCATATCAGAAGTATCCCAACACGAGATATAACTGCTCACGTGAACTATCAGAAGTACCCCAACACGAGATATAGCTGTACTCTCGTGAACTATCATATCAGAAGTACCCCAACACGAGGTATAAGTGTGCTCACGTGAACTATCATATCAGAAGTTCCCCAACACGAGATTTAACTATGCTCACGTGAACTATCATATCAGAAGTACCTCAATACTAGATATAACTGTGCTCACGTGAACTATCATATCAGAAGTACCCAAACACGAGATATAATTGTGGTCACGAGAACTATCGTATCAGAAGTATCCCAAGACGAGATTTAACTGTGCTTACGTGAACTATCTGTCACATCAGGAACCGCCATCAAACTCGAGAAATAGCTATAATCGCGTGAACTACGATGCAACAGGAAAACTAAGAACCGCACTATTAGACAGATGCAGCTGACAAACAAACATAGTTGCAACATAAACAAAAACATTATTAACATTGTCAGTGCTTGTGCAGTGAATCTGCTTTTGTTGGCTGCAGTTTTGTTGAGTCATGCTCTCCAGTGGAAGGAGTGAGTCACAGAAACGATATAATTAATCAGATTACATGACAGCTGCATAGCTTTCAATCTCACTTGTTCTTAAAGGATGAATGCGATTGAGAGAATGTTCTTCAGGAATTGGAAACTCTGGCAGAATTATTTGTATTAAAGATAACAATTGGTCAATGTGCCGAACGGATGCCTGGCTCTGAAATGGTTCCGTATTTCTAGCTGAGTTTCCCCCTCTTCTTTGTTCGTCTGCTCCCTCTTCTAATCTCCCCCCCCCCACCCACCCCTTATCCTTCAGAAATCATGCTAAGATGTGCTGGTGGGATTAGCTTGTGTTACAGTTAATTCACGGAGAGATAGCTTGCCGATTATGTCGTCCAATTGTCTAGTGGTAAATCTTCCAGTGCCACGTTTAACATTTAGTAAACCTTTCTGTTTGCCCTTATATTTAGATAAATCTTCACTAACATAACTAAACTTTTTAATACTAGTTTAGAAGGCCCTGCAGTCTGTATACAACAATTTTCTTCTACCCAACTTAATGTGCAAATAATTATGTGCATCTCATATATTTATGAATACCTACCTCCTTCCCCCACAATTTTACCTGTGTTAATACATTCCAAGCGTTCACCACTCTCTGACTCAAATATGTTTTCCTAAAATCTAATCTGAGACTTTTAAAAATTAATTTGTAGCTGTTCCCTCTTGTTCTTGTGGTCGGCTGTACTTTGAAAAACGTGTTTTAGTTTAATTTATATTTTCCCTTGATTATCTTATAAACCGGTATTAAATGACATCGAATTGTTTTCTTTTCTAGTTGGTCGGTTGTTTTTACCTCATACCTGCAGTTCTAGAATCCCACTATCAGCTTCATCGCAATTCTGTGTATGTTTCACAGCATGTTTATATCCCCTCTACAATAAGGACTCCACACCTGAACAATGTACTTCAACCTAGGTCTAACTAATGCTTTTTACAGTTTGACTAACATTTGCTCTTATGATTAATATTTCTTTTTATCATACCTAACGTCAGCTTGTACACAAGGTAGCAACAACAATCGTTAAGACAAACACGCTGTGACCACTCAGATAACGTACATATACCAGACAACAAAAGAAAGTGAAATAATAGGTAATCTAACCACAGTCCTTTAGCCCAAATATGCGTCTCGATACAAGAACGACAGGCGTAAAAGGATTCAGCCAACTAGGACATTCCAAAAATGTGTTATAATTAACCTAGTTTATCTCATGCTTACCTAAAGTAACTTTGACCAATATACTTAATCAGACTTACCTATATCAACTATGACTGACATATTTAATCAGACTTACCTATAGCAACTATGACTGACATATTTAATCAGACTTACCTATAGCAACGATGACTGACATATTTAATCAGACTTACCTATAGCAACTATGACTGACATATTTAATCAGACTTACCTATAGCTACTATGAACGATATACTTGCTTACATATAGCAGGTGTGATAGACATACTTAAGTCAACTCAGACAAATGCAGAGACACTACTGCTTTTCTCACTTCTCTATCATCAACAAACACCACTCATACAAAGACCGTTCATGCTTGTGTCGGTGTAAGAAATCCACAACGTACAGTAGTGGTACGCGGAAGCTTCAAATAAAGAAATTTAATATGTAAAGAAAGGATAAAACTTCTGATACAAGAATATAAACACAATAACGACAACTACCGCAATGACAAATATATTATTAGCACTGGAAGCACATGCACACCAAGCAACAGAACAGAAGGTAATATGCGATCCGGATTTAAATAAGGGGCCTGCAGGGGACAGTTGTGCGTTATTGTATTACCTTAGATTTCAGTAAATCTTAACATACCCCTTTGATTGTAAGCAAACCTTCATCTGCTTCTTTGCCTTTCATTAAACCAATCAGCCCCGCACACCATTCACAGTAAACTTATCGTACACCTCTTGCTGTAGTTAAACTTTCCTAGACATTCTTGAATTTAAGTCAAAAGTCTCACACCAATTCACCTTTAGCAAATCATCCCATCACTGCAAGTAAATTATCAAGTACGTCCTACAATGTAAACCTTCATGTGTACTCGTTAATATTAAGTAAATCTTCCCTTACCTAGGCGACTTTACTAAACCTTTCCGTCACCCATGGCTTATATAAAATATTCCTGTACCCCGCTAGCAATTTGAGTGTACCCATGGAGGTTCATGTACCCCTAGTTCAGATTTATCTATACTATATTTAACGGTTTCCATCAGACCAGGTCTATGATGTACTTTACTGTTTCCATCAGACCAGGTCTATGGTATATTTAACTGTTTCCATCAGACCAGGTCTATGGTATATTTAACTGTTTCCATCAGACCAGGTCTATGATATATTTAACTATTTCCATCAGACCAGGTCTATGGTATATTTAACTGTTTCCATCAGACCAGGTCTATGGTATATTTAACTGTTTCCATCAGACCAGTTCTATGGTATATTTAACTGTTTCCATCAGACCAGGTCTATGATATATTTAACTTTTTCCATAAGACCAGGTCAATGGTATATTTAACTGTTTCCATCAGACTAGTTCTATGATGTACTTCACTGTTTCCATCAGACCAGGTCTATGATATATTTAACTGTTTCCATCAGACCAGGTCAATGATATTCGTTATTGTTTTCACCACCACACCGTACCTATGACATATTTAACAGATTCCATCCAACTATTTCTTCGTCTTCTTTCTGGTTTCGTGTATGCTCTGTTCTAGTGAACTATGGTTGCCAACAATACATCTGTTTCTCCCCCAAAAAAGAATTAATCGATTAAAAATCTAGTATAAAAATGTTCGACTTTCATCTACGTTGTCTTAGTTCAAGATGAAGTTCTTTCGGTGTAACATAGTTGTCTTTGAATCAAAGTCCTGGCATATAACTGACACATAGCTATTTATGTTAGAATCTACTCACCGTTGTAGCATATGTTAATCCTCGTTCTGCACTGCTGTGCTGATTCATGCACTGTCCATTATTGTCAGACTTTTCACAATTTCTATTCCTACATCTGGTGCCCAAACTAGTCAGCCCGGCCATGTGTGCGTTCTGTGTTCGCAGCCGATTCCGGCAGTGTTTAAGGGAACAACCTTTTCGATGAAGCAGTAAATTGTTCTTTGAAGTCGGTCGGATAAACAACGAATCCGGAACGGATGTTTTCCCCCCACCTCTTGCCACCGAAGTGATGATTTCCAGAGTCGGCCCCCAGTATCTGAGGAACGCCTGGGTATGTTCCTGACAAAACGCCGAGATCAGTCTGCCAGACAAAAACTGTGAACAAAGCCAAACACAGTGTCTTAAAAAAATAAAAGGCCAAGAAAAAGCCAAATAGATGGACAACTATTTATTACTCACCATAAAAAAAACCGAAAACTAAATTTATAAAGGCCCAATACCTAGGAAAAATATGTTATCCCTACTTAAACTTACACCATACACTTTGTCAGATATAAATGGAAAATGGTCCATAAAACCGATTTCATTACAACTGGTCGTCCCCACATGTTTTTAGTCAGTTTCTCTCTGGAGAAGCTGTGTGGAAGTGCGCAGAGCCTTGAGTCAACTGCTGCCTTAGAGTCATTGAAGTCGAGGTATGAAGACGAACGATGAAGCAGACAGAGACTCATGAAAGTGCAGACGACAGATAACAAAATAAATAGGTCTCGTTGAATGTATACACCAGTGACCAAATACGCTCTTGCGACACTTATTGGAGAGCAACAGACTTTATATCCCAGTTGTTAGAGCATGTTTCTAAAACATGAATTATTGGAGACTAACAGTCTCTATATCCCAAGGTGTTGGAACATTTTTCTAAAAATGAATTTTAATCTTTCTTTTCACGAGTCACCGAAAGATTGATGTTTCCTTGAAACGGAGGGTCCAGTTTTTACAGGCCGTATCTGCTCATTATCTAACAATGTATTTGCCTGAGTCTGATCTTCATCTTCTTTGTCGTTCGTCATCAAACTTCCGTTACAAAGCCACTGAAAGGGCTTTGCAAGTAGCAGGATGGTGTTCCCGAGAACAGAATGTATTGTATTATAGTTTACAGCTTGACTGCGATATTTGCACCTATAAGTCCGACACATCCAGCATTTTTGGGTAACGGGTTAGCCTTCTGACTTCGATCCTTTCTCTTTAGCCAGTCAGCCCTTTTGCAGCCTGCTATCAGGATCGCCCTGCAGAGGTGTCTTGGCAGCTCTGGATCGCTGTCCTTGACGCTAGCAGTCAGTTCTGGATCGCTGATCGCTACAGCTCACGCACCGTTCAACATCTTGATCCAATAGTCCTATCAGGCAAAAGTGAAACAATTTAAATATTTATGTCAACATGAACAACATTTCTTAAATATTTCCTTAAACCGATGCTCCTCAATCTTTTGATACTTTTTGATCCACTTTAATAACTTTCGTCTTCCCCTTTAATAACTTTCCTCGTCCACTTTAATAACTTTCGTCTTCCTCTTTAATAGCTTTCGTCTTCCTCTTTAATAACTTTTGTCTTCCTCTTTAATAACTTTCGTCTTCCCCTTTAACAACTTTCGTCTTCCACTTTAATAACTTTCGTCTTCCTCTTTAATAGCTTTCGTCTTCCTCTTTAATAACTTTTGTCTTCCTCTTTAATAACTTTCGTCTTCCCCTTTAACAACTTTCCTCGTCCACTTTAATAACTTTCCTTGTCCACTTTAATAACTTTCCTCGTCCACTTTAATAACTTTCGTCTTCCACTTTAATAACTTTCCTCGTCGACTTTAATAACTTTCGTGGGAGTCAATTTTGCTCACCGCACACAAAAATCTAAATTGAAAAGAATTAAGTGGTCGTTCAGTGAGTCTGCATATTTTGAATGTTTTTTTATACAGCGTGTAATTATTCTGGTATCGCCCACTAGTAGACGGTAGAGTCCATGTTGAAGAGCACTACCATTCTGGCAATAATAGCAATACGTCTGCTACATTTTTGTCATGCTTTTACCCTTAACAACTTTACAATATAATGCAGGAGAGCGAAGAGTAATCAGGGTCAGGTGAAATATATAAATACTTCCTACCTTCTTTTCACCAGGTCCTTTTTCTTGCTTCTGGAACAAAATAGCTGTGTCATAACAATCTGGTCAGCAAGGTGGGGATCGACACTGTAATCCCAATGGTGGTGAGCTTACTGATGAGCATGGCATTACGCTTCCGCCATGATGACTCCGGTCTACCTTATCAAATACGCCTCGGGTTGTAAGAAGAGTCACTGTAACTCGCTACCAAAAAAAACGTCATGTCGTAGTTCAACTTAGCTCAAGCAATTTGCAACAGCAACAACAAAGAAAATGCACTTTTACTCCTTCTGAGGTGCTTACTGGATTTTGTCATGTTAAAACAGTGCAAAAAAAACAAACAAAAAACAAACGAATTGTCTGACTCATTGGAGACATCCCCCGCTCGCGCAAGCGCGCAAAAAGGTTATAAAGGATAAACAAGTATTTAAATCCCAGTAAATGAAAAAAAGCATAATTTCTGGGTTTTGGCTTTCAGAAAAGCCAAGTTGGCAACCCTAAATTATCCTAAACGAAGGTTTGGATTTCACTCTAAAAACAGTAGCAGCTATAGTTGTCCCCCATGGCGGACAGCCCGGAAGCGCTTGAGTATAGCGTGTAATAGATACAGTTCTGGAACGTTCCCTAAACGCGGGGCAGCTAATATGAGCACTGACAGACTTAGAGAGGAAAATCTTTGACTTTACAGTTTGTATTGTTCTCCTTTGAGTCACGTTACCATATTTGCCATCTGTGGAGTATTGTTTTTCTAGAATCTGTGATGTTAAAAAGAATTGTTTGACTTTCCTCCAACCTACGAGTACAATGTATAATCTAGGAAACAATGCAGTTTTTGTTGAAGTGAGCCTAGAGATAAGGTACCTAAGCTG
The DNA here is from genome assembly GCA_036924085.1 of Ariolimax columbianus. Taxonomy (NCBI): domain Eukaryota; kingdom Metazoa; phylum Mollusca; class Gastropoda; order Stylommatophora; family Arionidae; genus Ariolimax; species Ariolimax columbianus. The sequence continues at coordinate 84,249,179 of JAVGWX010000007.1, read as the reverse complement.
TTTTTTTAGATCACTGACCCCCTAAAGACAATATTGAATCCGCTACTGCCCGTCTATTTTTGCCAATCGAAAGAAGTGAAGTTAAAAACCTACACACACAAACGAAAAATAACATCTAAATATGGACGGCGTACCAACACAGAATCCTTTGCATACCTCAGGCTTAGAACCAAAGGCGACCCCAGGTTTTCTATTTGTCCTGCGATACCGATGTACTTTAAGCCCTTCTCACATCTTCGGCTTGTTATGTTAATTGACCAAAAAAACCCCCCCAAAAAACCAAAAAAACCAAACCAAAAAACTCTCAATTATAAAAGACTACACGAACGTATCATCCGAGTTGTACCGGGATGATAATAATATAACCACTGTCGAGTTCCAAACATGTCGTAAAATGTTACTAAAGAAGGTTGTGTTTGATGCAATCAACATCATCATGCAAAATCATTGCAAATGTTCGGATACAGACTTCCCGTAGGAGGCACAGTTGCAGTTAAAACCTTGGCTTTATATTGGGGTGAACAGGTGAATGATTGCGTGTACTTGTAAACGGGTTTAATTAAAGATGGGTCAGATACAGCTGGGTTCTATGCATCACATTGGAGCGCTGCGGTGGTGAATGATTAGACAAACACTAGATATTATTGTATAACTTCACATTGGAGCGCTGCGGTGGTGAATGATTAGACAAACACTAGTTTTATTGTATGACTTCACATTGGAGCGCTGCGGTGGTGAATGATTAGACAAACACTAGTTTTATTGTATGACTTCACATTGGAGCGCTGCGGTGGTGAATGATTAGACAAACGCTAGTTTTATTGTATGACTTCACATTGGAGCGCTGCGGTGGTGAATGATTAGACAAACACTAGTTTTATTGTATGACTTCACATTGGAGTGCTGCGGTGGTGAATGATTAGACAAACACTAGTTTTATTGTATGACTTCACATTGGAGCGCTGCGGTGGTGAATGATTAGACAAACACTAGCTTTATTGTATGATTTCACATTGGAGCGCTGCGGTGGTGAATGATTAGACAAACACTAGTTTTATTGTATGACTTCACATTGGAGCGCTGCGGTGGTGAATGATTAGACAAACACTAGTTTTATTGTATGACTTCACATTGGAGCGCTGCGGTGGTGAATGATTAGACAAACACTAGTTTTATTGTATGACTTCACATTGGAGCGCTGCGGTGGTGAATGATTGCACGAACACCCGTTAGATATTAGTGTATGGTTTCATTGTTACTGGAACAGATGATACAGATCACAACATGAGAAATGAAATGCTTGCGAAACGAAAACAGAGTAAGAAACCAAAAAACAAATAATTCTACAGAAAATCGAAACAAGGAATGCATGCCCCAGTAGTAGTAGCCCCATTTCAGTTATGATTGACCTTATATTGTTGCCTGCTTGGTATGGGGACTCTCTACAGAGCCTTTGGTTTTTTTTTTACCTTTTGGCATTGACATTTCACTTCTCTGTGATCCAAGACCTTCTTTCCACCAAAACTGGGGTGGCTCTTCAGGGTACATCGTTACTTGGATCGGTATGCAGCTTATTTTTCCCAGAATGTCAGACCCATGTGCAGTGTCTTCATTCCTGGCTTACATATATCTTTAAACAAGAGCTGAGTTCGGCCTACTGTCTTTTTTTGTCATTCGTCTAAGTTCGAAGATAATATTAATTTGGAATGCAACCATCTTCCATTGCGACAAACATGACCATGCCACGGGAGTCTTGACTAATATAAATAAAGAGATAATTAAATGGTTTGAAAATACAAAAAGAAGACCTCAAAACCAACATGCCTATAACACCAGCCAGCAAAGCCGCAGACCAAGAGTAAGAACAAGAATACATTGATAATGTGAAAGAAAGACTTCGGAACATGGGTTTGAAATCAAATCGGCCAAATCAAAGCTTCCCCGTAGAGCAAGAAATGTGAATGTTACTTATTTCAGTTCTTTTCTCCGTGTGCTATGTTGCTCGCGTGGTTTGTTGCCCACGTGCAATGTTATCCACGTGGTATGTTGTCCATGCTGTATGTTCTCTATATTGTATGTTTTCCAAGTGGTATGTTTGCAACGTGATATTTTCTCCATTTGGTATTTTGTCCATGTTATCAATGTTGTATGTTTTCCATGTGGTGTAATACTTATGTTGTATGTTGTCCATGTGGTGTAATACTCATGTTGTATGTTGTCTATGTGGTATACTACTCATGTTGTATGTTTTCTGTGTGGTATAATACTCATGTGCCACGTTGTCTATGTGGTATAATACTCATGTGTCATGTTGTCTATGTGTTATATTTTCCATGGGAAAATTTATCCATGCGGACTATTCTTCATGTGTTAGGATCTCTATATGGTAAGTTCTCCATTGAGTCTGTACTCTATGATATATGTTTACCTTGTGGTATGTTCTCCGTGTAGTATGTTGTATGTTTTCTATGTGGTATGTTTGCAACGTGGTGTGTTCTCAATTTAATATGTTCTCCATGTAGTATGCTCTCAATATGCCATGTTCTTCATACGGTACGTTCTTCATGATGTATGTTCACATTGGTGTTGGTTCTGGATACGGTATATTCTTTACGTGGTGTGTTCACCATGCAGTAACTTCTCCATACAGTATGGTCTCCATTTTGGTAAATTCTTCACACCGTTTGTTCTCCGTTCGACACGTTCTTCATGGTGTATGTTCTCCATCCAGGCAGTGTGTATTCCTTGCATACTGAAGTGCAGGTAGTATCTTGTATGACCTGGAGGTCAAGCAGGTGGAGTGTCTGACTACTGATACAGGTTCAAACATCTAGGTACGGCATTTGTTTTTTTTTTACTATGGGAGATCAAATTAAAACATAGCCTACACAATGCTTCCTGACTGCATTGTTCATATGCCTTTTAACACCTGGTGGGTCTCACCTCTCCTCTTCTCTCCCACCTGGCCCTCACCTCTCCCACCTGCTTCTCACCTCTACCACCTGCCCCTGACCTATCCCACCTGCATATCACATCTCCCACCTGCCCCTCACCTCTACCACCTGCCCCTGACCTATCCCACCTGCATCTCACATCTCCCACCTGCCCCTCACTTCTCCCACCTGCCCCTGACCTATCCCACCTGCCCCTCACATCTCCCACCTGCCCCTCACTTCTCCCACCTGCCTCTGACCTATCCCACCTGCCCCTCACCTCTCCCACCTGCCCCTCACCTTGAATCGCAGTAGGATTTAGTAGACATGGTGCTAATAAGAAAGGCTATAATCCAATGTCACTACTACATATCTCAAGGTGTTGAGACTCCCAATTTCACATCCTTCACTTGTGATGCTACAGAGATCAGAATATATTGTGGAGTTGTTCGAAACTGGGACGTTCTCTCATACAGCAGATCAAGGTCCCATAGTCCGCGCGGTGATATACATCCTAAAGATCTACAAGAGCTACAGCGACTGTTTCTTGCTTGAGCTGGACACGCCTCATGAACATTGTTTCCCAATTATCTCATCTCAACGTCCCATAATTATCTCAGGTCTCATTCAGAGGTCGGGAACTACCCATGTTGTTGGATATCATGTGCTTATTATCATAACGAAAGAGCATTATCTAGTAACAACCTTTTCCAGTAATTTGCTATACATTCTTTAAAAGGTGATGATTCTATGGCTAATTCGCAGATTAGAGTGTCAGTTTAAGAAAGCGGGCAATGGTAGTTGCGGACCACTTCTCAGGTTCCGCAATATACTTGAGACTGGTGTTGAGCCCCCACCCCCCCCCCCCTCTCCTCCCCTCACCACGTTTTAAATGGAGGCCATATTCAGCCTTTTCAAGTAGTTCTTTATTCTGTCCACAATCCCGGGCGTGTTATTGTTTTACCTAAGAGTATGTTATTCATCAACCTTAGCCATAACATCTATGTAGGACTCATCCTTGAAAGAAGGGCGAAGAATACATTCTAGAACATGATGATGGGTATCTCTACCCCCTTTATCTGTAGCAACATATGGTTTAAGACGTCAACGAACTTCCTCTTTCTGTCTTCAGGATAGTCTCGCATTTTGGGGATATCCTGGTTTGTACTCGATCCACGCATTCGTTGACGCATACGTCAGAAATTCAAGGTAGTGGTGGTACCATTCATTTGTTTTTCTGCACTCCATTTCTGAATCCTAGATCTACCATTGTTTTTGTCTCCATTAACCAGCTTTAATGAAATCCTGGTTTCAACCAGGTGGCAATTGGTTTACATGGCGAGGTTGCCAGATCACAAGCATCATTACTTTGTCGCCTGTTACGACACGCATGAAAGGAAGCACTTGTCTTATTCTGTTTGTCCATATAAACGACTAGGGTGCTTGTATCATTACATACTCCAGTCAGTTAGGAACGTCTTCTACTTCTAGTACTTTGTTTACCTGACTAAGACTTTGAATTAGTTGGTCGATACCCATCTTTCCTCGTTCTTCTCTTTAACCTATCAATCTTTCCTAACACATCTTTCCTCGTTCTTCTCTTCAACCTATCAATCTTTCCTAACACATCTTTCCTCGTTCTTCTCTTTAACCTATCAATCTTTCCTAACATATCTTTTCTCGTTCTTCTCTTCAACCTATCAATCTTTCCTAACACATCTTTCCTCGTTCTTCTCTTTAACCTATCAATCTTTCCTAACATATCTTTTCTCGTTCTTCTCTTCAACCTATCAATCTTTCCTAACACATCTTTCCTCGTTCTTTTCTTTAACCTATCAATCTTTCCTAACATATCTTTTCTCGTTCTTCTCTTCAACCTATCAATCTTTCCTAACACATCTTTCCTCGTTTTTCTCTTTAACCTAGAAATCTTTCCAAGGACACATCTGTTCTCGTTCTTCTCTTCAATCTTTCCAAGGTCATTCTGCACTTCGCACTATTCTTTTATTACCATTCTCTTTCCATTTCATATTGTAAACAGGCCTGTACACTCTTCTGTACACATATCTGCATATCTGTTATGTTATTCGTTAACAAGCACCGACATCGCTATCCTCCAGGCAGACCCATCGGTCCTGAATTTAGCGTTGGCCGAATGGGAATGGAAAATGATGGTCCCTATACATAAATATACACATATAGTTAATACACACAAGAGTCAAACTAAAAAAACAGGGTAGAGTTACAGAAACAATTCTTTACAACTCAACCGCAGAGAGGGGTCATAAATCACCAGAGTGTTTTTCATGTGTTCATGGAAACCATATCAGTGTGATAATTGTCACTGAAAACGGGAGCCACTGTTTTGACTGAGTCTAGATGTAAATGAACGTGATCATGTTGCAGTGGGTGTCATGAGAGTGAAGAAGGGAGTGATCATTATTTGTAGGCAGTAGGAGACACCACTGACTGGATAAAGTTGTATGTTTTTGTCACTGACGCTGGCGGTTTCCAGTCCTTGACACTTGAGATGAATTGAGGAGTAGACGCCCATGACCAGATAACGACGTTAAAGAGTAATATTGCTCATTTCTTTTGGTTATATTTCGTGTAGATTGTGTGATGTTTATTTGTTTATGCATTTGCACGCTTCCGTGAACACGTATCATATAGTGGTGGGAACCCATTGGCATAATTAGTGGTAGATGCTCTGATATAATTAAGTGTACTCTAAAATAACATTTACCCTCCCAAATTTTACCGCACACAGAAAAAAGAAAAAAAAAACACTCTGAAAGAACTCGCATAGTCCAAAAAAGATACATTCTTAGTGTAAGTCTCAATCTCATTCTTACTCGAAGTGTCAGTCAAATGATTTTTTTTTACACATACAGTATCAATCTCTGTCTTTCAAAAAGTGTCACTCTGAATCTTACTCAGAATGTCAATCTGAGTGTAACTCACAGTTCATCAGAGTCCTACTCGTAGTGTTCATCTGTGTCATACTCGAGGGGTCAATCATATTCCGATTTCTGTTACTGCATTATACTTTTACATTGTAATATTTGTTTCCGTTTTTCTGTGGTACTGCATCAACATGTTTGTACTTTTCTAGTTTCTGCATTGTTTTCAAACGCGCCAAATCCTTCGTTTTCAGTCACAACATTCACACATTGTTTCCAGTTACGGCACATACATAATGTCTAGCCACGACATTCACAACTTGTTTCCAGTTACGGCACATACAATATGTCTAGCCACGACATTCACACCTTGTTTCCAGTTACGGCACACACATTATGTCTAGCCACGACATTCACACCTTGTTTCCAGTTACGGCACATACATTATGTCTAGCCACGACATTCACACCTTGTTTCCAGTTACGGCACACACATTATGTCTAGCCACGACATTCACACCTTGTTTCCAGTTACGGCACATGCATTATTTCTAGCCACGATGTACACGCGTTTTACAGTCAAACTTGTACCCTGGTATTCAATCCGACAGGGCTGATTTATGCCAACTAGCCAAAAGCTGATTGAATCTGTGTCTGTCTTTCACCCCTGGAGTATCATGATGGTCCAAAGGCGTAGTGCTGATAATCACTCCATGTCGATGGTGGGCAGCCGCGCAGACAATTGCAGTTTTATGGCCACGAGAAAATACTTTCTCTACCTACGCCTTAAAGCAGAGTCGATGACATTCCATAACATTGTTTTGTCGCCAATGTAGGTATTTTGGATGTGGTCTCTTATGGGAATATTTAGATATCTTCCCTCCATTTCTGTTTCGGTAATACGGAGCTTTTCTGCGCCTGATTTGCGTATACTTCAAATCTCACCACATCATTTTACCATTGCTGGAATAACTATACCATTGAAGGTGTGAGCCCTGGCCTTGACGTCCGTCATCTGCTTACCTGTTGGCTTAATGCGGTTGTAGCTGAGCCAACACGTGGCTCTTCTGCGTGAGATTTCCTTATCAATTTTGTGGTTGTTGTTGATTTTATGACCTTTCTTGACATTTTCGATGGACTCATTTCCCAATCGCAGTTCCCTGTACGACTGAAAGTGTTCAGTACAAAATTGAGTCTTTTTCTGCTTATGTTCCCAACGCCTTGCCTGCACCATTCAGTCCATTTAAGCTTAGTTCGGCTTCTGCAATGGTTTGGCTGAATATCACACTGTCGTCCGCAAAACGTAGGTGTGAGATCATCTCGCCATCTATGTTGACACTTCGATCCTGCCAGTTTAGAGATTTAAAGACTTCTTCATGGGCAGCTGTGAACAGTTTTGGAGAGATGGTATCTCCATGTCGTACTCCACATTGTATAATTTTGGCAAGTAGCTTGGAGAGATGGTATCTCTCTGTCGTACTGCGGAGTGTATAAGTAGGGCAAGTGGCTTGGAGTGGATGGTATCTCCCTGTAGCTTGGAGAGATGGTATCTCCCTGTCGTACTTCACAGTATGAGAAGTAGCTTGGAGAGATGGTATCTCCCTGTAGCTTGGAGAGATGGTATCTCCCTGTAGCTTGGAGAGATGGTATCTCCCTGTAGCTTGGAGAGATGGTATCTCCCTGTAGCTTGGAGAGATGGTATCTCCCTGTAGCTTGGAGAGATGGTATCTCCCTGTAGCTTGGAGAGATGGTATCTCCCTGTAGCTTGGAGAGATGGTATCTCCCTGTCGTACTCCACAGTGTATAAGTATGGGAAGTAGCTTGGAGAGATGGTATCTCCCTGTAGCTTGGAGAGATGGTATCTCCCTGTAGCTTGGAGAGATGGTATCTCCCTGTAGCTTGGAGAGATGGTATCTCCCTGTAGCTTGGAGAGATGGTATCTCCCTGTAGCTTGGAGAGATGGTATCTCCCTGTAGCTTGGAGAGATGGTATCTCCCTGTAGCTTGGAGAGATGGTATCTCCCTGTCGTACCCCACAGTACGAGAAGTAGCTTGGAGAGATGGTATCTCCATGTCGTACCCCACAATGTATAAGTAGGGCAAGTAGCTCGTGGAAAAGAGTGATCTCAGTTGAGCAACTCTCGTTTATTTTCTCTATAAGCTGGACGTACTTCTCGTGGATACTTTGATTCATCAAGGCATTTACCGCTATATTTATCTACACACTATTTAGTTTTGTGTCTGGTTTTTTCAATAGTTTCTAATTAGTGATATTTATCTGATCAGGTCTTTCCTTCCATTCTGCATACACACCTATTTAACGTCCACATCGTCATGGCTACTTCTGTTGTTCTCTACATTCCAAAGTTAGACAATTAGATTGACGATACATTGGAACTGGAGTTAAACTTTCATTAACAAATATGATGTTCGTCTTATTATGTCTATAATGCTGCCAAGATATATGAATGATTACATTCCTTGAAGGAATGTGACTCATAGGGTATTCTGGTTATCGTTAGTTGCATTGTGTCTCATAATCTTTGTCTTTTCTCTGCTAATTTCTGTGACTTCTCATCAAGTAAACTTACTTTGTCAGTCATTGATTGCTGCTAGCTGACAAAAAAAAAACCAAAAAAAAAAAAACAAACAAACAAAACAAGTCTTCGGCAACGTCCAGATTATCAAAGTGATTTGTCAAAATAAGAGTCCATTATCATTGGCTCTTTCCGTCTTGTCAGAGGATGATAATTGTGCTTCGAAAAAAAGGTAAATAACTACAGCCCATGACGGTAACGAATGTGACTCGTAAGAACAATCCGCGCAGAGAAGCATCGTCCACAGTATGTGCAAGGAAAGGGAGGATCGTTTGTTGTATCGCCTGCTGAGTCTTTAGCCTATCAACAATCAGTATCTCCTTTGTCTGTATTCCATGCTTAATCCTGCCCCTCCATGTAACACGATCCATGGCGTCCTGTTCCCATTATATGTTTATATAAATGACTATGAAACGTAACTTCATTAATGCAAGCGTGTCACGCATATAAACTTGTCTCAGGGTCCGCATGTGGCCTTCAGGGTGGTTTTATAATATCCCGCACTAGACGGCACTCCACAAATGGTTAATGTTCCTGCTGAAAGTCTGTGTTCGCAGAGATCACCCACCTTTCACCAGAGGGCGTATTTATAAACATAAATGTTTACAGTAACTAATATATGGAAGCAATCTAGGCCAAGGTCGACACAATGTTGCAGTTGCGAGTTGCAGTGGCGTTACAATCCAAGCCATGAGTGAGATCCCGCAAATGCGAATTTCGGTTATCAGACACTTCCGCTATGTATTTAGCATGTATTCTAGGGATGGCACTCAACAATATAATCAATAATGCGTTGGATTAGAACTCACACGAAGAAGGAGTAAATAGGATATAAATAGCTGACCCATCACAAGAAGTTGTAAAGGCACCATGAGTCTCTGTAGGATATATAAGGTGCCAGACCTGAATAGAAAGTGGTGAAAACTGACCAATACAAAAAACCTCTGTTCCAATTAATCTGGAGGAAAAAGTAAATAACAAGACAATATACAGAAACGAGGATTCATAAAGAAAATGGGTGCACAAAGGCAAAAAGCTAATCTTCTGTTTAAATATCTATCTATCTATCTATCTATCTATCTATCTATCTATCTATCTATCTATCTATCTATCTATCTATCTATCTATCTATCTATCTATCTATCTATCTATCTATCTATCTATCTATCTATCTATCTATCTATCTATCTATCTATCTATCTATCTATCTATCTATCTATCTATCTATCTATCTATTTATCTATCTATCTATCTATCTATCTATCTATCTATCTATCTATCTATCTATCTATCTATCTATCTATCTATCTTCAGTCCACATATGTTGTTAGACACCGTAGGTAAGTGTGATCCCCTTTTTTTCATATTTTTTGGCAGATGAAAATCCACTAGTGACTTGCCAGGTTAATCCCAACATCTGTTAGCCCCTGGAATATACGCCCGCCTATTTTTGAGACTGGTGGAGGTGGAATCGTAAATTAGAGCAAGGTAGACCCGCAGTCTGTCAGACGCCATCTAAGCCGCATCGCTAATCACATAACCAAGACCTGAAGTTATAGCCACACAATCCCCCTTGTTTGCGACATATTCTCTGTGGGGCAAATATCCCTATAATAATTTGAGTAGATTTTTAACTTGAATATTGCCTCAGCAGGGTCCTGTAGACCTATTCTTTTCGTTTTCCAACTGATAAGGTATTTCTAACGTGCACGTAACTACACACGTGTGTCTGATCTCACTACTCAGAGATCAGCGGAAATATTTACCGGATGATCCACGTGAAAAAAATCCTGGCCTCCATCGTGATTTGAGACCGCTACCTCCATCACCCAGGCGAACACCTTACCTCGGGACCACTATATATTATCTGTTCAAATGTACATCATTTGTTCTGTACTTCTTTGAATTGTCGCCACAATACTGAGAGCAGACTTATATCTACTCAGTGTCTCAGCAACTAGCGGTGAGATTAGATACTAATGGTTCCAAAAGCTCACTGATTGTACACATCTGTTCCGTCTACTCACATCTGATTTCAAAACGGTACAATCTGTAGATTGACGGTCCATTGATTGCTGTGACCTCCTCCGAGAAGCAGTCATTGATCAATTTTACATGTAAGCCATATCGGTTGTGAATGTTCCTGCCAGGTATATCTTTAAGGCCAGCTTGTCACAGCTCATCATTTCCACAAACCTCAGCTTGACCAGAATAGCAGATTCATACGAGATCCAAAAGGTTCGAGATACCTATACCCAGGGCTTGACAAATTTAAGCGTGGCTCACCAATCAATAAAAATATTTACCAGTCAGCATGGTCGGACTATAGTCACATAATTTATGTTAACAGATTTAAACTAGACACTCATTCACCTTTATTTCTATATAACAATGCGTACCAAACAAAAATATATTGTATTACTTACACAGTATTAGCCTATTTCTTTTTAAGAAAAAAAAAGCACTACTGTCAGAGGCGTGACCATTCTTGGTAGTTTTAGCACTGTAATACCATTTACCGGCGTCATTAATAAATTTACATTGTAGCAGTCCAGGTCCATTTAGATTCACCATCATAAACTAGCTTCTGTAAAATCGATTCGAACCATAATAGCATTAATAATCGTGCGAGAGTCATTATGTAGGAAAGATTAAAAACGTAATTAACGATCGAAAACGCATATCTTTTTACTCGTCAAGCAAAAATTGTTAAGCCCTGCCTATACCTCTATGCAGCCTTTTGTACCTTTTTAAGCAAGAACTGAGAGTTCGAATAAATGACAGTCCTCATTAAAGGAGTCTCAGGTAGCCACACCAAAGCTGAAATCACTGCCTGAATCCCCATTCTCATTCTGTAGTTTGTTGTCCCGTGTGACCAGCTTCCGTCCAGAAACTACATTGCCTCTCATTCTACCAGAGAAGACCAAACGTTATTTCAACATATATTATTGCAATTTTGATATTACTAATATTAATGCAATATTACTGCAAAAGAATATCTGACTTTGCTGCAGTTTTTCCTTTTCCAATCCTTCTGAAAACGTGTTTTTAACTATTGTATTCCAGTGTCACACATATTCTCATTATCATGTAGCATATCCATTGCAGAACGTCGTTCCAATAACAGTTTGTCTAAGAGAAACTCGATCTCTTTGCCAAATTTCCAACCTACTCCAGAGTCATGACCAAGTATTCCATGACATCTTGGCACCATCGCCTTCTTAGTCTGCCTCCACCTATCTTTCCCGGCACCATATATTCCATTACCGTTATCTCAAAACCGTTGTGTCTTCTGATGTGGCCAAAGTATTTCAATTTTCTGTTCACGATATAATTTACAAACCAGCTCCACTCTATACCAAACTATTGTCAAAAGTCTGAATTTTTTGTTTTCGATTCCATAGTAATCTAGGGATCTAGCTATACTATTTCGACTCGAAGGATTCGATTCTCTTCTTTGATGAGCAAAAAGGTGACACTTGAGCAGGGAGTACTCGCCCTTGGAGTACTGTCACCCACACTTTTCCTGGTGTATATAAACAACATCACAGAGAATATACCAAGAAGAGTCAACAGCTCCATGTTTGCAGACGATCTGGCTATGTGAACATCTGAAAAAAATCTCACCATAGCAAGCAATCGGATGCAGCAGGCCCTAACATCGTTGGAGGAGTGGGCGAACTCATGGTTGGTCAAAATAAATGAGGAAAAAAACAATATGTACGATATTCTCGCTTTCAAATAAACCACAGAACACCAAAACAAGTCTTAACGGCAAATATCTGTGGCCAAACGATAACCCAAACTACCTGGGAGTCACATTTGATCCGCGCATGACATGGAAAAGTCAGATCGAGAGAAACCGAATGAGAGCCAGACAAAGAATGGCAATCACGAGGAAACTTGCTGGTACAAGCTGGAGAGCAGACGAAAGTATACTAAAGAAACTGTACACTGGAAGAGTGAGACCAGTTCTCGAGTATGGCATTGCGGCATGGACAGCAGCAGCAAAGGCGAACTTTGATAAAATTAGCAAACTTCAAAACTAAGCCATGAGAGTTAAAACAGGAGGCATGAAGTCAACGCCAATTGTAGAACTTGAAAAGATTACAAATCTGCAATCCATGACCGACAGAAGAGACTGCAGATCCCAGCAGCAAGCAGAGAAACTAAGAAGACTGACAGACCATCCAATGCATCAGAGACTAAATAGGTTTGGAAATGGGAAACTAAAGTGGAGAAACTTTGCAGAAATAGCCAAAGCAAAGATGAGCGAAGACCCTATGAACACATTAACAACACCAAAGCCCATCCCTACTGTACGAAAATCTACCTGGAAGCAGCATATCATTCCGGAGGTGGTAGAAAATATACCAGGTATTGGAAACAAGAACAGCCAGACTGAAAAAGAAAGAGGAGACATAACCCTGAGGTACATAACGAAAAAGTACCCAAGCATGGACTGGACCCATGCATACATCGACGGTTCTGTAACAAACACAACACAGAACGGAGGGGCAGGGATATTCCTGAGCCTACCAAATGGTAGAAAAATAACACTGTCAGTGGCAACTGGAAAATTCTTAAGCAATTTCAGGCACTTCCCTGTGTTGTCTCTTCACTTCCCTGTGTTGTCTCTTCACTTCCCTGTGTTGTCTCTTCACTTCTCTGTGTTGTTTCTTCACTTCCCGGTGTTGAATGAGCTTATTTTTGTACAACTGAGGTGGTTCTTTAGGTTACATCTCCATTTTGATCAGTCTGCAGCTATGTCTCCCCAAGATATCAAATCCATATCCAGAGCCTTCATGTCCCGCTTACATGCGTCTTTGAACCGCAGCTGTGGTCGGCCAGCTGATCTTTTATCACACGCCAGCTGTCCATAGAGAATATCTTTATGGACTAAGCTACCGCAATCTTTGTTTGCGAAGGAGGGTGTACATACTTGGAAGACTGATGTGAGAATACACTTCCGCATTTGCCAACCTGTCTCTCAATGATATGCCAAGGATAGATCTCATGCGCTGTGAAAGGTGTTGAGCCGATGCTCCTGTTTTGCATATGTTGTCCATGTTTCGCTGCCATATTGAAGCCTACTGATGACACTGGCATTGTAGACCATCGCCTTGGTTTTGGCTGTAAGTTTTCACTGCTTTTACAATGCAACGAACACAAAGGACGGCAAGACTAGGGCCAGTGTCAGGGGGAAGTGAAACGTACTGACTAACTCTCCACGTCATCTTCTCGCCGTGCTTCTGCGGCTGTCTCAAAGATGTTTGGATCGACACTGCGGTACCTACTGAGAAGCCAGGCGGCACACTGACCGAAATCAACCTTCTTTAGTACAGCACGGGTAAGAAGAAGAGACAATGTAAACCGTTACCAAAGAAACATCACTTAGAGAAAATAGCTCAGTACGGGTAGCTTCGAGTAACAACAACAACAACAACAACGACATCCTTCAACACATCTGTAGGCGTGGCTGATGAATGTTGATGTTCGCGAAAATTGATCTGCTAAAGCCTCGGCGTTGGATATATATTTCGTTACAGTTTTTTTGGAGTTAACAAGTCCAACAATGCCTGATCATCGGCACTGAGCGAAGACACTTGGCTCTGACGAGCGCAGAGCGACTTACAGGCGCTCCTAAATCAGTCACTACAATAGGACCGTTTAGTATTTGGAGTAAACGTGTTTTTTGGGGATTTTTTTGGGTTTCTGATTTAAAGTAATGGTACCTCAACTAATTATTATCACCGACCTCAATATCAGTAACAACTTATTTGTACGCACAGTCATTTAACAACATGTCATTAGAGACGCAGTCATCTACCCATTATAAGCAAATATTTACCCACGTCAATAAAAACAGTTATATGCAGTTATTTTCCACAATATCAGTGAAACTCCTTTATATGCAGTTTTGTTTCCACAATGTCAGTAAAACTCCTTTATATGCAATGTTTTTCCACATCGTCATTAACAAAAAAATATTCGCACAGTTAATTTCTACAAATTAAACAAAAACTCAATTATACTTAGTCGTCTACCCGAATGTCAGTAAAAACTCATTTATACGTAGTCGTTTATCCAATGTCAATATACAGAACGATATAGTACACACAAACACACTCACAATACCTGTTCACACATACCTGTTAAATAAAAATGGTATCTTTGTGTGAGTAAGCGAGTCTGCATCGAATTCGACGTATTGGAAATATATTAGCAAATCTCCGATATCTTTTAACTGCTTATTGCTTTTACATGTTATGTTCACACATAATTCTTAATAGTTCTGAAGCTTGGACGTTTCAGATCACCGTAACGTAGTTTGGTCTTCTTTTCCGTGTTCGAGGTAGTGAAACGAGCATGTTTTATTCTTTTGTTCTCTGTGTCCAGATAGTGTGTTGTCGGGGAGGTGGCGGTGGGGGGGGGGGGGTGGGGGTCTTAGTAGTCGTGCCGGAGGTCGAGGGCTCGAATCACGATGGAGATCGTGATTTTTTTTCACGTGGATTTTCTGGTAAAAATTCCCTTGATCTCTGGGTAGTGAGATCGGACTCCCATGTTCAGTGTCCAGCTCGTTAAAAATATTGACAGTAAGAAATCGAAAAGTGTAGGCTTAACGGCCGCTATCCGGACAAAAATTCTAGTTAAAAATCTACCCAAATTATGTGTATCTTTCCTCAGGCCTAGTAAGCCGCAGGAAGTTGTCAAATGCCTACTACATATAGCCGAAGCTTTCGGCTACCTGGTAACAGACATTTACACACCTGTTTGAATACCAGGATTCGAAGATAGTGTGTTGGTTATGGAATTGGGGAAACAGTTTATCATGTAGCTCGCACAATTGCATCCAATACAGAAGTTAGAGCTATACCATTTCTTCCTATTATCTGTTGCAATAATTACAGTACGCACGTGCAACGTACGAAACAATGGCTGCATCCGGCACGCAGCTTTGATTTTATCCGGCACAAGCAGACTTCCACAAATGTTACTGAATCTGGCCTGTCAGACCTTGAGTGGGAGACGCTAAACGGGGTATCAACTTATTGGGCTCCAATAATTATTGATTTAAGACCTTTTGGCTAAGATCAGATCAGAGTTAACGTATATGAACATCATAACAGAAGATGTGTATGTACTTCACTGCATTTTACACTAACGAAATTTGTCTACGCAATAAAAACAATTCTTCCATGTTATGACCCCTGCATAAATGTCCATAAGTCGGAAAACATTCACTAATTTCCAGAATTTCTGGAAGACGTTCAATCCAAGCCATGAAGACTTCAACCTTTCATCATGACGTGCGTTGGATAAGTAAATGGAAGATACTGAAACGCTTCCATGATTTAATTGATGAATTATCTGATATTATCAACATGAAAGGAAAACCAGTGGAAGTTGGAAAACAAAGGTTGGTTATGTTACGGTTGGTTACATTTCTTATAGACGTTACAACTCATCTTAGTCAGCTCAATGCTTCGTTAATAAATCAAGGACAGCTGATTTATAAGCTGTATGAGCATGTAAGTGATTTTAGAATACACTATGGCTCTGCGAAAATTAAGTAATGATAGGCAATACCTAAACAGGACCTCAATAAGGATTTTGATTGCTATTAGTTAGCAGAGGATTTGAAGTTTTGGAATGAAGACGTCGGGATCAAGATGCTGAGCAGCGCCCCATAGATGACTGCTAGCGTCAGGGCCAGTGAACCAGAGCTGCCAAGAACCTTCTACACCTCCACGTGGTGATCCTGGATAACAGGCAGCAGAAGGGCAGACTGGCTAAGGAGAAGTGATCGAAGAGGGAATGCTAACCTGGTACTCAAATAATACTTGCTGAAGTCGGATGTGTTGGACCGAAAGGTCCAAATATCGCAGTTAAGCTGTAAACTACGACACAACGCATTCCGTTATCTGGACTACATTCTGCTACTTAAGCCCTTTCCGGGTTTGGTAGTGGGAGATTGAGAACGAACGAACTAAGAAGAAGAAGAAGAAGAATGAAGGAGTCAACACCAGTTTCTGTGTTTTTTAAGCACAAGAAACACATTTTATAATTTGCTCTTCTCCATTTGATGTAGACGTGGAACAAGCTCCACTTTATTTGCAAATGGAACTAATTGAACTTCAGATCTGAAGACAAAAATCAAGGATGTTTCATTAACAGACGTTTAAAAGAAATATTCCTGTGTTTATCTATCTGAAACTTACAAGGTTTGCACGTACAAGAATAACGCCATTTGGAAGCACTAACACATGCAAGCAATATTGTTCTAGAAGGAAGCTAGCTCAATCTAAAACGAGGACGAGATTAACGGATTCCCATCTTTGGTGTTTTAACGTCAGTTGTTGCCCTGGACATTGAGCCTCTTCTTGTCTTGGCTTCGTTCGTTCTCAATCTCCCGCTACCAAATCCTGAAAGGGCTTAAGTAGCAGAATGTAGTCAAGAGAACGGAATGCGTTGTGTTGTAGTTTACAGCTTGACTGCGATATTTGCACCTTTCGGTCCAATACATCCGACTTCAGCAAGCATTTTTTGAGTACCGGGTTAGCATTCCCTCTTTGATCCCTTCTCCTTAGCCATTCTGCCCTATTGCAGCCTGTTATCCAGGATCACTGGTATTTTATCCAGAAATATTAAAAATAGCCCCAATATGATTTATGAGCACATTGGTCCTGTCCTTCAGCGAAGGATGCAAACCTTGCAGATGAG
Organism: Ariolimax columbianus; assembly: GCA_036924085.1. Classification (NCBI taxonomy): domain Eukaryota; kingdom Metazoa; phylum Mollusca; class Gastropoda; order Stylommatophora; family Arionidae; genus Ariolimax; species Ariolimax columbianus. The sequence goes on along the minus strand of JAVGWX010000007.1, from coordinate 84,232,024 downwards.
TTTTTTCCGAAGACTTTTAAACGTCACGTACAACGATCGAGTTACAAATGAAGAAATACGAGATAGAATTACAACAGCGATAGGGCTTTTTGAAGACCTGTTGGTCTAAAGAGGGACACTCGCTTGGTACGGGCATATATCGAGATCAAGTAGTCTTGCAAATTCGATCATGCACGGAAAGGTGCAAGGCAGACGATGAAGAGGCCGTTCCAAAAAGAGGTGGGAGGACAAAATAAAGAATGCATCAATCTCCGACCAGAAGAGGCACAGGCAACGGCGCAGACAAAGAAGGGTGGCGTGGGGTTGTTAGAATGTCTTAATGTGTGCCCCAACGACCTCACTGGTTACATGATGACCTGACCTGAATATGGTATGGCCTCCAGACATATTTCAAATAATTCGCTATCCGACCCACGCTCTAAATGAAGCTGCAGTTCTCTGAATTACAGTTTTTGTAGTCTTTGATCAGCGGTGATTGTCCTTGCATTTTGTCAGAGACATATGCCGTGTTATCGATTTGAAAATAATGGTACATAGCGTACATAATACTTTCAATGATGCCTGTGCCTCACTGGATGCAGTAAAAAAAGGTTGCTATTATGTCATGATTTTTAGCCTTTTAATTGCCGAGGATGTTCTCGTGTGATTGTTCTACACAAAAAGAACAATTACAAATTGAAGACTTTTTTATTTTGATGATGCTTCTCGATAGACCGGTATGCTCAGTCCTTTCAATTAAGTGCGCAATTTTGAGACCAATAATATAAACTGGACTAGTTTAAATGTAGTATTTATGTTTGTGTGTTTGTGTGGTGTCTGTGTGTGTTTGTGATGTGTGTGTGTGATGTGTAATCGTTTGTATCTTCTGAGTAGTGTGTAAAACTTAGCTGACATCCAGATTAGCATGGTTACAGAATATTCTCAAAGGAGTCAACAGCAACACAATTGATTAATGTCAACCAGGTGAGGAGGTTTAATTGTAACGCAACATGTGTGCGTTCGACTTTGCCCAGCTGTGTGTACTTGTATGTACACATACAACACATAGTATATGTGTATATTTGTAGGCAGTAGACTTCCTATTCACCTTCTACTTACAAGCTTAGAGAGTAGAGACAGAATTTAACAAAGGTAACATCTGCACAAACAAACGATGGTGGATTAGCAATGTTTATTCAAGACTTCAAATGGTAAAAGAAAAAACTCACACAGAACAAAACACATACCTTTGTGCCATAAAAATCATGGAAATGCTTGAAACTTTCTGGTTGCAGGCTTTAACAAACAGAAACAGCAGTAACACCAGACGTCTGCTTCTTGAACTGTCGAGACCTATGTTTTGTGTGTGCTGAGATCGTTGTCAGCAGATAAGTCAGACGGTATTCTTCTTCTTCTTCTTCTTCTTCTTTTTCTTCTTCTTCTTCTTCTTCTTCTTCTTCTTCGTTCTCAATCTCCCGCTACCAAACGCTGAAAGGGCTTAAGCAGCAGAATGTAGTCCAGAGAACGGAATGCGGTGTATCGTAGTTTACAGCTTGACTGCGATATTTGCACCTTTCGGTCTAACACATCCGACTTCAGCAAGCATTTTTTGAGTACCGGGTTAGCAGTCGCTCTTTGATCCCTTCTCCTTAGCCAGTCTGCCCTTCTGCAGCTTGTTATCCAGGATCACCGCGTGGAGGTGTAGAAGGGTCTTGGCAGCTATGGCTCGCTGGCCTTGACACTATCAGTCAGCTATGGGTCGCTGACCACTGCAGCTTAAGATTTAAACCCTGAAGCTCGCGATACCAAAGTTATTCTCCTCCGGCCTTGTTCTGTCAGCGGTGTCCTAGACAATGTTATGTGTAATCGTGGATTATCTCACACGTGTGGTAGCTGGATTAAAAGAATAGTTGCACTGTAACATTCCAATCTTGTCGTGAAAATCGACTAATGAAGGTTGTGTATGGGCTTGCAACAACATCATAAAAACTATTGACATGAAAATGCCACTGCAAATGGTAGGGTAAAGGTTTCTTGTTAAGAGACAAGCTGGTGCGGTGAACGTGGCCTTCACTTAGAGGGAAGAGACAATCAATCAATGAATAAATAAATACAAGAATTCTTTTGTATTACATTGTCCTCAAACATGACTTAAAACATCAATTTATGATGATTTGCATTTGCATTGTTTTTTTTAAATATTGCGTGCTTCCTGACAGAGAACCTCACATTTCTGATAGCAATCATTTGTAAACACGCCCAATCTGTCGGATGCATTTCTATGCTTTTTGTCAATGATTGTGTCGGCTCAGCCATCAATCAGCTTCAGGAGTTTCAAGAACTCTTCATCTTGTTTCACTTCATTTTGTTATTTAAGTCTTTTCGTGTCCAGGAGTGCATTGATCCTGTTATTTGTTATCGTATACACAAGGAAGATGGCCACGAGAAGGATGCCCTCAGTGAATGACTGTAAAGGGGAAAGAATTGTTTTGATTTGACATCACCACGAGAAGGTAGGCCTAAGTGAATGCAGACTCCCACAGCGGTAAATGGAAACCCTATTTACGTGCAGTGCCCAATTCCTTTTCTCGCTGACTTTCTTTCACTAACAGTTTTTTCTTTTTTTGTTGGCGTTCGCCTTATTTCTCTATTGCCAAAGGCGGTGTGTGTTGCACTGCGGTTTTTATTTTGCGTCTGTGGGCCCAGTGCATCCGACTTCGGCATGCATTTTATGTAAGGGTCTGCTTCCTCCAGCATTTTCTAAGGATTGCTTCCCCGGGATAACGGCCGGTGCTATGATGTGGATCGAACCCAGCACCTTCGGGTTGTTAGCCATGTCACTAAACTACTAGACCACGCCGTTCCTCTTTCCAAACAGTAAACCATATACACATTTACTGAGCAGTTGACTGCAGCGTATCGATTACGGGGATCGAACTCCTTAACTTTACGGTAAGAAGCGAGTGCTCTATCTCGCTACTACTCAAACGTCCATGATGGTAGCTGACAGATGAAAAAAAACAGCCTATCCAACCAGAGTTATCCAACAATGGTGACCAATAGTGTGTGACAAATTAGTGTCCACTTTTGACTATTTGTTCTTTGTCTGGTACCAAATGCTACCATAGCAGAGAATTCTTCTATTCTTCAGCGCAATGTTGTGACATTGAGTAGTAGTTTACAGCGATGATGCGATAGCTGTGGACACATTGGATTTCAGCTGGCTTTTGTTTGGGTACAGGGCTTGCGCCCCCACTGCGATCCCTATTCTTTTAGTTAGACTACATTAGTGCAGCCTGTTTCCAGGGCCACCGCTTGGAGGAAGAATAGGGTCTTGACCAGCTCTGTTTCGTTGACCCTGAAGCAAGCTGTCAGCCATGATTTGCTAGCTGCTAACAGCTCAGTCACTGGGCTACATCTTCCGCCTCCAGCAGGCAATTTAACTAAGGACGAGCTTTCAATTTTAATAAATCTCTACAACGTGTGCGCAACACAACGTTTCTGATCAATAAAAGTGTAGCTAGCTCCTGAACGTTTCTTCGTGGCACTGTCGCTATTGACAAGGGAAAAAAGTGTGAGTCTCTGGCGCGCTAAACCACCATACATTGGGTACAGAGAAATTATAATTCGTAGGTGGTTATTCATTTAGGACAAAGAAACCAACTTCAAACTTCTTGCTGGCTTTCAGGAAGTCTGGCGACAACTGAAGGATACAAAGAGATCATTTGAATAACTGTCTCAAAGAGATACCTCACTCACATGCATATGCTACGTTTCTGGCAGGACGTGACGATCCTGAGACACAATCCCACTGGACTGCCTCTCTTCCGGGATAGTACAAACTAGTACATAGTCCATCAAATCATATCATTGCCAAACCCTATAGACACGAGTGGGGAAGACTCGTTAGTCCTGCAAGACAACTTCCCTAAGAGAGACAACTCTGACCAAAAACCACTGCTGCCTAGCAGATAGGCTGGGGACAGCCAAAGGCTAAGGAGGGCATCCCTACAGAAACGCCTGTTGAAATCGGATGCACTGAGCCACAGGCTTAACAAAATAAAACAGTGCAACGTAAATATCGCTGTAAACAGCGTACGATGAAGAAGAAGAACAATAACTGTCTAGCCAAATGTTGATGTGCCGGTCGAAAAGGCTCTGATACTGCAGTCCTACTGTAACATGCTGTTCAATACATTTTACGATGAATGACAGCGAGTACAAACGTCTAGCAGTCAAAAAGCAAATATTGATACACCTCTGGTACAATATCCTGGACTTCCCTACAGAATTACCAGAAGCGTTTCGAAGCTTTCCACATGAGCAGCCAGAGGCGCATTCTCGGCTTTCACAGGTACGATAGGGTCCCAACCGTTGATGTCCCACTACGAACAGGCGTGGACAGCGCTTTCAGACCGCTACTCCATCGTTGTCTTCCCCTATTTGGAAACGTGACCTGGCTTTACGAGGACATACATGTTCGCCAGTTCTTGAAGCATGCCACGGACATTAGGTGTGGCGAGTGTCCATCTTCTATATGGTCCCACACAGCGGTCGCTCTCGCATTTCCTGATGACGCTAAATAGAAATGACTTTACCCTCACTGCGTGCACCTGGGCTGTATCTATTCATCTTGGACACGGTGGGTTGGCGTAACGGGCCCTCGTTGCCTAGGCGGATTTCTACTACTACCACTACTACTACTACTACTACTACCACTACTACTAGTACTACTACTACTACTACTACCACTACTACTAGTACTACTACTACTACAACTACTACTAGTACTACTAGTACTACTACTACTACTACTACTACTACAACTACTACTACTACTACTAATACTACTACAACAACAACAACTACTACTACTACTACTACTACTACTATTACTACTACTACCACTAAAACTACTACTACTACTACTACTACGACTAGTACTATTACAACAACAACAACTACTACTACTACTACTACTATTACAACAACTACTACTACTACTACTACCACTACTACTACTACTACTACTACAACAACAACTACTACTACTACTACTACTATTACAACAATTACTACTACTACTACTACTACTACTACCACTACTACTACTACTACTACTACTACTACCACTACTACTAGTACTACTACTACTACTACTACCACTACTACTAGTACTACTACTACTACAACTACTACTAGTACTACTACTACTACTACTACTACAACTACTACTACTACTACTACCACTACTACTACTACTACTACTACAACAACAACTACTACTACTACTACTACTATTACAACAATTACTACTACTACTACTACTACTACTACCACTACTACTACTACTACTACTACTACTACCACTACTACTAGTACTACTACTACTACTACTACCACTACTACTAGTACTACTACTACTACAACTACTACTAGTACTACTACTACTACTACTACTACTACAACTACTACTACTACTACTAATACTACTACAACAACAACAACTACTACTACTACTACTACTACTATTACTACTACTACCACTAAAACTACTACTACTACTACGACTAGTACTATTACAACAACAACAACTACTACTACTACTACTACTATTACAACAACTACTACTACTACTACTACCACTACTACTACTACTACTACTACAACAACAACTACTACTACTACTACTACTATTACAACAATTACTACTACTACTACTACTACTACTACCACTACTACTACTACTACTACTACTACCACTACTACTACTACTACTACTACCACTACTACTACTACTACTACTACCACTACTACTACTACTACTACTACCACTACTACCACTACTACTACTACTACTACTACCACCACTACTACTACTACTACTACCACTACTACTACTACTACTACTACTACTACAACAACAACTACTACTACTACTACTATTACAACAATTACTACTACTACTACTACTACAACTACTACTACCACTACTACTACTACTACTACCACTACTACTACTACTACTACTACCACTACTACTACTACTACTACCACTACTACCACTACTACTACTACTACTACTACTACTACTACTACTACCACCACTACTACCACTACTACTACTACTACTACTACAACAACTACTACTACTACTACTACTATTACAACAATTACTACTAATACTACTACTACTACTACTACTACCACTACTACTACTACTACCACTACTACCACTACTACTACTACTACTACTACTACTACTACTACCACTACTACTACTACTACTACTACTACTACTACTACTACAACTATTACAACTACTACTACTACTATTCCTACTACTACTACTACTACTATTACAACAACTACTACTACTACTGCTACTACTACTGCTTCTACCACTACTACTACTAGGACAATAACTGACTTGTTGCGGAGTAACGTCTTATTTTGAAGAGACACTGCTTTCTATCACAGCTTGGGTTATTTCCATTACGCCAGGATTGTACTTGAGCTAAAGCTATTCCCTCTGACGTGTACATGAAGAAACACAGCATCTTCTTTCTCTTGATCTCAAACCACATCAATCTGTTATCAACTGTTGTTGTTATTGTTGTTTATTGGAAGCTACCTGTGCCGAGCTTTTCCCGAGTTCTTCTTCCTCTTTTTCTTCTTCTTCGTTTTCTTCTTCTTTTCTTCTTCTTCTTCTGCGTTCGTTCTCAATCTCCCGCTACCAAGCCATGAACAGGGCTTTGCAAGTAGCAGGCTGTAGTCCAGAGAACGGAATGCGTTGTCTGGCTAGTTTACAGTTGGACTGCGATATTTTCACCTTTTGGAGTGACACATCAGCAGAAATACTAATTACAGAAAGTTGCAATTTAAATAACAATTAACAAATATACACTACATGAAGAGGGTGTCTTATTAGTGATGTGGTAGAGCACACACTTTTCACGGCAAAGGTACGGTATTCATATTCCTCGACCGTCGCGTACCAGTTGACCCAGCTGTAAAGGTTACCTGGTATTTGACTAAGGAAGTAAAAGACAACCATACCTTATACAATCTGTGACTTAGTATACTCAAGTTTCTAACACATTCATTCCCCGACATTAGTGTACGTACTGTGGGATAAATCTTGACTTAGTTTACTCAAGTTTCTAACACATTCATTCCCCGACAGTAGTGTACGTACTGTGGGATAAATCTTGACTTAGTTTACTCAAGTTTCTAACACATTCATTCCCCGACAGTAGTGTACGTACTGTGGGATAAATCTTGACTTAGTTTACTCAAGTTTCTAACACATTCATTCCCCGACAGTAGTGTACGTACTGTGGGATAAATCTTGACTTAGTTTACTCAAGTTTCTAACACATTCATTCCCCGACATTAGTGTACGTACTGTGGGATAAATCTTAACTTAGTTTACTCAAGTTTCTAACAGCTTCATTGCCCGATAGTAGTGTACGTACTGTGGGATAAATCTTGACTTAGTTTACTCAAGTTTCTAACACATTCATTCCCCGACATTAGTGTACGTACTGTGGGATAAATCTTAACTTAGTTTACTCAAGTTTCTAACAGCTTCATTGCCCGATAGTAGTGTACGTACTGTGGGATAAATCTTGACTTAGTTTACTCAAGTTTCTAACAGCTTCATTGCCCGATAGTAGTCTAACCACTTTGATACAAACATTTACTTTACTAACTATAGGAATAATAAATCATACATAATGTGGTGTTCTGAATTACATTCACTACATTCAAACGAGGACATCAAGGCTGAATTGGTAATTATTCCATTGCGCACATCACGTGACCACAACGCGACAAAGTGACAGTAGGTTTTATGACATTCTATGATTGACTTCTGCCATACGTTCCTTGGTACAACACGGTTAAAAGCCCTCACCGTGTCTAAATCCAAATGGCAGAAGATGTTTGGAGAACGCAGGGGCTCTTAGAGGGGGCCCGCAGAAGTTATTGACGCATCGTACATGCTTAGGCTCTCAGCAATCTATTTCCAGATCATGGGTCAGATGATCATATCCACCAATTGGCTTGAGCAAACTGACGCTTTAGACACGCCTGCACAAGAACATGCTCCAGCGATAGCCATGACCAACTGAGTGAGAACATGGTCCAATATACATCAAGGACCGTCCCAACTGAGTGAGGACATGGTCCAATATACATCAAGGACCGTCCCAACTGAGTGAGGACATGGTCCAATATACATCAAGGACCGTCCCAACTGAGTGAGGACATGGTCCAATATACATCAAGGACCGTCCCAACTGCGGGGGAAATAGTAAATTAATCACTTTTGGGTAGAGGACTCATCAACTATTGTATTTGCATTGGCCGCTAATAGACATTATATGAACATGTAGGAAAAAACTGAATGAGAGAGAAAAAGATGGGGGGGGGGGGGGTGTATTACTGAGAAGTTATCTGATCAGTACGGTGGACCCCAGGTGATGCTATCCCGTCCAGGACGTGGCACGCCTACATGTAGGTAGTTACATGAATGACAAATGTGAATTGTCGCATATCCTGTAGATGGCCAGATTTGGCAAGCGATAAAGCCAATTTTATGCCCCATACAATCCAAAGGAGAAACCATCTCAGATTTCTCACTCAAATTGTCAGTTTGTCAACGAAGCAATGCAGACATGCTCTTAAGCCTATTCAGTGTGAAATAGGCCTGCGAGTTCAGAAGAAAGATCTGGAAACACAGCTCACAGACACGGAGAACACCTTGCCAAAGAACAGGAGCTTGTGTCCTCTTGAGCTTCCTCTTGTTGTTTTATAATAGATTTACTCTTTTGTGGGCCCTGAAAAGGACGTTGACTAACGGTTTGTTGTAGCTCTCCTCACATCCCGAGCGTGCTGACACAGGTCGACCAGGGTTTTTCTGCTAGTTGTGCTATGTTTTGCTTCATCTATGTGTCGCTCACTATCACAGGAAAAGCATCGATCCCTCACCTCGTTAGAAATGCTGCCATGAAAAAGAGTCAGTTTCGTGGGTAGGATTATAGGGAAGTCGAGGTATGGGTCTTGGCCAGTATATTTTAGTCTCACCCTGACTAACATGTCTGATCAGTTTTTTTTGCCTGATCCTGACTAATATGTCTGATCAGTATGTTTTACATGACCCTAACATGTCTGATCAGTATGTTTTGCCTGACCCTAACATGTCTGATCAGTATGTTTTGCCTGACCCTAACATGTCTGATCAGTATGTTTTGTCTGACCCTAATTTGTCTGATCAGTATGTTTTGTATGACCCTAACATGTCTGATCAGTATGTTTTGTCTGACCCTAACATGTCTGATCAGTATGTTTTGTATGACCCTAACATGTCTGATCAGTATGTTTTGAATGACCCTAACATGTCTGATCAGTATGTTTTGTATGACCCTAACATGTCTGATCAGTATGTTTTGTCTGACCAGAAGTTAGTCTTCTTCCAAAATTCATGTGAGCTTAAGATCAATGCCGCCGCCAGTGACCATATCAAACCTGTTCTCCTGCAGGCAGACTGGGGATAGTCCATTGCCCAGAAAGATTAGCTTGATATATACGCCCCTTTGAAATCGGGTTCACAAGGCCATGGGTCTATAATATAATTGTTGCTCCATGGCTACGTCACGAAAAAGGGTCAGCAGCTTGGCGCCTATCCTGTGGCGCCCCACCAGACTGTGAGAGTGCCAGCCCCCTCCCCCCCCCGCCCCCCTTCCCCCCGCCTCGAAGGGGTAAGCTCACTGCTGCTGGTGGTCACCCCTTCTGTTATGTTGAGTGAGGGTACAGCATGAAGGGGTGATTGTTTTGTTCAAACATGAAGAACATTCACATTTCTTCAGTGGAATGCGGTTTGGGGCCTGAATAAGATGCCTCTCCCCTCCAACTTTCAAGACGACTACGCGAAGATCAAATTGATTAGCATGAATAAAGATGATCGACCTCCATAGTAACCACATCTTTTTGGTCCGAGGATACCGGCCCTTTAGACTCGGCGGTGAAGGACACAAAGAAGCGCACTGATTCTTGCGCGAAAATCAATAATAAGCAGCGAAGTATCTGTGGGCAAAAATAGCCGCACAGTAATCTTAGAAGCTGACATTACTGTAATGGAAAACAACATCCGTATTCATAACCAGTCTGGTCCACTAACGAAAGATTTGCCAATTTCTAGTATGGAAATAAAATGCTCCAAGTACATAGTGGTTAGAGAGTTCAATAGTCATTTAGAAAGATGGAGATGTGCAGGCATAAATAGTAGAGAAGATGAAGTAGAGGACTTGCATGTAGATTCACATCTCCACCTAATAAATAGACCGGACAATGTACCAAGCATCTATCCCAGACGGCGTGGCACGACCTCCACTCTAGATCTAGTCATCACTACAGGGAATATCGACAATAAAATTGCAAGCTCTCTGCGAACTATCAGACAGCGACAATTGGCCTATAAGGTTGGAAATAAATATGGAGGATGCTCTCCATACACACACAAATGTTCTCGTCGGAACTGCAAAGAATTGCTACTGATGATTGCCATACTCACATGCAAGCTTCGCGAAACCATCAATACCCTGGAAACGCAGAAGCAAAACCGATGATTGAAAGTTTAAATTCATTTATTTCGTAAGCAGCATCTATAAATAGCGCATCACAATTAAAACTCACAAAGACTAGACACATGTTTCCCCATCTGAATAGAACATCTCTTCTCAGATCTGATAGAAAATAGTCCCAACATTGTGAAAAAAAACACAGCCAGACAGAAAAAGAAACATCATCCATTACTTTAAAACACAGACAATAATTACCAAAGCCACAGCTGAGCCCATGTATATGCAGACGGATCAGCAATAAATGCAACAGAGAATGAAGGTAGATGGTTCTATCTGATTCGACAGATAGTGCACAAATAAAGCTATAAGTGGCAATCTGGAAGATGTTCAAATAGCTTCTGAGTAGAGGCCTTGAATACTTCAGCAGAAGTTATAAAAAAAGATTTAAAAAACAGAGAGACAAGTGTACTCTTCACAGACGATGTGTCAGTTGTTGCCGCACTGGGCATAGACACACGAAAGAGACTTTAAGAATAAATAGTCATATCCTTTAAACGATATTACCTGTTGTAGAATTATGATTCACTGGACTCAGTCTCGTGGCAACATTTTGGAAGGTAATAAAGAACCTAATAGACTGTACAAGGAAGGCGGAAAACTACGTCAACTTGATATATATAATTTATTATGGAGCCAATATGTTTACCAGGTGTAGCAGTTCCAGCTGGCTCAACTACCGTAGCAGATGGTGCAAGGGGTCTGCACTAACTATATTTCACTTCCAACAAATGAAACTATGACACTAATTGAAATTAAAACACAACACTGAAACTTTATTTATACACGTTCACAACTGACTCTCCAATCTGCACTCTACACACAAAACCTGGCTGGCTGTAGAAATATGAACTAAACTAAACTAAAAGATACTTGATTACGAACTCTAACTTGATAGATGAACCGTAACTTGACTGACGAACCGTAACTTTATAGACGAACCGCAACTTGATAGACAAACTGTAACTTGATAGACGAACCGTAACTTGATAGACGAACTGTAACTTGATAGACGAATCGTAACTTGATAGACGAACTGTAACTTGATAGACGAACCGTAACTTGATAGACGAACCGTAACTTGAAAGACGAACCGTAACTTGATAGACGAACCGTAACTTAATAGACGAACCGTTATGTAAATTGCCACAGGATGGAAGATTCGTGTCTGTTCTGCAACCCAGGTTATTTCGCCCATGGTCCTATTCTTGAGATATTTCTAGTAGACGCTGGATTATCTGAGAGAATTCTGTTAAGACGCTGGATTATCTGAGAGAATTCTGTTAAGACGCTGGATTATCTGAGAGAATTCTGTTAAGAATCTGGATTTTCATCAGCGATCCAAATGAAGTAGTATCTAGATGATTACCATGTGCGTGTTTCACGTGAGGCACTACTCTGGTTCTACCACTTCTACTCAATCTGGTTCTTCCACTTCTACTCAATCTGGTTCTACCACTTGCTATTGCAAAACATCAAAGTCATTACTATTTACCTCTCCCTGAATACGTTGCTGAACATCTGGACTCGTGGTGAAAAATTGTCTGTCGAAACCTCTCTCTTTCTCTAGGCTCCGAAAATATATCTGATTTTCTTCTTTCTTCTTCATCGTTATCAAGGCGGTCCTGTTCTCGTTGCTCGCTGCCGACAAATAACAACTTGTACTCCGCTCGCTGCTGATTGATGTCGATTTGTTCTTCGCTCGCCGCCGACTGATGTCGACTTGTTTTCCACTCTTCGTTCATAAATTATGTCCTCTTGTCTTTCAGCTCTTCGCTTTGGAGACTGACAATTTTTCTCTCTGATCTTCGCTGTAGAATACTCTTTCTCGAACTGACCATGATCTGGCTACCCTAGCTGGCATATTCCACCGCTTTTCCAGATCTCGTACCTAGGTTTTCCCCTCGAGATTTCATTAAAAAAACCAGTTAAAAGCATTCGTTACTACCGAGCATGCTGTAGCAGGCTTCTATGCGTCTAGGCCTTATGCAAGGTTACGTAGTTTTTAACATCTGCGTTGCTTGAAAACCAACGCTATGCATTCCAAGCATTCCTATGTCCAGATTTGAGTACATAATACTGACTAGCTTAGTTAGTTTTAATTATATAATAAACAATGAATGGCTATTGACTTTCAATGCTCCCACCCTTTCTAACTTTAATAAAACACGTCTAAGATACTATCGCTAATAAATGTACACCGCTAAGATCTGTTATACAGGTGTAGGTACAGGAACAATGGGAAACAGAGCACGTAAGTCGTCAACCAAATTTGGCCGAAAATGTGGTTAACAAGATGATCAAGCATATACTTAGAGATGGCTGCTTGCGTGACACTGAGCTGTACAAGACTCTTTTCCGTCTCCAGGTGACGACCATAGAAGCAGCTTACATCAGTCACAGTCTGACTGATAGACCAAGGATAGGAGAGGAGAGACAAATCATGACTTCAAAAATGTGCCGTTCTGAAACTGAATGTGTCTGGCAGTTCTTTGTTATTAGTCTACCTGTACTTTTACATGGACAGATGGCCGACTGCAGGTCCCAGCTCTGATTTGAGCTGGATCTAGCCGAGAGAAGGATTTCCTAGCCTAGCGGACTAGGCTCGAGCAGCTTAATACTCCGCGCTGCGTTGGGACAAGCGCTTACGAAGGGTGGTTAACCGATGTGTGAGTCCATCTTAATAGACTAAAGAGCAAAGTAGACCCGCAGCCTGTTTGGCGCCATTATGCTGATCTAAACAAACCACCTAACCATAGCTGGAGTTATGCCATGTCACACAGTTCGTCGTCTCTTACGACATGCTCTCTGTGAGGAAGTAGTGCTATTCTTGTCCTTGTCATGCACAGAGACCCTGGTAGTAACGCGTTGATATCGCATCCTCGATGTAACTTGCGGTACAACATCACACAATGCCCTTCTCAGGAGGAATGAAGAAGCAAGAGATGGAAATTAAAAAAATGGCAAAATTCCTTTTTTTTTTAACCAGACTCTACACATGCCACAACATATGGAGACACCATCTGTTCAACAAACAAGCAATATGACACAGGTCAATGTGTCTGCGACACTGACACAATAACTGCTGTACATCTGCTACAAAGGTGCCCAGCATACGAGGTACAGAAGAAGCACACACGACCGTCACCGATACCATTGCTGGGCAAGCTTCGGGCTAAACACAATTTTCTTTAGATATATTCAAACTGACATCTCAGAGCCTACAAAAAAAAAAGAGGAAGAAGGAGAAGAAAAACATAAATAAATATTATCAGAGTTACTTAGATTAATAAGGCGACGTACTATAGAAACAACACAATGTCAAAGTGTAAATGGCGTACAATAAGAAGCACAATGAAGAGCTGTGAGACTAGACCAGTAACGAATGAGACAATAATGAGAACTAGGACGTTCAGTTAACAAAAGTTACAAAACATTTCAAAAGGTTTATTTCTTTGTTTTCTCCCCAGTTGAAGCATAGAACCATTATCACCGTTGGCAACTTATATTAGAGAACACGTGTATCCGTGCATCTGCGGTGGTGGCTTAACAGAAATGATTTAATGACTTAATAAGATTGCTAGTCATACTGTTGATTGGAACGTCAATAGAGAACGCTGACGAAAAACATTTTCTTGGAAGGCTCCTCAACATGGAGAAAAAAACAATCTTAGATCGCCGGACAGAAACGGGTCGGCTGGGCATTATGACAGCAACAGACGCTACACAAGACACCAGATTACGTGCGGACATCTTCGTCTCGGTAGTCCTACCAGCGCTCTGCTATGACAGCAAACCTTGTTAAACAGCCGAAAATCAACTGAGACCAGCACACGCATCTTTTGAAAGACGCCTGGTGGGCATAACTCTCAGACAACAGCGAAAAAGCGAACTATACAATAACGACATCTAAGGAATCTCACATATCAAGAATGTCCTACAGCACGTCAACCGTTTAAAACACCTCTTGGATGGTCATATAGCCAGAAAACAATACGATAGACGGAGTACCATAACCATCATCCGATACACGGGCGACAAAAAGAGACCTTCGGGACGGCCCTCAACTCGCTGTAGAGATTCTCTAGACAAGCGCAACACACACTACCCAACAACAGACAAACTACTATCCTCACTGGACGACACACGCCAGCTACAGAAACGACTGGAACCTGAGTTGGGACCCGCTCAAAGACGACCACCTCTTGGCGAAGAACGGGTCGAACTTAGCACTAAGATTGCTAGCCCTATGCAGTCCTTCCTCTTTTACGTCTTTTATGACATGCTTTGAAGATTACAGTCATCATATTCTTTTCTACCCGAGTGCCACTCTGCTGAGCAACAATTCTTCGCTTGTCCTAATAATGGCAGCAATGCAATCAACGATAATTTCAAGTAATAATTCAATACTCTGAAAACAACAACAACGAGGTCACAGAAAAATAATGGATCACGAATTACATTTACCTGAGATATTGTTTAAATAGGTACACATCAGAAACAAAAACAAGCAGCAGGAAAAACACAAACAACGATAGAGTTTCCAGAAGATGAAGTTGTGGTCCGCTTTCAAAGGTAGCTCTTCTAAACTATATGTAGAACAGCAATAGAGAGCTAGAAAGGAGCAATAGTAACAGAGGGGTTGTTGTTTGCGTATACCCATAATGAGTATGTTTACTCTTTTGTGCACCCTGAAAAGGACGTTAAGTGGCGGGTTGCAGTAGCTTTTCTCACATCCCAAGCGTGCTGATGAAGGTGGGCCGCGGTCCTCCATGCGGTTGTGCTATGCTTGACCTCATCTGTGTGTCGTTCACTACCATGGGGATGACGTCGATTCCTCATCTCGTTAGGCAGGCTGCCATGAAAACAGCCCGTTTCCGGAAAGGGCAACGAGGAAGCAAAGGTGAGAATCTTGTACAGCATGTTTTGCCTGAACCTGACTAACATGTCTGATCAGTATATGTTGCCTGACCAGTCGTTAGTCTTCTTTAACAGAGGGGTTGAACTAGTAGAGGAGTAGAACTAGTAACAGAGGGGTAGAACTAGTAACAGAGGAGTAGAACTAGTTACAGAGGGGTAGAACTAGTAACAGAGGAGTAGAACTAGTAACAGAGGAGTAGAACTAGTAACAGAGGGGTAGAACTAGTAACAGAAGGGTAGAACTAGTAACAGAGGAGTAGAACTAGTAACAGAGGGGTTGAACTAGTAGAGGAGTAGAACTAGTAACAGAGGGGTAGAACTAGTAACAGAGGGGTAGAACTAGTAACAGAGGAGTAGAACTAGTAACAGAGGGGTAGAACTAGTAACAGAGGAGTAGAACTAGTAACAGAGGAGTAGAACTAGTAACAGAGGAGTAGAACTAGTAACAGAGGAGTAGAACTAGTAACAGAGGAGTAGAACTAGTAACAGAGGGGTAGAACTAGTAACAGAGGAGTAGAACTAGTAACAGAGAGGTAGAACTAGTGACAGAGGAGTAGAACTAGTAACAGAAGGGTAGAACTAGTAACAGAGGGCTAGAACTAGTAACAGAGGAGTAGAACTAGTAACAGAGGGGATGAACTAGTCACAGAGGGGTAGAACTAGTGACAGAGGGGTAAAACTAGTAGAGGAGTAGAACTAGTAACAGGGTAGTAGAGCTAGTAACAGAGGGGTAGAAGGTAGCACTAATAACAGAAAGGGGTAGAAGGGAGAACTAGTAACAGAGGGATATCACTAGTAACAGAGGGATATCACTAGTAACAGAGGGGTAGAAGGGAGAACTAGTAACAGAGGGGTAGAAGGGAGCACTAGTAACAGAGGGGTAGAAGGGAGCACTAGTAACAGAAGGGTATCACTAGTAACAGAGGGGTAGAAGGGAGCACTAGTAACAGAGGGGTAGAAAGGAGAACTAGTAATAGAGGGGTGCAAGACAGAGCACTAGTAACAGAGCGGTAGAAGAGAGAGCACTAGTAACAGAGTGGTAGAAGAGAGAGCACTAGTAACAGAGTGGTAGAAGAGAGAGCACTAGTAACAAAGGGGCGTGAGATAACATCAGCGTTACGCGAAATATACCGATCAGACAATTTTAGTCAGGTTCATGCAAAACGTTATGATCATACCATATTAGTCATAGTCAACCGAAGTGTACTGATCATACAATGTAAATCATAATCAGGCGCAATACACTGATCAGACAATGTTAGTCAGGGTCTGGCGAAAGATAGTGACTATAACTCCTCCGAAACTTCATTTGAAACCAGCTTTTGATGGCAGTTCTGCTATCGAGGTTGGAAATCGACATGATGACGTAATGAACAGCAGAACGTAAAGAGGTAATGAAAAGAAGAACATGAGAAAAGAAAAAGTACAACAGAAAAAATGAACAACAGAAAAAAAAAGTTATAAACAATAGAACGTGAGTGAAGGTAAGAGAATGCGAGTGTAGATAACAGAAGGTGGGAGAAGATAACCAACAACAGAAAGTGAGTAGAGGTAACCAACAACAGAACGCGAGTGGGGGTAACCAACAACAGAACGTGAGTGGAGGTAACCAACAACAGAACGTGAGTAGAGGTAACCAACAACAGAACGCGAGTGGGGGTAACCAAAAACAGAACGTGAGTGGAGGTAACCAACAACAGAACGTGAGTAGAGGTAACCAACAACAGAACGCGAGTGGGGGTAACCAACAACAGAACGTGAGTGGAGATAATAAACAACAGAACGTGAGTGGAGATAACCAACAACAGAACGTGAGTGGAGGTAACAGAACGTGAGTGAAGGTAACAGAACGTGAGTGGAGGTAACCAACAACAGAACGTGAGTGGAGGTAACAGAACGTGAGTGGAGGTAACAGAACGTGAGTGGAGGTAACCAACAACAGAACGTGAGTGGAGGTAACAGAACGTGAGTGAAGGTAACAGAACGTGAGTGGAGGTAACCAACAACAGAACGTGAGTGGAGGTAACAGAACGTGAGTGGAGGTAACAGAACGTGAGTGAAGGTAACAGAACGTGAGTGGAGGTAACCAATAACAGAACGTGAGTGGAGGTAACAGAACGTGAGTGGAGGTAACAGAACGTGAGTGAAGGTAACAGAACGTGAGTGGAGGTAACAGAACGTGAGTGAAGGTAACAGAACGTGAGTGAATGTAACAGAACGTGAGTGAAGGTAACGAAACGTGAGTGGAGGTAACAGAACGTGAGTGGAGGTAACAGAACGTGAGTGGAGGTAACAGAACGTAAGTGGAGGTAACCAACAACAGAACGGGAGTGAAGGTAACCAACAACAGAACGTGAGTGGAGGTAACAGACCGTGAGTGGAGGTAACAGAACGTGAGTGGAGGTAACAGAACGTGAGTGGAGGTAACAGAACGTGAGTGGAGGTAACAGAACGTGAGTGAAGGTAACAGAACGTGAGTGAAGGTAACAGAACGTGAGTGGAGGTAACAGAACGTAAGTGGAGGTAACCAACAACAGAACGGGAGTGAAGGTAACCAACAACAGAACGTGAGTGGAGGTAACAGACCGTGAGTGGAGGTAACAGAACGTGAGTGGAGGTAACAGAACGTGAGTGGAGGTAACAGAACGTGAGTGGAGGTAACAGGACGTGAGTGGAGGTAACAGAACGTGAGTGGAGGTAACAGAACGTGAGTGGAGGTAACAGAACGTGAGTGAAGGTAACAGAACGTGAGTGGAGGTAACCAACAACAGAACGTGAGTGGAGGTAACAGAACGTGAGTGGAGGTAACAGAACGTGAGTGGAGGTAACAGAACGTGAGTGAAGGTAACAGAACGTGAGTGGAGGTAACAGAACGTGAGTGGAGGTAACAGAACGTGAGTGGAGGTAACAGAACGTGAGTGGAGGTAACAGAACGTGAGTGGAGGTAACAGAACGTGAGTGGAGGTAACAGAACGTGAGTGGAGGTAACAGAACGTGAGTGGAGGTAACAGAACGTGAGTGGAGGTAACCAACAACAGAACGTGAGTGGAGGTAACAGAGCGTGAGTGGAGGTAACATAACGTGAGTGGAGGTTACAGAAAGTAAGTGGAGGTAACTAACAATAGAACGTGAGTGGAGGTAACAGAGCGTTAGTGAAGGTAACAGAGCGCGAGTGAAGGTACCAACAATAAAACACCAAAATGTGAACTAATATTTTTCACATGAAAGTTAAAACGAATATTTGAACTCAAGGAAATTAAAGCAATAAAAATTAACGGTTGCCTGCATGTTAGAATAAACACGACATAACGATTGTTGACATTCTGTCCTTTATTGGCAGATGCCAGAACATGCATTTTAGAAAACATAAATGTTGTTCTCCCATGGAGAACATTAAAAAGACTCCAAACAACAAATAAACACGAGCAGCGCCAAACTTAACACAACAATTTTCTTGGGATCCCTTATTCTATGGAAACACAGGGTCTCCAAAATAATTCTTCTTTTTCTTTTTCAACATGCCGTATGCCAGACATCCATTTCACGCCAGCATTCATATATCTCCATCTACTTTCTCGATTTTTCTGCTTCTATATTTCAATCGACGGTCTTTTATTATTATTTAAATGAAATTATTTTGTTTAATAACATTTTGTTATATTTGTTACCGTTATACTCACAGGAACCATACCAATGTGTATCTGTTTGTGGTCTCTGTTCTGCGTATGTGTGTGTGTGTGTGCGTGCATCCCTGCGTATGTATGCATATATGTATGTATGTGTGTGTATGTGTATATATATATATATATATATATATATATATATATATATATATGTGTGTATATGTGTGTGTGTGTGTGTGTGTGTGTATGTGTGTGTGTGTGTGTGTGTGTGTGTACGTTATACAATTGCTTTTTGACAGTACTAGCCAGAGGGTCGTTGACAGTACTAGCCAGAGGGTCGTTGACAGTACTAGCCAGAGGGTCGTTGACAGTACTAGCCAGAGGGTCGTTGACAGTACTAGCCAGAGGGTCGTTGACAGTACTAGCCAGAGGGTCGTTGACAGTACTAGCCAGAGGGTCGTTGACAGTACTAGCCAGAGGGGTTTCACCGATGGCTCTGTGTATGACAGAGAAGAAAAGAGGATCACAGTTGCACTGAAAGCACCCTTGAAAAGGAGCGCTCAAATGAAGGTTAAAAATGAAAAGCAAATGACTCTGGCTCTATCTCTCTCTTTGATTCCCACTATAAATATATTATGTGCTTATGCCATTCATTTTGACTCTACACAAATATTGCGCTGGTGCACACACATGCCATCGCACACACGCACATCCCACTACCACTAAACCTCGCCTCTCCCCTTTCCCCGTCCACGCATCCCATCTCTCATGTCCGTTGTACTTCTGATCAAAACTCCCCTCTCTCACCAATCTCGTTGGAAAGCTGGAGAACAGAAATGAGGGTACATCATACTGGGGAATCGAGCTTGAAAGACAAATACTGCTAAGCACATGTGCGCACATGTCAATCAAGGCCAGCAGGTGCATGAACATGGTCAACATGCATGCAACACATGGGGAGCAGAGAGTATGAGTCAAAGGCAGCTGCTGCCTGGGTTTTGCCCGATCAGATATTGACCGCAACCTGCTCCTGCAATCCACAATGACCAAAACAACCCAAAATAAATTGGACCAATGGAAAAATCAAAAGTTGATATACAGGGGCAGGATAGGCCCACCAACAGCTGTGGTCGTCATTGATGCCAACCAAGAATCCTTGACCTATTTCTTAAATGCGTATTACTTGAGGCAACAGAACGATAAAGAAGAATGAGACATAAATTCGCAAAAAGACAGCTGGTTGAAGGCCGAACAACAATTAACCGATTAAAACGAAATTCCACATTATCTTAGTCTTAGCGGAACAAAACAATCTCCCATAAATACGGTATATAATTCACAGGTCATGAACTGAAATCATATATAATAAAAACCTTTCTCTGGCAGATACAAAGACAAGAGAAACCAGTCCAATAATACAAAATACAGAACCATGAAAACAAGAGTCGGCCGACTTGACACTCTGATACATAAATAAACAGATGACTCGACTTTTATGGCCACAATAAATGCCAGACCTGAAACTTTAATAAAGTATCTAAATGGTAAAACATTACAACCATACGAACAATATAGAGACTTCTGTACTGACTGCTAAGCAGAAATGACAGCAATAAACACCACCATAGAGGTCATATTTAAGCGGTTTCAACAAGAAAAACAAATACTATCCGATATTGTAGCCTTCACTGATTCAAAATTAATTGAGAGGTATATACAAACTGACAACAAAGAAGTGGTAAAGATAACTAAGACTATCAATACAGCACATAGCATCAAAGTCCCCCTACAATAAAATCCAATATATAGACCTATTAGCCATTGAGGTAGCAGAGAGACTAGCAACATTCAGAGCAATCATGGTTCAAATAAACACATGGGATCAAGATGCTAAGCAGCGCATGAGCTGCAGTGGTCATAGCTGGCTGCTAGCGTCAGGGCCAGCGACCCATAGCTGACTGCTAGTGTCAGGACCAGCGAACCAAAGCTACCAAGACCCTTCTACACCTCCACGAGGTGATCCTGGATAATAGGCTGCAGCATGGCAGACTGGCTAAGGAGAAGGGATCGAAGAGGGAATGCTAACCCGGTACTCAAAAAATGCTTGCTGAAGTCGGATGTGTTGGACCGAAAGGTGCAAATATCGCAGTCAAGCTGTAAAATACAATACAGCGCATTCAATTCTCTGGACCACATTCTGCTACTTAAGGCCTTTCAGTGTTTGGTAGTGGGAGATTGAGAATGAACGAAGCCAAGCCAAATAAACACATCAGCTTACATCCAAACAGCATAACAAATATTTCAAAACAACTTCAGAGAAAAATTGCTGAACCAATTGGCAGAATGGTCTGCAGGGAATGTCAAGGAACAGAACCTAATCTTCCAAAATAGAACAAAACACATCACACGTAACACACAATTAAACAAGTAAAAGCCTGCAATACGAGCCTAGCAGTCGCAACTACACCAATCCACTCGAGGCAGCTCGGCATGTGGTGCTCGACTGCACAGACATGCAGCAGGAAGAGAAAAGTTGATGTCGTACATACCAACAATCATTAACACTTGATACAGTTCCACTCACCAGGAACAAAACACATGCAGCAGCTCCATAGAACTAGTCAATCAACAACAACAACAACGCATCCCTCACCGAGTCTCCCTTATTCATGCCTTCAGTTTCTGTATCTTCCGTTGATATAAGACTCGCCTGTTTCCTCCTTTTGCCCCTGTACTTCTTTGTTCTAATCATTGTTAAGCTATAACGTCTGTCTTGCACTCCCTTTTAAACAACGTCACCCGTTATCTTTCTAACAAATGCCAGCTGAACAAACACCTGTTGAAAGACCGGACTAGATATAACCACTAAGGAAACCAACTCCCCATTTAACCATGTTTATACCAAGCCACAACCAACTGTATCGAATCACCAGGCCGCCGACAATGATTTTCCAACCAATCATCTCAAAACGCCAGCATTCAGTGCGGTATTCTTTCTCCCCGAGTTCCGATCATCTGTCTGGACAGCAGCAAGTGAGCTGTTGAAATACACGACCCGTTTGCTTTCTAACGTAGTGTTAGTAGCTGCGTTTCTT
The DNA here is from genome assembly GCA_036924085.1 of Ariolimax columbianus. Taxonomy (NCBI): domain Eukaryota; kingdom Metazoa; phylum Mollusca; class Gastropoda; order Stylommatophora; family Arionidae; genus Ariolimax; species Ariolimax columbianus. The sequence continues at coordinate 84,209,764 of JAVGWX010000007.1, read as the reverse complement.
TCAATAGTACCGACAGAGATATCTTAAATGGGCAAGATAACGAATCATGTGTTACCTGGGGTTGGTACTCAATGGTTGTCTGGTTTTTTGTCTGTTCAACGAATATTGAATTTGATTATTCCTGTGTGACGTGTGTTATGTGAGTGTTTAAAACAAAATAATGATCGTATTTGTGTGTGCGTGTGTGTGCGCGCGTTTAATGCATGCGTTGTATGTGTGTGTGTGTTTTCAGTTTTTCTGACCTGTTTGGGAAGCTGATGCAGGTATAGAAGAAGCGCTATACATCCTCCAGTTGAACTCCAGCAGTGGAAATAAACTTCCTAGTTGGTAGGTTGTTTTGTTTGTTTGAAGAGAGAATATATTTTCACAAATGCATGAGCACAGCAAACAATATTATTTTAAGAAAGAATATATTTTCACAAATGCACGAGCACAGTAAATAATATTGTTTGAAGAGAAACTTTTGTTCACAAATACATGAGCATAGAAAATGATATTGTTACAGGAAAAACTATATTTGCACAAATACATTACCGCAGTAAATGATATTGAACTGGGTCCAAACCGCAGGAATGTCGCCCTACAACAATTTTCTCATTTCTATATGAATACTGTGAAACTCGTTTCTACGGCATTGGCAAAGTTGTTGGTGCCATTGCTTGTCTCGCACTCGTGTTTAGGAAAACCAGAAACTGACAAATAATACCAATGCTATAGTGTATCGTCAGCGTGTTCAAATATGGCAGCTAAACGTGGACAACCTGCGCCAAACAAGAACCATAGTCGATCACATTCCATCTACTGCGATCCATCCTTGAAATTACATAAAGGGACAGAGTGACAAATGCAGAGGTATATTCTCTTACCGGCATCACAAGCATGTACTACCCTTAGACAGCAAAGACTACGAAAGCTTGGCCATATTCGTTGCATGGAAGATTGATACATTTTCAAAGATATTCTTTATGGCCAGCTGGTCAATGGCAAACGAACGTTTGGCTCATCACAGCTGAGGTTCAAAAACGGGTGTAAGTTGGCCATGAAGACGTAGACATGGATATGGCATCCTGGGAAAATGAAGCTGCAGGCCGATCCAAATGGAGATGTACTATCTAGAGCAACATCAGACTGGGTTGAAAAAGCTTTTCTAACACGGAGACCTGAAAAGACAACGTCGCAAGGTAAAAGTAACCAAAAACTCATTTGAGAATTACCACTCCATCATCCTATAGCCAGTTATGACAGAAATCGGCTACCACTCCATCATCATATAGTAAGGTAGGACTGAAAGCGGCTACAACTACTATCTACGTCATTATTTTTCCTTTTTGTTCCTCATTAACCGTCTGCCATTATGGTCTGCTTATTACTTCAATATTTGTCTTCTATTCACTGTATACGTTTTCAGAGCGAGGTAAACTATTGCCTTGTCTATGTGAATATTGTCACTAAAAGCTTATTTCGTGTCACATTAAATGTCGGATAATATTGTTTTTAAACTTTAGGGAAAGCAAGACTTTCGTCAGGGTCATGTAAAACATACTGACCAAGACCCACCCCCTCTCCTCTCCCCCTTCATCCTCGCTGTTGTTTAGGTGACAGGATGTCTTACAACGTTCTGGCCAACGAGGTGCAGTTTGTTACTGTGATTCCCAAGGATGCAAGGAGAGCCACTGTAACCTGCGTTACGAAAGAAACTTTGTCAACAGCAAAAAGAGCTCTGCGCTAGTAGATTCGAACAACATCAGCTCAGCACGAGTAGCTTCGAACAACATGAGCTCAGCACGAGTAGCTTCAAACAACATGAGCTCAGCACGAGTAGCTTCGAACAGCATGAGCTCAGCACGAGTAGCTTCGAACAACATGAGCTCAGCACGAGTAGCTTCGAACAACATGAGCTCAGCTCGAGTAGCTTCGAACAACATGAGCTCAGCACGAGTAGCTTCGAACAACATGAGCTCAGCACGAGTAGCTTCGAACAACATGAGCTCAGCACGAGTAGCTTCGAACAACATGAGCTCAGCACGAGTAGCTTCAAACAACATGAGCTCAGCACGAGTAGCTTCGAACAACATGAGCTCAGCACGAGTAGCTTCGAACAACATGAGCTCAGCACGAGTAGCTTCGAACAACATGAGCTCTTAAAGTGTGATCAGGTGTTCTCCGCAGAAACCTTCAGAACAATTCTGAAATCTCGACCAGGACACAGTATTCTCATCATCCAAAGAAACGAAACAACAGGTTGACCACCAGTGGAAGGCACGGAGATGTGTCAGTGTAGCATCTGTAAGTAATCAGCGTCTGAAATGTGATATTGCTAACTGGGAGGGGTCAGGCAGTAAAACAAGTGCGGTCTCCTGTGGGGAGTTTCGCTAGTGTCCACATATCACATTCGCGGACCTGAGAAGGTCAGGTGTGAATGCAGGAGGCTTCAGGTCGTGAGATCACCGTGAATTTCCCGGACGGGATAGTAAGAATTTTACCTCGTGCAGGTTAAATTAGGAAACAATACCGAGTGCAAAAAAGCTTGGTAGGTTACTGGAAATGGTCTTCAAACCTGTCTAGCGCTTGTTTGTAGAAATTTATGAAGGTTGTTTGCCATGGTAGCCAATGCCGCCAGGGATTAAGTGTTAGTGAGGTCTCAACATTTCCTAAGGTTGTTGTTGGCAGCTGCTCATGTTGTCTTGATTTAACTATTGACATTTCTTTGATAGCGAGTTACAGTGGTTCTTCTTTCATCCCGCGGGCTTAGAGGTTTATTGAGAAGTGGACCAAGGTCCTCCTGGCCTCCCTCCTACCCACTTTAGCATTCATAACTGTAAGTCCGAAACGTTTTTGCAGTTGGGTAGACTAGACCGTGTCGAGACGGGGTATTAAACTCGTCAGTTTCCTACGAGAAACTAGCCCCACTCTACCATGCAATCGTATCAAGTCAATTTTCTGGTCATTTGTTTCTGTGTCTTTATGCCTAAGATGATATTTTTGCTCGTGCTTAGATTAGTGCTCCTTCAATCTCACACACGCTGACAGACGTGGCATCATTTTGTTTTATATTCGAACGCCCAACGATATTGATAATTCTTTCATTATATGGTGTTTCTTCACAAATGTTCATCGAAACTGCTGATGAGTATAATGATTATGATATTATTACTCTAACTGTGAGCTGGTAGCTCATGACAGCTCAATGTCTCCAGAAGAAATGCAGGTATGGGGACGGCGTGGACTAGTGGTTACATGACACGGCTCACAGTCCTTCTTCTTCTTCTTCTGCGTACGCAGTCAGACAGTAACCATTATTTTTTCGATAAAAGCGGCGGTCATCCTGAGGCTCTCGCCACTGCCATAGAGCTTGTCTTGCAGTTCCACTGGTAATGGCCACATCTGCTCTCTCTGATCCTCGTATGTCGGGCAGTTCTGCAGCAGATGTTCAGCGGTCATTTTACCAGTACCGCACGGGCATTCGTCGGTACACCCTATCTTCAATTTGTTGAATAGGTGGTACCTCAGTCTGTTGTGGCCAGTGCGAAGTCTGAAGACAACGACCTGCTCTCTTCGGTTCAACTGGTAATAGGCATCGTTTTTGGTGTAACCAGTATGTTCGGTTTCCCATTTGTTCATGTATCTGGCTTTGATAAGCCGTTTTGACTCTTCGTACGTCATACTGGTATCTGTTTGTGGTAGTCCTGCACCTTCTTTTGCCAGTCTGTCTGCCTCCTCGTTGCCTTGGATGTTGCAGTGTGACGGAACCCACTGTACCACTACTCTTTTTGGTGCGGACTGCTGGCACAGTTTGCAGAGTGCTGCTCTTAAGTCATTAAGCTCAGTGTTTTTCTGGCTTTTTAGCGCTGTGACTACGGCGAGAGCATCTGTCAGCAGGACTATATGGCTCTCATTTTCACTGTGTGTCACCATTTCTTCCACTGCCGCCCTCAGTGCCTCTGCCTCCGCTCTGAAATTGCTTGTGTACTTACCAGTAGCGAGTGACAGTGTTATTTGTCTGCCATTTGGTAGGTTCAGGAATGCTTCTGCCCCTCCGTTCTGTGTAGTGTTTGTTACAGAACCGTCGGTGTATGCATGGGTACAGTCCATGCTTGAGTAGCTTTTCGTTATGAAGCTTAGGGTAGTATCTCTCCTTTCTTTTTCAGTCTGGCAGTTTTTGTTTGCAATACCTGGTATATTTTCTACCACCTCTGGAAATATATCCTTCCTCCAGGTAGGTTTTCGTACAGTAGTGATGGGTTTTGGTGTTGTTAGTTCGTTTATGGGATCTTCGTGCATCTTTGCTTTGGCTATTTCTGCAAAGTTTCTCCGCTTTAGTTTCCCATTTCCCAAATTGTTTAGTCTCTGGTGCATTGGATGGTCAGTCAGTCTTCGGAGTTTCTCTGACTGCAGCTGGGCTCTGCAGTCTCTTCTATCGGTCATGGATTGCAGTTTTGTAATCTTTTCAAGTTCTACAATTGGCGTTGACTTCATGCCACCTGTTATAATTCTCATGGCTGGGTTTTGAAGTTTGTTAACTTTATCGGAGTTCGCCTTCGCTGCTGTTGTCCATGCCGCAATGCCATACTCGAGAACTGGTCTCACTCTTCCAGTATACAGTTTCTTTAGTATGCCTACGTCTGCTCCCCAGCTTGTGCCAGCAAGTTTGCTCATGATTGCCATTCTTTCTCTGGCTTTCATTCGGTTTCTCTCAATCTGACTTTTCCATGTCATGCGCCGATCAAATGTGACTCCCAGATAGGTTGGGTTGTCGTTTGGCTGCAGGAATTTGCCATTTAGACTTAATTTGGTACTTTGGGGTTTTAATGAAAGCGAGAATATTGTGCATGTGGTTTTCTCCTCGTTTATTTTGACCAGCCATGAGTTCGCCCACTCTTCCAGCGATGTTAGGGCCGTCTGCATCCGATTTCTTGCTATGGTGAGATTCTTTTCAGAGGTCCACATAGCTCAGCACGAGTAGCTTCGAACAACATGAGCTCAGCACGAGTAGCTTCAAACAACATGAGCTCAGCACGAGTAGCTTCGAACAACATGAGCTCAGCACGAGTAGCTTCGAACAACATGAGCTCAGCACGAGTAGCTTCGAACAACATGAGCTCAGCACGAGTAGCTTCAAACAACATGAGCTCAGCACGAGTAGCTTCGAACAACATGAGCTCAGCACGAGTAGCTTCGAACAACATGAGCTCAGCACGAGTAGCTTCGAACAACATGAGCTCTTAAAGTGTGATCAGGTGTTCTCCGCAGACATTCTGCAAACATTGAGCTATGGACTCTTCTTGGTATATTCTCTGTAATATCGTGTATATATACCAGGAAGAGTGTGGGTGACAATACTCCCCCTTGGGGTACTCCCTGCTCGAGTGTCACCTTTTTGCTCATCTGCCCTTGTACTTGGACTCTGGCCGTTCTTTGTTTGAGGTAGTGGTTGATCCACTTGTACATCTTCCCACAGACATCACTTCTTCTTAGCTTGACTCTAAGTCCATCCTTCCAGACTTTGTCAAATGCCTTTTCCAGATCCACCCAAACAGCTACTGTGTGTTTCTGTGCCTGGTAGGCATCTTCTATCTCCTGGGCTATGAGGATGACCTGGTCCTCAGTGGATCTGTGCTGTCTGAAGCCGGCTTGCTGTGGAATTAGTATTCGTTTTTCTTCCAGATGCCACATCAGTCTGGTGTTTATCATCCGTTCCATCAGCTTGCCGACACAGCTCAGTAGGCTGATGGGCCTGTATCCATTTGGATCTGTTTTATCCTTTCCAGTTTTTGGTACTGGTACCAGTATTGCGTCTTTCCATGCCTGGGGTACAATACCCCTTTTCCAGCTTTGGTTCAGGACTGATAGTAATTTCCTCTTCGCTGTTTGGCCCAGCCCCATAAGCATTTCGTTTGTGATCCCGTCTTTTCCGCGAGATTTCCTTTTCTTTAGTGTTCTCATAGCCTCTTCCATTTCGCGCATTGTTAGTTTGGCCATCATGTGCTCTTCAGGAGCCGTATTTATGTTTTCGTGTCCCTTTAGCTCTTCGCTAATGTCTGTATGCTTATCTGCAGGGACCTCGATGTGGTTTGCTCTGGCATAGTGATCGACAAAGGCGTTAGCGGCTTTCTTACCTGTGATCAAGTTCTCGCCCTGCTTGATAGTAATTTGTTTATTTGACGGGGTTTCGTCGTTCATGGCTCTGACTAGCTTCCATCGCTTGTTCCCGTCTTTGTCCAGGTTTAGACTTTCCGTTTTATTTTTCCAGCTTTCTCTTGCTGTTTGCCTGAGAGTGTGTTTGTACTTCGCCGCGGCGGCTTTGAGGGCGATGTTTGCCTCCATGGATTTTTCTCGCTCTGCCATGTTTCTAGCATTTGTTACTGCATCTTCCACTTTCTGCAACTCATCAGTCCAGTAGGGCTGATAGTTTTTCCTAGCTCCTCTTGGGATGGTTTCAGGGGCGGCTTGCATTATTGCCTTGCTTAGGCTCTCTACCATGGGCTTCATTTTTGAGTGTCGTGTGTTGATGGTTTCACACAGCCCATCTGTCAGGATTGCAAATCTGTCCCAGTCGGCTCGTTTGTAATTCCAACGTGGGAGCGGTTTTGTTTCCTGTGGGCCTACTTCCATGTCAATGGTTAGTCTGATCGGCCTGTGGTCGCTACCTGCCAGGTGGTTTAGCACCTGGCGGTCTATTTTATGGTGTATGTCCTGTGTGGAGAAGGCCAAATCTGGAGTCGAGGTGGTATGCCATGTTCTTGAATAGAAGCTAGGGCTATTCTCCGGCCTATTGATTAGGGAGAGATTTGCATCTATCTCCCAATCTTCCACTTCGTCACCTCTGCTGTCTGTGTCAGAGTATCCACATCTCTCAGAGTGGCTGTTGAAATCTCCAACTACTATGCAGTTGGAGTCTCTGACCTCCATACTCGAGAGCGATAGGTCTCTATTTGGTGGTCCGTACAGATTGAAAATGCGGAGCTTCGTCTCTTGTGCCATTATGTCAACTCCTACAATTTCTGCTTGTCCGGTGTGATTGACAGATACCGCGCTACTCGGTATGCAGTTTCTGGTCAGTATCAGGACCCCTCCTTTGTGACCTTCTCTATCTAGACGGAAGGTCTGGTATCCTCTGATTGAGAATTTATGGTTATTGTTGAGGTGCGTTTCCTGGATACATGACACGTCAATCTTACCTTCATGCAGGTGGTGTGTTAGGGAAAGTTTTTTGTTAATGACTCCCTCCGCATTCCACTGTAGTATTTTGAGGGTCTTGAGGTTTTGGCCAATAGAAGTTGCCCCATAGCCATGTGCCTTGACTCCACGACACATGGGTGGGTGACCACCAGTAGTCAAGGGTTGGCCCCTTCGAGGCGTGAGGCCCGGCACTATCGCTGCCTGGCGGGACTCCGCAGGATGAGCGCCATGCGTTTTTCTGATAGGCTGTACTGCCATCATACTGCGATTTACGTTGCACTGTTTTGTTAGGCTTGCGGCCCCGTGCATCCGATTTCAACAGGCGTTTCTGTAGGGATGCCCTCCTTAGCCTTTGGCTGTCCCCAGCCTATCTGCAAGGCAGCAGTTGTTTATGATCAGAGTTGTATCTCTTATGGAAGTTGTCTTACTAGACTATCGAGTCTTCACTACTCGTGTCTATAGGGTGCAATGATAATATGTGAGATGATATATGAGATGGACTGGTTTACCCGGAAGAGAGGCAGTCCAGTGTGTCTGTATCCCAGGATCGTCACGTCCTGCCAGAAACGTAGCATTTCCATGTGAGTGGGGTATCTCTTTTTCCTTTTATTTTCTTGGCTTCTATGCAGGGATGGTACGCCTAGCATTCCCCGCCACCTGGGGTGTTGACACAGTGGGGCAGGTGTGCAATGTCCGCTGGTCTGCATCTCTTCTGCGTCCAGCATGATAGTTATATGGCTGATAACGTACAGAGGTAGATATCGTAGCCGGAGTGCATTTAGCCAGAGGACAAGCCTGGTAATGTCACAGAGATGTTGTTCGCCTGGTGTGCGGACAACTCTCATGGTCAGTGGTTGAGTCTTGACAGTTCACAGTGAGGTGGCTGCTCTACTGTTTTCGACACCCCGACCAGGTACTAAGTCTTTCGTTGGTGGTTTCGCACCCAATCGCCGTATAAGGTGAGTATCAAGCAGTTGTCCGCCCGCTTTGATTGGCGGACGGCAAGGACCTCTTACTGTGGCTCTACCTGATAGGGCTGGGGTGCAAGCCCCAGGTCCCGAGCATGTAGGAGCCTCCCATTGCAGTGGTGCTGAGATTTTGGGCGGGATTGCGGCTTACAAGGGTTCGGCCGTAATCCCCCACATGGTAGCCTCGCGCCCTTGGCTTATCAGCCTGGTACGTGAACCAAAGTGTCTGCGGCTCCTCTCGATTTGAGCTGGTTTTCCGTAGCAACGCCCTGTCATTTGTAGGGTAAAACTGACCTGTCTTCAGATGGTCTATTTCCAGCACCCGTTCACTATTTGGTCAGACGAATTTATTGAGGGCTTTTGTTTGTCAATGACCAGGTATTTGTAATCTGTGGTTTCTGCGGAGTTAAACACGATTTCCGTAGCGTTCTTTCATTTGAGTGTTTGAGAGCTGACTTATCATCCGTGAGTCTAATACGTTCATTATTAGACCCAAACGGCAGTGCTCTCAATTTGTCAGTTGTTCTACAGTATTGGCGTGTTCAGTCAAATTAAGCCGCAGGTTCCACACCTGGTGGTGCCCTTCCGTCAATTCCCTTAGCGAGACAATCAAGTTTCTTAGGGGGTAGCCCCAGATTTTCGAGGGTCTAATTCCAGCACATGTTCCTTATTAGACCCCACGAAGGTGTACTTTTTGATAGTCATTCTGCAGTATTGGCGTTTTAAGTTAATTTAAGCCTCAGGCTCCACTCCTGATAGTGGAGGAGCCACTACAACAAACCGCACCCAATTCGCTCTACGGGGAAAGGCAGGCGAGCGTTTTCCGCAAGCCCGCGCTATCGCTCCGCCTGGCGGGACTGAGATCGCTTTACGAACACTGGTTGAAATTGAGTCGCTGCGGCGAGACAACTACCCCAGATCCTCTCCGGAATCGAACCCTGATTCCCCGTTACCCGTTACAAACATGGTAGGCATGTCACGTACCATCGACATTTGATAGGGCAGACATTTGAAAGATGCGTCGCCGGCACATGAGGCCATGCGATCAGCACAAAGTTATCCAGAGTCACCAGTGGGGACGCCGCAATCCCGCGAGGGGAAACGACGATTGGTTTTGAACTAATACAAGCGCTCTTTCCGCGAGGGTCGGAGCTTGGTAAGCATGTATTAGCTCTAGAATTGCCACAGTTATCCAAGTAGGATCGTGTCATCTAAGGAACCTCGACTGATTTAATGAGCCATTCGCGGTTTCACCGTGAGACAGTGTGAACTTAGACATGCATGGCTTAATCTTTGAGACAAGCATATGACTACTGGCAGGATCAACCAGATATCTGTCGGAGACGTACGTACAGTACACACCGGTCGGCGGAGGAAGGGTGTGTAAAAAGCCTCGCTGGGACGACGGCCGCAGGGACCGACTGACGGGACGGACGGTTTGTTCCACCCGTCCCTCACTCCGTCGACCTAGGACCGCCTGACAGGGGCCTCCCACACGCACCAGACGACCGACCGACCGGGCTCGCTCGAGGAGGGATGGCAGCGCTCTGTGCAGAACGGATCCCAACGACCTCGGCGATGAATTTCACTGGGACTAGAGACAATTTGGCCTGTCGGCCTGCCCTTCTCCGTAGGAGAACGCAGGGCCTCGAGGCAACGATTCCTGCTTTCCATTTGCCGGTCACAAGCTCTTTGCGAGAGTCGGACCACCAGCGAGACGTACTGTCGAGCTCTGCTATAAGCCTTAGATAAATCACCACGGACGGACCACGTTTCCTGGTACGGACCAGACCAGCGCACCTCGGTGGAGGAGCCGCTGCAACAAACCCCACCCAATTCGCTCTACGGGGAAAGGCAGGCGAGCGTTTTCCGCAAGCCCGCGCTATCGCTCCGCCTGGCGGGACTGAGATCGCTTTACGAACACTGGTTGAAATTGAGTCGCTGCGGCGAGACAACTACCCCAGATAGCTCACAGTCCGAAGGTGGTGGGTTCGTTCCCCTTCTCAGAACCGGCTGCTACCCTGGGGAAGCACACCCTTAGAATATGCAGAAGGAAGAAGGCCCTTACATAAAATGCATGCCGAAGTCGGATGCATTGGGCCGACAGGTGCAAAATAAAAATACTAGTGCAATTGAGAAATAGAGAATAGGGGAATAGAGAAATAAGGGGAACGCACAAACAAACAAAACAATTTTAAAAAAAAACAACAAAAACAAATACCAATTAATTATGTTGTCTTAGACTCATTATGATATCGAAGAGGATGGTATGGGTGCATCTTTCGAGTATCTCCAAAGAGAGGTACTCCGGTGTTTCAGTGTCCCATGAGCGTCACGTTTTGCCTGGGATGCAGTACGGTAAAATAAAAGAAAGTTGCCCGTCCCAAGCGATGGTTGCGACATCAATAGACGGTTTTGTTTTTATGAGATAATTTGAGCTGTATGAGAATTATAGTGAGGGAGAACTGCACTGGTCATCAACCGCTTTCTCTGGTTCCAAGCTACCTTGAACCAGTGACAAGAAGATACATCAAGAGACTGAAGGCAATTCAAGCTGCAGGCACTGCGGTCCCACCTCCATTGAGACCAAGGGCTGCTTGAAAACTGCGGAACCCCCGCCGTACAGTTCATCAATTTTAAAGGCGAGTGTCTTACCTCTCGACCACAGCGACGTAGCGACATAGGACACATATCTGAGACAGCCAACATAGGACACATACTTGAGACATGGAACACATACATGACACAGTCAACATAGGACACATACCTGAGACAGCCTGTCCATACGACACATACTTGAGACATAGAACACATACCTGAGACAGTCAACATAGGACACATACCTGAGACAGTCAACATAGGACACATACCTGAGACAGTCACCATAGGACACATACCTGAGACAGTCAACATAGGACACATACCTGAGACAGTCAACATAGGACACATACTTGAGACAGTCAACATAGGACACATATCTGAGACAGCCAACATAGGACACACATCTGAGACAGCCAACATAGGACACATACTTGAGACATAGAACACATACCTGAGACAGTCAACATAGGACACATACCTGAGACAGTCAACATAGGACACATACCTGAGACATAGGACACATACCTGAGACAGCCAACATAGGAAACATATCTGAGACATAGGGCACATACCTGAGACAGCCAATATAGGACACATACCTGAGACAACCAACATAGCACACATATTTGAGACAGCCAACATAGCACACATATTTGAGACAGCCAACATAGGAAACACACCTGCGACAGTTAACTCTTCATTCTTATCCGTCATGTCAGTTCACCTATAGTGACGACACGCCTGGTATTTACCGTCATCTTAGGAGATAGTCACAAAAGGACGGAGGTGCAATTTCCGCTGACCTGCATCTTTTCGTCATCCTTGGGGATAATTGAAAGGGGACAAACAACAAAGAACGACACACGAATGCATTCAACACATGCAGTTGTGGTAGATTGATGCATGAGAAGCATATACCACTTGCTGATGGGTTCTTTACCTTCAGCCCATTAGTCTGACCCATCTTCAATGACCTGCCCAAAGTGGCTGACCCTGCCAAGTGTAATACTCCAGATGACGTAACGCTCGTTATCATAGAGAGGTGCACGTCTCTAACCTTGACAAGGCAGGCTTATATATGGAGAAATTGAAAGACTTGGCATTTATGTATTTTATTTCTTCGTATAACAGTATAACCAGACAGGCGCTGCATTGGAATCCACAGAGAAAGAGACGGGTAAAAAGTCCATGAAGTATTTGGCGAAAAATGGTCGACGAGGAAGCCAGTTTACTGTTGGTCTAATGTTCAGAACTCAAGACGACGGCTCAGAACAGGAATAGATGGAGAGCATCTGTTGCGACACTACGTTGCAATGGAAAGCAGACTAATAAATGTTGATGATGATACTTTGATCGATGATTACAACATTTGGCTGGTACTTAGTAGAATCATGGAGCCGTCCTAATAGCTGTCCATCGTTGTCGATGAGGACCGCCGACATCATCCTTGTCACAGATTTCCCTGTTGGGTGTGAGTGTGCATGTGGCTGAACAGGCCAATACGGGCACGAAAACATCTGCTTCATATCGGGCACACGAGGTTTGTAGAAGGTGATGGTGTTTCGGCTGTTCGAGATTTCCGGGTCTCGCGTCTGCTCTGAGCTTTCACAACACGATCGCCTTCGCCGGTAGCTACACCCGATTTGACTGGGCTTCTCCAGTCAGATCTGTTTTGCGCAAGACAATCACAGGTGTCGATGTCTATCTGGCAACTTTTCAGTGAGTTTTTCAGGCCGTCTTTAAATTGTTTCTTTGGGCGCCCTCTCTCGCGCCATCCCTCTCTCAGTTCGCCGTAGAGAAGCTTCTTTGGGAGCGGCTCGTTTCATATACGGACGAGGTGTCCGGCCCATCCTAGTCGTGCTTTTTCTAGCAGTGCATGGATGCTAGGCATGTTAGCCCTCGAGAGAGAACATCGATGTCAGTGACACGATCTTGCCATCGGATGTGGAACATTCGCCTCAGGCAACCTGTGTGGAAGTGGTTTAACCTCCTTGCTTGTCCAGAGTATACAGTCCAGCTTTCGCAAGCGTAAAGTAGGGTTAGAATGATGGTTGCACGGTAGACTTTGAGTTTGGTCTTGACGCTAATGCCACGACGTGTCCAGACCATCGAGCGCATTCTACGAAAGGCTGTGCTGGCCCTTACTATTCTGCTTGCCACCTCATCGTCTAGGCTAACAGATCTCGACAGCCCAGATATGTGAATTTGTCTACGACATTCAGCGTCTGCCCGCTGACTGTAGTCTATGGGTTTGTGCACGGCATGCCTAGTGCTGGTTGGTACATGACCTCAGTTTTTTTGGCCTTTATGGTTAGGCCAAAATTTTCGCATACGGCAGAGAACCGGTCCATTCCAGCCTGCATGTTCAGGTCTGAGTTGCTCATTAGAGCCCTACACAGCAGGAAACCACCGCCCCTCAACTCGCCGGGTCTGGGCTGTGAGATACTGGCGTATAATATTTAATGTGCAAGGGAATCATTATATAACGATGATATTATCAATAACATTTTTAACGAAAGTACGAGCCATAGATTTTGTGTCTTATTTTTCGACATTGCCTGGCTGCACATATTGTCCACCTGTCCACTAACTTGTAGATGCCGTGTAGAAAAAGAAAGTCTTTTGGTGTGACCTTTAGTTATGCACCACATCCATTACCTCGTTGCCATCTTCAAACCTCTGACTTTGCAAATGTTTTTTAAAGGGTCAAACCAAGCGAAAGTCCGCTGGCACCAAGCCAGGACTGTATGCTGAATGTTTCAAAATCTTACATTTTCATAGCACGAACTGTATCTATTGTATGTGCAGCCGTACCCGGGTGGACATTGTCGTGCAGGAGCGATAGTTCTTTTGAGAGAAGTCCATGTCTTTTCTTTCCTACCGCCAGCTTTAACCGGTTCACTAGCATGTCACTGTATTGAGCACTAGCCGTCGTTTCATCCCTTTTCAGGAAATGCACCAATCTAAGGCCATTAGCATTCCCCAAAATGGTCATCATGACTTTCCCAGCGAAAGACTGTGTTTCATTTTTTTAAGCCGAAGACAACGGAGGTCTCCATTGCATCGACTTTTTCTTACTTTTTGGTTCTTAATGGTGTACCCAGGCCCGTTCCCTGAAGTAATTTGATGAAGAAAATCACCAGCTTCGCGAGCATGATGGTCCAAATGCTCCTGATAAATTGGCTGCCCTGAACACTTGTGATCATTCGACAGCTGCCTTTGGGACCCATCTGCTATACACTTTCCTATTACTAAGGTCAGAATGGACAATTTAATGCCCATCATCGTTACCCCTATTGAAATCTACGGCTATTTCATCAATAATGTCTCGCCTGTTGCATATTCTTGCTGGTCGATCTGCTCTTTCATGGTGTCAGTTACCACGCTCGCTGGTCAACCTACCCTGTGGTTCATCACTGACGTTTGTTCTTCCATTTTGAAATCGTTCTATCTATTCATACACTCTTCTCTGACCCAAACACATGTCTCCATGCTGAATCATCAATCTTCTGTAAGTTTCAGTTCACACACTGTGACCACAAGAAAAAAAAAAAAAAGAAACTAACAACGCTTCGTCGTCCTGCCACGTTTTAAGGAAACAGTGGAACGGTCATGTTGTGCGCTATCTTGCACATGCGCATATTGCTTGATCATCACAATCACTGCATTGGGAATTGCTAAATTCATTTTGTGTCCTGAAATAAGATTTACCGCTGTAATACTCTTCCATGCACTTTCTAATAACATTCCTGCTACTTATCGACTGTTTCTCATATTATACTCAGATGGTGTTATGTCTATTGTTTACTTAGCTTTCAAAATACTGATACTGAAGTTTTCACTGCTAGAGAATTTTCTCTCGTAGGTAGATCACAGTGGATCTTGCTTACATTTTGAGGCATCCTGAAGAAGGTGTACCTAGACGTCCTAAAGAAGGTGTACCTAGACGTTCTAAAGAAAGGGGGCCTAGACGTCCTAAAGAAAGTGGACCTAGACGTCCTAAAGAAAGTGGACCTAGACGTCCTAAAGAAAAAGGACCTAGACATATTAAAAACAAAGTGGACCTAGGCGTTCTTAAGAAGGTGGACCTAGACGTCCTAAAGAAGGTGGACCTAGACGTTCTAAAGAAAGGGGGCCTAGACGTCCTAAAGAAAAAGGACCTAGACATATTAAAAACAAAGTGGACCTAGGCGTTCTTAAGAAGGTGGACCTAGACGTCCTAAAGAAGGTGGACCTAGACGTTCTAAAGAAAGTGGATCTAGAAGTCCCAAAGAAAGTGGACCTAGACGTCCTAAAGAAAGTGGACCTAGACGTCCTAAAGAAGGTGGACCTAGACGTCTTAAAGAAAGTGAACAGACGTTCTAAAGAAGGTGGACCTAGATGTCCTAAAGAAAGTGAACAGATGTTCTAAACAAGGTGAACTTAGATATCCTAAACGGACAAAACAGATCCAAATGGATACTGGCCTATCAGCCTACTGAGCTGTGTCGGAAAACTGATGGAACGTATGATAAACACCAGACTGATGTGGCATCTGGAAGAAAAACGAATACTAATTCCACAGAAAGCCGGCTTTAGACAGCACAGATCCACTGAGGACCAGGTCATCCTCATAGCCCAGAAAATAGAAGATGCCTACCAGGCACAGAAACACACAGTAGCGGTTTGGGTGGACCTGGAAAAGGCATTTGACAAAGTCTGGAAAGATGGACTTAGAGTCAAGCTAAGAAGAAGCGATGTTTATGTGAAAATGTACAAGTGGATCAACCACTACCTCAAAAACAGAACGGCCCGAGTCCAAGTTCAAGGGCAGATGAGCAAAAAGGTGACACTCGAGCAGAGAGTACCCCAAGGGGGAGTACTGTGCTCCACACTCTTCCTGGTGTATATAAACGATATTACAGAGAATATACCAAGAAGAGTCAATAGCTCAATGTTTGCAGACGATCTGGCTATGTGGACCTCTGAAAAGAATCTCACCATAGCAAGAAATCGGATGCAGCAGGCCCTAACATCGCTGGAAGAGTTGGCGAACTCATGGCTGGTCAAAATAAACGAAGAGAAAACCACATGCACCATATTCTCGCTTTCAATCAAACCCCAGTATACCAAATTAAGTTTAAATGGCAAATTCCTGCAGCCAAACGACAACCCAAACTATCTGGGAGTCATATTTGATCGGCGCATGACATGGAAAAGTCAGATCGAGAGAAACCGAATGAGAGCCAGAGAAAGAATGGCAATCATGAGGAAACTTGCTGGCACAAGCTGGGGAGCAGACGAAAGCATACTAAAGAAACTGTACACTGGAAGAGTGAGACCAGTTCTCGAGTATGGCATTGCGGCATGGACAACAGCAGCAAAGGCGAACTTCGATAAAGTTAGCAAACGTCAAAACCAAGCCATGATAGTTATAACAGGAGGCATGAAGTCAACGCCAATTGTAGAACTTGAAAAGATTACAAAACTGCAATCCATGACCGATAGAAGAGACTGCAGAGCCCAGCTGCAGTCAGAGAAACTACGAAGACTGACTGACCATCTGATGCACCAGAGACTAAACAATTTGGGAAATGGGAAACTAAAGCGAAGAAACTTTGCAAAAATAGCCAAAGCAAAGATGCACGAAGATCCCATAAACGCACTAACAACACCAAAACCCATCACTACTGTACGAAAACCTACCTGGAGGCAGGATATATTTCCAGAGGTGGTAGAAAATATACCGGGTATTGGAAACAAAAACCTGCCAGACTGAAAAAGAAAGGAGAGATACTACCCTAAGCTTTTTATCGGAAAACTACCCAAGCATGGACTGGACCCATGCATACACCGACGGTTCTGTAACAAACACTACACAGAACGGAGGGGCAGGAGCATTCCTGAACCTACCAAATGGCAGAAAAATAACACTGTCATTCGCTACTGGTAAGTACACAAGCAATTTCAGAGCGGTGGCAGAGGCACTGAGGGCGGCAGTGGAAGAAATGGTGACACATTAAGAAAATGAAAGCCATACAGTCCTGCTTACAGATGCTCTGGTCGTAGTCACAGCGCCAAAAAGCCAGAAAAACACTGAGCTTAATGACTTAAGAGCAGCACTCTGCAAACTGTGCCAGCAGTCCGCACCAAAAAGGGTAGTGGTACAGTGGGTCCCATCACACTGCAACATCCAAGGCAACGAGGAGGCAGACAGACTGGCAAAAGAAGGAGCAAGACTACCACAAACAGATACTAGTATGCCGTACGAAGAGTCAAAACAGCTTATTAAAGCCAGATACATGACCAAATGGGAAACCGAACATACTGGTTACACCAAAAACGATGCCTATTACCAGTTGAACAGAAGAGAGCAGGTCGTTGTCTTCAGACTTCGCACTGGCCACAATAGACTGAGGTACCACCTATTCAACAAATTGAAGATAGGTGGTACCGACGAATGCCCGTGCGGTACCGGTAAAATGACCGCTGAACATCTGCTGCAGAACTGCCCGACATACGAGGATCAGAGAGAGCAGATGTGGCCATCACCAGTGGAACTGCAAGACAAGCTCTATGGCAGTGTCGACAGCCTCAGGATGACCGCCGCTTTTTTCGAAAAAATAATGGTTACTGTCTGACTGCGTACGAAGAAGAAGAAGAAGATGTCCTACACAAGGTGGACCTTGACGTCCTAAAAATGGTGGATCTAGACGGTCTTAAAGAAAGTGGACATACATGTCCTAAAAAAGGTGGATCTAGACGTCTTAAACAAGGTGGACCTAGACGTCCAAAAGAAAGTGGATGACGTCCTTAAGAAGGTAGACCTAGACGTCCTAAAGAAGGTAGACTTAGACGTCCTAAAGAAGGTAGACCTAGACGTCCTAAAGAAGGTAGACTTAGACGTCCTAAAGAAGGTAGACCTAGACGTCCTAAAGAAGGTAGACTTAGACGTCCTAAAGAAGGTAGACCTAGACGTCCTAAAGAAGGTAGACTTAGACGTCCTAAAGAAGGTAGACCTAGACGTCCTAAAGAAGGTAGACTTAGACGTCCTAAAGAAGGTAGACCTAGACGTCCTAAAGAAGGTACACTTAGACGTCCTAAAGAAGGTAGACCTAGACGTCCTAAAGAAGGTAGACCTAGACGTCCTAAAGAAGGTAGACCTAGACGTCCTAAAGAAGGTAGACCTAGACGTCCTAATGAAGGTAGACCTAGACGTCCTAAAAAGGTTGAACTTGGCCCAGTAAAGAAGGTGGACGCCCTACAGAAGGTGGACCAGAGCGCTTTAAAGACAGTGAAGCTGAGCGTCCTGAATAAGATGGACTCTAGCGTCCTGAATAAGATGGACTTTAGCGTCCTGAATAAGATGGACTCTAGCGTCCTGAATAAGATGGACTTTAGCGTCCTGAATAAGATGGACTTTAGTGTCCTGAATAAGATGGACTTTAGCGTCCTGAATAAGATGGACTTTAGCGTCCTGAATAAGATGGACTTTAGCGTCCTGAATAAGATGGACTTTAGCGTCCTGAATAAGATGGACTTTAGCGTTCTGAATAAGATGGACTTTGGCGTTCTGAATAAGATGGACTTGAACTTCCTGAATGAGATGGACCTATGAGTCCTGAATAAGATGGACCTATGAGTCCCGAATGAGATTGACCTATGAGTTCTGAGTAAGATGGATTTATGAGTCCTGAATAAGATTGACCTATGAGTCCTGAATTAGATGGACCTATGAGTCCTGAATGAGATGGACCTATGAGTCCTAAATAAGATGGACCTGAGCGTCCTCAATAAGATGGACCTATGAGTCCTGAATTAGATGGACCTATGAGTCCTGAATTAGATGGACATGAGTCCTGAATAAAATGGACCTATGAGTCCTGAATAAGATGGACCTATGAATCCTGAATAAGATGGACCTATGCGTCCTGAATGAGATGGACCTATGAGTTCTGAGTAAGATGGATCTGTGAGTCCTGAATTAGATGGATCTATGAGTCCTGAATGAGATGGACCTATGAGTCCTGAATAGGATAGACGAGCATCTTGAGTAAGATGCACCTGAGCGTCCTGAATGAGATGGTCCTGTGACTCCGGAATAAGTTGGATATGAGCGTCCTGAAGGAGGTACACGTCCTGATTAATTGATCCTGAGCGTCGTGAATAAGATAGACCGGTGAATCTTGAATAAGATGGATATGAGCGTCCTAAGATGGGCATGAGCGTCCTAAGATGGACATGAGCGTCCTACGATGGGCATGAGCGTCATAAGATGGGCATGAGCGTCATAAGATGGGCATGAGCGTCCTAAGATGGGCATGAGCGTCCTAAGATGGACATGAGCGTCCTAAGATGGACATGAGCGTCCTAAGATGGACATGAGCGTCCTACGATGGGCATGAACGTAATAACAAAGATGTAACGAGTCCAGATGGCTTTTTAAGAAGACATTATATTACCTTGTTAAAATTAACATACCACATGTGATATTAGAGGCAGTTATAAACTTGTATATGGTCATCTGATAGTTCACGCAGAATTGTTTTTCCTTCAGTATGTGAAAACCAAAATGTGAAGTAGTATTTTTTTTACGCCGAAGCATTATTGCGTATATCAACAACCACAGGTGAACAAATTAGATGTGCACCTTCACTGCCAAGTTTGTGTGCAGAATAAAGTAATCGTGCACAGAATATGTACATCAGACTTTTCATTATATTCCTGAATGATGAAAGACAACAAAAAGATGTAATCTGTAACGGAATGTTGTTTCTGACACCTGCAAGTTTCACCTTTGCCTGGTTCAGTAAATTAAACAAGGAGTCATTCGCTATTTTGTTGTCCTGATGCCTTCAATTTTGTAAGTTATTTAGAATTCGTTTTAAATTATCCTTCTCAGTTTCATCGTATACAACTCTTGATTGGAGATCGCAACGTGTGATATGAATTGAGTTTCAATGTACGAGAAGAGCACGCTAATTTTATGTTTTCTTTGCAAAATTTCAGATTTCAATTGGAACATTTCCAAACAAAACAGTGCCAAGCTTTGAGTGGGTCTTGTCCAGAAATAGTTGTAGTGAAGGGATGTCTCTGTTTCTTGGATGATGGTCACATTTGAGTGAGTCTTGTACAGGAATATTTGTAGTGAAGGGATGTCTCTGTTTCTTGGATGATGGTCACATTTGAGTGGGTCTTGTACAGGAATATTTGTAGTGAAGGGATGTCTCTGTTTCTTGGATGATGGACATCTTTGAGTGGGGCTTGTACATGAATATTTGTAGTGAAGGGATGTCTCTGTTTCTTGGATGATGATCATCTTTGAGTGGGTCTTGTACAGGAATATTTGTAGTGAAGGGATGTCTCTGTTTCTTGGATGATGATCATCTTTGAGTGGGACTTGTACATGAATATTTGTAGTGAAGGGATGTCTCTGTTTCTTGGATGATGGTCACCTTTGAATAGATGTTTAGCAATAAGGACAGACAACAGGAAGCAACTAAAAAAAACGTAAAATGATGAGTAAACACATTAACAAAAAACACATAGAGAGAAACATATATATATATATATATATATATATATATATATATATATATATATATATTTATATATATATATATATATATAGAGAGAGAGAGAGACAGAGAGAGAGAGACAGAGAGAGAGAAAAAGATAGGACGAGGTAGAGGGAGGAGAAAAATATGTTTTGAACTTTGGAATGCGAGCAAATTAATATAATCACAAAAATGTGAAACATAAAGGTCTATAATAAGAACAAGATGAGACTAAAGACAGTGTCAATTACGTTTAAAGAAAAATGAGATAATTCATTTACTAGTTCGTTCAAAGGTGAAGCATAGACTACAACTGCAGCTGGTTCCATTTAGAAGAAGCCTGTTTCTGAGCACGAGCAATCGTTCCCCATTTTGCTCCAATATGAAGCATCGGTTTAATTGCAGCTGGTTCCTTTACAAGAAAGCCCGTATCAAAACTTTTGCAGTAGTTAATTATAATGACAGTATTATTTATACGATGAGGCCGCCAGCATTCAAGCCTAACTTTCTTAAGTAACTTTTACGACCTGCTTCATCTTCTTCTTCTTCTTCTTCTTCTTCTTCTTCTTCTTCTTCGTCTTCTTCTTCTTCTTCTTCTTATTGATCAACCATCCCGAGCGATTAGCTCTGGGGATTCCATCTAACAGTGCTTGGGATTACGTGAATTACCTCCCCTGGCAGAAACCAGACATGTATATGGCCCCTTCCCAATCACAGAGGGTAGCGTGATGCATTCCATGGTGTGGAGAGCCAAGCTGAAACAGCTCAGATCATTGGCCATGGTTCTGACCATCTGTACCAACATAATGGACCTCGAGAGCAGTCTCGCATCCGTCAAATCCACAGTGTTTCAGTTTTGCAATAGGGAAATGACTGGTTTATCAACTTAACTTAACGTCTTTATACTGGCTCAGAAGACTCTGTATACCAACAATTTTTTTTTCTTCGCTTCATTAAAAAAACTATGCGCATCTAATCTGTTATTGAATGCATTAATTAAACTTGCATTCACTATTTCATGTGGCAATGCATTCCATGCATCTACCTCTCTCTGAATAAAAAAAAATATGTTCTTTAATTAATTTTTGGCGGTACCTTCTTTTTCGTGTAGGCGGGTGTATTTTGAAAAACATAGACTTGGAGTGCAATGATGAATTTGGCCCACTCATCGCAGTGACAGGCTGAAGTGATCATGCCTACGCAGTGCATTGTCGATGTTGGGGGGGGGGGGGGGGGGTCTCTATCAATATGTTTCACCTGACCCTGATGTAAATGTGTATTGATCAGTATGTTTCACCTGCCGTGAGGTGGGGTCTTGGTAAGGATGTTTCACCTGCCATGAGGTGGGGTCTTGATAAGGATGTTTCATCAGCCGTGATGTAGGGGTCCTGATCAGTATGTTTCACCTACCGTGAGGTGAGGTCTTGATAAGGATGTTTCACTTGACACTGACATAAGGTGGGTCTTGAACAGTTTGTTTTACCTGACCCTGACATGGGGTGAGGTTTGATCAGTATGTTTACCTGACCCTGATGTGAGGTGGGATCTCGATTAGTATGTTTCACATGACCCTGATGTAAGTGGGATCTTGATTAGTATGTTTCACCTGACGTGAGGTGGGGGTCTTGATCAGTATGTTACACCTGACACAAGGGGGGGTCTTGATCAATATGTTACATCTGACATGAGGTGGGATCTTGATCAGTATGTTTCACCTGACCATGACGTAAGGTGGATCTTGAACAGTATGTTTCACCTTACCCTGACATAAGGTGTGTCAAGAACAGTATGTTTTACCTGACTAGCTTGAGGTGGGATCTTGATCAATATGTTTCACCTGACGTGAGGTGGTATCTTGATCAGTATGTTTCACCTGATGTGAGGTGGTATCTTGATCAGTATGTTTCATCTGACGTGAGGTGGTATCTTGATCAGTATGTTTCACCTGACGTGAGGTGGTATCTTGATCAGTATGTTTCATCTGACGTAAGGTGGAATATTGATGAATATATTTCACCTGACGTGAGGTGGTATCTTGATCATTATGTTTCACTTGGCGTGAGGTGGGGTTTAAACAGTATGTTTCACATGGCTCTGACACAAGGTGAGGGTTTGATTAGCTTGGTTACCTCTCTAACCCTTACGCGGTCTACGTTTCCGCGGGAAAGATAATTATCTAAGAAAATAGAAGTCTCATAAGCCCGGATTTTCGTAGATCTAAGCTTCTCATAGGTCCTAGCTTCTCTATGTTCTAGCTTCTCATAGGTCCTACCTTCTCGTAGTTCCTAGCATTATAGGCCATAGCTTCTAATAGGTCCTAGCTTCTCTAGGTCCTAGCTTCTCATAGGTCCTAGCTTCTCGTAGGTCCTAGCATTATAGGCCATGGCTTCTCATAGGTCATAGCTTCTCATATGTCCTAGCTTCTCGTAGGTCCTAGCATCATAGGTCATAACTTCTCATAGGTCCTAGCTTCTTATAGGTCCTAGATTCTCGTTGGTCCTAGCTTCTCATAGGTCATAGCTTTTCATATTTCATGTCTTCTCATAGGTCTTAGCTTCTCATTGGTCCTAGCTTCTCATAGGTCCCAGTTCTTTATAAATTCCAGATTCACATAAGTCATAATTCACAATAGATTCCAGATCTTAATAAACCCCCATCAAGTCATAGGTCCTAGTTAATGACATATTATAGCGAATGAAGAATTCTAGCTCATTATAGGTCAGAAATTCTCATAGGTCCCAGTTCCTCAAAGGTCCTAGATTATCATGTCATAGCTCATGATAGTTACCAGCTCTTTATAGGTCCCAGGTCATGATAGGTACCAGGTTCTTTAAGGTCTCAGCTTTCCATAGCTCCTAGCATTACATATGATAGTTCCCATGTTCCCGTAGGTCCCATTTTGTCATAGGTCCCAGTTACCCCCTCCCTACCATACGACCTTACAATAGGTCCAAGATCGTCACAGGTCCCATTTCCTCATAGTCTCGGCTCCTCACAGACACATATTTCTTTCTATAGATGCATGACTAGTTCCATGTTCTTCGACTGCCTTGCCTAGCTGGTACGTCGAGTACTTATTTACAGCCTGGAGACTGGAGCGTGTCGTAACCGTATATCAGCGCGAAACCCTACTACAGCGGTCCACTCACATAAGTATACATATACTGTATAAGAGCTTATACCAGCGTTAGGGTCAGGTGAAATATATTGATCAAGACCTCAACTCACATCATTGTCAGGTGAGACATACTGATCAAGACCTCACTTCATGACATTATCACGTGAAACATACTGATCAAGACCTCACCTCACGTCATTGTCATGTGAAACATACTGTTCAAGACCACACCTCCCGTCACTGTTAGGTGAAGCATACTGATCAAGACCTCATTTCACGGCCTCATGGTGGCTTTTTCAAACAGGCTGTGCCACAGCAGTCTGGCAAGAGAGATGGGGATGGACACTGTAATCCCCATAATGGTGAGCTTATTGAGGCGTTTCGCTTTGCACTCAGCCAGAAAGACAACCGTTGATGTTCTCAAGTTCGCTTCGGGATGTAAGAAGAGCCCCTGTAACCAGCCACCAAACAAACATCGTCAATAGTTTAGTTAACTCAGTACGAGTTTTTTCCACTACAACAACATATCCTGCAAAGTGTAGGGGTGGGGAATGGTATTTAAGGATATAGGTGCTAGGAAATAAAGCGGATTAGCCAGGCATAGCGTTGGATGAAAGATTCCTCATGGGATGCTTGTATAACATGTCGTATGCTATGGGTGGATTGTTCTTGAAAACATGAATTCTAAATGAGCAAATTAAAGTTTATTTTCAAATCATGGCTACCTGTTCCTATTATTCCTTATTTGTGTTGGATTTCAGATGCTGCGTGAAATGACATAGTCTGACCTTGAATGTCTAGGGAAGGGGAGGAAATTACACGGGGATAGATTATTTGTTTTGGAAAAACTGACGGGAGATATACTTGTGTGAAAATTGATGAGCAAATACGATACTGGTTCTGAAATGTTTTACGCCATAGCAACATTTCTAGGCGATATGGCGCCTGGGATTTGTTGTGCTCGGGAATAACTGTATGTATGTATATCAGACCATTTTCTACTGAGTTGAAAAGGTTATATAATTTTAGGTCTTGCTCGGTGAATGTGTGTACACGCGCGCGAGGCCGTGTCTGGGAGGTTGCACGCGCGAGCGTTTGTGAATGTTTGTGTGTGATACGTTGCATCGATTGTTGTCTTGATAATATGACATTTCACTGCAAGCACAATATGTAATACACGTTGCGGAATATATCGATTGGCGCCCTCAGCCTGACTCACATGATGCTGGTTATTAAGGCTTCAACCTGTTTTTGACGATGGAGCGTACCTGTCTCCTCAGTCCGTTTGGTTATATTATAGCGAACGAAGGCACACACAAATCATACTGCGCCCAGGCCTCCGCTCTTGAGAAGCGATAAAAAGCACTTAGCCCTGAGATATGCCGTAGTCCGAGTACACACATCTGTCGAGTCTTTAGTCCTCCCGCAACGGACATCATAACCAACTTGATCGAATGAGCATTCTTCACCACATCGGATATGACTGGGTTCTTTGTCCTTAATCGACCTGTACTTCTACAGGGACAGATGCTTATCAGCAGGTCCCAGCTCTGGTATGAGCTGGATGTAGCCGGGAGAAGGAGTTCTTGCTCAGCGGGCTAGGCTCGAGCAGCTTGATACTCCGCTGCGTTGAGACAAGCGATTATGGGTGGAAGAGGGGGAGGGGGTGGTTAACCGATGTGGGAGCCCATCTTAATATTCTCAAACACTAGAGCAAAGTAGACCCGCAGCCTGTTATGCGCAATCTATGCGGCTCTAAATAAACCACAGAAATATGCCCGGGTTATACTATGTCGCCTCTAACGACATGCTCTATGGGAGGCAGTGGTGCTATTCCCGGCAAACAACTCGGCTGGGTTGCCAGGAGATTAACCCACTGCGGTATCGACAGATGACTGGGACAAGTTGGTCACTAACACAGTCGGCTGGCAACAGATAGACACGAAATGTGACCAGTGAGGTGGGTTGTATCGTTCGTCATCACAGAGCCACAACCTAAGACGGCTTCAATAAAGTCATGTCTGTGACTGTCTATATGAGACCAGGTGTGGCTCTCGTCACAAGAGAGTCAACCATCCATGGCTCCAATAAAGTCATGTCTGTGACTGTCTGTATGATACCTGGTGTGGCCCTCGTCTCCATAGAGCGACAACCATGCATGTCTCCAACAAAGTTATGTCTGGTACTGTCTGTAATAGACCTGGTGTGGCCCTCGTCACAAGAGAGTCAACCATCCATGGCTCCAATAAAGTCATGTCTGGTACTGTCTGTAATAGACCTGGTGTGGCCCTCGTCACAAGAAAGTCAACCACCCATGGCTCCAACAAAGTTATGTCTGGTACTGTCTGTAATAGACCTGGTGTGGCCCTCGTCACAAGAGAGTCAACCACCCATGGCTCCAACAAAGTTATGTCTGGTACTGTCTGTAATAGACCTGGTGTGGCCCTCGTCATCAGAGAGGCACAACCATCCATGGCTCCAATAAAGTTATGTCTGGGACTGTCTGTTTGAGGCTGTTTGCGGTGTTGTGCCTGATGGCAAACGTCCTAAGCCTGCATTTGTGTAAGGCTACTTGAACTGTCACGACCCTACTTGCAAGGTAACAGTTGTTTGTTGTCGAAGCTATCTCACCTAAGAATGCTGTGTTGTTGGACTATGCATAGAAATGTTTTATACCAGGCAGCAAATGGTAATTGATCCATTCGACCAAAACTATTATAGGGGGAATGTACTTCCACAAAATAATTCAATAGTCACTTACCAAATATCACCAAATTTTAAAATAATGAATCCGTCCGTATGAATATTTTCAGCAATAATTTGTTTTCCAACTCAACAGAAAAATGAAGATGGCATTTGTGTTATTTTGAAAAGTCTATACATGCGTAGGAATGGGATCAATGGTCTCACAACCATCACGTGGTACTTCTGGTAAAAATTCCCCTAATCTCTGGGTAGTGAGATCGGACTTCCGTGTTCAGAGTCGAGAACGTTAATAATTCCTCGGCAGAAATCGAAAAGAGAAGGAGTAACGGCCGAATTGCGGGCAAAATTCAAAAGCCTAGTTAAAAATCTAGCCACATTGTTTGTACCTTCCCCCAGGCCTAGTAAACCACAGTTAGTTTAAAATACCTACTACGGATAGCTGATAGCTTTCGGCTACCTGGCAACAGACATTGACATACCTGTTTAAAAACCAGGATTTCAAGTATTCCACGTATACGTGTGTATCATCTGGCAATCATACTCTGGAGTAGGTTGCGTTCAGGTTTATCTTGATTTGAACAACTGCTTTAAATATAACATTGCGACCTTTCTGTACGGTAGGTATTTTCACACACCGTATTCTGTAAAACATCGCTCTTTCATAGTCTGTAGTATCGCACTCTTTCATAGTCTGTAGTATCGCACTCTTTCATAGTCTGTAGTATCGCACTCTTTCATAGTCTGTAGTATCCCCCTCTTTCATAGTTAGTAGTATCCTCTTTCATAGTGTGTAGTATCCCACTCTTTTAAATGTTGTTGTATAACTGTTTCATAGTCTGTGGTACCCCACTCTTTCGTAGTCTGTGCTATTCTCTTTGATAGTCTGTAGTATCCTCTTTCATAGTCTGTAGTATTTCACTCTTAAATTGTCTGTAGTAGTCCTCGCGTACATAGTCTGTAGTATCCTTTCATAGTTTGTAGTATCTTAACTTAACTTAACATCTTTATACTGGTTTAGAAGACCCTGCAGAGTCTGTATACTTCTTCTTCGTACGCAGTCAGACAGTAACCATTATTTTTTCGAAAAAAGCGGCGGTCATCCTGAGGCTGTCGCCACTGCAATAGAGCTTGTCTTGCAGTTCCACTGGTGATGGCCACATCTGCTCTCTCTGATCCTCGTATGTCGGGCAGTTCTGCAGCAGATGTTCAGCGGTCATTTTACCAGTACCGCACGGGCATTCGTCGGTACCACCTATCTTCAATTTGTTGAATAGGTGGTACCTCAGTCTATTGTGGCCAGTGCGAAGTCTGAAGACAACGACCTGCTCTCTTCGGTTCAACTGGTAATAGGCATCGTTTTTGGTGTAACCAGTATGTTCGGTTTCCCATTTGGTCATGTATCTGGCTTTAATAAGCCGTTTTGACTCTTCGTACGTCATACTAGTATCTGTTTGTGGTAGTCTTGCACCTTCTTTTGCCGAGTCTGTATACAACCAGTTACAATTACATCACCTTGCGCTAAAAGCTATGGACCTCCAGTTTATTCTTAAATGCATTAACTGTCCCTGCCCCCACTACCTCCCCTGGCAATGCATTCCAAATAGACACCACTCTCTGACTAAAAAAAATATTTCCTAATATCTAATCTGGACCTCTCTTTAATCAGCTTGTAATTATGCCATCTTGTTATTGTGGGTGGCTTTATTTTTTAAAACTTGTTATAGTCTAATATATCCATTCCTCTGATCATCTTATAAACCTGTATTAAGTCACCACGAATTCTTCTCTCTACTAGACACTGTAGGCCGGTATTTCTGAGTCTTTCCTCATAACTGTAATTCTGGAAACCCACTATCATCTTTGTCGCTCTTTTTTGTATTCTTTTCAGCATGTTTATGTCCCCTCTATGATAAGGACTCCACACCTGTACACAGTACTCCAATCTAGGTCTAACTAAAGCTTTATACAGCTTGACTATCACTTCCTTGCTCCTATGTTTAATATTTCTTTTTATCATACCTAACATTGCATTTGCCTTTTTCACTGCTACCTTAACTTGCTCACTCACTTTTCCTATATGATCTATTATAATACCTAGGTCCCTTTCCTTATCTATTTTTATAATATTGTTCTCTCCCATTCTGTAATTATGTTCCATATTGGATCTACCCATGAGGATGACTGTATATTTATCTACGTTAAACTCCATTTGCCAGCTTACAAACCATTCTCGAATTTTATCTAAATCCGACATCAATATATCCACTTCCGCTTTTAGATGAGACACTACTGCATAGTTTTGTGTCATCAGTAAATTTTGTTCATAGTCTGTAGTATCCCACGCTTTCACTGTCGGTAGTATCCCGCTTTTTTATAGTCTGTAGTATATTCTTTCATAGTCTGTAGTACCCCTCGCTTTTATAATATGTAGAATCTATCTCTTACATAATCTGTAGTATCCCACGCTTTTATAGTCTGTAGAATCTATCTCTTACATAATATGTAGTATCCCACGCTTTCATAGTCTGTAGTATCCCTCTCTTTTAAATTCTGTTGTATCCCACTCTTTCATAGTCTTTAGTATACCTCTCTTGCAAATTCTGCAGTATCCCATTTCATAGTTTGTAGTATCTCACTCTTTCAAATTCTGTAGTTTACCACTCTTTCATAGTCTGTAGTTTCGTTCTCTTTCATAGTCTGTAGTATCCCTCTCTAACATAGTTTGTAGTTTCGTCTCTTTCATAGTCTGTAGTATCCCTCTCTTACATTGTCTGTAGCATCCCTCTCTTTCATAGTCTGTAGTTTCGTTCTCTTTCATAGTCTGTAGTATCCCTCTCTAACATAGTTTGTAGTTTCGTTCTCTTTCATAGTCTGTAGTATCTCACTCGTACAGTCTGTAGTATCTCACTCTTACATAGTCTGTAGTATCCCTCTCTTTCATTGTCTGTAGTATCCCTCTCTTTCATTGTCTGTAGTATCCCTCTCTTTCATTGTCTGTAGTATCCTTCTCTTTCATTGTTTGTAGTATCCCTCTCTTTCATTGTCTGTAGTATCCCTCTCTTTCATTGTCTGTAGTATCCCTCTCTTTCATAGTCTAAAATATCCTTCTCTTTCATAGTATGTAATATCCCTTCCTTTCATTTCATACTTGCAGTTGATATGAATGCTATTCTCCCTGTCAGCTTATTTATTTTGTCTTGTCGTGTCCGTCTTTCACTCCAGTCTGAGTCCATTGCCATTATCTGGCCTACCTAACTGGCTTATGCGTTAATGGTTTCTGTAGCTCTTTCATTGCTGCTCGTCACTTTCGAATAAACCTCTGCATTGCTATGTTACTATTGTGAGGTGCCATGTTACTAATGAAATGTGGCATATTACTATTGCGATATGCCATGTTACTATTCGGATGTTCCATGTTATTGATGAGGTGGAGGAGCCGGTGGCCGAGTGGTTCAGGTACGAGTCTCGTGATCCAGTGGGGGCTTGTTCAAAAACTCGAGTCGGCATCGAATCATTCAATATCACGAGGAGGCAGGACCGCCATTTTCATGAGGGAAATAATGGGATTGATTGAGAATGAAGAGCAAAGAAGACGAAATGAATAAATCGAGCATAGCGTAGAAATATAAAAAAACGAGCGGGTGTCAGAGAGGAAGAGAGAGATAAAGGAGAAAGAATGAGACATACACTAACACTCAGAGGAAATGTGGCAAATATTAAGAGACCGCTATATTGATTGTGATTTTCAAAATAAAGGAGAGACAGGATAAGATCGCATTTTGAACATAAGAAGGCAAAAGATATAGAGAAGTTGTGTGTCAAAGTGAAAGAGATATAGAGAAGTTGTGTGTCAAAGTGAAAGAGATATAGAGAAGTTGTGTGTCAAAGTGAAAGAGATATAGAGAAGTTGTGTGTCAAAGTGAAAGAGATATAGAGAAGTTGTGTGTCAAAGTGAAAGAGATATAGAGAAGTTGTGTGTCAAAGTGAAAGAGATATAGAGAAGTTGTGTGTCAAAGTGAAAGAGATATAGAGAAGTTGTGTGTCAAAGTGAAAGAGATATAGAGAAGTTGTGTGTCAAAGTGAAAGAGATATAGAGAAGAGATGGAGAAAAAGAAGGAGACTGAGTCAGAATCACATACAAAGACAAATTGAGACATTGACATAAAAGACATAAAGATGATCAAAGAGAAGAGACATAAAGATGATCAAAGAGAAGAGACATAAAGATGATCAAAGAGAAGAGACATAAAGATGATCAAAAAGAAGAGACATGAACAGAGAAAACTCATTCAAAGAGGGACAGAAAGAAACACAGACGACTGAACTCCAGTGAAAGACAGAAAGGAGGGACATAGATAGTAACATATTTAGAAAAAGAAGAAAGTGTGAACAAAATAGAGAGAATAATTAGTGAGAAAACATGGTGAGAAATAGAAAAAAGGGTAAGGATAGGGAGAAACAGAAAAGAGAGAAAGAGCATAGAAAAAGAGAAAGAATATGGCGAGAGAGCACGAAAAAAGTGGAAAAAAGAGAGAGAGAGAAAGGCACTCAGAGACAGACAAAATAGAGAACTATCATGGAGAGATAAAGAATATGGAGAGAGAGAAAATAGAAAATAGAGCACTGAGTGAAGAGAGAGAGAGAGAGAGAGAGAAAGAGAAATGAGAAAGATAGAGAGATAGAGCATGGATAGAGACAAGAGAAAGAAAAGATACAGAGAGTAAGAAAAGAGAGCAAGACAAGTATGGATAGAGAAAGAGAGAGAGAGAGAGAGAACACGAGGAGAGATAAATAGAGCATGTTGACAGATACAAGAGAGAGAGAAAGAGCCAAGCACGGAGGGAAAAAGAACATGTGGAGAGATACAATAAATAAATGGGCACAGAGAAAAGAGAGAAAAATCATGGAGAGAGAGAGAGAGAGAGACAAGAGAGAAGGAATGAACACGGAGATAACGAAGAGAGAGGGTGAAATAGAAAAAAAAAGAGAAAGAGGGAAAGATAAAAAAGATGGATGAAAGAGAGAAAGAGAAAGAGATGAAAGAGAGGAAAGTTAAAAAAAAGAGAGAGATAAAGAGAAAGAGAGAGAGAGAGAGAGAGAGAGAGAGAGAGAGAGAGAACTGTTGTATATTGCTTTCCATTGATCAGCCGCGTGCGATGTTGTGCAGTATTGAAAACAGATTATAGATCTATATTGCCCAGATCATAGATCACCCTTAATGGCGTGTCTATGACACTTAGTCGTGGCCATTAGTTTCAAGCTATTTACATATGCTCGCTCGCCTAGCTACCAAACTGCTAGAGACTGTACAGCAGCGACGTAGACAATAGTTTGAAATTGATATATCTGGCATTGGGCCTACGTACTTAATTGCTTGGCATTAGGCCCACGTGTTTATCTGTCTGGCATGGATCTCATGTGCTTGTTTTGTTTGCTTTTTTGTTGAAACTGCAGACAATCTTTTAACAATTTTGTTTATTTAAAATAAAAGGTATAGATGTGCGCAAATGACCACATGGGTGATTTCATTTGAAGTAACCAGTCGATTAGGAATGTGGGTTAAAGTATGTTGTTTGATATGTGGTAGCCATTTGTGTCTACACCAATCAAAACTTTTCTGCACCCAATGGAACACATATCTTCACAGATTCACGTCAAGTCCTCCTGCCCTCGGTCCCACGTTCTAGCTCTGTTATCGTATTTCCCGTTTTCTGTATGTTTTCTTGAGGTCTGTTGTCCATTTGTGTTTTGGTCTGCCTCTATTTCTATTGCCTTGTTGATTCCAGAACAGATATTGTTTTGTAATCAGCGGGTTGCCTTAACGTGTGTCCTACCCAAGGCCAGGGCCTTCTCCTCACGTCATGTTCAGCTGATATATGTCTGATTCTTTCAACGTCACGGGAGACATTCTACAGAAGCGGGAACAACATTAGCTGCTAATATGATAGGTTTAAGAAAATTATAAATTATATGGGAGACGAACTGGTGGGGATTTGGGAAGGTAAGGGACGCTGGTAGAGAAACAAAAGAAGAGTGGCTGAAAATAACTAATTAGAAGGGGATGATACCTGCAGGTTGTTTCCAAGTATGTACATATACAGACATACTGAAACCAGTTAATGGCCTGTTACATGTTGGCACTGTAATTGATGAATCAGCAATCAATAAACTACAGTTTCCGATCAACTGTGGGTCGAATAGTGAGGGGTATCTGACAAAACAGGAGTGAATACAGAGGCGGCTTTCATTAATATTCTAACATTTTGCCATTTTCTGAGAGAGGTGTAGCACCCATTGCTCTGCCTCGAGTGCGCTTTTGTCTATTTTGCATAGCATAAAATAACACTGTTCGTGCTTCCAACAAGCGCAGCAACCAACCACCGCTGCCTTGCCGTTATATCCACTTGTGGAAAAGACTTTGGGAGTTAACCCAGAGAGAAATAAAGAATATGGAGTCGCTTATGCAGTCTTGAGCCAAGTAGTTTTGACTTTTCCCTTGGATACACCGGCTGCGTGGAGAAGGGGAATCTATTGACTGAGCAACAGCGATCCTCCCATTATTATGCCCAGGCAGGCTCTAGAGAGAGATCACGTTAGGAATAAACCCATAGCAAAGAAGTCTACAGTGAAGTTTGACTGCTGGAACGTACGCGTCAAGATGCAGACTTCAAACATGTGCGGTGACTGCAAGGGCAATAACTCAGACCTCTCTCTAGTGTGAATTCCAGTCTCTCGAGACTGACTTGATGCCAATCAAAATAAAAACGGAAGAAATGTAGTCATAATAATAGGACGGACTAGGAAACAGATAACTCCAGTTGGTAGCCATCCGCTTACATAAGCAATCACTTTCATGCATTTGATCGAAAAACCAAAGCTCTTACTTCGGCTCGTCGTGTAGCAATCAGTAGAGGAACAAATAAGGTTTATCGAGACAAAAATAACAGGAGAAAGACAAAACAAGGTTTATCGAGACAAAAATAACAAGAGAAAGACAAAACAAGGTTTATCGAGACAAAAATAACAAGAGAAAGACAAAACAAGGTTTATCGAGACTAAAATAACAAGAGAAAGAAAAGAGAGTCCCGACTTCTGTAAAATATTATACACATTTTTGTTCCAAACAAATTTTGTTTCATAAACACGCCAGACGAATGTTGCTGGACGTTGACAGGACTACTTTTTAGAACGCTCTTATGCAGGCCTAGTTCCCAGACGATGTCATCTCTTGACAATTCGTAAAATTAATTTGTAATTATTGATTAACGTACATATTATTGTAGTAATATCATTGTTGACCATGTTCTGTTTATCGTCATTATTTGTCGTGAGCTATTAATACGTACTGAATTGTTCATCGTAGACTTGCCTTCAATAATATCATTTACAGAAATAGTGTGAGTTTCTTTTCTTTTATTTGTTACAATTTTTTGCTATTGTTCGCGTTGATTGGGAGGGAAACGTGCAACATCTTATTAACATTGTATACGTCAATAGAAAAATCATATAGATTTGGAAAGATTGATTCAAAATTAAAAGACCGTTTTCTTCTGATAAAAATTCTTCAATGTAACTTAACTAATTTCACATTATTTTTGTGATTCTATTTAGCATTTTCTGAAATGTGTGTGCTTGGCTTTAATTGAATTGGCAATCTTAATTTGTTATACTACTGATATATTATTGTTTTAACGAAAATCATTATATAGAAGTTGAGAAACATTCGCTACTCGCAGATACAATTTTGACTCCGATACATTTTTTCACAAATTCATCAATGACCAAGTCACACTAATTCAGCCCGGATCGATAAATATTATGGAGTGGTTTTTCTATCGTCATTGAAGCTAGGGCATGTGGTCTCCTTCGTACTGTTGCGTTTAGTCTTTCTTTCTTTCACTCTTCCTTCAGCAGAAAAATTGCATACGATGATTACTGTTATGCTTGGTAACGCATGCGTTAATACACATATCGAGCGTTTCTTCTAAACTGGTAGATACATATGAAAATATATTTTGTACAGCTGGCAATACGCATGCGTTAATAATTTATTAATAACTTTTCTAAGATCACTTGTCAAAAATACTCGACATTCATTGGCAAGATGAAAATAAAATCTTATAATGCACATATAAAACATTTTTACAATACTTCACCCCAACCGTACTTAAGTTTTTTTATAAAAAAAGGTTCAGTAATCCATTGCATTACTGATGTAGGGGTTTGAGATGTTAGCGGTCTCACATTTCAAAGGCTCGGCTATATGAGGGAGGTAGCCATCTCCTCTCCCTCGCTGCTTTTACTTTCCGAACTGAACCGGTACCTGTTTAAGGCTGGGTCGAACCCAGGACCACTCAGATGCGAAGCCAGCTAGCTAATCTCTCTCTCTTTACTTATTGCGCCCAAATATGAGTTGGAAAGATACGTTTCTCATTCTCCCATTTCAGATATTTCATTCTCTCTTTCTCTCATTTTCAATATTTTGTTCTCTTTGTCTCATTTCAGATATTTTATTCTCTCTTTCTCTCATTTTCAATATTTTGTTCTCTTTGTCTCATTTCAGATATTTTATTCTCTCTTTCTTTATCATTTCCAATATTGTATTTTATTTCTCTCATTTCTTACATTTTATTCTCTTTCTCTCATTTCATAAATTGTATTCTCTTTGTCTCATTTCAGATATTTTATTCTCTTTGTCTCATTTTCTTATATTTTTTTTCTTTCTCTCATTTATAATACTCCCATTTCAAAAATTGGTTTCCTCTCATTTAAGAAAATCTGTATTCTTCTACTTTTATTAAAGAAATACAGTTATCTTCTTCTCTTATTAAAGATAAACAATATTCTTATTATGTGATTCTTCTTCTTCATCGAAACGATTTCAGACGCCAACTTGAATATATCTCATGGAAGCACTGGCTAGCTTTGAAGTTATATGGGTGTCTCTAAATGATATTAGGGATGGACGTATGTGCTTTGTTCCTCGTGTTTTGGACATATTTGTAGCAGATGCTGATCAGTTATTTTATTATTGCTGCAGACACATCGGTATTGAATAGCTTCAGCTTGTTGAAGTTATGGTATCTGAAATCTGGTGTGCCCTGTGCCGAGTCTAAAGATTATTACCTGCTCACTTCTGTTTAGGAGACGGTAATATCGCTGATTCAAGATATACTACATTTTCATTTTCTCACTCAGGATAAACTGAGTTCTCCTTAGCTCATTTAAAATATTTTGTTCCAATTCTCTGATAGATAGATTGTATTGTCATTGTGTCATTCAATATAAACTGTTTCTCCTTTTCTCATTCATTATAGACTGCATTTCTCCTCTTATTACCAACCAGGGTGTGTTATTCTTACCTAATTTACACATACATTATTATTATTCTCTTTTTCCAGTCGCGATATATAAATATATTGTTTTGTTTTTTTGCGTTCGCCTTATTTCTCTATTTCCAAGGGGGTCTGCGTTACACTATGTTTTTATTTTGCGCCTGTCGGATAAGTGCATTCGACTTCGGCATGCATTTTATGTAAAGGTTTTCTGCCCGGTATAACGGCAGATGCTGTGATGGGTAGCGACCCCAGCACATGGTGGTTGTGAGCCGTGTCACTTAACCACTAGCCCACGCCGTCCCTTAGTTGCGATATATATGTCAGTGAGCCACTAAACATTCGTGGATTAGATTTATTTAAAAAACAACATCTCTTGTACGTGATTGTTGACCTATAATAAATAATAATAATACATAAACATATTTTATATAACTCTCTCTTTCTCACTCTCTCTCTCTCTTTCTCTCTCTCTCTCTCTCTCTCTCTCTCTCTCTCTCTCTCTCCCAGTCAGGTGATCATGTATCAATCCCCAGTTGGTGCGGGATTTTTTCCCTGCACATGTCGTCGACCAAGCCACAGAAAGTGGATAACAGAAAAATTCGGAAAGTAAAGGCGGCCGGCGTGATGCTGACCACATCATCCACTATGTGCCGGCGTGACGCTGACCACATCATCCACTATGTGCCGGCTGACGCTGACAACATCATCCACTATGTGCCGGCGTGATGCTGACCACATCATCCACTATGTGCCTGCTGACGCTGACAACATCATCT
Organism: Ariolimax columbianus; assembly: GCA_036924085.1. NCBI lineage: Eukaryota > Metazoa > Mollusca > Gastropoda > Stylommatophora > Arionidae > Ariolimax > Ariolimax columbianus. The sequence continues at coordinate 84,173,542 of JAVGWX010000007.1, read as the reverse complement.
ACTATGTGCCGGCGTGATGCTGACCACATCATCCACTATGTGCCGGCGTGACGCTGACAACATCATCCACTATGTGCCGGCGTGACGCTGACCACATCATCCACTATGTGCCGGTGTGATGCTGACCACATCATTCACTATGTGCCGGCGTAATGCTGACCACATCATTCACTATGTGCCGGCGTGACGCTGACAACATCATCCACTATGTGCCGGCTGATGCGGAGAACATCATCCACTGTGCCGGCGTGATGCTGACCACATCATCCACTGTGCCGGCCTGATGCTGACCACATCATCCACTATGTGCCGGTGTGATGCTGACCACATCATTCACTATAAGCCGGCGTGATGCTGACCATATCATCCACTGTGCCGGCCTGATGCTGACCACATCATCCACTATGTGCCGAGGGGTGGCAAAATAATATTGGCCTAACACCATATTTACTATGCATGGCGTGACGGGATCTTTTTCTACTCTCTCTCTCTCTCTCTCTCTCTCTCTCTCTTTCTCTCTCTCATTCACACATACGCTGATGCAATATACCCTCACAGAAACACTGTCACAAACACGCACACACACACACACGTTATAACAAACACATACACACTGTTTCAAACACACAAGCGCACACACGCACACACACACACACACCCACACACATGCGTCTACATAATATAGTGGGTTAGCCTATTTTCATAATCTCGTTTCATCTTTCCACTTATGTCGTAAAATTGTAATCTCGTTTCATCTTTCCTCTTATGTCGTAATATTGTAATCTCGTCTCGTCTTTCCTCTTACACCAGACACACGCAACTTCAGCAGGACCATAGACCGGATATGGAATTGTAAATATATCGGCAGGCAATACAATATTGTTTTACTTTAAAATGTTAAGTTACTGGAGTTTACTTAACGAAACATCTTTAGTTTTGGTAAATTGTTAAATTTAATTGAAACTATTTATCAAACATTAAAAAAAAACAGGTAGATCAACAGTTAAACATATTTTCATGAGATCTTCATTCAGCAAATTAGTATTTCATGTTTATTCTAAAGCATATAATTTTGTTTAAGTTCGCTTTACGAATACAATTACAATTGCGTAGTTTCCGAAGACTTTTAAACGTCACGTACAAAGATCGAGTTACAAACGAGGAAATCCGAGATAGAATTACGACGGCAATAGGGCCTTTTGAAGATCTCTTGGCAACTGTCAAAAGAAGGAAACTCACTTGGTACGGTCACATATCGAGATCAAATGTTCTTGCAAACACAATCCTCCACGGGAAGGTGCATGGCAGACGATGAAGAGGCCGGCCCAAAAAGAGATGGGAAGACAACATAAAAGAATGGACTAGTCTCCGACCAGAAGAGTCACAGGCAGCGGCTTTTGACAGAGAGGTATGGCGTGGAGTTGTGAGGATGTCTTCATGTGTGCCGCAACGACCTCACCGGTTACGGGATGACCTGACCTGACCTGACCTGAGGGGCCTATATGCAGCAGTGAATCAGCTAAAAGCGGCCAGCGACTCATAGCTGGTTGCTTACATCAGGGTCAGTGAACCATAACTGACCAAGCCCCTTTTCAGCCTCCACATGTCGGCCCTGGAAACAAATTGGATTAGTCGCAACTGCAATCTGGCCAAGGGATAGGGATCGCAAACACGGGACTAACAAATGGATGTGAAATCGGATGTGTTGGGTCGAAAGGCGCAGATATCGCAACTTCGCTGTAAACTATGACACAACGTCACAACTTCCTATTGAGCACGAAAGCAAAAGAAGAAGAAGACATGAAACTTTTGGGACTTCATGTTCTCTCACGAGACAGTCAATGTTCCAAGAAATAGATGAAGTTGCAAAACCCAAAGTGAGTGTTTTCTATTTCAATCAATGAAAGCCCGTGTCGCTACTCTCGGTGCATAAGCTATTGACAACATTCCGACAACAAGCACGGTCCATGGCTGCTCTTTCTGTCTCACTCCAGGTATAATCCTTTAATCTTAGTTCTTTCTCACATTCTTTCCTCCGCATATTTTTTTAGTCTACACCACCCCACCCCCCTTTCTCTTCTCTTGAGGATTCTTCGTAAGAGCATATCTGGCTATGTTGGACTGTGCCTTCCGTAGCGTATGTCCTATTCAGCACCATTTTCTTCGCTAAATGTGTTGTTCCAGTGTATATATTTTTTTTTTTGGTGTTCGCCTTATTTGTCTTATCCCCAAGGCGGTGTGTGTTGCACTGTGGTTTTTATTTTGCGCCTGTCGGCCCAGTGCATCCGACTTCAGCATGCATTTTTATGTAAGGGGCTGCTTCCTCCTGCATTTTCTAAGGGTTTGCTTCCCCGGGGTAACGGCCGGTGCTGTGATGGGGATCGAACCCAGCACCTTCGGGTTGTGAGCCGTGCCACTTAACCACTAGGCCACGCCGTCCCCTGCCAGTGGATATTATTGTCTTCTTTCCCATAGGTCTTCATTCATAACCATGTCCTGCCACGTTATGCCCATTATCCTTCGTAGGCATCTGTTAATGAAGGACTGGATTCTTTCTTGTATGACCTTGGTAGTTGTCCATGCCTCCGCTCCAAACAGCAGTCCAAACTTTGACACTGGCGTTGAATATTTTTGTTTTATATTTGTAAATCAGTTATTCTCGTATTCGTTAAATAAAACCAAAAAAAACAACACACATGCTGTTGGAGGTTCTTCCAAGTTTTTATATTGAGAGAATAACATGGGAATTTCCTTTATTTATCCTTTGCGAAATATTTCTCATAAAAGGCAAGTTAGCAAAACATCTTTGATTTGTATCTTCATATTTGAGTTTTCTTGCAGTTCAATTAGCTCCATCTGCAAATACGGTGAAGCTTGTTCTAAGTCAGCATCAATTGTAGAAGAGAAGATTTTGCTTCTTGTGCTGCAAAATCATGAACACTGGTTTTGAATTCTTCATTCTCAACCGAAATCGTATGTGTCAGACTGAAAGGAGCAGATATTGCAGCCTCGCTGTAAATACGACACGTCACATCCTTTTCAGGACGAATGCCGAAGAGAAGAATACGATTTCTTCATTTAAAGCCTTGGCTTATCCTAAAATCAGTGGTAATTAAAATCATGTGATGTGGTTAGTAAGTGGGAGAAAGTGATAAGTATTGCCTATCTGTAAGTGACTTTCCCAGAGATGAAATCTATTCTGAAATTATTTAATGCGTCCATGCAGCTGTTCTTGAGCTTGCAACAGCCTGCCTTTCTATTCTATATCCGTGGAGGTTTTCCTTTACTGTTCATGAAAACAGATATCTCATCTTTCAGATCATGAAAGCAAAGCGTATCAGCTTCTTCCATTTGTCAGACAACACACTTTACAATTAAAGGCCAGAATGTCATCTCCATTTGAATGTCTTCTAGAAGTTCTTTAAACTGGCAGTGGACTAGTTTTCTAGATTTAAAGGAAATTTATGTAGGAACTTCCGTGATCATGACATTGACGAATTTCACTGAAATTTGTATACATGTTTTATTGGTGTCTAATGCAGTAAAGCGGATATACATCTTAGGTACTTGATGTTCCTAACAGAGTACGCTTATCTGATCTTCGCAACACATAAGCTATTTCTCCAGCCTCGCCTGCTGATATCCCGTTTAGTTTCTCCTACTTAAGGTTGAATTTATTAAAACCATTTTTTAATTTCTTGCTAAATGTCTTTTCCCCTTGTACTATCTTTCATTGATTGAATAGCAAACATCTTTTCGGTACAATTGAATTTAGCACCGTCTCCGCGAACACAGAGAGAACTGAGCGGCATTAACCGTGTATGTGCTTTCGTCTAGAGCAGCTGAAGATGTTTCAACTTACGACGCAAGTTCGCTGAGGCTTAATTTTATGTTACATTTTGTCACCGAACATTCAGTTAATATCTCTCACCACAATCCAGCGAAAATGACTCACTTGTTCAATGTCTTACTTGTTGCAGGACATAGCACTTGAAGACACCTCTGATATATTCTTTCCTTTGGAAAACACTTCGAGTGCTTTGCATTTTTGTTACTGAGAATAAAGCTTGGCCAAACAATGTTATTAGCTTCATCATTTCTGTTCTTGAAAGTGTCTGTTGAGCAGATTTACTCTTTGTCTATTGTTATATCTTTTCTTTTATCTGATGACTTTTGAAACAGCTTTAATTGGCGTGCTTGTTATTAAAATGTATTCGTTCACATTCTGTCATCTCAATAATTTAAAACGTCGACAAAATTATAACAAAGTAAAACTTATATAACAATTGTCGTTAATGGGTTTTGATTAATTGTTTCATGCCGCGTCAATTTCACTTCGGCCAACCTTAAATTGCTTTACTTTTTAAAGTTCACAAATATCCGAAGTGATGTCAACATGGAATACACATACATGACTCATGGAATGATTCAAATGAACTTATTAGTATTTATCAGGTATACATTTAATTTAAACATTTAATTATTAGACTTGCAATTTTGGTTTTCTCTTTGACTACAGAAAAATGTAAAGTTCGCATGTAGCTGCCGAGACAGATTAAGTGAAATTTGGAAAAGTCATCTATAGATGGACAGTTACCCAAACATTCTGAAAGACAACTGAGTTCTTCGAGTCAACATGTTATAGAATGGTGCTTAAAATACCACGGACCGAAAATAAGAAGAATGCAGACATTCAACAAATTCGTTGCGCATACAAGAGAACAGAATATTAAAATACTTTGGCCACATCAAAAGACACAATGGTTTTAAGAGATCTGCAATGGAAGGTATAGTGCCGGGCAAGAAAGGCAGAGGCAGACAAACAAGGCGATGGCACAAGGTTGTCAAGGATCGGGCTTGACTATAGCAGGCTGAACATTTGACAACATCTCAAGTTTCTACAGATGGGCTGTGGATGGGTAGTTCTGTGCACAGGACATGCTACATAATGATGATACCTGTTTTTCATGTATTATAACTTGGAGTAAAGACTGGGAATCATCAGTCAAGTGACCTCTCACGTACTTATGTAAATTCAAGATTTCTTTCTTGTATCCGTAACTGTTGTTCCTCTTTATTGTTGAATACTTTCCTGGCAAGGAATTTGCTAGTACAATTGTAAACTTTCCTGGCAAGGAATTTGCTAGCACAATTGTAAAGTATTTCAATATTGAATGGATTCTTTTGAATGACACATTTCCTTCAAGTTGTCTTGACATAATGGTAATAATGCACTTTTTGTGTTTCTTTAAATGGAAGAGCACGATTAACGGTAGGGGAATTAAACGAGGAGGATCTCTTAAAAAAGACAGGTGTAAGGGGCCAGACGAAATAAGACACACGCATACAGACTGCTATGTAGAAGTGCAGCCAGACATAAATAATTGTTTGAGTCGAATGCTCGGAACTAACGAGATAGTGAACGGCTATTGTCGCTTGAATGCCATTTAATTCGTTCTGTACAAGAAGAATGACAGGTAACACAAATTGTAAGATAGGTTTTAATAAATTCGCATATGCAACCAATATTGTCTATCAAGCCAGGAAAATGTATTTAAACACGCGGTTGCTTCCCTCTAATACTCTGGGCAAACATTGGCATACATTTACTTACACCGAAAACGTTTGTTAAATATCGACATTCTTTTGTTTAACATCGTACATTTGTTTTGTTAACATCCTAAACTAAACTTAACTTAACGTCTTTATTCTGGTTTATTAGACTCTGATGTAAACTTTAGGAAAGACCTCGACGATCGGTTGCTTTCCCAATTTACATAAACACCGACATTTACTTACCAAGTAAAGGTAATCATGAACTATCGTTTTGTTAGCAAGTAAAGGGGAGGAGAGGAGACTAGCGGCTGGCCAGACAAATATACTCATCAGACAATGTTAGTAAAGGTCAGGTGAAACATACTCATCAGACAATGTTAGTAAAGGTCAGGTGAAATATACTCATCAGATAATGTTAGTCAGGGTCAGGTGAAATATACTCATCAGATAATGTTAGTCAGGGTCAGGTGAAATATACTCATCAGATAATGTTAGTCAGGGTTAGGTGAAATATACTCATCAGATAATGTTAGTCAGGGTCAGGTGAAATATACTCATCAGATAATGTTAGCCAGGGTCAGGTGAAATATACTCATCAGATAATGTTAGCCAGGGTCAGGTGAAATATACTCATCAGATAATGTTAGCCAGGGTCAGGTGAAATATACTCATCAGATAATGTTAGTCAGGGTCAGGTGAAATATACTCATCAGACAATGTTAGTCAGGGTCAGGTGAAATATACTCATCAGACAATGTTAGTCAAGGTCCGGTGAAACATACTGACCACGATTCCCACCTCATTTATATACAGCTGTCCATGGAACAAGCTGCTTCATGTGGTAGTCTGGCTAACGAGATAGGTATCGATAGGATCCTCGTAGCAGTGAGCGACACGTAAATGAAGCTAAGCATGGCACAACCGCCTGTAAGACCCAGTTTCATCTTTATCAGCACGATCAGAATGGGACGAAAGCTTTTAGAACCCACCACTTAATGCTTGTTAAGAGTGCACGACAGAGTAAACATACTCATCCTTGGCATTAACCAGCAACAGCCAGGTACAGGTAAAAATGAACAATCACTAATTTACCAAGGACAGGTAAACATGAACAATCACTTATTTACCAAGGACAGGTAAACATGAATAATCACTAATTTACCAAGGACAGGTAAACATGAACAATCTCTAATTTACCAAGGACAGGTAAACATAAAAATCTCTAATTTACCAAGGCCAGGTAAACATGAACAATCTATAATTTACCAAGGCCAGGTAAACATTAACAACCTATAATTTACCAAGGTCAGGAAAACATAAACAATCACTAATTTACCAAGAACAGGTAAACATTAACAACCTATAATTTACCAAGGTCAGGAAAACATAAACAATCACTAATTTACCAAGAACAGGTAAACAAGAACAATAACTAATTTACCAAGGACAGGTAAACAAGAACAATCACTAATTTACGAAGGACAGGTAAACTAGAACACTCAGTTACTGATACTGTTTCCGATTGGTGCTCACAACCTTGATAACACTGAACGTGCTAACATTTGTTGACGTGTAAAAAAAGATTGTTGAGAACATTTCGCCCCAGCCGAAGCAGAAGCACTATATGCAATCTAAACTTTGTTTGTTTTTAGATTTAATTTACACATCCCTTAAATAAAAACAAGGAAATTCTCCAAGTTATTTATCTAAACTATATTCTCGAATTCAAAACACACTTAACTGATCTGGGCACAAATGCTTTCCATAGAAGCGTTTCGTGAGGTATGAACTTTGTTATTCTGTTTCTAAAGTTAAGTGTGTTTTATACATAACCTTATCTGTATAGATTCATGAACTACCGAGATCAAAGCGATATATAGGTTTCCAGGAGAGATTATCTAACATTCAACACAAACAGTTATGACACAGAGTTCTTTGTCTCACCGTTATCGTCTTTAATGTTCTTTCTTTTTCGGCATTATCTTCGTCTTGCCTGCATTATCTCTTCCCCCACTCCCTCTCTCTCTCCCTCTTTTTCTCTCCCCCCTCCATCTCTTACTTTCCCTTCCCCTCTCTTTCTATCTCTTCATCTGTTATTTCCAATTCATTAAAGTAAGTATTCTTCATTACACTACTTCCACTGGTACCTGCACTTTATTTTTCTACATTTTTCTTCTTCCTTCTGCTTTTCATTTTTTTTCTTTTCCTTCCTTCTTTCATTTTTTGTTTTGTTTTCTTCATTGTTCTTGTTCGTATTATTCTTGAACTTCTAGCTTCTACTTTATCGACTTTATGTTTCAATTGTTTTTTTAAAAATGTTGTTCCTTTGAAGAATGTGACAGAAGGCTCTAAATTGCGAGATGAATCGTAATGACTAAATCGGGAAAATGTCTTCATCTGACAGAATAGCTGACTTAGTGTTTTACATTTGGTTAGTTCCTTCGGTAGGTTATGCTTGCATCCTCAAAATAAAAATCCCTTCAAAGTTAAACATCATCTAAATGATTACAGCTGTTGGTGTGAAAGGGTGTCCTAGCTACTGTTGGTGTGCAAGGGTGTCCTACCTACTGTTGGTGTGCAAGGACGGCATCTCTACTGTTGGTGTGCAAGGGTGTCCTACCTACTGTTGGTGTGCAAGGACGGCATCTCTACTGTTGGTGTGCAAGGGTGTCCTACCTACTGTTGGTGTGCAAGGACGGCATCTCTACTGTTTGTGTGCAAAGAGGACATCTCTACTGTTGGTGTGCAAGGGTGTCCTACCAAATTTTTGTGTGCAAGGACGGCATCTCTACTGTTGGTGTGCAAGGGTGTCCTACCTACTGTTGGTGTGCAAGGACGGCATCTCTACTGTTGGTGTGCAAGGGTGTCCTACCTACTGTTGGTATGCAAGGACGGCATCTCTACTGTTGGTGTGCAATGGTGTCCTACCTACTGTTGGTGTGCAAGGGAATCCTCCCCACTGTTGGTGTGGAAGGCGTCCTCTATACTGTGGAATAATAGAGAAAGAGAAAATTGATGCTTTAACGAGAGCTGGATGGGAAATGGGCCAACCCGGTTATATACTACCATACCGCAAGAGTGGCAGAAACCTACACCTGCAGCCTGTATAATTCTGAGTGGAGCGAACAAATAAATACTATAATTCGGACCCAATACACCAGCTTTATGTAAAACAACAAGAATTTCGTTTGGCTCCCAACCCTTTCGAAAAGGAAATGTAGTCAATTGCTACTCACCAGTTTAATGTAGTCAATTACTATTAACCAGTTTAATGTAGTCAATTACTATTCACCAGTTTAATGTAGTCAATTACTACTCACCAGTTTAATGTAGTCAATTACTACTCACCAGTTTAATGTAATCAATTACTACTCACCATTTTAATGTAATCAATTACTACTCACCAGTTTAATTTAATCAATTACTACTCATAATTTTTAAACCACTGTTAGGACGCCGCCACTGAAAATGATCTGATTCACATTATGTGTAAATGTGTCAGCTGTAATGGGAGCCACATGCTTCATTTGAATTCAAATAGACGAACCAACCTTTGGTTTACGAACCAGCCACTTCAGTCTACTATGACGCCTCTAACGCCTCCAGATATCAGGTATGACTGAAACTCAGATTGTTGATCATAACCCCTCACAACTATCCAATCAATGATGATAAATAATTCCAGATGGGGTCTAGTGGTACAGAACTGAGCCAAAAGTTATTAGGCTGCCGTCTAGACTTGGAAATGACTCTGGGTTTTGAGCTAGTGTCGTATCTTCTTGACTGATGAATCTAACCTTAGAATTCCAGGAAGGAGCACAACATAATTCCTTGCATCAAAGGATGCTGTGACTATGATTAAGGAAAAATTATCAGCCAACAATGAAATTCTGCTAATCACTGGGTAACAAAACATTTGTTTTTTGGGTACCTTAAATTTTAAACGTGTTTAGGGGTAAAAATGGACCTGCTGAATCCAAAAAGCATTAGTTTCACATCTAGTTTTTCAGACACAGCTAACCTATATTGTTACTAATGTCATTGGTGGAACATTGCTATTTGTGTCACCATTAATTAGAAAGTTCTTGCAACTTTCAGTTTCTTCACATTTCATGTAAAAGATGTGTAGAACACTTTTGACAGTGGACTAATAGACAAATGAATAGATGCATGCAATTTGGAATACAAATGGTTCGAAGGGAGCCCAAAACCATTTGGATGACTGCTATTACTGCCTGACTAATATTAACGGCATTAATGGAAAACAAATCATAGTAACTGGCCGTATCCTGATTTAGAATCAACAACGCGACCGGTCCCGCATTCAAGCGATTTGCCCGTCCATCCGTTAGTCAAGTTCCTAATGTTTTTCAGAATGATATTGAGTCTGCAATGTCAGTTTGCCAACAATGTGATAGCTCTGAATCAAGTGAAACTTATTATGAAGATGATTAATCAAATGTTCATTGCTTCAACCAAAATGAATTGAATGATCTAGTCAGAGACCTAAATCTTTCAAAGACATTAAGAGAATTGCTGGCTTTCAGGTTGAAGGAAACACAATTGCTTGATCCTGAAACCAATGTTAAGTATTATTGCAGTAGTGAAAAATATTTTCTGCCATTCTACAGGCAAGATATCGGATTAATCTTCTGCAGTAAGGTTGAAGGCCTTATGAATCTCAGATTACTTGCCAGAGGAATGGCGGTTTTCATTGACAGCTCAAAGAACAGTTTAAAAAGAGTACGTTTGGTACAATGGTTACCAAGATGGTTATATTCCTATTGCACCTATTAAAGGAGGATTACGAAGTTGTTCAAACCGTTATAGAGAAAAGTTAATACAAAGAACACAATTGGTTTATTTACGTTGATTTAAAGAGGATGAACCTGCGCCTTGGTCAGCAGAGTGGTTTTACAAAATATCCAGAACCTTGTTATGTTTATGGGATAGCAGTGTCAGGGACCATTGGCAAAATAAGCTGTGGCCCTTAAGAGAACAAATAGTAATTAGCAACAAACAAAAATATGATCAAAACACATTTAGTTGATAGGAATAATATCATTTTGGCTCCATTACATATTAAACTTGGACTCAGGAAGCAGTTTGTAAAGGCATTAAACAAAGTAGGTCCCCTCCTTAAACACATTTGCAACAAATTTCCAGCTCTAAGTAATGAAAGATTTATAGCTGGAGTTTATAATGGGTCACAGATTAGAACCTTAATCATGGATCAAAACCATATTTTCGATGAACACCATTGAGCTCCTGGCCTGGACATCATTTGCTATGGTTATACAAAACTCCATACTATCGATGGACACCATTGAGTTTCTGACCTGGTCATAAATTTAGTTTGGTTGTACAAAACTTTATTGGGAACAATAAAGCAAACAATTACAGTGAATCTGATGAAACCATGCTGTCCAGTTTTCACAAACTTGGATGTAATATCAGCATCGAGGTACATTATCTCCATAGTAACTTGGATTACTTTCCTGATAACCTCGGAGACCTCAGTGATGAACATAGAGAAAAGTTTCACCAGGACATAATACCAATTGAAGAGAGATATCATGGAATGTGGAATTGTCCCTTGATGGCTGATTACTACTTGGGTCTTAAGCGTGATTGCCTTAGCGGACTGTATGCAAGAAAGTCATTGAAAAGAAGTTTTAAAAAATTAAAGAGGTAAGTTTTTGTTATGTTTATACATTTTTATATACAATACCATCAGTTTGACATCATTATAAATATCTAATACATAAATACACTGATAGTTGATATCAAATGTTCCATGTCATAAGTTTTTAACTGAATAGCACTCTTAATATCAGTGGTTATCAGTTGTATCTTAAAAACTAGAGCTGATAGAAAAGTTATAATTACATATTTCGAATCACCGACCTCAAATTACCAAAGACCAGTTATACAATTTGAGGTACTAAAAAGAGTTGCACCCAGTATAATTTTAGAACAAATTCTAATATTTATCATTAGGCGTAAAAAGGTAATGGAAGATGAGAAGAGATAACTTTTGAAAGTAAAGTCAAAGATATAATAATCAGGGTTACGTCCCATTGACTGCAATCCTAATTCAAATACTGTCTCAGTCTGCACACCATGCGCGTTGCGCCTTGTGACTTTTTTTCCAGCTCTCTTTCCGCTATTTCGACACTGTCTGCTATGATTACAAAGGCCGATCCGCGAGTAACAGTCCCTGCCACAATTAGCACAACTATGCTGAGGAGGGTGCGTTGCCGGGTTGATCTTTGATCTCTTCAGTCTTTCTCTTTTCTCAGCAGCCATAATGCCTCTGCAAGCACCCCCTCCACACAGCTCGATCCTGAGAAAATTGTATCTCAATTCTTGGATGGGATGTCCCTCGTTCATTCGTCCTTGAATCGCATTGTGGGGCAGCCGATTCTTCTAGTTCTAATGGCCAGCTGCCCATAGAGGATTAACTTTGGTAGTCTCTCATCTTCCATGCGGTAAACATGGCTCACTGTAAGGCGGTCACTGTAAGGCCACATTATTTGGCACACTCACTTGCCACCCAATCCCAAATACACACACAATACAGTAGACACCTCATGTGAAAGGTGTTGAAACGCTGTTACTGTTTAGTATAAGTGTTCCAAGTCTCGTTCCACATACATGAGAGTGCCAAGAACACAGGTCTGATAGACCCAGACCTTAGTATAGTGAGACAACGTAGTGTTCTCCCAGACTCTCATCGTCAGGCGGACCAAAGCCCACTGTCAATCTTCTTCTTGAGCGAGAGAGTGTTGCTAATGACAGACCCAAGATAAGTGAAACTGCTGATGACCCCCAGAATGACGCCATCTATCTTTATGGGAGGGGGAGTGATTATACGCTGTCCGTAGACCTTTGTCGATTCCAGGTTTATTGTGAGCTATAACTGCTTGCACCTTTCGGCGAATGTCTCTCCGTCTCTATAGGGCCTCCTCACTATTGGTCACTAGAATCGCATCATCCACAAATAGAATCTCTCTAATGAGCACAGTCCTTACCTTGGTCCTCGCACGCAGTCAGGACAGGTTAAACAGCCGCCCATCTGACCTGGTGTGCAGAAAAACACATGCCATACGCGTATGACATGTGCATGAAGAAGAAGATTTCTAAAGAGGGTCGGCGCGAGCACACATTGCTGCTTCATTCCACTCTTGCAGAGAACAGAGTTTGAAGATGATCCGTCGTATAGAACTGAGCCCTTCATGTCAGAGTGAAATGAAATTATCATGCTACGCAGTTTTGGGGCAGCCGCCCTTGTCGATGAATTTGAATAGACTGACCAAGTCGAAGGCCGTGGTGAAATCTAGAAACATCATAAAGAGCGGCTGATCTTGTTCTCTGCACTTTTCCTGGAAATGGTGAAGAGAGAAAATAATGTCAACCTACCTACTCTAAAGCCACACTGGGATTCTGGGTACACCCTGTCCACGAGCAGTTTCAACCTGTTGAGCATCATGCGAGCGTCTACTTTGCCTACAACTCTCCAGAGCGAGATCCCTCAATAATTATTGCCGTCTCCGCGGTCACCTTTGTTTTTGTAAATCGTCACAATGATGGTGTCACGCATGTCTTGCGGGCCTGCACCTCCCTCCCGACAGAGGTATACGAGATCAAAATTCGGATGAGCTAGTGCTGATGTCGCACATTTGATGGCTTCGAGTGGGATACCATCTTCCTCTGGTGCTTTGCCGTTTGAGACGTATTCGATAGGCTTGTCAAGCTCACCCAGAGTAGGCGGTCTGTTAAGTTCCTCCATAATGGATAGGACCTGTAGTCCGCACAAGGCGTCGCCAGTGACCACCATTTCCAGGGAGTAGAGCTCAGAGTAGTGTTCCACCCATCTAGCCATCTGCTCGTCACACCTGTCACCGATTTCAATGAGACTAGGGTCCAGGGCAATTTTTATGTCTCTATAGATGCCCTGGATATTTCCCGTCTCTGCATTTAGCTGAATTTCTTCACCCAGTTTATGCCAGCACTCGTTCGCGTATTGTCTAGCGGTTCGTTGATTGGTGCCTAAAACCCTTCTGAGGGAAGAATGCGCTATCTAATTTGGGCATTAACAAAAATAAGGGATGAAGGTTTTTTTGTTTGATTTCAATTACTGCGAGATGTGCATTAAACCAGTCGTTATTGCCCCGTTCCTTCATTAAAAGCATAGCTCTTCTATAAATGACACTGTTCATAACATTCCACTTGACTGTGGCCTTGGAAGAAATCACCATCTGCGCAGTGTTGATGTGAGGATGCCCCCTTTATTTGGAGCGGCATATTGTTCGAAGCTGCAAGCTTACCCTGCTACATACAAGAGCATGTTCCGGGTCGCAGTCTGCATTGTTAAAGCTTCTCGTGGAGAGAACCATGTTTAAAGTTGGGTGTCTTGTGACAATCAAGTCGATCTGATACAATCGATGTGGCCTTGGATGTTTCCATGGTACTTTATGTTGCGGCTTGTTTCTTTAAGAAAGTATTTGTAATCCATAAGTCTTTTTGAGTGCATAACTTCAGCAACCTCTGACTGTTGTCATCAATCCTGCCAATACCACTACGTCCGAGGCAGGGGGAACGCGCTGCGTGGTCCTCACCTTCTATAGCATTACAGTCGCCGAGGATAGAGCGTTTCTTCCCTAGAGCTATTCTTGATCATTTTCTCCATCTGTTCCTAGAAATGATCCTTCGCCTCCTCCTGAGATGTCAGGGTTGGAGCATAGACGCCAACGATATCAGCAGGACCTGTAGCGGTGACGAGGCGAATGGCCTCCGAAGGAGGATCGACCGAGGCCATAATGATGTTTTTAATAGCAAAGCCAACACCACGCGCTGTCGAGAATCTTCAGGCTCACGACCTTTCTAGGGAAAAGTAGTTTTTCTGTCCACTAGAGGCAAGTCTGGTATCATGTAGGGAAAATATGTTCACATTCAATCGAGAGAAGTCCTTATCAATGATATATGTCTTCCTTGCATCTCTGATCTCTCGAAGATCATCGGAGATGCCTGTACACATAGTACGCACGTTCCAGCTTGCAAATTGAAGATCTGGAGTCATCTTGTTATTTTTTGGTTTTGTCTCGTGCACATTTAACATTCACTGGTAATGCATGCACTAAGCATCAGGCATCCACTGGAGCAGGCAGATGTTAACGAGTTGAACAAAAAGAAAGTGATATAAACCGGGGAGGGGGGGGGACTGATATTAGAAGGGGCAGGGGCTGTTATAAGAGGGGGGAGCAAAGGAAGCAAATAGATCGGGGCCAGTATGAGATTTTAACAAAAGGTATGGAAGATATTAATAACATGTGGTTGGAGGCACCCATGCTAAAGGACCAATCGATGACGATCGTCAGAGAAGCAAGAAACTAGGCCAGTGACACTAGCCTTACCCCGGTGCTCAGGACCATTGAAGTGGCTGGCAATTGGGGAACCCGTGCTGTTGCGGATATCATTGACGTGTTGGTGGAAACGCTCACGCAGTTCCATACCAGTTTCCCTAATGTACGTCATACCACACTGGCGACAGATGATAGAATAAATGAGGTTAGGGGAATTTCATGTGAATCCTTCTTTGATGAAGAATTCTGCTTTGGTAAAGGTAATGCAGCGAGAGAGGATGGCATGAAGACAGGTAACACAGCCACGAGCATTTTTTCACGGCGTGGTGCCTTGAAGGTTATGATGCATGCTAGTTACTCGAGGAATCCGATGATATTCTCATCGACAGAGGACTAGCCAGCACCCTCCTGGAGCGTGGGTTTAACAGTTCTCCCTCCCCTAGACGAACAGTCTGAACAGGCTAAAGAGCTTCGTCTACCCGGGTTTAGAATCGGAGTTTACCTTCTCTTAGATTTTCTGGCAACCAAGATTTATGAGCCCAACCTGCCTGCCCAGTTATACCTCCGGGTACTCGATGGAGCCCCAAAGCAGGTTCTGTAAAAAACAGGGGGGAGGGGCATCATGAAGGTGCTGCTTGGGACACACTAATGTAGGAGAGGCCATTGGCGTGGAAACTCCTGTCCGGCAAGTGGAACAGTGAATACATCGGCAGTCTCTGCACCTGGGAAGGAGAGGCTATAACAGATGCTTAACTTTACTTTAACAAGCGGGACGTCCAGCCAGGATCTCGCTATCCAACAAACTGTAATCACTGTATTCACGAGTTCAAATATTTGCTGGTATATTGTGTTTTCATATCATGATTCATAAGGTAGACAAAATAGGGCAATTGTTTCCTAAATTGCATGTAGTAAGGTTCGACTAAAAAGGGGCATACGGCTGCCAACCTCATGATGTTTAAATAATTTGTATGAAACCTTGCTGCAAATGACTAAAGATATGTTATTCTAAAAACTGGATAATACTGTAACTGCTGTTGTTCCTCCTACTGCTGCGACTGCTACCACTACTACTTCTACCGCTACTATTGCTATTCCACTACATTACTACCCCAATCACTAATATTACTACTACTACTGCTACTACTACTACTACTACGATCACCACTATCGCTACCACTACCACTTCTACAGTCACAGCAATTACTGCTAAAACTACCACTACAACCGCTACTACAACTATTAATGCTGCTGTTACAAACCCTACCACCACTACTACTACTACTAAAACTACTACTACTGTTGCTACTTCTACTACCTATATTACTATTACTATCACTACTACTACTACCACTACTACTACTACTACTACTACTACCACTACTGCTTCTAATAATATTGCTACTACTGCAAAACAACTACTACTTTTACCAGTTCTACAACAGCTACTACTGATAAATAACTATTGCTTCTGCTGCCGCTGCTGCTATTGCTATTACTACTACTACTACTACTACCACTACCACTACTACTACTACTACAACTGCTACTACCACTTCTACTTATACTACAATTACTACTACTACTAGTCCAGCTGCTGCTATACTACTACAAGAAAAACTTCCGCTGCTACCACTACTGATGGAAGAACTACTACTACTACTACCATTACCACTGCCACTACTACTACTACTGCTACTACTACTACTACTACTACTGCTACTACTACTACTACTACTACTACTACTACTACTGCTACTATTACTTCTACGTCTACTACTTCTAGTACCAATACTACTACTATCACTACAACTACTACAAC
Source organism: Ariolimax columbianus (assembly GCA_036924085.1). NCBI lineage: Eukaryota > Metazoa > Mollusca > Gastropoda > Stylommatophora > Arionidae > Ariolimax > Ariolimax columbianus. Next base: position 84,156,799 of record JAVGWX010000007.1, on the reverse strand, counting down.
TACCACTATAACTACTACTACCAATACTATTACTACTACCACTATTACTACTACTACTACTACTACTACTACTACTTATACTACAACTACTGCAACTATCGCTATTACTACTGCTACTACTACTACTACTACTACTACAATACTTACTACTACTCCGCACACTAAAAGATACAAGGCAATGAGGATGCAGATAGACTGACAGAAGAGGGAGGCGACAAACCACACACTGATCCATGAACTCCAGAACTTCCTGTCCTGCGTGTTGTTTATCAATCCTGCCGTTGACAGTCACATGTATCAAGAAGTTAAAACACAAATCAAAAAATATTTAAAAACTAATATTTGTCTTTATTTACAACATCATTGTACAACATTGTATTTTTCTGGCTATATAATGTTACAGGTAAATATGTCCATAATGTTGATATACGATCTCCCATTCTTTGTATACATTAAGTGCCAAAGGGTGACTCGCCAATTAGTTAGCAGTTTCTGTTATAGAAATATGCCGTTTACAGTAAATATAATGTATAAACAGGTACATATACATAAATAAGATTTGGTACCTGGTGTTACACAAGATAATTAAGAATAAATGAACGTAAAATAACACCTCCGCACATTCACATCATTAACATTGTTATCAGTCCCAACTCTTAAGCCAGCACATCTCTTTTTCCTTAAGCCATCACATCTCTTCTTGCTTCAGCCAGCCCATCTCTTCCTACTGCAGCCAGCCCATCTCTTCCTACTGCAGCCAGCCCATCTCTTCCTACTGCAGCCAGCCCATCTCTTCCTACTGCAGCCAGCCCATCTCTTCCTACTGCAGCCAGCCCATCTATTCCTTCTGCAGCCAGCCCATCTTTTCCTACTGCAGCCAGCCCATCTCTAGCACCAAAGCCCACCTCTCCCCACCCCTCAATCTTCCAATTTCGTGTTTCTATCGTTTTGGTTCCAACGTGAAATGAAACCGACAAAATCAGTAAAGGGTCCTGATGCCAAATGTAATGTAGCTATTGGACCTGATTGAGGAAAATACATGGGCAATCTACCTTCTCTCTGCAGATATACGCCCTCACTGAATTAAATATGTATAGCGAGTACTTGAGTAGGGTACATACGAGGCATGTTCAAATGAAACCGGACCTAACTGCACTGTGTAAATATACGTACGGTGCGGATGATAGCATCACTTCTGATATAAACAGCACATACCAACTGTCAAGTTGACAAAAATTCATTATCCTCTGACTCATAGTTTTTTCAGTAGACCATTGAACACATGGCGGATGTGATACGGAATTCATCTAGAGTTGTTCAGCCAGCGATGATTCGGTTTCTAACAGCTGAATGATGCGAATGAAGAAGCAAGTTAACCATAATCCTAACATCTTAAGCACAATAAATCCCAAGTCTCCCATTTACACTAGCTGTAGGCATCTAATGGGGGCAAACGGGATAGTATATATCACACCTTATTTTTCATTTGTATATATATATATATATATATATATATATATATATATATATTACACTTCACAGGGTACGTATATGTAAAACAAAGTTGTTAATCTCATTGCTTTCTACAGAAAGTTGGGAATAAGTGCTATGAGAAGCTATGTTTTAAAAGCTCAAACAGGCATTTTCATTGCATTTCCATTCATTAGGCCAAACTTGTGTGAAAACTTCATTGAAGATACCTACAAATAAATTATACTTTTGTCGTTGTTGAATGAAACAAAATATTTCACTATCCACACTCTTCATCACCTGACGATTCACACTGATCTGAGTCTGACAGGGTGCAATGATATCGATCCAAGATGATACAACGTAACACGACAAAGGGAAATCCAATTAGGATCAAGTAAGAATAGACATGATACATTTAGAATCCATTTTTTGAATTACTGTTAATAAGAAAAAGGATTTTAAACAGCAACTGAAAAACGGAAAAAAGGTAAATCAAATCAATCAATGAAGGAATTTATATGCGAAAATATTATTTGTTTGCAAAAAGGATAAAAAGCCAAACGAGAAATAAAGAATAGAAATAACACGCATAACACAAAGGAATAAAGCTAAAATACTAATCATCCAGAAATATTCAAATTGAAAGAACCAGTAGGAGCAGGAGACTGGGGTGCATAGCTAGAATAGAGAAGAGAAAAATCCAAGTACAAATAACATAACTGAGTCCTCTTGGCCATGACGTCTATGCTCTGGCCACCATGCGCACCTCGTAGGGGTTAGGGGAACAAGTGATTCCAAAGACATAGTCATTGGCTGATGGAGGCACTTTGTCTTTTGGAAGAAACTGAAATCGTTGAATCATGTTGGACAGAAACAAAAAGAGCTCTGTTACAGCCAAAGCCTCGCCAAGACATACACGACGTCCAATGCTGAAAGCTACCATTTCTGGACGGTCCTGCAGTTTTCCTGTGGTATCAAGGAAACGTGAAGGATTGAAACTCTTGGCGTCGTCTCCCCAGATGATCTTATCATGGAGGACTGAATCCAGGTTGGGGATCACAAACGTCCCTTTGGGTATCGTATAACCTCTTAAGGTCACATCTTCTGAGCACATGTGGATCAGAGAAAGGGGGACAATGCTGCCCAATCGCTGTGTTTCTAGGATAACAGCATTAAGATAGGGCAGCTTACTCCTGTCCTGCATGTTGGGAGACCTATCTGTTCCGACTACTTCCTTGATCTCCCGATATACCTTGTCTTGGATATCCGGGTAGTTGATCATGAACAAGATACACCAGTAGATAGTGGTGCTCGTGGTCTCAGTTCCAGCATTAAATAAATCGATTATAGATTTGACCAAGTTCTCGTCGTCCATTTGGGTAGGGACTCCGGCTTCGATTTTCTTATTCCTCTCAACAATGTAGGCATCGATGAAATTGTCTAAATCGTCTGAGTGTGCATCATCACGTTTTTTCTCCGTGACGAACTTACTAATCATTTTGAAAACTGCCTGAACATTAGTTGTAATTTTCTTGGCATTAAATAGGTCACCAGGGAGGTATTTTAACCAAAAGACGAAGTTGATAAGGCTGATATTTTTTTGATCCAATGCAGTGGAGTTTATTTGAGCTATCAGAGACTGAAAGTATTTATCTTCGTAATCAAATCGATGACCAATTATGATGGAACAGATCACATTGGATGTGCTGATGTTGGTGATTATTCGGATATCAGTGGGTTTCCCTTTGGTACTTGCCAGGTAATCTACGTAGCAGGAAACTTCCTCTTGAATTTTCAAGGCCAGATTATTTTTACCCATTCCAAACTGTCTCAAAATAGTCAAGGCAACAGATCTTTGCTCCTTCCAGTTATGACCAGAAGAAAACATAACGCCTTTACCTGGAAAACCTGCAGCCTGAAAAATAAATTATACAATCTTCAACATGTTCATTTACAATAATAATTGTTAAACCAGAAATGGACAACATTAGATCAGTTGACCAGATATGGTTTGCAGCACATTTCAAGGGTCCTGCAGACAATAACATAATTGATAAACAATTTTGTAAACATTTGCTAAAAACAATTTGAAAATAATTATATCATAGTATCTTTGTGTGTGTGCCATTTCTATTGGATAGTAACGTTCTCCTGTAGAGATATATATACTTGTAAAATAATTATTCAAATTCGTATATACTTCATCATCATGTAACATGTCCTTTATAGAGAGTCGCTCACATCACAGCTTTTCTGAAAGAAACTAGTTACCGAGCCAAATCCCAAGCCTGCGCCAAAGTCATGCACAGGCATTCCTTGACATCTTGGTGACATTGTCTCCTTCATCTACCCCGGCCTCTTTTGCCCGGTACTATATCTTCCATCACTGTTCTATCAAGACCATTGTGTCTCTTGATTAGACCAAAGTATTTCCATTTTTTTTTACCATGATGGAATTTATAGGCTAGTTCTCCTTTATGTTAAATACTTGATGACTATATTTGTTCTTCTCTCAGTCCAAGACATTGTGAGGATCTTTCTGTAACATTTTGATTCGAAGGACTCGATTCTCGTTCTAGATGAATTGGTAATCCTCCAAGCTTCGCAGACATAAACTGCAAAGGGAAAGACACAGACTCTCAAAGCTTACACTTTTTGTTATTTTGCTGGTGTTCTGCGATAATTTCTTGAGGTTGTTCAGTCTCTGCATTGACATGGCTTATCTTCTTCTGATTTCTATTGAGCAGTTGTCAATTTTGTCAATTCTAGAGCCCAGATATTCAAAATGCGTGATCTGGCCTATTTCCCCACCACCTATTGTAAATTTATATTCGCCTCGTGTTTTGTCGGTGATCATTATCTTTGTTTTATTTATAAATAGGTTTTTATCTGCACAGTATCTATATAGAGCTGAAATTAGCTGCTCAAGCCCTTCTGCACTTCTTGATAGTGTGACTGTGTCATCTGCGTATCGTAACTCTGGGATCTCGTAACTGCCAATTGTAAATGGATCGAATCTTTCAATATTCTCGTCTTCTCTAACGATTCTCATTATACATTCCGCATAGACGTTACTTGAAATTTCAAAATGATCTGATAGTTGCCAGTCCATTACAAATTTCGACATTTTGTTAATAAAGTGCCGCCCAACACAGGCCAGCACGAACAAAGGCGAGCCTATTTTGAAAAAAGGATTGTCCTTCACTTGTCTACAATGTGTCCTATCGACTGCAGAAGGTCTTATTTAGATATCCATAACCTAATGCTTCTAGGTTTTTTTTAAACAAATCAAACAATCTAATATTTGTGAAAGATCAAACATAGTAATTGCCACGTGGAATGTGCGAACACGGATCCAAAGTAAAAACATGCAGTAAGGAAGACGTCGACAAATTAATAAATGATTACGATTACAGACTTTTGGGATTGACGATATGCACAATATAATATGTGCAAGCACATAATGAATACATAAAGTATCGATCCGACATACATGGCACGCCCCAGAGGAAATAGACAAAGTGCCGATACTAGATATATGACATGTCACTTAAAGAATACATCTCCCCCCAAATTAGTTACATCATAGTACAGGAACAATTTTCTTCAGATTTAAAAACATCAAAGACAAGAACTTTTCTTAGTGTGCTGATAGGCAACCTTAGCTTAAATGATGGAACATATTTTTTCAGTCAAGCAGTAAAACTTTCACCTAACATCCGAAATATCATGACCCGTATTTTTAACATCATCATCATTAGGTGCTCTGCCAGTTTGCGTTGATGATCATGGACCTCCATCCACTACTATCACGTGTATCGCTTACCAACTCTGTTGTTGATTGTCACTAGTGCCATTCTCTCATGCCTTCTCTCTCGCCCTTTCTCTGTCTATCTTTACTGATATCTTTCCCCTTTGTCACGACGTGCTCCAAGCCTCCTCTTCAAATACCATGGCAGAAACAGGATTACTTTCACTTTGATGAACTACCATATTTACTATTTCCTGCAAGTCTGTTTCATTCTGGGTTATCAATACAATGCCATCATCATATCGTAGATTGTTAATGATCTGTCCGCCATTGTCTGTATGTCTCTCAAAACTCGCTGTAGAGAGAACAGGTCAGGAGACAGAACACAGCTTTGCCTCACTCTCCTTTTTTATCTGTTTATATTCTCTAACTGTTATTAACATGAATTAAAATAATTGATTTCTTAAATTGTTTTAGAAATAATAAGGAGAAAAGATGAAGATGGTAAGAACAGATCCTATGCGTTAATACTCATTGGCTTCTTCAAATTGCAGATCTTATTAGAGCAGTCGACTACGGCTCTTCGCAAACTGCTGTCTCCGGGTTTGTTTGGAAAATTGATTTTTATTTCGATGCCGGAAAGTTAAACTGGCAAAAACTATGTTCTTCATCATCTCCTCTTTATTTTTCTCAGAAATGCTGCATAAAATGTATTTATTTATGTTTAAATTTCATGTACTTATTAACTTCCATTTAGTCATTCGTATTATTGTTTTACTGTGGTTCTTCTATGGGATTCTTAACATTCCACTTTCTGTGATCTCCTGAAAAAATCTTTTTATTTCTTGTTTCCATTGTAGGATTTTGTGGATGCAACAGAAATTGTCAATAAAGTGGATGAACAAGTGATAATTGATATTTTTGTGTTAAGATAAAGTTTGTCTATTGATGGTAATAGATCTCATTTATATATTTATGTGTAGCAGATATAGGTAATGTACTGGGTGTAGCAGTTAGAGTTATAGCCGAGAGTTGTATACAAACCGCATCGACGAAGACGGGAGTCCTGTCTGAAAAGGCGTCAGCTTTCTTGACCAGAGCTTCCTTCAGAAGATCGTAGCCATTGAGGACAACCAGCAGGGTTCCGGCAATGTTAATACTGTTACAAGGAAACGTTAGAGCTGTCAGTATGTGTACTTAATGGTATCCAATACTACAACTACTACTACCACTTCGACTACTACTACAACAACTACTACTGCTACTAATAATAATACTAAAATTACTTCTACTGCTACGGCTTCTACTACTACAACTACTACTACTACACCTACTACTATTACTACTGCCACCACTACTGCTAATACTACTATCAGCAATACTACTACTACTACTACTACTACTACTACTGCTACTACTACTACTACTACTACTACTACTATTACAACCACTGCTTTTACTACAATTTTTATAACTACTACTATAACTACTACTACCACTACTGCTAATACTACTACGACTACTACTACTACTACTACTACTACTACTACTACTACTACTACTACTTCTGCTACTACAAATAGTACTATTAATACTAACTACTACCGCTACCACCACTACTGTTTCTGGTTATAAGAATCGACGTCATTGCACTCCTGGCATATCAATTGGTGCTCACTTTCTCACATCAAATGGCGGAGGATCTGGATGCTGATGGTTCCTGTAGCTCAATGATTTTACACACTCCTGCTGCGTCCTCTTATTACCCCCCCCCCCTTCCCCGCTTCTCTCCACCGCACCTCCCCCACTCGAATTTTGTATTATGTTGAAACTGTGCAGTCTGTGGAATCACGATCCCCAATTACAGTGTCCTCATTCAACAGGCGGTCGTTGTTTGGCTTCAAAATATCACTCCTATCTATCCGACTGTGGCCATCCTGGGATCTTGTGAACAGATGATATCAGCTCGTTTGGTGCTCTGAACCCCAGCTGAATCAGTTGACAATGAGAACAGGCAGGATAGTAATGCCGTCATATGCAACATCAGCATCAATTACTACCACTACTGCTACCACCACTACTACTACTACTGTTTTTACTATTACCTCTGCTACTACTAAGGCCACTACTACCACCATTACTATTACTACTACTACTACTACTACTACTACTACTACTACTACTACTTAATGCTATTATTACTTCAACTACTACTACTACTACTACTTCAACTATCGCCACCACCCCCAGTACTGCAACCACTACTGCTTCTGCTGCTACTACTACTACTACTACTACTACCACTTCTATTACCACTATCACCACCACTACTACAACACGAACTACTACTGCTAGTGCTGATACTACTACTACGGATAATACTATTACAACTGCTACTACTACTACCACCACTAATACTTCTCATACCACTACGACCACAACAACTACAGGGCTACTGAGAAGCGAAGTCTTTACTTTTGTCGCGACCAGCAAGTGCTTCCTTAACTCTGCCGCGCATCCAATGTCAAACCAGATACAGTAACTTACCTAAATATCTCCCCATACTGTTTGCGCCATTTCTTGAACTGGGATCTAGAATCTTCTTCAAGGTGAAACAGGTTACCCACAATGGGCAAGGGTCTCTTTGGAAATGGCGGAAGACGAGGGTCAGACCGGCGTAACCACAGAAAAGTGGCCACAAGTATTATCGCCACAGACAACAGAATAAGCTCCATCTGTAAAACCAGAACGATAATGTCATTTAAACATATTTGGAGTAACTTCACAACTGCGGTTTTATTTCATTCGTACTTACACTTGAAACTATCTCATATTTTTGGTGAAAATATAATTTTTAAATGAATAAATGTAATGTTATACCAAAAGAGGTGTTAGAAATAAAAAAAATTGGACATTTATTTACAGCAGTTGTTAAACTGAATGATGTTGGCTGCCTTTCTCTTTGTCTTGTATTCCATAACTCAGCAGTGTCAGGTGCCTATTTCAACTATTGAGTAAACTGTGTGTGAAGTGAATAGGTCACGATTCTAGTCTATTTACTTGGAAAGGTACATAATCTTACGGCTGTGATAGTAATACAATTCAAAATGCAGACAGTGTCCACTTGCAATTTATCAAGGATTTATGTGTACATAAATTAACCAGAAAGCAAAACGAAACATCAATTTGCCGAGCGAGAGACGCAGCTATATCTATTTTCGAAGTGCAGTGCTATCCAATCTGTCTAAAAATACTACGAAATACATCAACTAGAGCTTTCTTGTTGAATACTTATATTGAATCTCGACTAGCTCCTGGATAGTTGCACTAACATGCCATTCTTCCTAAATATGGCTGTGTTTTGTTGTCAGCACATCACTGATGATGAAGACCATACTCCCTCTGTTCATATAGTGAAAAATGTGTAAGGTTGGTACATGGATTTGAAGGCAACTGGGGAGTCTAATAGCGTCTAGAAAGACTTTGGACAACACGGACAAAGAATGGTGTGAAGGCTCCATTTCATAGACTTTTACTGTCCGTTGTTCAGCTGCTACTTATGGATGCCACTTCTGACGCTGCACCTTCACAAAGAGATGTGCTCCTATCGGCTAATTCTAGCAAAGCAGCTTCCCATTTGCCAGATGGTACACCAAAGGCTTTTAGTGAAGGCCTAAGCGTGTTTTTGAAGAGCTTCTTTTGGCCACAACGGGAGCATTTACTCTTCTAAATCTAATTTTAACAGAATATTTCTGCCATCCGATTGGTTCGCTTGAGAACTACAAGATCTGCCCAGTTTCTCTGTGATTGCATTAGAATAATATTAATGTTATCGAGTCTTGCTTTGTCAAGAACGGAAGTACACTCCATTGTATCTGTCCTCCTATTTAATCTTCATCACTCTGCTGAGACAGACTGTGGACGTGCTTAAACTTCTTTACGTAAAGCATATGTACTGTCCATGTTGCCCATGCATTCATCAGCACCGATAGCACAGCAGCACTGTACATCTTCGTTATTTATAGATTAATTCCAATTTGATGTTATTCATTGGTGTAGTCTGTAAATTGTGCTGTTGCCTTTGAAGATCATTGTGTTCACCTTGTGATCAATAACGACGCTCTGGGAAAGTGTACTACCAATGTACGTGAATCTGTTACAAATGTTAGTTTTTCATCAATTGCCTTGCCTTATATAGGGAACTGAGACGCTGGTCCGGTCAGGCACACAACAATTGACCAGGCTGTCGCATCAGGGTCAGGAACAATATACTCACTACGAGTTGCGCCAAGGTCAGGCACAATATACTAAGGAAGATCACAATCTCTTTTCCATGTATCGTTGCAAGGAAACAGGCTGTTTTCGAGGCAGTCTGACTAACGAGATGTGAATCGACGTAATCCCCGTGGTAGTGAGCGTACACAAATGAAGCCAAGCATAACACAACTGTCTGGAGCACCTCAGTCCACCTTCATAAACACGCTCAGCATGTGGAGGAAACTACTACAACCCGCCACGTAACGCTCTTTCAGAGCAAACAAGAGTAAACTTACTCATTGTGGACATTAAACAACAACAACACGAACAACCTTGATATTTTGGTCAGTAAAACATTTGTAACTAGTTGACTGATGCCTGAATTTTGGATTCAACATATCGACTTCAATTTCATATTTTGAACATGCATCGGAGAATCAATCTCGACTATACTATGTACTACAATGCTACAGCAATTAAACAAGGATGATGTCAAAGAGAGAAGAAACAAGCACATATATAAACTGTCTAGATCCCTGGACGAAAAAAAATGAAATGTATCCTATCTAAGCATGTCAAAAATTGGTATGTAGAAATGGTTGTGTATACTGCTAGCAACCTCATAATGTAAAACAAACAACTTCAGAACCCTTACTGGTGTAGAAGTGTTTCTGAGCCATGACAACGAGCAATGTATGAGACTAGGATTTTACAAATGTAGATAGTCTGTACTGATGAAAATAATTTACAGCTCCCTGATTTAGGTCATCCTAAACCAGGCAGGTAGAAAACGGAGAAATGAGTGAGAAACCATGGACTCATCGATAGTTCAGATCATTAGCATGCGGTGAATTTTTTCAAAGGGAACTAGTTTCGAGACACCTTTCATTTTTGGACTAAAGAGGAATACTCTTTATATAATTTACAATATGTAGCTCCCCAACGACATTTGTACTGGTCACAGTTTTCGCTGTTTTATATCAACCGAAGAACACTATTTAGAAATTTAATAAACAAACAAATATATTACGAGGCGTGTTCAAATGAAACCGGACCTAACTGCACTAACTGAACAAACGTAGGATGCGCATGATGACTAATAGTTTCTTCAGCAGACCGTTGAAAACATGGCGGGTGTGATACGGAATCCGTCCAGAGTTGATCAGCGAGTGGTGATTCGGTTTCTAGCAAGGATGTCGACCAGTTGACCTTCATCGCGGAATGTATGAGGACAAAAGTGCGGCGAGCGTAAGCTCCGGCGACGGTCTATCCCAATTGATGCATACATTTTTGGCGATGGCATCTTCTGACGCAACAATATGCGCCTGAGCAGGTCTCAAATGATCTTTCGTTAACTCACGTCCTTCTTTAAACATCGTTGTCCAGTTCTTCACTGTTGTCTTCGACACACTTTTGTCACCATTCACTGCCTGCATTCTGCGATGAATGTCAACTGGTCGACATCCTTCAGAATTTAAATATTCTGGTTCACCCGAAAGTTTTTCATTTAGTTATTCCAGATAGGTGTGATTGGGTCTTTTCGTGACGCATCTGGGCTGTTTGAAAATGAATAATATCACAAAATCAATTACTATTTCACACTCTCGGATCTGTTTTGAGCAGCGCACAAGACCAACAGTAGTCTCTTTCAAGATTTGCATGCAGTTCATAATTTTAAGAAGTAGAATGCTGTTTTGAAATGACGCTGTATAGTCTTTCCGTTTTGTTTTAACAAGAATGTCTAGAGTTGGACTGTCTTTCGTTATTTGTTGCTGATTTTCTTAAAAACTGAAGGCTCCAAACGAAACTGTGAATAATCGCTCGACATGCGATATGTACTGTTACACCCGCTGAGCTATTTACACTAACTCTGCTACTTGTCTCTGGCAAACTATATTGTGAAGGAACCGTGTTCAAATTCGAGTCCCCTTCCTTTTTTTACATTTGAAAAACTGTGAAACTATATTGACAATAGAACGCTTTAACACTTCACAAGATATCTTTCATGAACGGAACAATTATATACGCGTAATAACCCCAACACTCCCACTTATAAGAATCAAACGAAAATTATTTTTAATTATCACAGAACGCCTAGCGGTTAGCATATGTCTTATATCACAGAGAAACTAGGAACGCTTCAGCTTGTCCTTTACCCGGAGAGAACATATAACACTCGAGCGCTTTCGATGCCGTTGGTGTGGCAAATGGTGGAATATCGTGGAGTATTGTGACTCAAATTGAGACTCAGATAGTCAGGAAATATAATTCTGTTTTTCAATATTTTTATTTTTAGCATTTATATCCCCTGGAAATTTAACTCACAATAGCTTGACTAACATTTCTGCGGACTAGACTAGTCCTTCTAGTTCACTGACCGCACTCGACTTGTCCAGGCACAGTTTAACAGTATCAACACGCTATATTAAAGTTCAACTACCACAGGGTCGTTGTGGAAATTATTAGAAATATATAACTCTCGTTGTCCGAAATCAGTAGGTCAAAAGAAAGTTAACTGCATAACCTAGACACAAACAGAATGCTATGAATTGAATTATCAATAAAAGTTTATTTCTAGAAGAATTACTGTTCACATTTGAAGATTGCTCCGGCTAAGTAGACTTCTGGAGAGATGTTATTCTACAATGTGATCCGATTGCTTGGGACTGAGATAAATATATATGGGCAGTTAAAGTGATCAAGGGTCAGTTATTCAAAGACCATGAAGTACGTTTAATGAGGAGATGTCCAGAGGAATTATAGTTTTGTTATTTTTGGATGGGTAGAGTACTTTGAAGAAAAATTTAAACAATAGGTAACAATCAATACAGGACGCTGTTGCTCCAAGTTGGATGAAGTGATTATCTTTCCTTAGCAGAGATAGAAAAAGGACGAGATGCATCAATGTGTTCGGTATGGACTAGAGCGGAGTGGACAGTCAAATCAGATCTTGACCACATAACTAGTGGAGACTGTAGCAGTCTGTGTGAGCGTCAATCAGAGATCTTGACAGACTGGCCGACTGGTGGCCTGCAACGGGTGATGTGTGACTAATGACGTGTGACAGAATACTCGAACTTGACTGATTGACTTGACAAACTGTGTATGGTGATAGCACCCTCCTAATGTTGAAAAGATTGGGAACTATTACTTACAGAGCACAAGAAGTATTATTTGAGTAGACTGCTGTTAAAAGGGAACTGTATTGATGATCCTGTTCTTCAAAGAAAACGCAGTGGAGAAAAATGATAAAAACTAACCGTAGACGATGATGCCGATGAAAGGTCAGACATTCCTAAGTAAAAAGATTGTAAACTTAACAGCTGTTAATAAATCATGGTAAATAATGTTACCACTCACCACTTGAGCAGAACGTCTTACAGGTTCCAATGATTGCCAAATGAGGTTTCTGGCCAATTTAAACATGTCTGATACCTTCAGTTCAAGGTCACATAGATTTGGGCCACTGCGGACTTTAGCTTACTTATTCATGTATTATATGTTGCAGATGTAAATACTTTTCTTAACATTTTTTTTTCTAATTTGCAAGATCTATAACGACCTCGGCCCTCGTACATGATAGGTATGAAATATTAAACGGACGTTTCATTTCAATCCTTCTTTTCTCTTTTTTTTTCTTTTTCTTCTTCTTCTTCTTCTTGTTCGTCTTCTTATTCTACTTTCCTCTTCTCCTCCAACTTTTCGTTCACCATGTCTTCTTCTGACGTACATAAATAAAAGTTGCTGGGGTAGAGAGTTCTTCAAGGTTCCCAAACAGTTTGATGTCTAGGTTGGTTTCCGTGTGCCAGTATTACATCGGTTCTCTAAGCATATTCGCTAGGAGTCTTGTTAAATATGTTAGGCTGTCTCTGCTTCTCGCCTACAGGCACACGTGAGTTGTAGGACCCATTTGGGCCTGTGTAAGTGACTATCCAATCCGTTATGTGTCTGTTTTAACGACTTGAGGTACGTTACATAAACACATCCTTGTGACATTTTCACTGCATGTAGATGTTCTGTAATGTTACATAGACCGACATCATTATATTCCAGGCAAACCCATATATGGTACGTTTCTTTCAGCGTTATTAAGAAGTATCGAGCGTTTGTCCAAGTGTTTCTACACACAAAAACGGCTATTTAATCTACCACCGTTGCAATCTTGTGGTATAAAACAATAAAATCTAATCCATTTACTGGGACCGACACATAATCTTTCGGCTCTGGCAATAATAAAGCTTAACATGCGCAGAATAAAATATCGCGGGTGTCTCTTGGACTTTATCAATAGCAGCATACAACTATATGTGTACATACATTAACCAGCAAGCTAGGGAAAACTTCATTCTACCTCAAATGCCAGTTGCTGAAAGAGACCGAGCTGCTATTGATCTGTATGAATTATAGTGATATCAGCTCATTCTTGGCTGCAGAATCCTACAGCAAGCGGAAAAATTCAAAAGAATCATGGACCACCCGATGGACGCTACAGGCTAAAAAGGTAAAGTTTTACAGTCCAGACAAAAGAAAAGATTAAAAACAATGCTGCACTTTTAAACGAAAAAATAAAACAAATACCAGCATGATCCATCCGCTGCCTCTGGAAAGGAAGACCGTTCCGTGATATTATTTGCAATATCCCCAACATCGAAGACAAAAAGACACAAACAGAGGAACAGAAAAAAACACATAGTTACAAATTACATCAACCAAAAATTTCCACCCACAGCCTGGACGCACGCCTATACGGATGGCTCAGCCAAAGATACCATTGGAAACGGGGGACGAGGCATCACTATAAAACTAAAAAGCAAAGAATACTCAGCAACATTTGCCACTGGGAGACGCTACAGCAATTTCAGTGCCGAATGCAGTGCCCTGAGACAAGCAGCTGAAATCCTTATAGACCATAAGGAGCAGGCAGAAAAGAAAGTGGTCATTTTCACAGACGCCCTCGCAGTGTTAATGGCGCTCAAGAACCAGCACAAAAATGAACTCGGTGATCTGGCAGACTCGCTCGAACGCCTGTCCCATTGCTTCAAAAAAAGCACAGTCCAGTGGATACCAGCCCACTGCAACATTCCAGGCAACGAGGAGGCGGACAGACTCGCCAGAGAGGGAGGAATGCTGCAGCAGGGTGATACAGAAATCACATACAATGAGACAAAAGCATTTATCAGGGCAACGTACAGTGCAAAATGGAAAAAAGACCACCCTGGCTACATAGAAAATGAGGCCTACCATCAACACTCCAGGCGAGACCAGGTGATAATTCTCCGGCTACGCACAGGTCACAACAGACTTAGATGCCATCTGTACAACAAGTTCAAGATTGGCACAACAGCCCCGATGAAGGCAGAACGTATTTTGCAGTCCTATCCACTGTATACCGACAAAAGAAGTAGCATTTGGCAACAGCCAGTGTCCTTCCACGAGAAGCTGTACGGAAGCGCACAGAGCCTTGAGTCGACTGCTGCCTTCGTTAGAGTCATTGAAGTTGAGGTCTGAAGATGAACGAGGAAGAAGAAGAAGATTCTTGACACAAGAAGACATAAATAAACTGTAATTCCCGTATTTAATATTTATATAATCTTTTGATTCGTTCCTCGTTTGTTGCACTGATAAGATATTCTTTTTTAAATAATACTTTAGCAATGATACAGCGGAGGTTAAAAACAATAAATGAAAAGCTATAGCAAATGCACGATGAACAAGCACAGTGAAAGAAAGTGTTTATTCCAGGAAGCAAACAAAGACTGAAGTATTCTAAGCATGTCGAAAAAAGGCAGATTAAGAAGGTTGTGTCTGAAACTAGCAGCCTCATAAATTAGAACATATTGCTACAGAAACCATTATTTCAAGAATACATTGAGTAATGTGGATCAAACTTACGCTAGATGGCAACGGTACCGGTGTTCGTATACTCCAGAGGGCGCGTAGTAGAGACAAGCGAAAGAAACTGAACAAGAACAATGATGCTATTGGAGGGGAAAACATGGACAAATGTAGCAACTGTTAACTTACCATGAATACATCAAACAGGAAGGCACATATCGGCACCACTCAGCAGAATATATAACAGCACCACTGATAATCAAATGTTGCAACTGGCCATGCTGACATGGGCCATTTAGACTGTTTCTGTTATATCGACCTCCGACCTTTGAGAAATCCAGCCTACGTGCACGTTACATGTAACATATTGTAAGCCTTTTTCAAGACAGGGTGTCACCTTCACTTGTGTTTTGATAAAGTCGTGGTATGCAGTGTGATATAGGCTTAATCTGACCGTCATCGCTACACTTAGATTCTCAACGCTATGCATTGTCGAGTGTACCTCTTAAGTATGTCTATATAAAACAACGTTAGTGTTATCTGTCACTGTTGCAGTCTAGCAGCAAGGTTGTTATCTAAAAAATGTTGTATTTAAAAAAAAATGGATTCATTAAAAGCAATTCGAAATAACAACTTATAAAGAAACATATATACATGTAATCAATTAAAAAGAATAGCAGACGTTGTATCAACTTTAGTGAAACGTTGACTTTTAATGCTGTAATTGTAGATAGATACACAATAAACTATTGCACGAATCTTTCAGTGGGGCAAACATTTAATGTTTAGTTGGATATTTTAAATTTTTAAATTTTGAATATTGCTAATTCTGCATAAAGAATATTTCAAAGAAGTTTTCAACCTGGAAGGTACATTGAATTGAATTAATTCCACCACGATACATAGACCAAACATGAACTATCAATACTGTGACACAAAATCGAAGCAGCCTTAAAGATTAGTGAACGAAACAAATCACCAAGTGCGGATGGAATAACAGCGGAAGCAATTCGAGATTGCGACGAGATAGGAGTCAACTGACTGAGTTTAATTTTTACAGGATCCTGGAGAGACAGAATTCTCATCAGACTGGTAAAAGACCATAATAGTATCGATTTGGAAAAAAGAGAAACAAAAGCAACTGCGAAGCAAAGAGGTATTTGGATTTTGAGCCACAAGGGCACAATGTTGCGTAACAATTTTAGAATAAAGAATTATGTTCAAAATAGAACCGCAATAAAGTAATGTGCAATTTGGATTAAGAAAGGCGATGGGATGCACAGTTGCTTAGTTCAGCCTTAGACAAGCGAGCGAAAGAACAATAAAATATGACAAACTAAACTCACCCTTCATAGATCAGGAGAAGGTTTTCCAATTTAGTGGACAGACGTTCCCTCTTTTGTGTAGAGTATGCTATATGGTTTAAAGCCCTTTACAGCTGACGTTTCCCTTCTTGTGTAGAGTGTGTTGTATTGTTTAGCGACCTTTGTAGGTGACATTTCCTCTCTTGTGTGGTGTGTGTTGTGTTGTTTGGTGATCTTCGTAGCTGAAGTTTCCTTTCTTCTTCTTCTTCTTCTGCGTACACAGTCAGACAGTAACCATTATTTTCTCGAAAAAAGCGGCGGTCATCCTGAGACTCTCGCCACTACCATAGAGCTTGTCTTGCAGTTCCACTGGCAATGGCCACATCTGCTCTCTCTGATCCTCGTATGTCGGGCAGTTCTGCAGCAGATGTTCAGTGGTCATTTTACCAGTACCGCACGGGCATTCGTCGGTACACCCTATCTTCAATTTGTTGAATAGGTGGTACCTCAGTCTGTTGTGGCCAGTGCGAAGTCTGAAGACAACGACCTGCTCTCTTCGGTTCAACTGGTAATAGGCATCGTTTTTGGTGTAACCAGTATGTTCGGTTTCCCATTTGGTCATGTATCTGGCTTTGATAAGCCGTTTTGACTCTTCGTACGTCATACTGGTATCTGTTTGTGGTAGCCTTGCACCTTCTTTTGCCAGTCTGTCTGCCTCCTCGTTGCCTTGGATGTTGCAGTGTGACGGAACCCACTGTACCACTACCCTTTTTGGTGCGGACTGCTGGCACAGTTTGCAGAGTGCTGCTCTTAAGTCATTAAGCTCAGTGTTTTTCTGGCTTTTTAGCGCTGTGACTACCTCGAGAGCATCTGTCAGCAGGACTATATGGCTCTCATTTTCACTGTGTGTTAACATTTCTTCCACTGCCGCCCTCAGTGCCTCTGCCTCTGCTCTGAAATTGCTTGTGTACTTACCAGTAGCGAATGACAGTGTTATTTTTCTGCCATTTGGTAGGTTCAGGAATGCTCCTGCCCCTCCGTTCTGTGTAGTGTTTGTTACAGAACCGTCGGTGTATGCATGGGTCCAGTCCATGCTTGGGTAGCTTTTCGCTATGAAGCTTAGGGTAGTGTCTCTCCTTTCTTTTTCACTCTGGCAGTTTTTGTTTGCAATACCTGGTATATTTTCTACCACCTCTCGAAATATATCCTGCCTCCAAGTAGGTTTTCGTACAGTAGTGATGGGTTTTGGTGTTGTTAGTGCGTTTATGGGATCTTCGTGCATCTTTGCTTTGGCTATTTCTGCAAAGTTTCTCCGCTTTAGTTTCCCATTTCCCAAATTGTTTAGTCTCTGGTACATTGGATGGTCCGTCAGTCTTCTGAGTTTCTCTGACTGCAGCTGGGCTCTGCAGTCTCTTCTATCGGTCATGGATTGCAATTTTGTAATATTTTCAAGTTCTACAATTGGCGTTGACTTCATGCCACCTGTTTTAATTCTCATGGCTTGGTTTTGAAGTTTGTTAACTTTATCGAAGTTCGCCTTCGCTGCGGTTGTCCATGCCGCAATGCCATACTCGAGAACTGGTCTCACTCTTCCAGTGTACAGTTTCTTTAGTATGCCTTCGTCTGCTCCCCAGCTTGTGCCAGCAAGTTTCCTCATGATCGCCATTCTTTCTCTGGCTTTCATTCGGTTTCTCTCAATCTGACTTTGCCATGTCATGCGCCGATCAAATGTGACTCCCAGATAGGTTGGGTTGTCGTTTGGCTGCAGGATTTTGCCATTCAGACTTAATTTGGTACTTTGGGGTTTTAATGAGAGCGAGAATATTGTGCACGTGGTTTTCTCCTCGTTTATTTTGACCAGCCATGAGTTCGCCCACTCTTCCAGCGATGTTAGGGCCGTCTGCATCCGATTTCTTGCTATGTTGAGATTCTTTTCAGAGGTCCACATAGCCAGATCGTCTGCAAACATTGAGCTATGGACTCTTCTTGGTATATTCTCTGTAATATCGTTTATATATACCAGGAAGAGTGTGGGTGACAATACTCCCCCTTGGGGTACTCCCTGCTCGAGTGTCACCTTTTTGCTCATCTGCCCTTGTACTTGGACTCTGGCCGTTCTTTGTTTGAGGTAGTGGTTGATCCACTTGTACATCTTCCCACAGACATCACTTCTTCTTAGCTTGACTCTAAGTCCATCCTTCCAGACTTTGTCAAATGCCTTTTCCAGATCCACCCAAACAGCTACTGTGTGTTTCTGTGCCTGGTAGGCATCTTCTATCTCCTGGGCTATGAGGATGACCTGGTCCTCAGTGGATCTGTGCTGTCTAAAGCCGGCTTGCTGTGGAATTAGTATTCGTTTTTCTTCCAGATGCCACATCAGTCTGGTGTTTATCATCCGTTCCATCAGCTTGCCGACACAGCTCAGTAGGCTTATGGGCCTGTATCCATTTGGATCTGTTTTGTCCTTCCCTGTTTTTGGTACTGGTACCAGTATTGCATCTTTCCATGCCTGGGGTACAATACCCCTTTTCCAGCTTTGGTTCAGGACTGATAGTAGTTTCTTCTTCGCTGTTTGGCCCAGCCCCATCAGCATTTCGTTTGTTATCCCGTCTTTTCCGGGAGATTTCCTTTTCTTTAGTGTTCTCATAGCCTCTTCCATTTCGCGCATTGTTAGTTTGGCCATCATGTGCTCTTCAGGAGCCGTATTTATGTTTTCGTGTCCCTTTAGCTCTTCGCTAATGTATGTATGCTTATCTGCAGGGACCTCGATGTGGTTTGCTCTGGCATAGTGATCGACAAAGGCGTTTGCGGCTTTCTTACCTGTGATCAAGTTCTCGCCCTGCTTGATAGTAATTTGTTTATTTGACGGGGTTTCGTCATTCATGGCTCTGACTAGCTTCCATAGCTTGTTCCCTTCTTTGTCCAGGTTCAGACTTTCCGTTTTATTTTTCCAACTTTCTCTTGCTGTTTGCTTGAGAGTGTGTTTGTACTTCGCCGCGGCGGCTTTGAGGGCGATGTTTGCCTCCATGGATTTTTCTCGTTCTGCCATGTTCCTAGCATTTGTTACTGCATCTTCCACTTTCTGTAACTCATCATTCCAGTAGGGCTTATAGTTTTTCCTAGCTCCTCTTGGGATGGTTTCAGTGGCGGCTTGCATTATTGCCTTGCTTAGGCTCTCCACCATGGGCTTCATTTTGGTGTTTCGTGTGTTGATGGTTTCACACAGCCCATCTGTCAGGTTGCAAATCTGTCCCAGTCGGCTCGTTTGTAATTCCAACGTGGGAGCGGTTTTGTTTCCTGTGGGCCTACTTCCATGTCAAGGGTTAGCCTGATCGGCCTGTGGTCGCTACCTGCCAGTTGGTTTAGCACCTGGCGGTCTATTTTATAGTGTATGTCCTGTGTGGAGAAGGCCAAATCTGGGGTCGAGGTGGTATGCCATGTTCTTGAATAGAAGCTAGGGCTATCCTCCGGCCTATTGATTAGGGAGAGATTTGCATCTATCTCCCAATCTTCCACTTCGTCACCTCTGCTGTCTGTGTCAGAGTATCCCCATCTCTCCGAGTGGCTGTTGAAATCTCCAACTACTATGCAGTTGGAGTCTCTGACCTCCATACTCGAGAGCGATAGGTCTCTGTTTGGTGGTCCGTACAGATTGAAAATGCGGAGCTTCGTCTCTTGAGCCATTATGTCAACTCCTACAATTTCTGCTTGTCCGGTGTGATTGACAGGTACCGCGCTACTCGGTATGCTGTTTCGGGTCAGTATCAGGACCCCTCCTTTGTGGCCTTCTCTATCTAGACGGAAGGTCTGGTATCCTCTGATTGAGAATTTATGGTTATTGTTGAGGTGCGTTTCCTGGATACATGCCACGTCAATCTTACCTTCATGCAGGTGGTGTGTTAGGGAAAGTTTTTTGTTAATGACTCCCTCCGCATTCCACTGTAGTATTTTGAGGGTCTTGAGGTTTTGGCCAATAGACGTTGCCCCATAGCCATGTGCCTTGACTACACGACACATGGGTGGGTGACCACCAGTAGTCAAGGGTGGGCCCCTTCGAGGCGTGAGGCCCGGCGCTATCGCTGCCTGGCGGGTCTCCTCAGGATGAGCGCCATACGTTTTTCTAATAGGTTGTACTGCCATCATACTGTGATTTACGTTGCACTGTTTTGTTAGGCTTGCGGCCCCGTGCATCCGATTTTAACAGGCGTTTCTGTAGGGATGCCCTCCTTAGCCTTTGGCTGTCCCCAGCCTATCTGCAAGGCAGCAGTTGTTTACGATTAGAGTTTTCTCTCTTATGGAAGTTGTCTTACCAGACTATCGAGTCTTCACTACTCGTGTCTATAGGGTGCAACGATGATATGTGATGATATATGAGATGGACTGGTTTACCCGGAAGAGAGGCAGTCCAGTGTGTCTGTATCCCAGGATCGTCACGTCCTGCCAGGAACGTAGCATTTGCATGTGAGTGGGGTACCTCTTTTTCTCTTTATTTTCTTGGCTTCTATGCAGGGATGGTACGCCTAGCATTCCCCGCCACCTGGGGTGTTGACACAGTGGGGCAGGTGTGCAATGTCCGCTGGTCTGCATCTCTTCTGCGTCCAGCATGATAGTTATATGGCTGATAACGTACAGAGGTAGATATCGTAGCCGGAGTGCATTCAGCCAGGGGACAAGCCTGGTAATGTCACAGAGATGTTGTTCGCCTGGTGGGCGGACAACTCTCATGGTCAGTGGTTGAGTCTTGACAGTTCACAGTGAGGTGGCTGCTCTACTGTTTTCGACACCCCGACCAGGTACTAAGTCTTTGGTTGGTGTTTTCGCACCCCATCGCCGTTTAGGGTGAGTATCAAGCAGTTGTCCGCCCGCTTTGATTGGCGGGCGGCAAGGACCTCTTCCTGTGGCTCTACCTGATAGGGCTGGGGCGCAAGCCCCAGGCCCCGAGCATGTAGGAGCCTCCCATTGCAGTGGTGCTGAGATTTTGGGCGGGATTGCGGCTTACAAGGGTTCGGCCGTAGTCCCCCACATGGTAGCCTCGCGCCCTTGGCTTATCAGCCTGGTACGTGGACCAAAGTGTCTGCGGCTCCTCTCGATATGAGCTGGTTTTCCGTAGCAACGCCCTGTCATTTGTAGGGTAAAACTGACCTGTCTTCAGATGATCTATTTCCAGCACCCGTTCACTATTTGGTCAGACGAATTTATTGAGGGCTTTTGTTTGTCAATGACCAGGTATTTGAAATCTGCGGTTTCTGCAGAGTTAAACACGATTTCCGTAGCGTTCTTTCATTTGAGTGTTTGAGAGCTGACTTGTCATCCGTGAGTCTAATACCAGCGTACGTTCATTATTAGACCCAAACGGCAGTGCTCTCGATTTGTCAGTTGTTCTACAGTATTGGCGTGTTCAGTCAAATTACGCCGCAGGTTCCACACCTGGTGGTACCCTTCCGTCAATTCCCTTAGCGAGACAATCAAGTACTTTTTGATAGTCATTCTGCAGTATTGGCGTGTTAAATTAACTTAGGTCTCAGGCTCCACTCCTGAAAGTGCTCTTCCGTCAATTCCTTTAAGTTTCAGCTTTGCAACCATACTTCCCCCGGAACCCAAACACTTTGGTTTCCCGGAAGCTGCCCGCAGAGTCATCGAAGCAACTCCTGCGGATCGCTAGTCAGCATCGTTTATGGTCAGAACTACGATGGTATCTGATCGTCTTCGCGCCTCTGACTTTCGTTCTTGATTAATGAAAACATTCTTGACAAATGCTTTCGCAGTAGCTCGTCTTGCGGCGATCCAAGAATTTCACCTCTAACGCCGCAATACGAATGCCCCCGTTTGTCCCTGTTAATCATTACCTCCAGTTCCGAAAACCAACAAAATAGAACCGAGGTCCTATTCCATTATTCCATGCACCATTATTCAGGCAGCCGAGGCCTGCTTTGAACACTCTAATTTTTTCAAAGTAAACGCGCCAGCCACCCAGGACGCTCAGCGAAGAGCACCCGTGGGAGAGAGCCGGCAGACGGTAGGGCAGGAGACAACGGGCAGTGAACCGGCGCGAGCCGGACCGCCCGCCTGCGCCTGAGATCCAACTACGAGCTTTTTAACTGCAACAACTTTAATATACGCTATTGGAGCTGGAATTACCGCGGCTGCTGGCACCAGACTTGCCCTCCAATAGATCCTCGTTAAAGGGTTTAAAGTGTACTCATTCCAATTACGGGGCCTCGAAAGAGTCCCGTATTGTTATTTTTCGTCACTACCTCCCCGTGCCGGGAGTGGGTAAGTTGCGCGCCTGCTGCCTTCCTTGGATGTGGTAGCCGTTTCTCATGCTCCCTCTCCGGAATCGAACCCTGATTCCCCGTTACCCGTTACAAACATGGTAGGCATGTCACGTACCATCGACATTTGATAGGGCAGACATTTGAAAGATGCGTCGCCGGCACATGAGGCCATGCGATCAGCACAAAGTTATCCAGAGTCACCAGTGGGGACGCCGCAACCCCGCGAGGGGAAACGACGATTGGTTTTGAACTAATAAAAGCGCTCTTTCCGCGAGGGTCGGAGCTTGGTAAGCATGTATTAGCTCTAGAATTGCCACAGTTATCCAAGTAGGATCGTGTCATCTAAGGAACCTCGACTGATTTAATGAGCCATTCGCGGTTTCACCGTGAGACAGTGTGAACTTAGACATGCATGGCTTAATCTTTGAGACAAGCATATGACTACTGGCAGGATCAACCAGATATCTGTCGGAGACGTACGTACAGCACACACCGGTCGGCGGAGGAAGGGTGTGTTTTTGTAAAAAGCCTCACTGGGACGGCCGCAGGGACCGACTGACGGGACGGACGGAGGGTTGTTCCACCCGTCCCTCACTCCGTCGACCTAGGACCGCCTGACAGGGGCCTCCCACACGCACCAGACGACCGACCGACCGGGCTCGCTCGAGGAGGGATGGCAGCGCTCTGTGCAGAACGGATCCCAACGACCTCGGCGACGAATTTCACTGGGACTAGAGACACAATTTGGCCTGCCGGCCTGCCCTTCTCCGTAGGGAGAACGCAGGGCCTCGCGAGGCAACGATTCCTGCTTTCCATTTGCCGGTCACAAGCTCTTTGCGAGAGTCGGACCACCAGCGAGACGTACTGTCGAGCTCTGCTATAAGCCTTAGATAAATCACCACGGACGGACCACGTTTCCTGATACGGACCAGACTAGCGCACCTCGGTGGAGGAGCCACTACCACAAACCGCACCCAATTCGCACTACGGGGAAAGTCAGGCGAGCGTTTTCCGCAAGCCCGCGCTATCGCTCCGCCTGGCGGGACTGAGATCGCTTTACGAACACTGGTTGAAATTGAGTCACTGCTGCTGTTACAATCCCTACCACCACCACTACTATTACTATCCCTACCACTATCACCACCACTACTACTACAACTGCTCCTAATACTATTGCTATTACTGAATATAGCTACTACTTTTACAAGTACTACACCTGCTACTACTTCTGCCGCTGCTGTTACTACTATTGTTACTACTACTATTACTACTGCTACTAACAACTACTACTACTACTACTGCAACTGCTACTACCACTTCTACTTTTACTACAACCACTGCTACTACTACTACCACTAGCACTTCTGCTGCTACACTACTACTACTACAACTGCTGCAACTACTACAACAAGAAGAACTTTCCCTACCATCACTACTGCTGCAACAACTACTACTACTACTACCACTAGCACTACTACCACTACTGCTATTACAGTGGATCTCCGCACACTCAAAGATACAAGGCAATGAGGATGCAGTTACCAGGAGATATTTTGTATGTATGTATGTGTGTGTATGTATATGTATATATATATATATATATATATATATATATATACATACATCACAGCTTCATTTATTACATAAATACCAAAGAAACTTTTATAGAATTCTCCACACTGCGTTTCACACATCTAGTGCACATACACATAGCTCTAACACTATCTCTTAAGATTTCTGTCCACTTACTAATCTATAAAGACATGTGGTGGAAATGCACGTATGTTGGTCTTAATAACCCAGAGTTTGATCCTGTGGTCAATATCTCGCAACCTATGCTGTTTCAAACTTTAATTCTGCCTGTTCTAAACTACTCAGCGCTTCAGCTCACAATTCGGCTACTTGAAGAATGAAAAATGAATGTGACCATATAGATCTACAAAGATCCTGAAGTGTTTCTGTAGAGGCTCTACGAGAGGCAGTGGTTGCAATTGGCACTCTCACTTATGTTGAGCTAATGATCTGCTTTTGCTCTTGTCCTGGGAGATTTGACCTCTTTCCCGCATCTTTCTGAATAATTAATTTGCTCAGAACTCACTTGGGTAAATCTGTATCTCTGTCCCTTCCATTTCTCTGTGGGTCGATCGACTGTTACATGTTTCTTGATGTCTAGTTTTCTAGTGGGCAACCGGAGAATGATCTCAGATACTGGAGATAATCGAATACCCAGAAGGATACCTGCATGTTCATTGAGATAGTGAAGGTGGTTTTCTGGCGTCAGATCCTCTCACACTTTCTCTATGAATAATTACTTTGCTCAGAATGGACTCTCGTTCTTAATGGACACGCTTTCTTGACTCCGACCAATCACCATTATGTATCACTATTTATCTGAGACAAGGATCTGATGCCAGAAAACCTACTTTCCTCAAATCGCAATCTCAATGAATGCGCTGACTCACATAGATGTGTTAATCTTGGTTTTCCATAATCTCCAGTGTTTGAGCTCATTTTCCGGTTGCCTGCTGAACTGTTACGTGTTTCTTGAAGGCTAGTTGTCATTTGTCTTGATTAAGAGAGGATATGGGGTAGGTCTCTCGCCTCCGCGATTGACTCTCATCCAGTATCTGTACAGCGATCTCAGTCCCGCCAGACGGAGCGATAGCGCGGGCTTGCTGAAAACGCTCGCCCGCCTCTGCCCGACCATGTAGCGGGGCGAAATTTGTGTCGTACCGCTTGCAACTGTGGCCTGTATCGAGAAACTTTGACAGTCAGTGGTGCTTTTTCGAAGGCTTATAGCAGACCTCGACAGTTCGTCTCGCTGGTGGTCAGACTCTCGCAAAGAGCTTGTGACCGGCAAATGGAAAGCAGGAATCCTGCCTAAAGGCCATGTCCTCGCCTGACCAACCCTCGAGAGAAGGGCAGGCCGGCAGGCAAAATTCGTCTGCAGTCCCTGTGAAATTCATCGGCGGGGCCGTTGGGATCGGTTCTGCACATAGCGCTGCCATCCCTCCCCGAGCGAGCCCGGTCGGTTGGTCGTCTGGTGTGTGTACGGGCCCCTGTCAGGCGGTCCTAGGTCGACGGAGTGAGGGACGGAACAACTGCCCGTCCGTCAGTCGGTCCCTGCAGCCGTCCTAGTGAGGCTTTTTACACATCCGGCGTTAGAGGTGAAATTCTTGGATCGCTGCAAGACGAGCTACTGCGAAAGCATTTGTCAAGAATTTTCTCATTAATCAAGAACGAAAGTCAGAGGCGCGAAGACGATCAGATACTGTCGTAGTTCTGAACATAAACGATGCCGACTAGCGATCCGCAGGAGTTGCTTCGATGACTTTGTGGGCAGCTTCCGGGAAACCAAAGTGTTTGGGTTCCGGGGGAAGTATGGTTGCAAAGCTGAAACTTAAAGGAATTGACGGAAGGGCACCACCAGGAGTGGAGCATGCGGCTTAATTTGACTCAACTCGGCCAACACTGAAATGATTGACAGGCCGAGAGCACTTTCGATGGGTCCAATATGGGACGGGTGCTGGAATTAGACCCTCGAAAATCTTGGGCTATGCTATCGGTGGCTTGACTGTCTCGCATCCAGTGTTCGATAAAGGAATTGACGGAAAGGCACCACTAGGAGTGGAGCATGTGGCTTAATTTGACGCAACACGCCTACACTGTAAAATGACTGACAGACTGAGAGCACTCTCGTTGGGTCTAATAGGGAACGTGTGCTGGTATTAGACCCACGGAAGACAGGTCAGTTGTACTCTCCTAATGAAAGAGCGTCTGCTACGGTAACCCTGCTTAACCCTACATAAATTGCAGGTTTCAGACACGTGGTCATTGACTGACTAAAAAGCCCTCTATTGATGCTTTGGGTCTAATAGTGAACAGGTGCTGGTATTAGACCCTCGGAAGACAGGTCAGTTTTACCTTACTAATGACAGGGCGTTGCTACGGTAGTCCTACTCAACTCGAGATGAATCGCAAATCGCAGACATTTGGTCCACGTGCTAGGCTGATAAGCCAACGGCGCGAGGCTACCATAGGGGGGATTACTGCCGAACGCCTCTAAGCCGGAATCCCGCCCTAAATCTCAGCACCACTGCGATGGGAGGCTATGATAGGGTTGGGACCTGGGGCTCGTGTCCCAGCTCGACCCTGCGAGCCGCAGAAAGAGGTCTCTGCCGTCCGCCGATCAAAGCGGGCGGGAAGCTGCCCAACATTCACCCCATACGGCAATGAGGTGTGAAACCACTAGTAGAAGACTTAGTTCTCGGTCGGGGTGTCATAAGCAGTAGAGCAGCCACCTCACTGCCAACTGTTGAGACGCAACCCTTGATCATGAGATATGTCCGCACACCAGGCGAACAACATCTCCGTGCCATTACCAGGCTTGTCCCCTGGTTAAATGCACTCCTTCGAGAGGAATCGCAGGTCGCTGACATTTGGTCCACTTGCTTAGCTGATTAGCCAATGGTGCGAAGCTACCACCTGAGGGACTACGGCCAAACGCCTCTAAGCCAGAATACCACCGTAAATCCTTTAACGAGGATCTATTGGAGGGCAAGTCTGGTGCCAGCAGCCGCGGTAATTCCAGCTCCAATTGCGTAAATTAAAGTTGTTGCAGTTAAAAAGCTCGTAGTTGGATCTCAGGCGCAGGCGGGCGGTCCGGCTCGCGCCGGTTCACTGCCCGTTGTCTCCTGCCCTACCGTCTGATGGCTCTCTCCCACGGGTGCTCTTCGCTGAGCGTCCTGGGTGGCCGGCGCGTGTACGTTGAAAAAATTAGAGTGTTCAAAGCAGGCCTCGGCTGCCTGAATAATGGTGCATGGAATAATGGAATAGGACCTCGGTTCTATTTTGTTGGTTTTCGGAACTGGAGGTAATGATTAACAGGGACAAACGGGGGCATTCGTATTGCGGCGTTAGAGGTGAAATTCTTGGATCGCCGCAAGACGAGCTACTGCGAAAGCATTTGTCAAGAAAGTTTTCATTAATCAAGAACGAAAGGCAGAGGCGCGAAGACGATCAGATACCGTCGTAGTTCTGACCATAAACGATGCCGACTAGCGATCCTCAGGAGTTGCTTCGTTGACTCTGCGGGCAGCTTCCGGGAAACCAAAGTGTTTGGGGTCCGGGGGAAGTATGGTTGCAAAGCTGAAACTTGAAGGAATTGACGGAAGGGCACCACCAGGAGTGGAGCCTGTGGCTTAATTTGACTCAACACGGCCAACACTGAAATGATTGACATGCCGAGACCACTCTTCTGGGGTCTAAGATGGAACTGGTGCTGGATTTAGACCCCCAGAAATCTGGGGCTATGCCCCCTGTGGCCCGGTTTGGTCTACATCCAGTATCCAGTGTCCTGAAAAAGGAATTGACGGAAGAGCACTTTCAGGAGTGGAGCCTGAGGCTCAAATTAACTTAACACGCCAATACCGCAGAATGACTATCAAAAAGTACACCTTCGTGGGGTCAAATAGAGAACATGTGCTGGAATTAGACCCTCGAAAATCTGGGGCTTCCCCCTAAGAAACTTGATTGTCTCGCTAAGGGAATTGACGGAAGGGCACCACCAGGTGTGGAACCTGCGGCTTAGTTTGACTGAACACGCCAATACTGTAGAACAACTGACAAATCGAGAGCACTGCCGTTTGGGTCTAATAATGAACGTACGCTGGTATTAGACTCACGAATGACAAGTCAGCTCTCAAACACTCAAATGAAAGAACGCTACGGAAATCGTGTTTAACTCCACAGAAACCGCAGATTTCAAATACCTGGTCATTGACAAACAAAAGCCTTCAATAAATTCGTCTGACCAAATAGTGAACGGGTGCTGGATATAGATCATCTGAAGACAGGTCAGTTTTACCCTACAAATGACAGGGCGTTGCTACGGAAAACTAGCTCAAATCGAGAGGAGCAGCAGACACTTTGGTTCACGTACCAGGCTGATAAGCCAAGGGCGCGAGGCTACCATGTGGGGGATTACGGCCGAACCCTTGTAAGCCGCAATCCCGCCCAAAATCTCAGCACCACTGCAATGGGAGGCTCCTACATGCTCGGGACCTGGGGCTTGCGCCCCTGCCCTATCAGGTAGAGCCACAGTAAGAGGTCTCTGCCGTCCGCCAATCAAAGCGGACAACTGCTTGATACTCACCTTATAAGGCGATTGGGTGCGAAACCACCAACCAAAGACTTAGTACCTGGTCGGGGTGTCGAAAACAGTAGAGCAGCCACCTCACTGTGAACTGTCAATACTCAACCACTGACCATGAGAGTTGTCCGCACACCAGGCGAACAACATCTCTGTGACATTACCAGGCTTGTCCTCCGGCTAAATGCACTCCGGCTACGATATCTACCTCTGTACGTTATCAGCCATATAACTATCATGCTGGACGCAGAAGAGATGCAGACCAGCGGACATTGCACACCTGCCCCACTGTGTCAACACCCCAGGTGGCGGGGAATGCTAGGCGTACCATCCCTGCATAGAAGCCAAGAAAATAAAAGGAAAAAGAGATACCCCACTCACATGCAAATGCTACGTTTCTGGCAGGACGTGACGATCCTGGGATACAGACACACTGGACTGCCTCTCTTCCGGGTAAACCAGTCCATCTCATATATCATCTCACATATCATCATTGCACCCTATAGACACGAGTAGTGAAGACTCGATAGTCTAGTAAGACAACTTCCATAAGAGAGAAAACTGATCATAAACAACTGCTGCCTTGCAGATAGGCTGGGTACAGCCAAAGGCTAAGGAGGGCATCCCTACAGAAACGCCTGTTGAAATCGGATGCACGGGGCCGCAAGCCTAACAAAACAGTGCAACGTAAATCGCAGTATGATGGCAGTACAACCTATCAGAAAAACGCATGGCGCTCATCCTGCGGAGTCCCACCAGGCAGCGATAGTGCCGGGCCTCACGCCTCGAAGGGGCCCACCCTTGACTACTGGTGGTCACCCACCCATGTGTCGTGGAGTCAAGGGACATGGCTATGGGGCAACTTCTATTAGCCAAAACCTCAAGACCCTCAAAATACTACAGTGGAATGCGGAGGGAGTCATTAACAAAAAACTTTCCCTAACACACCACCTGCATGAAGGTAAGATTGACGTGGCATGTATCCAGGAAACGCACCTCAACAATAACCATAAATTCTCAATCAGAGGATACCAGACCTTCCGTCTAGATAGAGAAGGCCACAAAGGAGGGGTCCTGATACTGACCAGAAACTGCATACCGAGTAGCGCGGTATCTGTCAATCACACCGGACAAGCAGAAATTGTAGGAGTTGACATAATGGCCCAAGAGACGAAGCTCCGCATTTTCAATCTGTACGGACCACCAAATAGAGACCTATCGCTCTCGAGTATGGAGGTCAGAGACTCCAACTGCATAGTAGTTGGAGATTTCAACAGCCACTCGGAGAGATGGGGATACTCTGACACAGACAGCAGAGGTGACGAAGTAGAAGATTGGGAGATAGATGCAAATCTCTCCCTAATCAATAGGCCCGAGGATAGCCCTAGCTTCTATTCAAGAACATGGCATACCTACTCGACTCCAGATTTTGCCTTCTCCACACAGGACGTACACCATAAAATAGACCGCCAGGTGCTAAACCAACTGGCAGGTAGCGACCACAGGCGGATCAGGCTAACCATTGACATGGAAGTAGGCCCACAGGAAACAAAACCGCTCCCACGTTGGAATTACAAACGAGCCGACTGGGACAGATTTGCAATCCTGACAGACGGGCTGTGTGAAACCATCAACACACGAAACACCAAAATGAAGCCCATGGTAGAGAGCCTAAGCAAGGCAATAATGCAAGCCGCCACTGAAACCATCCCAAGAGGAGCTAGGAAAAACTATAAGCCCTACTGGAATGATGAGTTGCAGAAAGTGGAAGATGCAGTAACAAATGCTAGGAACATGGCAGAGCGAGAAAAATCCATGGAGGCAAACATCGCCCTCAAAGCCGCCGCGGCCTGGACAAAGACGGGAACAAGCTATGGAAGCTAGTCAGAGCCATGAACGACGAAACCCCGTCAAATAAACAAATTACTATCAAGCAGGGCGAGAACTTGATCACAGGTAAGAAAGCCGCAAACGCCTTTGTCGATCACTATGCCAGAGCAAACCACATCGAGGTCCCTGCAGATAAGCATACATACATTAGCGAAGAGCTAAAGGGACACGAAAACATAAATACGGCTCCTGAAGAGCACATGACGGCCAAACTAACAATGCGCGAAATGGAAGAGGCTATGAGAACACTAAAGAAAAGGAAATCTCCCGGAAAAGACGGGATAACAAACGAAATGCTGATGGGGCTGGGCCAAACAGCGAAGAGGAAACTGCTATCGGTCCTGAACCAAAGCTGGAAAAGGGGAATTGTACCACAGGCATGGAAAGATGCAATACTGGTACCAGTACCAAAAACAGGAAAGGACAAAACAGATCCAAATGGATACAGGCCCATAAGCCTACTGAGCTGTGTCGGCAAGCTGATGGAACGGATGATAAACACCAGACTGATGTGGCATCTGGAAGAAAAACGAATACTAATTCCACAGCAAGCCGGCTTTAGACAGCACAGATCCACTGAGGACCAGGTCATCCTCATAGCCCAGGAGATAGAAGATGCCTATCAGGCACAGAAACACACAGTAGCTGTTTGGGTGGATCTGGAAAAGGCATTTGACAAAGTCTGGAAGGACGGACTTAGAGTCAAGCTAAGAAGAAGTGATGTCTGTGGGAAGATGTACAAGTGGATCAACCACTACCTCAAACAAAGAACGGCCAGAGTCCAAGTACAAGGGCAGATGAGCAAAAAAGGTGACACTCGAGCAGGGAGTACCCCAAGGGGGAGTATTGTCACCCACACTCTTCCTGGTATATATAAACGATATCACAGAGAATATACCAAGAAGAGTCCATAGCTCAATGTTTGCAGACGATCTGGCTATGTGGACCTCTGAAAAGAATCTCACCATAGCAAGAAATCGGATGCAGACGGCCCTAACATCGCTGGAAGAGTGGGCGAACTCATGGCTGGTCAAAATAAACGAGGAGAAAACCACATGCACAATATTCTCGCTTTCATTAAAACCTCAAAGTACCAAATTAAGTCTAAATCGCAAAATCCTGCAGCCAAACTGGGAGTGACATTTGATCGGCGCATGACATGGAAAAGTCAGATTGAGAGAAACCGAATGAAAGCCAGAGAAAGAATGGCAATCATGAGGAAACTTGCTGGCACAAGCTGGGGAGCAGACGAAGGTATACTAAAGAAACTGTACACTGGAAGTGTGAGACCAGTTCTCGAGTATGGCATTGCGGCATGGACAACAGCAGCGAAGGCGAACTTCGATAAAGTTAACAAACTTCAAAACCAAGCCATGAGAAATATAACAGGTGGCATGAAGTCAACGCCAATTGTAGAACTTGAAAAGATTACAAAACTGCAATCCATGACCGATAGAAGAGACTGCAGAGCCCAGCTGCAGTCAGAGAAACTCCGAAGACTGACTGACCATCCAATGCACCAGAGACTAAACAATTTGGGAAATGGGAAACTAAAGCGGAGAAACTTTGCAGAAATAGCCAAAGCAAAGATGCACGAAGATCCCATAAACGCACTAACAACACCAAAACCCATCACTACTGTACGAAAACCTACCTGGAGGCAGGATATATTTCCAGAGGTGGTAGAAAATATACCAGGTATTGCAAACAAAAACTGCCAGACTGAAAAAGAAAGGAGAGATACTACCCTAAGCTTCATAAAGAAAAGCTACCCAAGCATGGACTGGACCCATGCATACACCGACGGTTCTGTAACAAACACTACACAGAACGGAGGGGCAGGAGCATTCCTGAACCTACCAAATGGCAGAAAAATAACACTGTCATTCGCTACTGGTAAGTACACAAGCAATTTCAGAGCGGAGGCAGAGACACTGAGGGCGGCATTGGAAGAAATGGTGACACACAGTGAAAATGAGAGCCATATAGTCCTGCTGACAGATGCTCTCACCGTAGTCACAGCGCTAAAAAGCCAGAAAAACACTGAGCTCAATGACTTAAGAGCAGCACTCTGCAAACTGTGCCAGCAATCCGCACCAAAAAGGGTAGTGGTACAGTGGGTTCCGTCACACTGCAACATCCAAGGCAACGAGGAGGCTGACAGACTGGCAAAAGAAGGTGCAAGACTACCACAAACAGATACCAATATGACGTACGAAGAGTCAAAACGGCTTATCAAAGCCAGATACATGACCAAATGGGAAACCGAACATACTGGTTACACCAAAAACGATGCCTATTACCAGTTGAACCGAAGAGAGCAGGTCGTTGTCTTCAGACTTCGCACTGGCCACAACAGACTGAGGTACCACCTAGTCAACAAATTGAAGATAGGGTGTACCGACGAATGCCCGTGCGGTACTGGTAAAATGACCGCTGAACATCTGCTGCAGAACTGCCCGACATACGAGGACCAGAGAGAGCAGATGTGGCCATTACCAGTGGAACTGCAAGACAAGCTCTATGGCAGTGGCGAGAGCCTCAGGATGACCGCCGCTTTTTTCGAAAAAATAATGGTTACTGTCTGACTGCGTACGAAGAAGAAGAAGAAGAAGACACGTGGTCATTGACTGACTAAAAAGCCCTCTATTGATGCTTTGGGTCTAATAGTGAACAGGAGCTGGTATTAGACCCTCGGAAGACAGGTCAGTTTTACCTTACTAATGACAGGGCGTTGCTACGGTAGTCCTACTCAACTCGAGAGGAATCGCAAATCGCAGACATTTGGTCCACGTGCTAGGCTGATAAGCCAACGGCGCGAGGCTACCATAGGGGGGATTTCTGCCGAACGCCTCTAAGCCGGAATCCCGCCCTAAATCTCAGCACCACTGCGATGGGAGGCTATGATAGGGTTGGGACCTGGGGCTCGTGTCCCAGCTCGACCCTGCGAGCCGCAGAAAGAGGTCTCTGCCGTCCGCCGATCAAAGCGGGCGGGAAGCTGCCCAATATTCACCCCATACGGCAATGAGGTGTGAAACCACTAGTAGAAGACTTAGTTCTCGGTCGGGGTGTCATAAGCAGTAGAGCAGCCACCTCACTGCCAACTGTTGAGACGCAACCCTTGATCATGAGATATGTCCGCACACCAGGCGAACAACATCTCCGTGCCATTACCAGGCTTGTCCCCTGGTTAAATGCACTCCTTCGAGAGGAATCGCAGGTCGCTGACATTTGGTCCACGTGCTTGGCTGATTAGCCAATGGTGCGAAGGTACCACCTGAGGGACTACGGCCAAATGCATCTAAGCCAGAATACCACCGTAAATCTCAGCACCGCTGTGATGGGAGGCCACAATATGGTTGGGACCTGGGGCTCGCGTCTCAGCCCGGTTTGGTCGAGCCGCAGAAATGCACCTGGCCAAATGCACTCCTGCCTCGCTCTTTACCTGTGTCTGCTATCAGCCATCCCAATGGACGCAGAATAGATGTAGTCCAGCGGATATTGCACCTCTGCCCTATTGTGACAACGTCCCAGGTGGCGGGGAATGCTAGGCGTGCCATCACTGCAGATGAGCTGAGAAAATAAAGGGAGCAAAGAGATACCTCACTCACATGCATATGCTTCGTTTCTGGCAGGACGTGACGATCCTGAGACACAGTCACACTGGACTGCCTCTCTTCCTGGATAGTACAAACTAGTACATAGTCCATCATATCATATCATTGCCAAACCCTATAGACACGAGTGGGGAAGACTCGTTAGTCCTGCAAGACAACTTCCCTAAGAGAGACAACTCTGACCAAAAACAACTGCTGCCTTGCAGATAGGCTGGGGACAGCCAAAGGCTAATGAGGGCATCCCTACAGAAACGCCTGTTGAAATTGGATGCACTGAGCTACAGGCTTAACAAAATGAAACAGTGCACGTAAATATCGCTGTAAACAGCGTACGATGAAGAAGAAGAACTCCAGAACTTCCTGTCCTTCGTGTTGTTTATCAATCCTGCCGTTGACAGTCACATGTATCAAGAAGTTAAAACACAAATCAAGAAATATTTAAAAACTAATATTTGTCTTTATTTACACCATCATTGCACAACATTGTATTTCCTGGCTATATAATGTTACAGGTAAATATGTACATAATGTCGATATACGATCTCCCATTCTTTGTATACATTAAGTGCTTGGCCAAAGGGTGACTCGCCAATTAGTTAGCAGTTTCTGTTTTAGAAATATGCCGTTTACAGAAAATAGAATGTATAAACAGGTACATATACATAAATAAGATTTGGTACCTGGTGTTACACAAGATAATTATGAAGAAATTAACGTACAATAACACCTCCCCACATTCACATCATTAACATTGTTATCAGTCCCAACTCTTAAGCCAGAACATCTCTTCTTACTGCAGCTAGTCCATCTCTTCTTACTGCAGCTAGTCCATCTCTTCTTACTGCAGCCAGCCCATTTCATTCTCCTGCAGACAGCCCATCTCTTCCTACTGCAGCCAGTGATTTCGTTCTCCTGCAGCCAGCTCATCTCTTCATACTGCAACCAGCCCATTTCGTTCTCCTGCAGCTAGCTCATCTCTTCCTACTGCAGCCAGCCCATCTCTTCCTACTGTAGCCAGCGCATCTCGACCTTCTGCAGCTAGCCCATCTTTTCCTACTGCAGCCAGCCCATCTCTAGCACCAAAGCCCACCTCTCCCCACCCCTCAATCTTCCCATTTCGTGTTTCTATCGTTTTGGTTCTAACGTGAAATGAAACCGACAAAATCAGTAAAGGGTCCTGATGCCAAATGTAATGTAGCTTGGACATGATAGAGGGAAATGCATGAACAATCTACCTTCTCTTTTCAGATACACGCCCTCACTGAATTAAATATATATAGCGAGTACTTGAGTAGGGTACATGCGAGGCTTGTTCAAATGAAACCGGACCTAACTGCACCAAAAGAACATACGTACGATGAGCATGATGACGTCACTTCTGATGTAAACAGCACATACCAACTGTCATGTTGGCAAAATTTTATTACCCTCCAACTCATAGATTCCTCAGCAGACCGTTGAAAACATAGAGGGTCTGATACAGAATCCTTCCAGAATTGTTTAGCGAGCGGTGATTCGGTTTCTAACAGCAGAATGATGCGAATGCAGAAGCAAGTTAACCTTAATCCTAAGAACTTAAGCACAATAAATCCCAACTAGGATCAAGTAAGAATAGACATGATATGCACTAGACATGCACTTTTCGAATTACTATTAATTTAAAAAAAATGAAATTGAAATAGAGAAACTGAAAAACTTAAAAAAGGTCAAATCCATCAATGAAGGAATTTCAATGGGGAAATATTATTTTTTTGCAAAAAGAGAAAAAAGGCAAACGAGAAATAAAGAATAAAAAGAACAAAATTTGTATAGTACACAGAAAACACAAAGGAATAAAGCTAAACTACTAATCAGCTATATATATATTCAAGCTGCAAGAAATGGTTACATCGTGGTTACACGTTTGAACCAGTAGGAGCAGGAGACTGTGCAGAAAAGCAAAAACAGAGTAGAGAACAATGAAAAAAAAATTACATAACTGAATACTTTTGGCCATGCCGTCTATGCTCTAGCCACGATGCGCACTTCGTAGGGTTTAGGAGAGGAAGTGATTCCAAAGGTGTAGTCACTGAATGATGGAGGAACTTTGTCTTTTGGAAGAAACTGAAATCGTTGAATCATGTTGGACAGGAACAAGAAGAGCTCTGTTACAGCCAAAGCCTCGCCAAGACAAACACGACGTCCAATGCTGAAAGCTACCATTTCTGGGCGGTCCTGTAGTTTTCCTGTGGCATCAAGGAAACGTGAAGGATTGAAACTCTTGGCGTCGTCTCCCCAGATGGTCTTATCATGGAGGGCTGAATCCAGGTTGGGGACTACAAACGTCCCTTTGGGTATCGTATAGCCTCTTAAGGTCACATCTTCTGAGCACATGTGGATCAGAGAAAGGGGAACAATACTGCCCAATCGCTGTGTCTCTAGGATAACGGCATTAAGATAAGGCAGCTTACTCCTGTCCTGCATGTTGGGAGGCCTATCTGTTCCGACTACTTCCTTGATCTCCCGATATACCTTGTCTTGGATATCCGGGTAGTTTATCATGAACAAGATACACCAGTAGATAGTGGTGCTCGTGGTCTCAGTTCCAGCATTAAATAAATCGATTATAGATTTGACCAAGTTCTCGTCGTCCATTTGGGTAGGGACTCCGGCTTCGATTTTCTTATTCCTCTCAACAATGTAGGCATCGATAAAATTGTCTAAATCGTCTGAGTGTGCATCATCACGTTTTTTCTCCGTGACGAACTTACTAATCATTTTGAAAACTGCCTGAACATTATCGGTAATTTTCTTGGCCTTAAATAGGTCACCAGGGAGGTATTTTAACCAAGAGACGAAGTTGATCAGGCTGATATTTTTTTGATCATAAACAGTGGAGTTTAGATGAGCTATCAGAGACTGAAAGTATTTATCATCGTAATCAAATCGATGGCCAATTATGATGGAACAGATCACATTGGATGTGCTGATGTTGTTGATTATTTGGATATCGGTGGGTTTTCCTTTCGTACTTGCCAGGTAATCTATGTAGCAGGAAACTTCCTCTTGGATTTTCAAGGCCAGAATATTTTTACCCATTCCAAACTGTCTCAAAATAGTCAAGGCAACAGATCTTTGCTCCTTCCAGTTATGACCAGAAGAAAACATAACGCCTTTACCTGGAAAACCTGCAGCCTGAAAAATAAAGGATACAATCTTCAACACGTACATATTAAATAATAATTGTTCAAACCAGAAATGGACAACATTAGATCTGTTGACCAGATATGGTTTGCAGCCCCATTTCAAAGTTCCCGCAGACAATAACATAATTGAAAACAATTATGTAAACATTTCCTAAAAACATTTTGAAAATAATTATATCATAGTATCTTTGTGTGTGTGCATTTTCTATTGAATAGTAACATTCTCCTGTAGATATATATACTTGTAAAATAATTATTCAAATTCGTATATACTTCATCATCATGTAACATGTCCTTTATAGAGAGTCGCTCACATCACAGCTTTTCTGAAAGAAACTAGTTACCGAGCCAAATCCCAAGCCTGCGCCAAAGTCATGCACAGGCATTCCTTGACATCTTAGTGACATTGTCTTCTTCATCTACCCCGGCCTCCTTTGCCCGGTACCATACCTTTCATCATTGTTCTATCAAGACCGTTGTGTCTCTTGATGGGACCAAAGTATTTCAATTTTTTTTACCATGATGGAATTAATAAGCCAGTTCTCCTTTATGTTAAATACTTGATGACTATATTTGTTCTTCTCTCAGTCCAAGACATTCTGAGGATCTTTCTGTAACATTTTGATTAGAAGGACTCGATTCTCGTTCTAGATGAATTAGTAAGCCTTCATGCTTCGCAGCCATACACTGTAAAGGGAAAACACAGACTCTCAAAACATTTACTTTTGTTGTTTTGCTGGTGTTCTGCGATAATTTCTTGAGGTTGTTCAGTCTCTGCGTTGACATGGCTTGTCTTCTCCTGATTTCTATTGAGCAGTCGCCATTTTTGTCAATTCTGGTGTCCAGATATTCAAAATGAGTGACCTGGTCTAATTCCCCACCCCCTACTGGAAATTTATATTCGTATCGTGTTTTGTCGGTGGTCATTATCTTTGTTTTGTTTATAAAAAGGTTTTGATCTGCTGCTTTGGCCCTTCTGCACTTCCTCATAGTGTGACTGTGTCATCTGCGTATTGTAACTCTGGGATCTCGTAACTGCCAATTGGAAATGGATCGAATCTTTCAATATTCTCGTTTTCTCTAACGTTTCTCATTATACATTCCGCATAGACGTTACTTGAAATTCTCAAATGATCTGATAGTTGCTAGTCCAATACATAATTCAGCTTTTTGTTAATAAAGTGCCGCCCGACACAGGCCAGGATCAACAAAGTCAAACCTGTTTTAAAAAAAAGATTGTCCTTCACTTGTCTACATTGTGTCATATCGACTGCAGCAGCTCTTATTTAGATATCCATAATCTCGCTTC
The DNA here is from genome assembly GCA_036924085.1 of Ariolimax columbianus. Classification (NCBI taxonomy): domain Eukaryota; kingdom Metazoa; phylum Mollusca; class Gastropoda; order Stylommatophora; family Arionidae; genus Ariolimax; species Ariolimax columbianus. Next base: position 84,117,752 of record JAVGWX010000007.1, on the reverse strand, counting down.
TAGGTTTTTTAACAAATCAAACAATCTAACATTTGTGAAAGATCAAACATAGTAGCTGCCACGTGGGATGGGCGAACACGAATCCCCACTAAACACATGCAGTAAGGGAATACGTCGACAAATTAATAAATGATTACGACTACAGCCTTTTGGGATTGACGATATGCACAATATAATATGTGCAAGCACATAATGAATACATAAAGTATCGATCCGACATACATGGCACGCCCCAGAGGAAATACACAACGTGCCGATACTAGATACATGACATGCCACTTAAAGATTACATTTCCCCAAAAATTAGTTACATTATAATACAGAAACGATTTCTTTTGATTTAAAAACATCAAAGACAAGAACCTTTCCTAGTGTGCTGATAGGCAACCTCATGCTTTAACGACCCAACATTTGTCTGTCAGGCAGTAAAACTGTCACCTAACATCCGAAATATCATGACCCGTAATTTTAACATCATCATCATTAGGTGACCTGCCGGTTGGCGTTGATGATCATGAACTTCCATCCACTTCTATCATGTGTATCGCTTACCAACTCTGTTGTTGATTGTCGCCCATGCCATTCTCTCAGGATGTTTAACATCTTCTCTCTCGGCCCTCCTCTATTTCTCTTTACTGATATCTTTCCCCGTCGCAACGACGTGCCCCAAGCCTCCTCAAATACCATGCCCGAAAAAAGATGACTGCCTTGTTCTGATGTTTGCAATAAGTTGTCTTTGTGTTTGTGTCTCCTCGAGTACTGTATCATTAGTCTTTGTGTTTGTGTCTCCTCGAGTACTGTATCATTATTTTTTGTGTTTGTGCCTCCTCGAGTACTGTATCATTAGTCTTTGTGTTTGTGCCTCCTCGAGTACTGTATCATTAGTCTTTGTGTTTGTGATTCCTAGAGTACTGTATCATTAGTCTTTGTGTTTGTGCCTTTTCAAGTACTGTATCATTAGTCTTTGTGTTTGTGCCTCCTCCAGTACTGTATCATTAGTCTTCTTTGTGTTTGTGCCTCCTAGAGTACTGTATCATTAGTCTTTGTGTTTTTGTCTCCTCGAGTACTGTATCATTAGTCTTTGTGTTTGTGCCTTCTCAAGTACTGTATCATTAGTTTTTGTGTTTGGGCCTCCTCCAGTACTGTATCATTAGTCTTCTTTGTGTTTGTGCCTCCTCGAGTACTGTATCATTAGTTTTTGTGTTTGTGCCTCCTCGAGTACTGTATCATTAGTCTTTGTGTTTGTGCCTCCTCGAGTACTGTATCATTAGTCTTTGTGTTTGTGCCTCCTCAAGTACTGTATCATTAGTCTTCTTTGTGTTTGTGCCTCCTCGAGTACTGTATCATTAGTCTTTGTGTTTGTGCCTCCTCGAGTACTGTATCATTAGTCTTTGTGTTTGTGCCTCTTCGAGTACTGTATCATTAGTCGTTGTGTTTGTGCCTCTTTGAGTACTGTATCATTAGTCTTCTTTGTGTTCGTGCCTCTTCGAGTACTGTATCATTAGTCTTTGTGTTTGTGCCTCCTCGAGTACTGTATCATTAGTCTTTGTGTTTGTGTCTCCTCGAGTACTGTATCATTAGTCTTTGTGTTTGTGCCTTATCGAATACTGTATCATTAGTCTTTGTGTTTGTGCCTCCTCGAGTACTGTATCATTAGTCTTCTTTGTGTTTGTGCCTCCTCGAGTACTGTATCATTAGTCTTCTTTGTGTTTGTGCCTCCTCGAGTACTGTATCATTAGTCTTCTTTGTGTTTGTCCCTCCTCGAGTACTGTATCATTAGTCTTTGTGTTTGTGCCTCCTCGAGTACTGTATCATTAGTCTTCTTTGTGCCTCCTCGAGTACTGTATCATTAGTCTTCTTTGTGTTTATGCCTCCTCGAGTACTGTATCATTAGTCTTTGTGTTTGTGCCTCCTCGAGTACTGTATCATTAGTCTTCTTTGTGTTTGTGCCTCCTCGAGTACTGTATCATTAGTCTTCTTTGCAATCCATGGGGTCAGCAACATACTTCTGTAAAACTACATCTCCGTTGCTTGCAAAGATCTATGCGCTTGCTTGCTAATTGTCCACGATTCACAGCCATATCTCAGTAGTGGTTCCACCTAGCATCCAAATACTCACTTTTCCAGTTCCAGCGACAAGGTTTTGTTGCACAAAATTCTTTTTATAATCTGTACGACCGATATTGCTTGAGCTATTTTTATTTCGTAATTGCATCTTCTATCTGTTGCTATGTATGTGCCTGGTATTTAAGCTTGTTAACTTGTCTTAATTTGGTCCCCTTCGCTTCGACGCAGCATTTTGGAGAGTACGGTTTGTTGGTTACTACCATCACTTCAGGTTTCATTTTAATGAAGTTGAGGCCATTGTTTTCACTTTGCTGAAATACCATGTTTACTCTTACCGTCAAGTCTGTTTCATTCTGGGTAATCAATACAATGCCATCATCATATCGTAGATTGTTAATGTTCTGTCCGTCGATTGATTCTCCTGGCATTGTCTGTATGTATCTCAAACCTCGCTGTATAGAGAGAACAGGTCGGGGGACAGAACACAACCACCCATCACTCTCCTTTTTTATATGTTTATATTCTCCAACTGTTGTTAACACGAACAAAAATAATTATTTTTTGAAAATTTGTAGCAATAATTCGGAGAAAAGATGAATACGGTTAGAAAAGATCCTGTGCGTTAATACTCTTTGGCTTCTTCAAATTGCAGATTTTATTAGAGAAGTCGACTACGGCTCTTCGCAAACTGCTGTCTCTAGGTTTGTTTGGAAAATTGATTTTTATTTCTGTGCCGGAAAGTTACTCTAGCAAAAACTATTTTCTTCTTCATCTCATCTATATTTTTCTCAGAAATGTTGCATAAAATGTATTGAATTATGTTTTAAATTTCCCGTACATATTGACTTCCATTTAGTCATTCGTATTATTGTTTTTCTGTGGTTCTTCTATGGACATTTTAACATTCCACTTTCTGTGATCTCCTGCAATAATCTTTTTATTTCTTGTATCCGTTGTAGGATTTTGTGGATGCAACAGAAATTGTCAATAAAGTGGATGAACAAGTGATAGTTGATATTTTTGTGTTAAGATAAAGTATGTCTATTGATGGTAAAAGATCTCATTTATATATTTATATGTAGCAGATATAGGTAATGTACTGGGTGTAGCAGTTAGAGTTATAGCCGAGAGTTGTATACAAACCGCATCGAAGAAGACGGGAGTCCTGTCTGAAAAGGCGTCAGCTTTCTTGACTAGAGCTTCCTTCAGAAGGTCGTAGCCATTGAGGACAACCAGCAGGGTTCCGGCAATGTTAATACTGTTACAAGGAAACGTTAGAGCTGTCAGTATGTGTACTTTATTGGTATCTAATACTACTGCTACTACTACTACTACATCTACTACTACTACTAATACTACTAAAACTACTGCTACTATTACTACTGCTATCACAACTGCTAATACTACTATCACAACAAATACTAATACTACTACTACTACTACTACTACTACTATTACTACTCCTAACTATTCCCGCTCCCACTACTACTACTACTACTACTACTACTACTACTACTACTATTACTACTGCTATACAAAAACTACTGCTACTATTACTCCTGCTACCACTACTGCTAATACTACTATCACCACTAAAACCACTACTACTACTACTACTACTACTACTACTACTACTACTACTACTACTACTACCAGTACTACTACTACTACTACTACTACTACCACTACTACTACTACTACTACTACTACTACTACTACTACTACTACTACGACTACTACTACTACTACTACTACTATTACTACTACTAACTATTCCCGCTCCCACTACTACTACTACTACTACTACGACTACTACTACTACCACTACTACTACAACTACTACTACTACTACTACTACTACTACGACTACTACTACTACTACTACTAACTACTACCGCTACCACCACTACTCTTTCTATTTCTAAGAATCGACGAAACTGCACTCCTGGCATACCAATAGTTCCTCATTCTCTTTCACATATCAAATGACGCAGGATCTGGATGCTGATGGTTCCTGTAGCTCGCTTGTTGAAGACACTCCTGCTGCGTCTTCTTATTGCGCTCCCCCCCCCCCCCCATACTCCACTAGAATTTTGTATTATGTTGAAACTGTACAGTCTGTGGAATCACGATCCCCAATTACAGTGTCCTCATACAACAGGCGGTCGTTGTTTGACTTCAAAATATCACTCCTCTCTATCCGACTGTGGCCATCCTGGGATCTTGTGAACCGATGATATCAGCTCGTTTGGTGCTCTGAACCTCAGCTGAATCAGTTGACAATGAGAACAGGCAGGATAGTAATGCCGTCATATACGCCGACGGTGCTGCGAAGTGGAACATCAGGCTGTAGCTTATATGCTAGATTGAGAGAACAGGCCGTTACTGAGCGGAAGGGGGCATGCACGCCAATAAACTCCAGTTTGGGAAGCAGTGACCTAAGATGGAAATACGAGACCCCTTTCCTAAGGGCAATCGTGACTGATAAGCAAGCCGTACTGCAGAATGTACAGAAGTGATGGATGAGACAATTGAGGCGCTTCCCCCCCCCCTCCCCTAGTGTATTGAAATGGATCTACTACTACTATTACAACTACTACTACTACTATGACCAGATCAACCACAGCAGCATCAATTACTACCACTACTGCTACCAGCACTACTACTACTACTATTTTTACTATTAACTCTGCTATTACTACTGCTGCTACTACTACTGCTACTACTTCTATTACCACTAATACTTCTACTACTACTACTACTACTACTACTACTATTACCACTAATACTTCTACTACTACTACTACTACTACTACTACTACTACTACTACTGCTACTACTACTACTACTGCTACTACTTCTATTACCACTGTCACCACCACTAGTACAACAACAACTACTACTGCTAGTACTGATACTACTACTACTGCTAACACTGTTACTACTGCTGCTACTACTACCACCACTATTACTTCTGATACCTCTACGACCACAGCAACTACTGATGCTACTGGGCTACTGAGAAGCGAACTCTTTACTTTTGACACGACGAGCACGTGTTTCCTTAACTCTGCCCCGTAAGCAATTTCAGACGAGATACATTAACTTACCTAAATATCTCCCCATACTGTTTGCGCCATTTCTTGAACTGGGATCTAGAATCTTCTTCAAGGTGAAACAGGTTACCCACAATGGGCAAAGGTCTCTTTGGAAATGGTGGAAGACGAGGGTCAGGCCGGTGTAACCACAGAAAAGTGGCCACAAGTATTATCGCCACAGACAACAGAATAAGCTCCATCTGTAAACCAGAACGATAATGTCATTTATACATGTTTGGAGTAACTTCCCAACTGCGGTGTTATTTCTTTCGTATTTGTATGTGTAACAATCTCATATTTTTTGTGAAAATAAAATTGTTAAAAAAAAGGGATAAATGTAATCTCAAAAAATAAGCGGTGTTAGAGATACAAAAATTGGACATTTTTTTGCGGCACTTGTTAAACTGAATGATGATGGCTGCCTTTCTCTTTGTCTCGAGTAAACTGTATGTGAAGTGAATAGGCTACGATTCTAGTCTATTTACTTGGACAGGCACATAATCGTATGTCTGTGATATTAATACATATCATAATGCAGACAGTGTCCATTTGTACTTTATCAAGGATTTATTTGTCCATAAATTAACCAAAAAGAAACACTAATTTTCTGAGCGAGAAAGGGCACCTATAAATATGTTCGAAGTACAGTGTTTGAAAATACCTAAAAATATATAAACTACAGCTTTCTTATTGAATATTTATATCGAATCTCGACTAGAACGCTTAGTGGTTAGCATATGTCTTATATCACAGATGAACTAGGAACGCTTCAGCTTGTCCTTTACCCGGAGAGAACATATAACACTCGAGCGCTTTCGATGCCGTTGGTGTGGCAAATGGTGGAATATCGTGGAGTATTGTGACTCAAATTGAGACTCAGATAGTCAGGAAATATAATTCTGTTTTTCAATATTTTTATTTTTAGCATTTATATCCCCTGGAAATTTAACTCACAATAGCTTGACTAACATTTCTGCGGACTAGACTAGTCCTTCTAGTCCAGTGACCGCACGCTACTGTTCCAGGCCCAGTTTAACGGTATCAACAACGTTATTATTAACATTGAACTACCTCAGGGTCGTTGTGGCAAGTATTAGAAATATATAACTCTCGTTGTTCGAAATCAGTAGGTCAAAAGAAAGTTAACTGCATAACCTAGACACAAACAGAATGTTATGAATTGAATTATCAATAAAAGTTTATTTTTAGAAGAATTACTGTTCACATTTGAAGATCGCCAAGGCCAAGTCGACTTCTGAAGAGATGTTATTCTACAATGTGATCCGATTTGCTGGGGACTGGGATAAATAGATATGGGCAGTTAAAGTAATCAGGGGGCAGTTGTTCAAAGACTGTCTAGTACGTTTAATGAGGAGATGTCCAGAGAAATTGTAGTTTGGTTATTTTTGGATGGGTAGAGGACTTTGAAAAAAAATACCGCTAGGTAACAATGAATATAGAAGGCGGTTGGTCCCAGTAGGATCACGTGATTAGCTTTCCTCAGCAACGAAAGAAAGGGAATGGGACTTAAAGCCCATACAAAATGTGATGTATCAATGTATTCGGTATAGACTAGAGCGGAGTGGGCAGTCAAATCAGATTTTGATTACATAACTAGTAGAGACTGTAGCAGTCTGTATGAGCGTCAATGAGAGATCTTGACAGACTGGCCGACTGGTGACTTGCAACGGGTTATGTGTAACTGATGACGTGTGACTGAAGACTTGAACTTGACTGATTGACTTGACAGGTAACAGTAACTTGCGTCCGTGTCGAAAGATAGTGTCCTCGTCCTCAGAGACATTGTTACAGTGACTAAGTACACGGGGGACTGAACGGGACAACGTATTGATCTATCTGAAATAGATAATGCTTTGATTATATCTGAACGGGACAACGCTTTGGGTCATAAAACCTAAATTTCTTAGAGATCAGTCTGCTACATTACCCTTCACTTACTTTTCTGGACTCAAAAAGACAAAAATAGTGGAGAGTCGGACATACTCGGTAAAGGAAAATGACCGTAAACGGAAGCTGGTCAATCGTTGGATCAACTGGTGCTGCTGATGTAGGCGAGAAAGACTTGTCTTGTGTTTTTGAGGGACTATGGTCTACTGGAGATAAAAAGACGATTGTCTGAGTAACGATTACACTATTATACTATTCGCATTAACCATATACAGGAATGCCTAACAATGCTACATCAGTGATGGAAACAAGTAAGATCTTCTTCTTCGTACGCTGTCAGACGTCAACCTGTATTTTTTCGAAAAAAGCAGCGGTCATCCTGAGGCTGTCGACACTGCCATAGAGCTTGTCAAGTGTTGCCACTGGTGATGGCCACATGTGCTTTCTCTGGTCCTCGTATTTCGGGCAGTTTTGCAGCAGATGTTCAGCGGTAATTTTTCCGGTACCACAACTGCATTCGTCAGAAATTATGTATAAAGCACGAGAAACATGCACAAGTATACAAAGTGTGGATCCAATGAAATAATACAACATGTTTTCTGTAGCCTCTAAGCATGTCCAGAATACTGAAATTAAAAAGACTTTGAATGGGACTAGCACTCTCCTAATGTTGAAAAGATTGCCATGGGAACAGTTACTTACAGAGCACAAGCAGTATTATTTGAGTAGACTGCTGTTAAAAGGGAACTGTATTGATGAGCCTGTTCTTCAAAGGGAGCGCAGTGGAGACAAATGATAGAAACTAACCGTAGACGATCATGCCAATGGAAGCCAAACATGTCTAAGTGAAAAGATTGTAAACTTAGCAGTTGTACATAAATTATGGCGCAGGAAGGTTACCACTTACCACTTGAACAGAACGTCTTACAGGTTCCAGTGATTGTAAAATGTGGCGCCTGGCCAATTTAAACATGTCTGACACCTCCAGTTCAAGATGACATAGACTTTGGCCACTGCGAACTTTAGCTTACTTATTAATGTACTATATGTTGCAGAAATAATTACTTTTTTTTAACATTTGTTGTTTTAAATTTGCAAGAGCTATAACGACCTCGGCCCTTTGAGACAGATCATTTACCTCGTACATGATAGGTTTAAAATATTAAACGCACGTTTCATTTCAATCCTTTTTTTCTCTTTTTCTTCTTCTTCTTCTTCTTCTTCTTCTTCTTCTTCTTCTTTTTTCCTCTTCTCCTCCAACGTTTCGTTCGCCATGTCTTCCACTGACGTACATAAATAAAAGTTGCTGGGGTAGAGAGTTCTTCAAGGTTTCCAAACAGTTTGATGTCTAGGTTGGTTTCCGTGTGCCAGTATTACATCGGTTCTCTAAGCATATTCCCTAGGAGTCTTGTTAAATATGTTAGGCTGTCTCTGCTTCTCGCCTACAGGCACACGTGAGTGGTAGGACCCATTTGAGCTTGTGTAAGTGACTATCCAATCTTTTATGTGTCTGTTTTAATGACTTGAGGTACGGTACATGAACACATCCTTGTGACATTTTCACTGCATGTGGATGTTCTGTAATGTTACATAGACCGACAGAATTATATTCCAGGCAAACCCATATATGCTACGTTTCTTTCAGCGTTATTAAGAAGTATCGAGCGTTTGTCTAAGTGTTTCTATACACTAAAACGGCTATTTAATCTACCACCGTTGCAATCTTGTGGTATAAAACAATAAAATCTAATCCATTTACGGGGACCGACACATAATCTTTCGGCTCTGGCAATAATAAAGCTTAACATTCGCAGAATAAAATATCACGGGTGTCTCTTGGACTTTATCAATAGCAGCATAAAACTTTGCGTGTACACACATCAACCAGCAAGCTAGGGAAAACTTCATTCTACCTCAAATGCCAGTTGCTGAAAGAGACCGAGTTGCTATTGATCTATATGAATTACAGTGATATCAGTTCATTCTTGACACAAGAAGATATAAATACATTGTAATTCCCGTATTTAATATTTATATAATCTTTTGATTCGTTCCTGGTTTTTTGCACTAATAAGCTATTCTTTTTTTAATAAGATTTCAGGAATGATACAGCCGAGGTTAAAAACTAAAAGTAAAAAGCTATGGCAAAAACCATGAACAAGCACAGTGAAAGAAAGTGTACATCCCAGGAAGAAAACAAAGACTGTAGTATTCTAAGCATGTCGAAAATACAGGCTAAGAAGGTTGTGTATGAGAATAGCAGCCTCATAATTTACAACATATTGTTGCAGAGACCATTATTACAAGAATATATAGACTTATGTGAAGCAAACATACGCAAGAGGGCAATGGCATTGGTGTTCGTATACTCCATAGGGAGCGTAGTGGAGACAAGCGAAAGAAACTGAACAAGAACAATGATGCTATTGGAGGGAGAGACATTGACAAATGTAACAACTGTCAACTTACCATGAATTCATCAAACAGGAAGGCACAGTTTGGCACCACTCAGCAGAATATCTAACAGCTACCACTGATTATCAAATGTTGCAACTGGCCATGCTGACATGGGCCACTTTAGACTATATCTGTTATATCGACCACAATTAAATTGTGCAAATAAATACCAATATCTTTTCATCTTAAAATAAAATTATATGGTATTGTATCCAGAAATGGGATCAAGATGCTGAGCAGCACATGAGCTGCAGTGGTTAACAACCCATAGGTGACTGCTAGCGTCAGGGCGAGCGAACCATATCTGCCAAGACCCTTCTACACCTCCACGCGGTGATCCTGGATAACAGGCTGCAGCAGGACAGACTGGCTAAGGAGAAGGGATCAAAGTGGGAATGCTAACCCGGTATTCAAAAAATGCTTGCTACAGTCGGATGTGTTGGACTGCAAGGTGCAAATATCGCAGCCAAGCTGTAAACTACAACACAACGCATTCCGTTCTCTAGACTACATTCTGCTACTTACCCTTTCAGGGTTTGGTATTGGGAGATTGAGAACGAACGAAAAAGAAGAAGAAGAAGAAGAAGTATCCAGAAATATATGGGGCGAGTCCCTCAGTGGCTCGATTGGCGCGCATCCAGTGTTCGTACACCGATCTCAGTCCTGCCAGGCGTCTCCCCGGCACTCTAGCTGGACCAATTTGGTGGCGTCGTACCGCTGGTAACGGTGCGTTACTGTAGTACGTATCGAGAACCTTTGTCAGTCCGTGAGGTTCGTCGAAGGCTAGTGCGTATAGCCAATCTCGACAGTTCGTCTCGCTCGAGGTCCTTGTCTCGCAATGAGCTTGGGACCGGCAATTGGAAAGCAGGAATCGTGCCTAAAGGCCCTGTCCTCGCCAGACCAACCGGTTCAAAAAAGGGCAGGCCGGCAGGCAAAAATCGTCTCCAGTCCAAGTGAAAATCATCGCCGGGGCCGTTAGGATCCGTTCTGCACAGAGCGCTGCCATCCCTCCCCGAGCAAGCCCGGTCAGTCGGTTGGTGTGTGTACGGGGCCCCGTCCAGGCGGTCCCTAGGTCGACGGAGTGAGGGACGGAACAACCGTCCGTCCGTCAGTCGGTCCCTGCGTCCGTCCTCGTGAGGCTTTTTACACATCCATCCCCGACCGGTGTGTGGGTGTGTGTGGCAAACACACGGTGGCTCGTCTCCAACAGCTATCTGGTTGATCCTGCCAGTAGTCATATGCTTGTCTCAAAGATTAAGCCATGCATGTCTATGTTCACACTGTCTCACGGTGAAACCGCGAATGGCTCATTAAATCAGTCGAAATTCCTTAGATGACACGATCCTACTTGGATAATTGTGGCAATTCTGGAGCTAATACATGCTTACTAAGCTCCAACCCTCGCGGAAAGAGCGCTTTTATTAGTTCAAAACCAATCGTCGTTTTTCCTCGCGGAGTTGCGGCGTCCCCGCTGTTGACTCTGGATAACTTTGTGCTGTTCGCATGGATTCATCTGCTGGCGACGCATCTTTCAAATATCTGCCCTATCAAATGTCTATGGTACGTGACATGTCTACCATGTTTGTAACGGGTAACGGAGAATCAGGGTTCGATTCCGGAGAGGGAGAATGAGAAACGGCTACCCCATCCATGGAACACAGCAGGCGCGCAACTTATTCACTCCTGGCACGGGGAGGTAGTGACGAAAAATAACAATACGGGACTCTTTCGAGGCCCCGTAATTGGAATGAGTTTACTTTAAACCCTTTAACGAGGATCTATTGGAGGGCAAGTCTGGGGGCCAGCAGCCGCGGTAATTCCAGCTCCAATAGCGTATATTAAAGATGTTGCAGTTAAAACGCTCGTAGCTGGATCTCAGGCGCAGGCGGGTTGGTCCGGCTCTCGCCGGTTCACTGCCCGTTGTATCCTGCCCTACCGTCTGCCGGCTCTCTCCTGCGGGTGCTCTTCGCTGAGCTCCCGGGTAGATGGCGCATTTACTTTGAAAAAATTAGAGTGTTCTAAGCAGGCCTCGGCTGCCTGAATAATGGTGCATGGAATAATGGAATAGGACCTCTGTTCTATTTTGTTGGTTTTCGGAACTGGAGGTAATGATTAACAGAGACAAACGGCGGCATTCGTATTACGGCATTAGAGGTGAAATTCTTGGATCGCCGCAAGACGAGCTACTGCGAAAGCATTTGTCAAGAATGTTTTCATTAATCAAGAACGAAAGTCGGAGGCGCGAAGACGATCAGATACCATCGTAGTTCTGATCATAAACGATGCCGACTAGCGAACCGCAGGAGTTGCTTCAATGACTCTGCGGGCAGCTTCAGAGAAACCAAGGGGAAGTATCGTTGCAAAGCTGAAACTTAAAGGAATTGACGGAAGGGCACCACAAAGAGTGGAGCCTGCGGCTTAATTTGACTCAACACGGGAAAACTCACCCGGTCCGGACACTGTAAGGATTGACAGATTGATAGCTTTTTCTTGATTCGGTGGGTTGTGGTTCATGACCGTTCTTAGTTAGTGGAGCGATTTGTCTGGTTAATTCCGATTACGAACGAGACTCTAGCCTATTAAATAGTTCGCCGGTCCCTCGATGCGCCGGCGCAACTTCTTAGAGGGATGAGTGGCGTTTAGCCACACGAGATTGAGCAATAACAGGTCTGTGATGCCTTTAGATGTCCGGGGCCGCACGCGCGCTAGACTGAAGGAATCAGCGTGGATGCATCCCTGGCCAGAAAGGGCTGGACACCCGTTGAATCTCCTTCGTCGTAGGGATTGGGGGCTTGTAATTCTTCCCCTAGAACGAGGAATTCCCAGTAAGCGCGAGTTATAAACTTAAAGGAATTGACGGAAGGGCACCACCATGCGGCTTAAATTGACTCAACACGCCAATGATTGACAGACAGTTTTTCTTTTTCGTTGGGTCTAATAGGGAACGGGTGCTGGAATTAGACCCTCGGAAGAGAGGTCAGTTTTACCCTACTGATGACAGCTCGTTGCTACGGTAATCCTGCGCAATCCGAGAAGATTCGCAGGTTTCAGACATTTGATTTACGTGATTGGCCGAGAGCCAATGGCGCGAGCCTACCATCTGAGAAATTATGACTGAACGCCTCAAAGTCAGAATACCGCCTGGATATACGACGATATTCTTAGCACCACTGAGATGGGAGGCAACGATATGGTTGGGACCTGGGGCTCGCGTCTCAGCCCGACCTGGTCGAGCCGCAGAAAGAGGTCTCTGTCGTCCCGCCGATCAAAGCGGACGGGAAGCTGTCCTTCTTCTTCTTCTTCTTCTTCTTCTTCTTCGTACGCAGTCAGACAGTAACCATTATTTTTTCGAAAAAAGCGGCGGTCATCCTGAGGCTGTCGACACTGCCATAGAGCTTCTCTTGTGGTTTCACTGGTGATAGCCACATCTGCTCTCTCTGATCCTCGTATGTCAGGCAGTTCTGCAGCAGATGCTCAGCGGTCATTTTTCCGGTACCACACGGGCATTCGTCGGTACCACCTATCTTCAATTTGTTGAATAGGAGGTACATGTGTCTATTGTGGCCAATGCGAAGTCTAAAGACAACGACCTGCTCTCTTCTGTTCAACTGGTAATAGGCATCGTTTTTGGTGTAGCCAGTATGTTCAGTTTCCCATTTGGTCATGTATCTGGCTTTAATAAGCCGTTTTGACTCTTCGTACGTCATACTAGTATCTGTTTGTGGTAGTCTTGCACCTTCTTTTGCCAGTCTGTCTGCCTCCTCTTTGCCTTGGATGTTGCAGTGGGATGGGACCCACTGTACTACTACCCTTTTTGGTGCTGACTGCTTGCATAGTTGACAGAGTACTGCTCTTAAATCATTAAGCTCAGTGTTTTTCTGGCTTTTTAGCGCTGTTACTACGGCCAGAGCATCTGTAAGCAGGACTGTACGGTTTTCATTTTCTTTATGTGTCACCATTTCTTCCACTGCCGCCCTCAGTGCCTCTGCCTCCGCTCTGAAATTGCTTGTCTACTTACCAGTAGCGAATGACAGTGTTATTTTTCTGCCATTTGGTAGGTTCAGGAATGCTCCTGCCCCTCCGTTCTGTGTAGTGTTTGTTAAAGAACCGTCGGTGTATGCATGGGTCCAGTCCATGCTTGGGTAGTTTTTCGATATAAAGCTTAGGTACGTATCTCTCCTTTCTTTTTCGGTCTGGCAGTTTTTGTTTGCAATACCTGGTATATTTTCTACCACCTCTGGAAATATATCCTGCCTCCAGGTAGCTTTTCGTACAGTAGTGATGGGCTTTGGTGTTGTTAGTGCGTTTATGGGATCTTCGTGCATCTTTGCTTTGGTTATTTCTGCAAAGTTTCTCCGCTTTAGTCTCCCATTTCCCAATTTGTTTAGTCTCTGGTGTATTGAATGGTCAGTCAGTCTTCGGAGTTTCTCTTACTGCAGCTGGGTTCTGCAGTCTCTTCTATCGGTCATGGATTGCAGTTTTGTAATCTTTTCAAGTTCTACAATTGGTGTTGACTTCATGCCTCCTGTTATAACTCTCATGGCTTGGTTTTTAAGTTTGCTAACTTTATCGAAGTTCGCCTTTGCTGCTGTTGTCCATGCCGCAATGCCATACTCGAGAACTGGTCTCACTCTTCCAGTGTACAGTTTCTTTAGTATACTTTCGTCTGCTCCCCAGCTTGTGCCAGCAAGTTTCCTTATGATTGCAATTCTTTCTCTGGCGCTCATTCGGTTTCTCTCGATCAGTTTGGGTTGGCGTTTGGCTGCAGGAATTTGCCATTTAGACTTAATTTGGTGTTTTGGGGTTTGATTGAAAGCGAGAATATTGTAGATGTGGTTTTCTCCTCGTTTATTTTGACCAGCCATGAGTTCGCCCACTCTTCCAGCGATGTTAGGGCCTGCTGCATCCGATTTCTTGCTATGGTGAGATTCTTTTCAGAGGTCCACATAGCCAGATCGTCTGCAAACATTGAGCTATGGACTCTTCTTGGTATATTCTCCGTAATGTCGTTTATATACACCAGGAAGAGTGTGGGTGACAGTAATCCCCCTTGGGGTACTCCCTGCTTGAGTGTCACCTTTTTGCTCATCTGCCCTTGTACTTGGACTCTGGCCGTTCTGTTTTTGAGGTAGTGGTTGATCCACTTGTACATTCTACCACAGATTTCACTTCTCCTTAGCTTGACTCTAAGTCCGTTTTTCCAGACTTTGTCAAATGCCTTTTCCAGGTCCACCCAAACCGCTACTGTGTGTTTCTGTGCCTGGTAGGCATCTTCTATTTCCTGGGCTTTGAGGATGACCTGATCCTCAGTGGATCTGTGCTGTCTAAGGCCTGCTTGCTGTGGAATTAGTATTCGTTTTTCTTCCAGATGCCACATCAGTCTGGTGTTAATCATTCGTTCCATCAGTTTGCCGACACAGCTCAGTAGGCTGATAGGCCTGTATCCATTTGGATCTGTTTTGTCTTTTCCGTTTTTTGGTACTGGTACAAGTACTGCGTCTTTCCATGCCTGGGGTACAATACCCCTTTTCCAGCTTTGGTTCAGGACTGATAGCAGTTTCCTCTTTGCTGTTTGGCCCAGCCCCATCAGCATTTCGTTTGTTATCCCGTCTTTTACTGGATATTTCTTTTTCTTTAATGTTCTCATGGCCTCTTCCATTTCACTCGTTGTTAATTTGGCCATCATATGCTCTTCTGGTGCCGCATTGATGTTGTCGTGCCCCTTTTACTCTTCACTAATGTCTGTGTGCTTATCTGCAGGGATCTCGATGTGGTTTGCTCTGGCATAGTGTTCGACAAAAGCGTTTGCGGCTTTTTTTCCAGTGAGCAAGTTTTCGCCCTGCTTGATGGTAATTTGTTTGTTTGAAGGGGTTTCGTCCTTCATGGCTCTGACTAGCTTCCATTGTTTATTCCCTTCTTTGTCTGGGTTGAGGCTTTCAGTTTTATTTTTCCAGCTTTCTATTGCTGTTTGCTTGAGAGTGTGTTTGTACTTCGCCGTGGCGATGAGGGCGATGTTTACCTCCATAGATTGTTCTCGCTCTGCCATGTTCCTAGCATTTGTTACTGCATCTTCCGCTTTCTGCAACTCATCATTCCAATAGGGCTTATAGTTTTTCCTAGCCCTCTTGGGATGGTTTCAGTGGCGGCTTGCATTATTGCCTTGCTTAGGCTCTCCACCATGGGCTTCATTTTGTTGTTTCGTGTGTTGATGGTTTCACACAGCCCATCTGTTAGGATTGCAAATTTGTCCCAGTCGGCTCGTTTGTAATTCCAACGTGGGAGCGGTTTTGTTTCCTGTGGGCCTACTTCCATATCAATGTCTAGCCTGATCGGCCTGTGGTCGCTACATGCCAATTGGTTTAGCACCTGGCGGTCTATTTTATGGTGTATGTCCATTGTGGAGAAGGCCACATCTGGAGTCGAGGTGGTATGCCATGTTCTAGAGTTGAAACTAGGGCTATCCACCGGCCTATTGATTAGATGGAAATTCGTGTCTATCTCCCAAGCTTCCACTTCGTCACCTCTGCTGTCAGTGTCCGAGTATCCCCATCGCTCCGAGTGGCTGTTGAAGTCTCCAACTACTATGCAGTGGAGTCCTTTACTTCCATACTCGAGAGCGATAGGTCTTTATTTGGTGGTCCGTACAGGCTGAAAATGCGGATCTTCGTTTCTTGAGCCATTATGTCTACTCCTACAATTTCTGCTTGTCCGGTGTGATTGACAAATACCGCGCTATTCGGTATGCAGTTTCGGGTCAGTATTAGAACCTCCTCCTTTGTGACCTTCTCTATCCAGGCTGAAGGCCTTGTATCCTCTGATTGAGAATTTATGGTTGCTGTTGAGGTGCGTTTCTTGGATACATGCCACGTCAATCTTACCTTCGTGCAATTGATGTGTTAGGGAAAGCTTTTTGTTAATGACTCCCTCCGCATTCGACTGTAGTATTTTGAGTGTCTTGAGTTTTTGGTCAATAGGGATTACCCCATAGCCATGTGCCTTGACTCCACGACACATGGGTGGGTGACCACCAGTAGTCAAGGGTGGGCCCCTTCGAGGCGTGAGGCCCGGCACTCTCGCTGCCTGGCGGGACTCCACAGGATGAGCGCCATACTTTTTTCTGAAAAGTTGTACTGTCATCATACTGCGATTTACGTTGCACTGTTTTGTTAAGCTTGTGGCACAGTGCGTCCGATTTCAACAAGCGTTTCTGTAGGGATGTCCTCCTTAGCCTTTGGCTGTCCCCAGCCTATCTGCAAGGCAGCAGTTGTTTATGATCAGAGTTGTCTCTCTTATGGACGTTGTCTTACCCGACTAACGAGTCTTCACTACTCGTGTCTATAGGATGCGGTAATGATATATGAGATATGATATATAATATGGACTATGTACACGTTTGTACTAACCCGGAAGAGAGGCAGTCCAGTGTGTCTGTATCCCAGGATCGTCACGTCCTGCCAGAACGTATCATGTGCATGTGGGCGGGGTACCTCATTGCTCCCTTTATTTTCTCGGCACATCTTCAGTGATGGTACGCCTAGCATTCTCCGCCACCTGGGAGGTTGACACAGTAGGGCAGATGTGCAATGTCCGCTAGCCTGCATCTCTTCTGCGTCCATTGGTATGGCTGATAGCAGATAGAGGAGGAGATAAAAGCAGGAGTGCATTTAACCAGGGGACAATCCTGGTAATGTCACGGAGATGTTGTTCGCCTGGTGTGCGGGCATATCTCATGGTCAGGGGCTGAGTCTCGACAGTTCACAGTGAGGTGGCTGCTCTACTGTTTACGACACCCCGACCCAGAACTAAGTCTTCTGTTTATTGTTTCGCACCTCATCGCCGCATGGGGTGAATATCGATCAGCTTCCCGCCCGCTTTGATCGGCGGGCGGCAGAGACCTCTTTCTGCGTCTCGACCGGGCGGGCTGAAGCGTGAGCCCCAGATACCCACCCTGTCGAAGCCTCCCATTGCAATAGTGCTGTGATTTTTGGCGGGATTCTGGCTTAGAGGCGTTCAGCTGTAATCCCTCACATGGTAGCCTCGCGCCGTTGGCTTATCAGCCTAGTACGTGAACCAGATGTCTGCGGCTTCTCTCGAGTTGAGCAGGATTACCGTAGCAACGCTCTGTCATTTGTAGGGTAAAACTGACCTGTCTTCCTTGGGTCTATTTCCAGCACCCGTTCACTATTTGACCAGACGTATCAATAGAATGCTTTTTGTTTGTCAATGGCCAAGTTTCTGGAACCTGCGATTTCCGCAGGGTAAACCAGATTACCATAGCAGACTTTCTTTTCTTGTGAGGTTAAGAGACTGACCTGTCTTCCGTGGGTCCAATACCAGAACATTTTCTCTATTAGACCCAACAAACGTGCTCTCTATATGACAATCGTTCTACAGTATTGGCGTGTTAAGTCAAATTTAAGCCGCAGGCTCATCTCATTAGTGCCCTTCCGTCAATTCCAGTGTTAAACACTGGATGCAGACCAACCGAGACACAGAGAGCATTACCCCAGTTTTCCGAGGGTCTAAATCCAGCACCCGTTCCTTATTAGACCCAACGAAAGTGGTCTCAGCATGTCAGTCTTTCAGTGTTGGCCGTGTTGAGTCAAATTAAGCCGCTGGCTCCACTCCTGGTGGTGTCCTTCAGTCAATTCCTTTAAATTTCAGCTCTTCAACCATACTTCCCCCGGAACCCAAACACTTTGGTTTCCCGGAAACTGCCCGAGTCATCGAAGCAACTCCTGCGGATTGCTAGTCGGCATCGTTTATGGTCAGAACTACGACGGTATCTCATCGTCTTCGCGCCTCTGACTTTCGTTCTTCATTAATGAAAACATTCTTGACAAATGCTTTCGCAGTAGTTCGTCTTGCGGCGATCCAAGAATTTTACCTCCAACGCCGCAATACGAATGCCCCCGTTTGTCCCTGTTAATCATTACCTCCAGTTCCGACAACCAACAAAATAGAACCGAGGTCCTATTCCATTATTCCCTGCACCATTATTCAGGCAGCCGAGGCCTGCTTTGAACACTCTAATTTTTTCAAAGTAAACGCGCCGGCCACCCAGCGAAGAGCACCCGTGGGAGAGAGCCGGCAGACGGTAGGGCAGGACACAACGGGCAGTGAACCGGCGAGAGCCGGACCGCACGCCTGCGCCTGAAATCCAACTTGGAGCTTTTTAACTGCAACAACTTTAATATACGCTATTGGAGCTGGAATTACCGTGGCTGCTGGCACCAGACTTGCCCTCCAATAGATCCTCTTTAAAGGGTTTAAAGTGTACTCATTCCAATACCGGGGTCTCGAAAGAGTCCCGTATTGTTATTTTTCGTCACTATCTTCCCGTGCCGGGAGTGGGTAAGTTGCGCGGCTGCTGCCTTCCTTGGATGTGGTAGCCGTTTCTCATGCTGCCTCTCCGGAATCGAACCCTGATTCCCCGTTACCCGTTACAAACATGGTAGGCATGTCACGTAGCATCGACATTTGATAGGGCAGACATTTGAAAGATGCGTCGCCGGCATATGAGGCCATGCGTTCAGTACAAAGTTATCCAGAGTCATCAGTGGGGACGCCGCAACCCCGAGAGGGGAAACGACGATTGGTTTTGAACTAAAAAAAGGGCTTTTTCCGCGAGGGTCGGAGCTTAGTAAGCATGTATTAACTCTAGAATTGCCACAGTTATCCAAATAGGATCGTGTCATCTAAGGAACCTCGACTGATTTAATGAGCCATTCACAGTTTCACCGTGAGACAGTGTGAACTTAGACATGCATGGCTTAATCTTTGAGACAAGCATATGACTACTGGCAGGATCAACCAGATATCTGTCGGAGACGTACGTACCGCACACACCTGTCGGCGGAGGACGGGTGTGTAAAAAGCCTCACTGGGACGGCCGCAGGGACCGACTGACGGACGGACATACGGTTGTTCCCCCCGTCCCTCACTCCGTCGACCTAGGACCGCCTGACATGGGCCCCCACACACACCAGACGACCGACCGACCGGGCTCGCTCGAAGAGGGATGGCAGCGCTCTGTGCAGAACGGATCCCAACGACCCCGGCTATAAATTTCACTGGGAATAGAGACAATTTGGCCTGCCGGCCTGCCCTTTTCCCGAGAGTTGGTCCCCGGGAGAACACAGGGCCTTCAGGCACGATTCCTGCTTTCCATTTGCCGGTCACAAGCTCTTTGCGAGAGTCTGACCACCAGCGAGACGAACTGTCGAGCTCTGCTATAAGCCTTCGAAAAATCAACACCGACTGTCAAAGTTTCTCGTTACGGACCAGAGCAGCGCACCTCAATGGAGGCCACGACAAAAAAAACCGCTTCCCGATACTTGCACTGGGAAAGGCCAGCAAGCGTTTTCCGCAAGCTCGCGCTATCGCTCCGCCTGGCGGGACTGAGATCGCTGTACTAATACTGGGTTATAGTCAATCGCGGCGGCGAGAGAACTACACCAGATGGGAAGCTGTCCGATATTCACCCCACCCCACGCGGCGTGGAGGTATGAAATCATTTGTAGACGACTTAGTTCTCGGTCGGGGTGTCGCAAGCAGTAGAGCATCCACCTCACTGCCGACTGTTGAGACTCAACCCTCGATCATGAGATATGTTCGCACACCAGGCGAACAACATCTCCGTGCCATGACCAGGCTTGTCTCCTGGCTAAATGCACTCTCACCTCGTTCTATACTTTTGTCTCCTTTCAGTCATCCCAATGGACGCAGAAGAGATGCAGGCCAGCGGACATTGCACATCTGCCCCTTTGTGACAACCTCCCAGGTGGCAGGGAATGCTAGGCGTACCATCACTGCAGAGGAGCCGAGAATACTAAAGGGGAGCAAAGCGATACCCCCACTCACATGTATATGCTACGTTTCTGGCAGGACGTGACGATCCTGGGACTCAGACACACTGGACTGCCTCTCTTCTGGGATACTAGAAAAGCTAGTACAAAAGTCCATCATATCATATCATCATCATCACACCCTTTCGACACGAGTGGGGAAGACTCGAAAGTCCTGCAAGACAAATTTCCTATGAGAGACAACTCTGACCTCAAACAACTGCTGCCTTGTAGAAGGGCTGGGGACAGCCAAAGGCTAAGGAGGGTATCCTTTCAGAAACGGCTGTTGAAATCGGATGCACTGGGCCACAGGCTTGACGAAACAGTGCAACGTAAATCGCTGTATGATGACGTCACAATTTAAAAGAAGAAAGTATGGTGCTCATCCTGTGGAGTCCCGCCAAGCAGCGAGAGTGCCGGTCCCCATGCCTCGAAGGGGCCCACCTGATGCTACTGGTGGTCATCCACCCATGTGCTGTGGAGTCAAGGCACAAGGCGATGGGGCAAGAGCTATTGACCAAAAACTCAAGACACTTAAAATACTACAGGGGAACGCGGAGGGAGTCCTCAACAAAAAGGTTTCCCTAACAAATCGCTTGTACGAAGGTAAGATAGACGTGGCATGCATCCAAGAAACACACCTCAACAAAAACCACAGATTCTCATTCAGAGGATACCAGACCTTCCGTCTTGATAGAGAAGGTCACAAAGGAGGTGTGCTGATACTGACACGTAACTGTAAACCAAGAAACACAGAATCTGTAAATCACACGGGACAAGCAGAAATTGTAGGAGTCGACATAATGACACAGAAAAAGACCTGTCGCTCTCGAGTATGGAAATCAAGGACTCCAGCTGCCTAGTGGTTGGAGACTTCAACAGTCACTCAGAGAGATGGGGATATTCAGATACAGACAGCAGAGGTGATGAAGTGGAGGACTGGGAGATAGACACAAATCTCTATCTATCAATTGGCAGGTAGAGACCACAGGCCAATTAGGCTAGAAATTGATATGGAAGTAGGCCCCCAGGAAATAAAACCGCTGCCACGTTGGAACTATAGACGAGCCGACTGGGACAGATTTGCAATGCTGACAGATGGACTGTGTGAAACTATCAACACAAAATAACAATATGAAACCTATTGTGGAAAGCCTAAGCAAAGCAATACTGAGAGCAGCCACCGAAACCATCCCAAGAGGGGCAAGGAAAAACTACAAGCCATATTGGAATCATGAACTGCAGAAAGCGGAGGATGAAGTCTCAAATGGTAGGGACATCGCAGAGATAGAGCAATCTATGGAAGCAAATATAGCCCTCAAGGCCATCACTGCGAAATACAAAAGAGCACTGAACCAAATGACAAGAGGAAGTTGGAAAAACAAAACACAAAGCCTCAATATAGATGAGGAAGGGAACAAACTATAGAATTTAGTCAGAACCATAAACGACGAAACACCATCAAATAAACAAATTACCATCAAGCAGGGCGACAACATGCTTACCGGAAAAAAAGCAGCAAACGCCTTTATAGAACATTATGCCAGAGCAAACCACATTGATGTCCCTACAGACAGGCATACATATATAAGTGAAGAACAAAAAAGCCACGACAACATCAAGATGGCACCAGAGGAGGACATGATGGCAAAACTAACAATGAACGAAATGGATGACGCATGATAACTCTAAAGAAAAAGAAATCACCCGGAAAAAATAGGATAACAAATGAAATGCTGATGGGCTTGGGCCAAACCGCAAAGAGAAAGTTCCTATCAGTCCTGAACCAAAGCTGGAAAACGGGAAATGTACCGCAGACATGGAAAGATTCTGTACTTATACCAGTACCAAAGAAAGAAAAAGATAGAACAGATCCAAATGGATACATGCGTATCAGTCTACTGAGCTGTATAGGAAAACTGATGGAGCGTATGATAAACACCAGACTGATGTGGCACTGGGAAGAAAAACACATATTAATTCCACAGCAAGCAGGTTTTAGACAGCAGAGATCCACTGAGAACCAGATCACTCTCATAGCGCAGGAAATAAAGGATGCTTACCAAGAGAAAAAGCACACAGTAGCGGTTTGGGTGGATTTAGAGAAGGCATTTGACAAGGTGTGGAAAGAGGGACTTAAAGTCAAGCTACGAAGAAGTGAAGTTTGTGGGAAAATGTGCAGATGGATCAGCCACTACCTCAAAAACAGAACAGCCAGATTTAAAGTACAAGGGCAAAGTACAAGGTGACACTGGAGAAAGGAGTACCCAAAAAGGGGGGGGGGGTACTGTCACCCACACTTTTCCTGGTGTATATAAACAACATCACATAGAATATACCAAGAAGAGTCCACAGCTCCATGTTTGCAGACGATCTGGCTATGTGGACCTCTGAAAAAAATCTCACCGTAGCAAACAATCGGATGCAGCAGGCCCTAACATCGTTGGAGGAGTGGGCGAACTCATGGCTGGTCAAAATAAACGAGGGAAAAACAACATGTACGATATTCTCGCTTTCAAATAAACCACAGAACACCAAAATAAGTGGTAACGGTAAATATCTGCGGCCAAAGGACAACCTAAACTACTTGAGAGTCACATTTGATCGGCGCATGACATGGAAAAGTCAGATCGAGAGAAACCGAATGAGAGCCAGACAAGAATGGAAATCATGAGGAAACTTGTTGGCACAAGCTGGGGAGCAGACGAAAGAATACTAAAGAAACTGTACACTGGAAAAGTGAGACCAGTTCTCGAGTATGGCATTGCGGCATAGACAACAGCAGCAAAGGCGAACTTTGATAAAATTAGCAAACTTCAAAACCAAGCCATGACAGTTAAAACAGGAGGCATTAAGTCAACGCCAATTGTAGAACTTGAAACGATTACAAATCTGCAATCCATGACCGACAGATGAGACTGCAGAGCCCAACAGCAAGCAGAGAAATTCAGAAGACTGACAGACCATCCAAGACTAAATACATTTAGAAATGGGAAACTAAAGCGGAGAAACTTTGCAGAAATAGCCAAAGCAAAGATGAGCGAAGACCCTATGAACCCTGTAACAATATCAAAGCCCATCCCTACAGTACGCAAACACATCTGGAAGCAGCATATCATTCCGGAGGTGGTAGAAAATATACCAGGTATTGGAAACAAGAACAGCCAGACTGAAAAAGAAAGAAGAGACGTAACCCTCAGGTACATAACGGAAAACTACCCAAGCATGGACTGGACCCATGCATTCACCGACGGTTCTGTAACAAACACAACACAGAACGGAGGAGCAGGGGTATTCCTGAGCCTACCAAATGGTAGAAAAATAATACTGTCATTGGGAACTAGAAAATTCTCAAGCAATTTCAGAGCGGAGGCAGAGGCACTGAGGGCTGCAATAGAAGCAATGCTGACAGGCGAAAGCAATGAAAGCCAGATAGTCCTGTTTACAGATGCCCTGGCTGTAGTTACAGCACTAAAAAGCCAGAAAAATTCTGAACTTAATGATTTAAGAGCAGTACTCTGTCAACTATGCCAGCAGTTCCCACCAAAAAGAGTAGTGGTACAGTGGGTTCCATCCAACTGTAACATCCAAGACAACGAGGAGGCAGACAGACTGGCAAAAGAAGGTGTCCAATGTTTCCTCTCTTTACCTACCTCTATCCCTCTTTCCTGCAATTCTACCCGTTGGCACCATTTGTTCCAACCGGCTTTTTCTCAAGACATGTTCGAAAAAGGATTACTGCATTGTTTTGACTTTTGCCATAAGCTGTATTTGTGTCTGGAGCTGCTCAAAAACCAAGTTTTTTAGTTTTCCGTTGTCTCCAATGGTTCCACTTACCTGCTGATTGTCCATGACTTGTTGCCATATGTCAGTACGGGCTCCACGTAGCATCCAAGAACTCGTGTCCTTTCATTCAGTGACAGGGCTTTGTTTCACAAGCTTTTCATCAAACTGGAAGACGTATTCTGCCTTAGCTATTCTGCTCTTTATTTCATAATTGCATCTTTCATCAGAACTGATGTGAGTGCCCAAGTAATGAAATGCGTGTACTTGTGTTAGTTCGATCTCGCAATCGTTTATTCCTACAACATTTTGGAGATTTGTGTTTCTTAGTTGCTACTATTACATCTGATTTCTTTTGATTTAAACTTAAACCTTTATTTTTGCTTGTGAATAACGACCATGTTGACCAGTACTTGTAGATCTGCCTCATTCTGCACTACCATCACAGTGTCATTATCGTAACGCAAGTTGATGATGATGTTGTCCAGCAGTTGATATTCCAGGCATTGCCTCTAGAGATCGCAACCTAAATTCGCTGTCCAGAGAGAACAGGTCATGGGACATCACACAACCTAGACTCACTCCTTTTTTGTAAATCTGTTATCTGCCTGAAGTTGTCTACTGTGTTATCTATTCGTAAAGCTGCAGTCTGTTCGCAATACATGTTCTGAATAATTCTCACGTTCTTGCCATTAACATGCAGCTATTCCAGAAAATGGATCATTTCCCCAAGCTTCACCCTGTCGAATGCCTTGGTATAGTCCATGACGCACATATATAAATATGTTTTCATCTCTATAGCTGTCTCGGTTATTTTTGTCAATATATATATGACGTTGTTTGTGCCCTTTCCTTCCATTGACCTGCAATGCTCATCGCCGATGTCTGGTATTATTCTGCTTCTGATGATGATTCGTACACGTATTTTCCTCATGTTTACTCAAAATGCTAATAGTCCATTCAAGGCAACGAGGAGGCAGACAGACTGGCCAAAAAAGGTGCAAGATTACCACAACCAGATACTAGTGTGGCCTACGAAGAGTCCAAAAGGCTTATTGGGAAACAGAGCATAATGGCTACACAAAAAATGATGCCTATTACCAGTTGAACAGAAGAGAGCAGGTCGTGGTCTTCAGACTCCGCACAGGCCACAACAGACTGAGGTACCATCTATTCAATAAACTGAAGATAGGTGGCACTGAATAATGCACCTGTGGTACAGGGAAAATGACCGCTGAACATCTGCTGCAAAACTGCCCGACATACGAGGATCAGAGAAAGCAGATGTGGCCATCACCAGTGCCAACACTAGACAAGCTCTATGGCAATGTCAACAGCCTCAGGATGACAGCTGCTTTCTTCGAACAAATTCAAGTTGAAATCTGACAGCGTTCGAAGAAGAAGAAGAAGAAGAAGAAGAAGAAGAAGAAGAAGAAGAAGAAGAAGAAGAAGAAGAAGAAGAAGAAGAAGAAGTCAGGATGCATTCACAATCATATTTATCACTTAGTAATTGTTTTATCACTTTTAATCGAAAATATCCCATGGTCGCAACTCCTATATATAC
This sequence comes from Ariolimax columbianus, assembly GCA_036924085.1. NCBI lineage: Eukaryota > Metazoa > Mollusca > Gastropoda > Stylommatophora > Arionidae > Ariolimax > Ariolimax columbianus. The sequence goes on along the minus strand of JAVGWX010000007.1, from coordinate 84,092,028 downwards.
AAGTAATGTACTGGTAGTGAGGGCATTGGCAGACTGAAAAGTCGTATCCAAGAAATGTCCGATTGTTGTGTTAATTACAATCTACTTGGAAGCTCGATTAGTGTCCCCAAAACATAAGTAAGTAAGTATGTATGCATGTAGGTAAGTATGTGTGTAATCAAGTATGCATGTAAGAAAGTGTGTGTGTAATCAAGTATGCATGTAAGAAAGTGTGTGTGTAAGTAAGTATGCATGTAAGTAAGTGTGTATGTAAGTAAGTGTGTAGGTCACGAAGTAAATGAGTAAGTCAGCAAATTAGTTAGTAGGTATGTCAATAAGTTAATATATAAGCCTGAATAAGTATAACAGTGAGTAAGTATAAAAGTAAGCAAGTATGGGAGTAAGTATGTAAGTATTAATGTGTGTAAATAAGTATTTAAATAAGCATTTCAGTAAGTATTTAAGTAAGTATTTAAGTAAGTATGAGAGTAAGTATTTAAGTAAGTATTTAAAATAGTATTTAAGTAAGTATTTTATTAGGTATCTAAGTAAGTATTTCAGTAAGTATTTAAGTAATTATTTCAGTAAGTATTTCAGGAAGTATTTCAGTAAGTATGAGAGTGAGTAAGTATGTGTCTAAATATGTATGCAAATAAGTATGCAAATATGTAAGTATAAATAAGTATGTAAATAAGTATGGAAGTATGTAAGTGTGTAAATAAGTTAATATGCAGGTAAGCATGTACGTTAGTAAGTGTGTAAGTAAGTATGCAAGTAAGTAACTTCGCAAGTTAGTAAGGTAGAAGGTAAATTTGTAAGCAAACAAATAAGTACGTTGTAGTTTGTAACATGTTACGCTAAATCATATGGTCATAAATAATAGAAGTGCTCTCATTTTGTACATGACTTATTTAATTACTTCAAGACCCGCTTCTCGGCGGCAGTAGTCCCAATTTCGTCCCCAAAGATCACTAAGCTAGGCTATGGTAGTCCAGTGAGTAATTAGCTTTCTTTCTGAGGTATTGTGGATGTTCTAATGGAGTTTCTTGAACCTGATCAACGCTTTGGAGGTATACCACGTACGTTTTCTGCATCGGTGGTACCAGATAGCTTTTGCAAAGAATGTGGCCAACTCGTTAAAGCTGTACCTTGTTTCCGTGAACAGCTGCATCGTTCGCCAAAGAAAATTTCGTAGGACAGAATGTTTTAGATTCTGCATATACTACTTGCGGATAGTAAGATCGGCCGCACGTCTCTCTCGAGATGCCTGGGTCACTCGAGAGATACCTGGGTCACTTAAGAGATGCGTGGGTCACCCAAGAGATGCCTGGGTCACTCGGGAGATGCCTGGGTCACTCAAGAGATCCCTGGGTCACTCGGGAGATGCCGGGGTCACTCAAGAGATGCCCGAGTCACTCAAGATATGCCATGGTCATTAGAGAGATGTCTGGGCCACTTGAGTTGATGACTGGGTCATTCAAAAGGGGCTTGGGTCACTCGAGCTGATGTTTGGATCACTCGAGAGATGCCTGGGCCACTTGAGTTGATGCCTATGTCACTCAAGAGATGCCTGGTCACTCAGGAGATGCCTGGGTCACTCAACAGATACATAGGTCACTCAAGAGATGCCTGAGTCACTCGAGATGCCTGACTAACTAGAGAGATGTCTGGGTCACTTGAGCTGATGACTGGGTCACTCAAGAGATGCTTTGGTCACTCAGGAGATGACTGGGTCACTCAACTGTTGAATAGGTCACTCAAGAGATGCCTGGGTCACTCGAGATGCCTGGCTAACTAGATGTCTGGGCCACTTGAGATGATGACTGGGTCACTCAAGAGATACTTTGGTCACTCAAGAGATGCTTGGGTTACTGGAGAGATACCTGGGTATCATGTCTGGGCCACTCGAGTTGATGCCTAGGTCACTCCAGAGATGCTTGTGCTACTCGAGAGATGCCTGGGTCACTCGACACATAATAGGGCCACTCAAGAGATGCCTTGGTCACTAGAATTTATTGTCTGGGTCACTCGAGAGATGACTGGTCCCTGGACATGCCTGTGGGGTTACTTTAGAGATTCCTGGATCACTTGCAACTTGTTCACTATTACATTTATAAATTTCAATTTTTATCAGCAGCATATCATGATGGACGAAACATCTGTTTTATACATTTAATTAAATTTCAGTTTCTTTCCAAAAAGTAATTGTCTTCTACTGTGTCGTCTGAGTCATATCCAGGGGACGAACATGGAACACATTTAATGGCTGACTGCTTGCATCTGGGTCAGCGAACAACAGCTGACCAAAACCCGGTTCCGCCTCCAAGCGGCGGCCCTGGAAGTCTATTCCGGCTGAGATAATACGGACGACAGTGGGAAGGCAAAATAGGACCCTCAGAAAAGCCAATTGAAACCGGATAGGTCGGACTGAAACAAACAGTTTCAGATACAGTTATGTGAGAATATCCTAGATGCCTTCAATATTGGTAACATCAGAGGCATGTATGAAGGGATACAGAAAGCCATCATCTCAACAGTGAAAAATAGTGCGCCGCTAAAAGCTTTATCTGGTGAGATCATCACTGATAAGAGGAAGCAGTTAGATGGGAAGAGCAATATCGTGAACTCTACTTAAGCGAGACAGAGCTAACAGAAGATGCCCTCAATGTCATCGAGGCAATACCAACTCTGGACCATCAGGACTCGCTGATACCATTATGCTGGCATGAAGGACAGGTCCAGCAGGACTTCAAAGATTCGAGCATTGTAACCTTGTACAAGAGCAAGGGAAACCGGAGTGACTACAACAACTACCGAGGAATGTCGCTTCTGTGTACCGTTGGGAAGATTCTTGCCAGAATTGTTCTGCGCAGGTCCTAGGAGGCCAGGTTTACCTAGAGTCACAGTGCGGTTTTCGTGGGAATAGTTCTATCACAGATATGATACTCTCATTATGACAGTTGCAAGAGAAATACGGAGAACAAAAGCAACCATTGTATATTTCCTTCATAGATCTCACGAACACATTTTACTTGGTCAGTCGTTTGGGTCTGTTCAAAACGCTCAGGAGGATTGGTTGTCCACCGATTCCTCTGAACATTATCGAATAGTTTCACACTGACATGAAAAGCACCATCAATTTTGACGGCGCGTCCTCAGAGGAGTTTGAAATCAAGTGCCGAGTAAAACAAGGCTGTGTACTTGCTCCAACCCTCTTTAGAATATATTTCTCACTCCTCTTGAAGCATACATTTCGTGACCAGGAAGGGGGGATCTTCATTCATTCTTATACAGATGGTCGCCTATTCAATTCTCATAAACTGAAAGCCAATACCAAAATAAACAGGGTGCTGATGAGAGAACTGCTCTTTGCGGATGATGCCGCAATTACGATTCACTCAGAGGAGGAACTGCAAAGCTTACTGTCTGCATTTTCGGATGCCTGCTGTGAGTTCGGGTTAACAATCAGCAAAACGAAAACACAAGTTATGGTCCAGGGTGTAAACAAACCATGAGTAATCTCCATTGATGATGGGGCTGTCGTTGTTGTAAATCATTTCACGTACTTGGTATCCTCAGTTAATAATAAACTATCCCGGGACCAAGACATCAATATCAGGATAGGAAAGGCAGCAACAACAACGAGCAGAGAACAAAATGAGTCTGGGAGAACAAGAAGCTCACTGTTAAAAAAAAACACTTGTTTACCAGTTCTGTGTCCTCAGCACCTTTCTTTATGGCAGTGAAACATGGTCTATCTATATGCACCAGGAGAGGTGGCTAAACAGCTGTCACATAAGGCGCTTGGGGAGAATCCTGAGGGTTGGGTGGCAAGACAAGATCACCAAGGTGTTGGAGAGAACAGGCACTGTAACAATCTTGTCCATGCTTAGTCTTCGAAAACTCCGATGGCTGGGACTAATTCGGAGGATGGATGATGGCAGAATAACAAAACATTCTCTCTATGGAGTATTACAGTTGGGAAAAATGTCTCAGGGCCGGCCACTACTTCGGTATAAGGATTTATGCAAGCGCGATATGAATTATGCAGGCATCAATTTGGAATCATGGGAACAGGACGCCATGGATCGTGTTACATGGAGGTGCAGGATATATAAAACTGCACACATCTCTGTGAAAGAAAAGAAAACAAATAAGAAAATGTTGTAGCAAATGGGTCGCAAAGAAAATGATTGACTGAAATCATTGTTATATTTTGGTAAACTCGAGGACATAACATCTTAGTGAAAACAATATTGGAAGGACAGGTTAAGAGCAAACCTACCAGAACGGATCTGTTTGCACTGACCATCAGTCTACACAAGACAAAATTGAAGACTCAGTGTGCTTGTTCTCCAGGCATAAGTTTAAGCGTTCAAAATCTGGAGGACGTAAATAATTTTAACTATTTCGGATCCACCATCACCGACAACCTTTCACTGGTTGCAGAGCTGGAAAAGAGATTCGGAATGCCAGACTCTCACGGAGAGTGTAGAATAACAACATGCTGACCATCTCCACAAAGATTGCTGTGTACAAATCATATGTGCTAAGTCTTAGTCTTAGTTGACCTATGCATCTACAAGAGCGTTATCTCTTGTGCAGGTCCCAACCCTTGTGCGAGTTGGTAGTAGCCTGGTGTATGTCTCTGCTTGGCGGGCTGGGCTCGAGCAGTGCTATGTTTTTTAGTTTTGTGCTGGTCTCATCTCGGTTTCCAGTCGATTATGTCTCCATAATCCAGTGGATAGCTAACTTGTGTCTCGGGTACGGGTTGTCCAGTGGATTGCTAACTTGTGTTTCTGGTACGGGTGGTCCAGTGGATTGCTAACTTGTGTTTTGGGTACGGGTTGTCCAATGGATGGCTAACTTGTGTTTCGGGTACGGGTTGTTCAGTGGATGGCTAACTTCTTTCTCGGGCACGGGTTGTCCAATGGATGGCTAACTGTTGTTTCTGGTACGGATTGTCCAGTGGATGGCTAACTTCTGTCTCGGGCACGGGTTGTCCCGTGGATGGCTAACATGTGTCTCGGGCACGGGTTGTCCAGTGGATGGCTAACTTCTGTCTTGGGTACGGGTTGTCCCGTAGATGGCTAACTTCTGTCTTGGGAACGGGTTGTCTAGTGGATGGCTAACTTCTGTCTCGTGCACGGGTTGTCCCGTGGATGGCTAACTTCTGTCTTGGGTACGGGTTGTCCCGTGGATGGCTAACATGTGTCTCGGGCACGGGTTGTCCAGTGGATGGCTAACTTCCGTCTCGGGCACGGGTTATCCAGTGGATGGCTAACTTCTGTCTCGGGCACGGGTTGTCTATTGGATGGCTAACTTCTGTCTCGTGCACGGGTTGTCCCGTGGATGGCTAACTTCTGTCTCGGGCACGGGTTGTCTAGTGGATGGCTAACTTCTGTCTCGTGCACGGGTTGTCCCGTGGATGGCTAACTTCTGTCTTGGGTACGGGTTGTCCCGTGGATGGCTAACTTCTGTCTTGGGCACGGGTTGTCCAGTGGATGGCTAGCTTCTGTCTCGGGCACGGGTTATCCCGTGGATGGCTAACTTCTGTCTCGGGCACGGGTTGTCCAGTGGATGGTTAACTTCTGTCTCGGGCACGGGTTGTCCAGTGGATGGCTAACTTATTGTTTTAAGATCGTGGGTGTTATGCAGCTTGAGCGAATCTTGCTATCTAGTGGGGGTGGGGTAGTCCTTTTTTGCCGCGTGGGTACCACAGAGCGGCTGCTGTGCTCCTACGTTCGTCTTTCTTTCTCCCTACATGGCCAGCCCAGCAGTGCTTGGAATTGTTGGCAAGATGGATGACATCATTGACTTGTGATAATACCCGGATGTCACTGTTGTGTAGGCCAATCTTGGCGCTGCTGCGCGTGCTAAACCCAAGAGATTTAGTTCCATGTTGAGGAGGCGACCGAGGTAAATGCATTCGTCAACATACTCCAGTAGTGTATCGTTTTGGGACACTTGGTTAGGCTCCGTAAATCGGTTACGTATAGCCATGTGTGCGTAGAACCCCAATACATGGTAGAGAAACGTGACCCTGTTTTCACATGACAGAAGGCTAAATGCTTTTTACATGCGCCCCTTGACGGGCACACTTGGTCATGGATTGACAAACAGCGAGGGGTTGGATCAAGGCCAACTTTTGCTATACTGAAGTTAAAGTAGATCATGGTTGCCCGCTTAACTACGATCTTCCGCCAGCGCCGTTTGAGATGTTTAGGTTACGTGTTAATAATAGAGGGCTGACGAATTCCAAAATATATCATATACGGAGAGTTGAGCTCGAGCAACGGGCACAAAAATAGACCCTTCCTCCAACACAAAGGCATTTGCAAGCGTCACCTAAAACGTTAGATTGATTTGAACACCTGTAACTGGAAGGACCTTGCCAAAAACTAACCTGATTGCAGGCAGACTGTGAGTGCTGGCCTGAAAGCAAGGGAAGTCAAAATGCAGACTCCAAACGTGTTTGGAGAAAATTAATACAATAACTAAACTAAGGCCCTTTCTAGTGCGAAGTAAATTGTCTCAAGAGAGTGATATAATACCAATGAATCTGCAGACAGCATATGTTCTCCATTATCATTATACTCTATGGCTTTGTTGGTAACGAATCCAATCTAGGTCCCATGACTTCCGTTTGCTACGTACTCGGCCGTTCAAATCGACGATTATAATAAACGTGTTGTTATCATTGCCCCTGTTAATTGTGTGATAATAAATTATCGAAGATATCGGATCTGTCTTTATCATTGTAGTTGCATGTACAGGATATATACATTATAATTATTGTCGTTGTTTCTTTCCCTTCAGTTGTAATATTTACGGATACAATTATTATTAGTTACAACTCTGGCAAAATGCTGGCTCGAGACCTGTGAAATTGCATAACTATTCATCTCGAACAAGACCTATTACCAGAAAGAACAATCGACTTGACATATGCAGCTCGGCCTTTCAGGAGAAATGCCAGGAGCAGCATCGTGACCTGTGCATGACATCTGTTGACATGACTACGGCCTTTGATAATGTCAACAGACCATGGCTCTGGCAAATCATGTTAAATTTTGACCGTCCGACCAGATTTATTGCATCTCTTCGCCAATTTCATGATGGCATAATGACTTAAGCAATGCATGCAGGAGAATTTCCTGTGGTCTTCCCAGTCATAAACAGTGTCACACCAGAATGGGTGCTAAACCTGTCATTCTTTAGTACGCCTTCTTCGTCCACGCTACCTGATAATGTACACACTACTGCTACTGGCGTACCTATAAGGTACTTGACGAGAGGTCATATATTCGATCAGAGACATCTGAAGTCCTGCAGCAAAGTGAGAGAACCTACCATTTCGGATTTCTTCTTTGCTGACCACCGTGTTCTTAACACCTGCTAAAAACAAGATATGCAGACAACCATAAGAAAATGTCAGTGTGCACACATTTTTGTTTGACAATCAAAACTAGGAAGTCTGAGATGCTCTTCGGGGGTGCTCAAAGAAAGTCTTACATCGAACGTAACATCATTATACAAAATCAACGTCTCCAATTAGTCGATAGCGCTACTTTCTAAGGCAGTAACTTTACCTAGGCTGCCATGAAAATGGCCATGTAAGGGAGGCTAGGAGCGAATGTTTGGAATCGATAAAGAATTATTATAGTCGAGAAAGTGTGAATCGCGCCATTGTGCTGACCATGCTTCTGCATGTTGCGAAACATGGTCAGTGTATAGCAGACATGTCAAGCAACTCCATCATTTACATATGGTATGTCTCCACAGTGCACTCAGAGTTTTCAGGCAGGACATAATACCATACTCTGAAATCCTCGACATGTCTAACATATTGAGCACTCGTACACCTTGCCCAGATACTGTGGACGGGACATGCTGCTCGTTGTTCCACCGGCTCACAAGGTTGCTTTATGGTGGGTTCAGAACAGGCAGTCTCTCGTCTGAAAAGGGATGGGTGAAAGGTGGGTGGGGGAGGGGCTGGGTGGGCGAGGTTTTGCTCCAGATAAAGCGGTACAAAACTCATTAACAATTTTTCTGTTCAGTTTCAAAATCGATCTCATCTCCTGGGAGAAGCTAGCACAGAAAGATCCCACCTGATCAGTAAGGCTTAGAATAAGCACACTGCCATACGACCGACTCTTTACATGCCTGTCCTACGTGCGGCATAGCTGTCGTGCTAAGATAGGACTATGGAGATCAAGATGCTGAGCAGTGCATGAGATGCAGCGGTAAGCGACCCATAGCTGACTGCTAGCGTCAGGGCCAGCGAACCAGAGCTGCCAAAACCGTTCTACACCTCCACGCTGCAACAGTCTACAACAGAGCAGACCGGATAAGTAGAAGGGATAGAAGAGAGAAGGCAACCCGGTACTAAAAAATGCCTGCTGCGGACGGATGTGGAAGACCGAAATGTGCAAATATCGCAGTCAAGCTGTAAACTACGACACAACGCATTCCGTCCTCCGGACTACATCCTGCTGCTTGCAAATCCCTTTTCATGGCTTGGTAGCGGGAGATTGAGAACGAACAAAGAAGAAGAAGAAGATAGGACTATAGTCATGTGAGATCACATCTCGTTGTCCAAGTCTGATAGTGTCTCCGTCTTCGCTTGTGATGGGCAACTATTATTATTGATTAATACTATGATTCTTCTTTCTGTTTCTGTTTGGCTGTTTATGTATAGCTGTTCCTTTTTCACAATGTCGGAGTGTTCTCTGTTAGCTCTGTGTTGTTTTCTCCAGGTGGGGAGAGTGTGCGTAGTGTGCATGGATGTTGTTTGTCAAGTACCATTTATAGGATCATTTCTCCACTTTCTCTTTACTGATGCCTCAAAGTTGTCCCGCTTGAGTGTTTTCCTTCCAAGCCCATTTATTATCTGGTCCTTAGGGCGGTCTACAAGCTTTCTGAATTTCTTATCTTGTTGTTGGGCCCTTCCTTACATTATATCCTTCATTGGTTGGTTGGTTTTTTAATGCACACAATGGGTTGGTAACCCATTTTGTGCGCCCTGAAAAGGACGGAACTTGTGGCAGAGTGCAGTATCTTTCCTGACATTCCGAGCGTGTTAATGAAGTGGACAGGGGTCCTCCAGGCGTTATGCAATGCTTGACCTCATCTGCGTGTTACATACTACTACGGGAATCCCGTCGAACCTTACCTTGTTAGACAGACTGTTGTTCTCGACAACAGCCCGTTTCCAGGACGACCAACGCGGAGGTCAGGTGAGGGTCTTGGCCAGTATATTTCTCCTGACCCTGGCTAACGTTGTCTGATCAGTGTGTTTTGCTTGACCAGACGTTAGCCTCATCGTCCCGTCAGGTGAGGGTCTTGGCCAGTATATTTCTCCTGACCCTGGCTAACATTGTCTGATCAGTGTGTTTTGCTTGACCAGACGTTAGCCTCATCGTCCCGTCAGGTGAGGGTCTTGGCCAGTATATTTCTCCTGACCCTGGCTAACATTGTCTGATCAGTGTGTTTTGCTTGACCAGTCGTTAGCCTCATCGTCCCGTCAGGTGAGGGTCTTGGCCAGTATATTTCTCCTGACCCTGGCTAACATTGTCTGATCAGTGTGGTTTGCTTGACCAGACGTTAGCCTCATCGTTCCCCTTCATTGGTAAGAAATTTGTAATATTTTCTAGTTGTCCATCGTTCTTGGGCGTCGTGTCACATGGTATGATATTAACTGCTTCGTTCTGAACTTGATTTATTTTATTAACATTTTATTTGCCCGCAGTTACCAGTGGTGCAATGCCATAGTCTATATTATGTCTCACACATCCAGGATACAGCTTCTGGTACTCTGTCTTAATTCACCCCAAAAAGAGTTACGTAGGTTACCAAAAATACGTAACAGAGCATTCAATTTCGTGTTAACGGGAAGACAGGTCGATATAATTGTATTTTGAATAAACAAGAAAAGACTTTGATAAAGATAGAAGTATAGAAAATATGGTTATATCCAGTTATGGATAGGTTTAGAGTTAGGGTGAAATAACATAGTTGTTATTACATCGTCTGACAGCATGGATAGTGCTACGCTGCTGTGGAAACTGGGTGAAAAGGACCCAGCTTCTATAATACACTTAGTAGTGCAAGGAAGTTGTTTTCACGATTGACGTGCTGTCCCTTGGACGTCTACTTTTTCTTTCTATTTGTATTTCTCATGTCAAACGATGAATATAGGTCAGGGTTGTGAAGTTTGGATATTCGCCCAGTTGGAGATTTTTTTCTCCATTTAGCCTCAGTTTGGAGCTCTGAAAAATAAATATAACGTACGTTACATATTTTGACAGCAACTTGGGTCATGCTTGCCTACTCTGTGTGGGCGAATAGATCACTTGTACCTGGTGGGGTATTTGAAGTAATTGTGTGTGTTGTAGAGTATATGATCAACACGCTGGAAATATTTGTAGACACTTAGACTGAATGGATCGATTGATTATAAGATCGATCCACTTAGATTTCTGTATTATTGTCTCTTGTGTATCCATCGATTGAGAAAGGGTTTTCCTGGGGGTGGAGCCTACGTTCTACCAGGGGCGTCAGCAGGGTTGTGGATTGCTGAAAGGCCTCCTAATATGGAGGTTAGCTGCGAATATGAAACAAGCAGCCGTGGGAAAAAAAAACTGTCGGCAGGCATGGAAGCTGTACAGAGGCAGCCCCTACACCATGCACAGACACAACAGAATAATCACCTGTCTTAACAAATGATTACAAGAAAACCTATAGAGAAAAACGCACTGATCGTAACGGCGACGAACAGGCAATAAATAAGGACCACGATTTACGGAACATGGAATATAAGAAGCCTAAACGGAAAAGCATATGAAGTAATAGAGAAGATGAAGAGAGCAAAATTGAAATTGACAGTCCTGGCACATACATATACAAAGAGAAAGAGACAGAGCGTTCTGAACCATGATGGTAGCATGGTATTCTACAGCAGAGTTCCCATGACTGAATGAGCCAGGGTAGGGGTGGACTGTATAGTAGACAGTAATAAAAAAGCAAACATTAAAGGATAAAAGCTCATTTCAGAACGACTGATGTTCCTAAGTCTACAAGAGGAGGATAGTCAAATGGATATCGTCACTGTGTATGCGCCAAACGAATATGAGAGCACTGACATGAAAGATGCATTTTATGAGCTCCTTCAAAGGACCGTTGAGGATTGTCAAAATGAAATACTTCTCCTTGGAGACTTCAAAGCAGGAGCTGGAAACTACTATTCTAGATGGGATGGAGGGATCGGTAGATATCGATATAATGTCTAAAATAACAATAGATAACGACTAGTGACATTTTGCAGGAAACAAAACCTTATTATTTCAAATACAAGGTTCAAAACGCCAGCGTAGTCTATACTTACAGAAGATGCGAGTCGGCAAGAAATTAAAAATCCATAATTGACTGTGCAATAGTGAGAACAAATTATTTCAAGTATATGAAGGATGCTAGAATGTTCAGAGGACTAGAGATATTAAACGACCACTACCTAGTTAAAATAAAGAGATAAATCGAAAAAAGTTATCTAGCAAAAAAGCATAATAACAAATAAGGAGAAAATAAAAGAACTAAGAGAACCAGATCAACACACTCTACAAAGGAGATAGAAATCGTCAGCTACAAAGGTCGCTCAAGAACACAACACACTCTATACAAGATAGGAATTGTCAGCTACAAAGCACGCCCCAGTCCAGATCATCTTGACACACTCGGCCTACAAAAACGGTGTACGGAAAAAGTTTTTATTTTTTGAACGGAGTCACTCCTGACAGCCATTTTTTTACTGCTGAATACATACTCCATATATACACGATAGTTTGCCGGTTAAAGTATCGTATGTGCGATTACAAATGGCTTCTGAACAGTTTTAATTTTGTATACGCCGTTTAGACCAAGCCGACTTTTTGCGAAAGGGGAAGTAGGTTGTTGGGAAAGATCTTTATCGAGTAGATCTGTTTATTTTGTTTGTTTAAATGAAAGAACTACGTTTGAATTGGAAACTAACAGTTGTGTCGATATTGTAAACACAGTATCGATACGTTGTTGTGGTTTCCATGGTTTTCTATCGGAGCGACTAGGCCTAGTGGTCGAGTCCAAATTTTTTCCGAGATTTTCATAAATTTTCAACTTCATCTTTTTGAATCTCAAAAACGGGGACGGCGTGGCCTAGTGGATAAGTGGCACGGCTCACAATCCGAAGGTGCTGGGTTCGATCCCCATCACAGCACCGGCCGTTACCCCGGGGAAGCAAACCCTTAGAAAATGCAGGAGGAAGCAGACCCTTACATAAAATGCATGCTGAAGTCGGATGCATTGGGCCGACAGGCGCAAAATAAAAACCACAGTGCAACGCACACCGCCTTGGGGATTAGAGAAATAAGGCGAACGAAAAAAAAAAAAAAAAAAAAAAAAAATAATCTCAAAAACTATCAAACACACAACAACAACAATAACACCCACATGTTCGTTATGCTATTGTGTGTCTACACGCCAGAAAATCATATTTATTGACAAACAAACATAAAAAATAAAAATTTTCTAAGACGACTACCATGGCGAGAAATTAAGAAAATTAATTAGGTCAAATTTTTTCAAAAAATTCCTGGCGTGCTGAAGGCTAAAGAACACAACACACTTTACACAAGATAGGAATAGTCAGCTACTAAGGTAGCTAAAGAACACAACACACTTTACACAAGATAGGAATAGTCAGCTACTAAGGTAGCTAAAGAACACAACACACTTTACACAAGATAGGAATAGTCAGCTACTAAGGTAGCTAAAGAGCACAACACATTCTACACAAGATAGGAATTGTCAACTACTAGGGTAGCTAAAGAGCACAACACATTCTACACAAGATAGGAATAGTCAACTACTAGGGTAGCTAAAGAGCACAACATAATCCTTGGGGCTGCGATCTTAGTGGCTCGTGACAAAGTGGTACGACTAAGATTCTGTGCAAAACGCACACGCACACAGACACACAAACAAGCACTCTCACACGTATATACACGCACACACACACACACACACGCACTCTCACACGGACGCATACACGCACGCACTGTCATACACACACACACACATATACTCACGCACGCACAAGCACGCACGCACATACACACGCACACTCACACACGCACGCTCACACAAACAAAACTCTGAGAATCAAAGTGCAGCGATGTCGGTCAGCTCAACCACATGTAACACTGCATACCACGATTTTATCAAGGTATCAGTCTTGAAACAGGCGCACATGTTAAATGTATCGTGATTGAAGGCGAGCTATTTCAAAGGGCGGGGTCCATATTACTGTTGCATTAAATATATATATATATATATTCACACACACACACACACATATATATATACACATATTTTAAAATTGTATTAAAGATAAACGAAAAACAAGGTATTTATTCGTAAGTATAAAATGAATAATGAGAGCCGACAGTAGGCAGTGGACCATGCACGCATGACCTTCAGCAAGAGGTGTCAGACATACTTAAATCTGCTGAGGTGATGCCTATATGAACATTCATGTTTGATGTACTGATGGTAAGTTGACAGTTGCTTCACATGTCCATGTTTCTTCTTCCAGAGGTCTTGTTCTCTTGTCAAGTTTATTATGCTTGTCTCAACTACGATCTCTATGGAGTATACGACTCCCACTGATGTTACCATCTTGCGTAAGTTTGCTTTACATAACTCTATGTGTTCTTGCAATAAAGGTTTCTGAAGCAATCTGTTCTCAATTACGAAACTACTAGTCTCATACACAACCAACTTATTTTGTATTTTTTCAACATGCTTAGAATACTATAGTTTTTTTTTGTGTTTTTTTTTTTGGGGTGCTTTCTGGAATGCACATTTCCTTTTCTTGTGTTTGTTTCTTGTGCCTTTGCCATCATTGTCCCCGTATAGTTACTATCTCACTGTAGCATCTCTGTATAGTTTCTATCTCACTGTAGCATTTCAGTATAGCGTCTACCACGTTGTAGCATCTCCGTATAGTTTCTACCTTTGCTCTAGTCTTTCAGTAAAGCTTCTAACTCTCTGTAACATCTCCGTACTAATATTACTACTGCACCACTACAACTGCAAGTTAAAACTGCTACTGTTACTTTTAACTACTACTAATAATACAACTGCTGTTACTACTACTGATACTACTATTATTACTACTAATACTACTGCACTACTACAATTATTTTTACTACTGCTACTAATACTACTACAACCACCATCACCACCACTACTACCTGTTGTTCGTCCATTGCGAGTGATGAAGACCTTTTTTCAGTTGAGTGTTCAGTTGTGAGTCGGGGTTGTAGATGGGTGCGGAGATGGCTGACGCCGATATGGGATCTTCATAATCGTAGGCAGTGAGGGTATGGAATGTTCGCTTCACGAGACGGTGATCTTGGCATGGGCGACTTTTCTATCCTGTCTCCATTATTCTGATGCAGCCTTTGTGGATGTCTGTGATGATGATGATGCTCCTCTGCGGAGAGCTGTGCATCAGGTTGTGTTGTCTTTCGCAGCATCTTCATGTTTCGAAGTTTATGCTGAAGACCTTTACAGTTGTTTTTAGTGTGTCTTTAAAGCGTTTTTTTGCCTCCCTGTGAGCATTTGTCCTTTTGCATTTCGCCAGAAAAGATTATATTTGGCAACCGATAGTCTGACATGCGAACCACATGACTCGCCCAGCGAATCTGTCATTGCATCATGACGATATCAATGCTAGGGACACCAGCTCTGTCAAGAACAGCACTACTCCTGTAACAACTACTGATACTACTGCTACTACTACAGTTACTACTAGTAATACTAATACTACTACAACCACCATCGCCATCATTACTACTACTTCTACAACAACTACTGATACTACTACGCTTCTGCGAAGCGAACAGTACTTCTGTCTGCCACGTATACAATTACAAACCAGGTACAGTAACTTACCTAAATATCTCCCCATACTGTTTGCGCCATTTCTTGAACTGGGATCTAGAATCTTCTTCAAGGTGAAACAATGGGCAAGGGTCTCTTCGGAAATGGTGGAAGACGAGGGTCAGGCCGGTGTAACCACAGAAAAGTGGCCACAAGTATTATCGCCACAGACAACAGAATAAGCTCCATCTGTAAACCAGAACTTCTTCTTCTTCTTCTTCTTCTGCGTACGCAGTCAGACAGTAACCATTATTTTTTCGAAAAAAGCGGCGGTCATCCTGAAGCTGTCGCCAGTGCCATAGAGCAAACAAGACGAATTTTCTCTGCCCATCGGACTTCCCAGTCATCTTGAAATCCATGGACTAACCGCATATATTCGAGATGAATGAACTGGTAGATTTGTCTTCATCATCAGTAATGAGCGAACAACAAAACACATCAATATTTAAGAGGAAAAGCATATTAGTCCAACTTTAAAGGGCTTAGTAAGAATCAATATAAGTATTCAATAAGAAAGCTGCAGTTGATTCATTTCGTGGTATTTTCAGACATAATGGACAGCAATGCACTTCGCACATATCTATAGGTGCCATATCTCTTTCAGCAAATTGATGTTTCCTTTTGCTGTCTGGTTACTGTATGTACACATAGTTTAATATGATCCTTGATAAAGTGCAAGCGGACGCTGTCTGAATTTTGAATTGTTTTATTATCAGAACCGTAAGATTATGTGTCTATCCAAGTAAATGGACTAGAATCGTGATCTATTCGCTTCCCATACAGTTTACTTCTAGCTGAAATGGGCATCTGACACAGCTCTGAGTAATGAAATACAAGACAACGAGAAATGCACTCACCACCATTAAGTTTATCGACTGTTGTAAACAAATTTCAAATATATTATCCCTAACACCATCTTACTGTATGAGACTACATTTATCCATTTTTTAAAACAATTTTGCTTTCACCAAAAATATGAGATTGTTACAACAATGAAAGAAATAACACCGCAGTTGGGAAGTTAATCCAAACATGTTTAAATGACATTATCGTTCTGGTTTACCTCATATCGAGAGGAGCCGCAGACACTTTGGTTCACGTACCAGGCTGATAAGCCAATGGCGCGAGGCTACCATGTGGGGGATTACGGCCGAACCCTTGTAAGCCGCAATCCCGCCGAAAATCTCAGCACCACTGCAATGGGAGGCTCCTACATGCTCGGGACCTGGGGCTTGCGCCCCAGCCCTATCCGGTAGAGCCGCAGTAAGAGGTCCTTGCCGTCCGCCGATCAAAGCGGGCGGACAACTGCTTGATACTCACCTTATACGGCGATGGGGTGCGAAACCACCAACACAAGACTTAGTACCTTGTCGGGGTGTCGAAAACAGTAGAGCAGCCACCTCACTGTGAACTGTCGAGACTCAACCAATGACCATGAGAGCTGTCCGCACACCAGGCGAACAACATCTCGGTGACATTACCAGGCTTGTCCTCTGGCTAAATGCACTTCGGCTACGATATCTACCTCTGTACGTTATCAGCCATATAACTATCATGCTGGACGCAGAAGAGATGCAGACCAGCGGACATTGCACACCTGCCCCACTGTGTCAACACCCCAGGTGGCGGGGAATGCTAGGCGTACCATCTCTGCATAGAAGCCAAGAAAATAAAGGGAGAAAGAGATACCCCACTCACATGCAAATGCTACGTTTCTGGCAGGACGTGACGATCCTGGGATACAGACACACTGGACTGCCTCTCTTCCGGGTAAACCATTCCATCTCATATATCATCTCACATATAATCATCGCACCCTATAGACACGAGTAGTGAAGACTCGATAGTCTGGTAAGACAACTTCCATAAGAGAGACAACTCTGATCATAAACAACTGCTGCCTTGCAGATAGGCTGGGGACAGCCAAAGGCTAAGGAGGGCATCCCTACAGAAACGCCTGTTGAAATCGGATGCACGGGGCCGCAAGCCTAACAAAACAGTGCAACGTTAATCGCAGCATGATGACAGTACAACCGATTAGAAAAACGCATGGCGCTCATCCAGCGGAGTCCCGCCAGGCAGCGATAGTGCCGGGCCTCACGCCTCGAAGGGGCCCACCCTTGACTACTGGTGGTCACCCACCCATGTGTCGTGGAGTCAAAGCACATGGCTATGGGGCAACTTCTTTTGACCAAAACCTCAAGACCCTCAAAATACTACAGTGGAATGCGGAGGGAGTCATTAACAAAAAAACTTTCCCTAACATATCACCTGCATGAAGGTAAGATTGACGTGGCATGTATCCAGGAAACGCACCTCAACAATAATCATAAATTCTCAATCAGAGGATACCAGACCTTCCGTCTCGATGGAGAAGGCCACAAAGGAGGGGTCCTGATACTGACCAGAAACTGCATACCGAGTAGCGCGGTATCTGTCAATCACACCGGACAAGCAGAAATTGTAGGAGTTGACATAATAGCTCAAGAGACGAAGCTCCGCATTTTCATTCTGTACGGACCACCAAATAGAGACCTATCGCTCTCGAGTATGGAGGTCAGAGACTCCAACTGCATAGTAGTTGGAGATTTCAACAGCCACTCGGAGAGATGGGGATACTCTGACACAGACAGCAGAGGTGACGAAGTGGAAGATTGGGAGATAGATGCAAATCTCTCCCTAATCAATAGGCCGGAGGATAGCCCTAGCTTCTATTCAAGAACATGGCATACCACCTCGACTCCAGATTTTGCCTTCTCCACACAGGACATACACCATAAAATAGACCGCCAGGTGCTAAACCAACTGGCAGGTAGCGACCACAGGCCGATCAGGCTAACCCTTGACATGGAAGTAGGCCCACAGGAAACAAAACCGCTCCCACGTTGGAATTACAAACGAGCCGACTGGGACAGATTTGCAACCTGACAGATGGGCTGTGTGAAACCATCAACACACGAAACACCAAAATGAAGCCCATGGTGGAGAGCCTAAGCAAGGCAATAATGCAAGCCGCCACTGAAACCATCCCAAGAGGAGCTAGGAAAAACTATAAGCCCTACTGGAATGATGATTTGCAGAAAGTGGAAGATGCAGTAACAATTGCTAGGAACATGGCAGAGCGAGAAAAATCCATGGAGGCAAACATCGCCCTCAAAGCCGCCACGGCGAAGTACAAACACACTCTCAAGCAAACAGCAAGAGAAAGCTGGAAAAATAAAACGGAAAGTCTAAACCTGGACAAAGACGGGAACAAGCTATGGAAGCTAGTCAGAGCCATGAACGACGAAACCCCGTCAAATAAACAAATTACTATCAAGCAGGGCGAGAACTTGATCACAGGTAAGAAAGCCGCAAACGCCTTTGTCGATCACTATGCCAGAGCAAACCACATCGAGGTCTCTGCAGATAAGCATACAGACATTAGCGAAGAGCTAAATGGGCACGAAAACATGAATACGGCACCTGAAGAGCACATGATGGCCAAATTAACAATGCGCGAAATGGAAGAGGCTATGAGAAAACTAAAGAAAAGGAAATCTCCCGGAAAAGACGGGATAACAAACGAAATGCTGATGGAGCTGGGCCAAACAGCGAAGAGGAAACTGCTATCGGTCCTGAACCAAAGCTGGAAAAGGGGAATTGTACCACAGGCATGGAAAGACGCAATACTGGTACCAGTACCAAAAACAGGAAAGGACAAAACAGATCCTTCTTCTTCTTCTTCTTCGTACGCAGTCAGACAGTAACCATTATTTTTTCGAAAAAAGCGGCGGTCATCCTGAGGCTCTCGCCACTGCCATAGAGCTTGTCTTGCAGTTCCACTGGTGATGGCCACATCTGCTCTCTCTGATCCTCGTATGTCGGGCAGTTCTGCAGCAGATGTTCAGCGGTCATTTTACCAGTACCGCACGGGCATTCGTCGGTACACCCTATCTTCAATTTGTTGAATAGGTGGTACCTCAGTCTGTTGTGGCCAGTGCGAAGTCTTCTTCTTCTTCTGCGTACACAGTCAGACAGTAACCATTATTTTTTCGAAAAAAGCGGCGGTCATCCTGAGGCTCTCGCCACTGCCATAGAGCTTGTCTTGCAGTTCCACTGCCAATGGCAACATCTGCTCTCTCTGATCCTCGTATGTCGGGCAGTTCTGCAGCAGATGTTCCGTGGTCATTTTACCAGTACCGCACGGGCATTCGTCGGTACACCCTATCTTCAAATTGTTGAATAGGTGGTACCTCAGTCTGTTGTGGCCGGTGCGAAGTCTGAAGACAACGACCTGCTCTCTTCGGTTCAACTGGTAATAGGCATCGTTTTTGGTGTAACCAGTATGTTCGGTTTCCCATTTGGTCATGCAGTGCGAAGTCTGAAGACAACGACCTGCTCTCTTCGGTTCAACTGGTAATAGGCATCGTTTTTGGTGTAACCAGTATGTTCGGTTTCCCATTTGGTCATGTATCTGGCTTTGATAAGCCGTTTTGACTCTTCGTACGTCATACTGGTATCTGTTTGTGGTAGTCTTGCACCTTCTTTTGCCAGTCTGTCTGCCTCCTCGTTGCCTTGGATGTTGCAGTGTGATGGGACTCACTGTACCACTACCCTTTTTGGTGCAGACTGCTGGCACAGTTTGCAGAGTGCTCCTCTTAAGTCATTAAGCTCAGTGTTTTTCTGGCTTTTTAGAGCTGTGACTACGGCGAGAGCATCTGTAAGCAGGACTATATGGCTTTCATTTTCACTGTGTGTCACCATTTCTTCCACTGCCGCCCTCAGTGCCTCTGCCTCCGCTCTGAAATTGCTTGTGTACTTACCAGTAGCGAATGACAGTGTTATTTTTCTGCCATTTGGTAGGTTCAGGAATGCTCCTGCCCCTCCGTTCTGTGTTGTGTTTGTTACAGAACCGTCGGTGTATGCATTGGTCCAGTCCATGCTTGGGTAGCTTTACGTTATGAAGCTTGGGGTAGTATCTCTCCTTTCTTTTTCAGTCTGGCAGTTTTTGTTTGCAATACCTGGTATATTTTCTACCACCTCTGGAAATATATCCTGCCTCCAGGTAGGTTTTCGTACAGTAGTGATGGGTTTTAGTGTTGTTAGTGCGTTTATGGGATCTTCGTGCATCTTTGCTTTGGCTATTTCTGCAAAGTTTCTCCGCTTTAGTTTCCCATTTCCCAAATTGTTTAGTCTCTGGTGCATTGGATGGTCAGTCAGTCTTCGGAGTTTCTCTGACTGCAGCTGGGCTCTGCAGTCTCTTCTATCGGTCATGGATTGCAATTTTGTAATCTTTTCAAGTTCTACAATTGGCGTTGACTTCATGCCACCTGTTATAATTCTCATGGCTTGGTTTTGAAGTTTGTTAACTTTATCGAAGTTCGCCTTCGCTGCTGTTGTCCATGCCGCAATGCCATACTCGAGAACTGGTCTCACTCTTCCAGTATACAGTTTCTTTAGTGTGCCTTCGTCTGCTCCCCAGCTTGTGCCAGCAAGTTTCCTCATGATTGCCATTCTTTCTCTGGCTTTCATTCGGTTTCTCTCAATCTGACTTTTCCATGTCATGCGCCGATCAAATGTGACTCCCAGATAGGTTGGGTTGTCGTTTGGCTGCAGGATTTTGCCATTTAGACTTAATTTGGTACTTTGGGGTTTTAATGAAAGCGAGAATATTGTGCATGTGGTTTTCTCCTCGTTTATTTTGACCAGCCATGAGTTCGCCCACTCTTCCAGCGATGTTAGGGCCGTCTGCATCCGATTTCTTGCTATGGTGAGATTCTTTTCAGAGGTCCACATAGCCAGATCGTCTGCAAACATTGAGCTATGGACTCTTCATGGTATATTCTCTGTAATATCGTTTATATATACCAGGAAGAGTGTGGGTGACAATACTCCCCCTTGGGGTACTCCCTGCTCGAGTGTCACCTTTTTGCTCATCTGCCCTTGTACTTGGACTCTGGCCGTTCTTTGTTTGAGGTAGTGGTTGATCCACTTGTACATCTTCCCACAGACATCACTTCTTCTTAGCTTGACTCTAAGTCCATCCTTCCAGACTTTGTCAAAAGCCTTTTCCAGATCCAACCAAACAGCTACTGTGTGTTTCTGTGCCTGGTAGGCATCTTCTATCTCCTGGGCTATGAGGATGACCTCCTCCTCAGTGGATCTGTGCTGTCTAAAGCCGGCTTGCTGTGGAATTAGTATTCGTTTTTCTTCCAGATGCCACATCAGTCTGGTGTTTATCATCCGTTCCATCAGCTTGCCGACACAGCTCAGTAGGCTTATGGGCCTGTATCCATTTGGATCTGTTTTGTCTTTTCCGTTTTTTGGTACTGGTACCAAATGTGCAAAAATGGAAAGAGGCAGTACTTGTACCAGTACCAAAAAACGGAAAAGACAAAACAGATCCAAATGGATACAGGCCCATAAGCTTACTGAGCTGTGTCGGCAAGCTGATGGAACGGATGATAAACACCAGACTGATGTGGCATCTGAAAGAAAAACGAATACTAATTCCACAGCAAGCCGGCTTTAGACAGCACAGATCCACTGAGGACCAGGTCATCCTCATAGCCCAGGAGATAGAAGATGCCTACCAGGCACAGAAACACACAGTAGCTGTTTGGGTGGATCTGGAAAAGGCATTTGACAAAGTCTGGAAAGATGGACTTAGAGTCAAGCTAAGAAGAAGTGATGTTTGTGGGAAGATGTACAAGTGGATCAACCACTACCTCAAACAAAGAACGGCCAGAGTCCAAATACAAGGGCAGATGAACAAAAAGGTGACACTCGAGCAGGGAGTACCCCAAGGGGGAGTACTGTCACCCACACTCTTCCTGGTATATATAAACGATATTACAGAGAATATACCAAGAAGAGTCCATAGCTCAATGTTTGCAGACGATCTGGCTATGTGGACCTCTGAAAAGAATCTCACCATAGCAAGAAATCGGATGCAGACGGCCCTAACATCGCTGGAAGAGTGGGCGAACTCATGGCTGGTCAAAATAAACGAGGAGAAAACCACGTGCACAATATTCAAAAAACTTCAAAACCAAGCCATGAGAATTATAACAGGTGGCATGAAGTCAACGCCAATTGTAGAACTTGAAAAGATTACAAAATTGCAATCCATGACCGATAGAAGAGACTGCAGAGCCCAGCTGCAGTCAGAGAAACTCAGAAGACTGACTGACCATCCAATGCACCAGAGACTAAACAATTTGGGAAATGGGAAACTAAAGCGGAGAAACTTTGCAGAAATAGCCAAAGCAAAGATGCACGAAGATCCCATAAACGCACTAACAACACTAAAACCCATCACTACTGTACGAAAACCTACTTGGAGGCAGGATATATTTCCAGAGGTGGTAGAAAATATACCAGGTATTGCAAACAAAAACTGCCAGAGTGAAAAAGAAAGGAGAGACACTACCCTAAGCTTCATAACGAAAAGCTACCCAAGCATGGACTGGACCCATGCATACACCGACGGTTCTGTAACAAACACTACACAGAACGGAGGGGCAGGAGCATTCCTGAACCTATCAAATGTCAGAAAAATAACACTGTCATTCGCTACTGGTAAGTACACAAGCAATTTCAGAGCAGAGGCAGAGGCACTGAGGGCGGCAGTGGAAGAAATGGTAACACACAGTGAAAATGAGAGCCATATAGTCCTGCTGACAGATGCTCTCGAAGTAGTCACAGCGCTAAAAAGCCAGAAAAACACTGAGCTTAATGACTTAAGAGCAGCACTCTGCAAACTGTGCCAGCAGTCCGCACCAAAAAGGGTAGTGGTACAGTGGGTTCCGTCACACTGCAACATCCAAGGCAACGAGGAGGCAGACAGACTGGCAAAAGAAGGTGCAAGGCTACCACAAACAGATACCAGTATGACGTACGAAGAGTCAAAACGGCTTATCAAAGCCAGATACATGACCAAATGGGAAACCGAACATACTGGTTACACCAAAAACGATGCCTATTACCAGTTGAACCGAAGAGAGCAGGTCGTTGTCTTCAGACTTCGCACTGGCCACAACAGACTGAGGTACCACCTATTCAACAAATTGAAGATAGGGTGTACCGACGAATGCCCGTGCGGTACTGGTAAAATGACCACTGAACATCTGCTGCAGAACTGCTCGACATACGAGGATCAGAGAGAGCAGATGTGGCCATTGCCAGTGGAACTGCAAGACAAGCTCTATGGTAGTGGCGAGAGTCTCAGGATGCCGCCGCTTTTTTCGAGAAAATAATGGTTACTGTCTGACTGTGTATGCAGAAGAAGAAGAAGAAGAAGAATCGATGCTTTTTGTATTTCCTCAGTGACATGACATGTATGTCGGATCGATACTTTGTGTATTCCATCAGTGACATGACATGTATGTCGAATCGATGCTTTGAGTATTTCGTCTCCGATATGTCATGTATGTAGAATCGACACTTTGTGTATTCCTTATGCATTCACACATGGTTGAGTTGTGCATTCCCTTAGTAGCATGCAATGTGTGTTGGATCGAAACTCTGTGTATTCCTTCAGTGGTATGCCATATATGTATGATCAATACTTTGTCTATTCCGTCACTGGTATGGTATGCACATATAATCCATTCTGTGTGTATTTCCACAGTGGTATGCTATGTATGATTGATAGATACTGTGTGAATTCTTTATGTGTTAGCAGACATTATATTGTGTATATTATCAATCCCAATAGCCTGTAGTAATAATACTTTATGGCGGTCTGAAGGACTGAAAAGTTGTCAGATAGACATCGACACCTGGGAATGTCTTGCGCAAAACAGATCTAACTGGAGAAGCGCAGTCAAATCGGGTGTAGCTACCGGCGAAGACGACCGTGTTGTGAAAGCCCAGAGCAGACGCGAGACCCGGAAATCCCAAACAGCGGGAACACCACCACCTTCTACAAACCTCGTGTGCCCGTTATGCAGCAGATGTTTTCGTGCCCGCATTGTCCTGTTCAGCCACATGCGCACCCACACCAAACAGGGAAATCTATGACACGGATGATGTCGGCGGTCCTCATCGACAACGATGGACAGCTATTACATTATTAATTTGGGTCCCGAAGAGCCGTCGGCTTCTCTTACTGCATGTTTCTAGTTTAGCTCCCTCATTTGAACAAAAAGCCGAATTTAGTAATGGACTGGCATCTCTTAGTATACGATCATTTGAAAATTGTATGTATATGCTGTGTCTGTGTTCGTAGACGAGATGTGTTCAAAGAATATCCTACCTTAATTTGTTTCCTTTGTGGAAACAAATGAAGCTTGGGTGTTGTCATTCGGCAGGAAGGTATAGAGGGGACCTCATGTGCATGCGTTAATACTTATTCGACCGCAGATTACGTCAGTCGGTGGCAGTCAGCCTTTCAGGGGTGTGTGTAGTGATTACTCGTCGGGTTTTCATTCACTACGAAATGACAGAAAGAATTGAGCAAATGGGCTGCCTCAAAGTTTGCCATAAGCTTACGATGCCCAAGTAGAAACCATTCGGAAGATTCAACAGCATCACATTCGTTATCTTCTCGACTTAAAAAAGCCAGGCAGGTGAGCAGTAATGGAACGTCATGTTAACCGGTTTTCTTTACTCACGTAGGGTCGTGCATCACGAGTAGGCACCACAAGGTCAAACCATTACTAAAGAGTTCTACTTGGTGGACATCCGTCGCCTTCGTGAAGCTGTTAGACGCAAACGATAGAACCTGTAGACAATGGCAACTTGACAGCTCCATCATGTCAAAGTTCCCGCCTATTGTTCGCATCTGATTCAAACACAACATTACTCTAGTTCGCCAGGCTCCCTATTCTTCCGTCGTGCCTCTTTGCAATTTGTGGCTATTTTCCAAGCTGTAAATTCAGCTAAAAGAGATCCGATTTGAGTCACGAGAAGACATTGTGTAGAGTGCGACCACCCGACTGTACTCCTTTCTGAAAGAGGCTTTTCTGAAATACTTCCAAAAACAGGCTGGACAGCTGGTAAAAGTATGTGGAGTCCTAAGGAGAGTACGCTGTAGAGAGTTAGGGTTTCAACCTCCAGGTAAGTAAAGGTATTTTCCCAGCCCAAAGATCGAATACTTTTTGATGACACATCGAGTGTATATATATATATATATATATATATATATATATATATATATATATATATATATATATATATATTTATATATGTATATATATATATATATATATATATATATATATATATATATATATATATATATATATATATTATTTACCAGCGGGCGAATTGAAAAGTCTTATCTCCAGCGCCATAACCATGACAACAGTGCTCAGAAAGCCACGTGACATCTAAATGAAAATAATCGCTAATGAAGTGACTACAGTGGCATGTAGTGGCATGCGCTTGGAACGTGAAACATGACAGCAGACAGGAAGCGTGACCTTCATGGAAATAATATTGAAGCAACGTGCTGAACTTCTAAAGGTGGAAGGTATTGTACCTGTCAACATGCCTCAATGAATGACTACGGTATACGTTGATGCCTGTGCCGATGTCAACCATGTCAGAAGGTGGGCACGGACTGTAAAAGGCTACAGTCTGGCCACGAAAAACCTTCATGACAAGTATTACAGCGGACGACCGATCACAGCTACGGATGCACAGCATCAAGCTCGCATGGACGAACGGAGTCGTGGTAATTGCCGTGTCAAGCAGAAAGATTTCAACGCAAAGCTTATAGTTTCGATCGGTATCCATACTCTGCTTGGGTACTGAAAAGTGTGTGCGAGATGTGTCTCTCACATGATGACACCGTATAGGAAACAGAGCCGACATCAGGTGTGTCAGGAACTTCTGACGTGATAAAAATAGGAAGACGATGCCTTTCTCCGCCGAATCATCATTGGTGAAGAGTAATAGTAAGATCATTATGATTTTAAAAAAACAAGCGCCAGGCTATGGAGAACAGGCATACAAACTCGCAAAGCACATAGAAATTTCAGAAAAAAATATTTATTAGGACTATTTGAAAAGTTATACATTGGAGGATCTAATGTCACTAAGGTGCAAGGATAAGACCGGATCCTGCTGGATCAACAACAACAACAAATATCATCATCATGTAGCATGTCCTTTATAGAACGTCGCTCCCATCACAGTCTGTCTGAAAAAAATTCGTTCCTTGTCACATCTCCAGCCTCCTTTACAGTCATACCAAGGGATTTCTGGATATCTTGGTGCCATCGTCTTCTTGGTCTACCACTTCCTCTTTCACCTGACACCATACCTTCCATCACTGTTCTCTCGAGATCGCTGTGTCTCTTGATATGACCATAGTATTTGCATTTTCTAGCCAAAATGGAATTGATAAACCAGTTCTCCTCTACGCTCAACTCTTGCAGAATGTCTACATTTGTCTTTTTCTCTGCCCAGAGTATTCTGACGATCCTTCTGTAACATTTTGACTCGAAGGATTCGATTCTTTGTCTGGAAGTTTTGGTAACAATCCATGATTCTCCGCCATAAGCTGCCACACGAAAAACACAGGCTCTCAAGACTTTCACTTTCATCATTTTGTTGGTGCTCTGCCATAATTTCTTCAGGCTGTTCAGTCTCTGCATTGCCATTTCTAGTCTTCTTCTGATTTTTTTTGAGCAGTCACCGTTTTTGTCAATTCTGGAGCCCAGCTATTCAAAATGTGTGACCTGAACTATTTCCTCACCACCCACTGTAAATTTATGCTGATATTGTCATTATCTTTGTTTTGTTTATGAACAGGTTTTGATCTTTACTGTGTCCATTTACGGCTGAAATTAGCAGCTCTAGCCCTTCTGTACTTCTTGATAGTATCACTGTGTCGTCTGCGTATCGTAACTCTGGAATCTCATACCTGCCAATCGTAAATGGGTCGAAATTTCAATGTTCTCCTCTTCTCGAACATTTCTCATTGGCAAAGGCAAAGGCCGGGGTCCATCGTAGACTATGATGGCATTATTAATTTTGCTAGCGCTAATTTTAGTAAGGATTAACTGCGCTACTTTTTATCCTCACTCGTCGTCTCGAACCGCCCGACCCCAGTGGCAAGTCAAGGACAAGACGACTAGTGGGCGACTACCACATGCAGGTGACTCCACATCAAGCACCTGTGAAAAAATACGGCGGAGTCCGGAGTCGAACCCACACCACCTGAACCCAAGGACGACGGATTAACCATTTCGTAACGAAATCCCATTGTACATCATATATGTGTATATATATATATATATATATATATATATATATATATATATATATATATATATATATATATATATATATATATATATATGAATTGGAATAATTATATTACTTATATATACAGGAAAATGTTAATAATGTCATAGAAAAGCTACACACACAAAGATGCTGTAGTATAATTATTATCAAAAAATGTTTAGGAAATGTTTACATACTTGCAAATCAATTACTTTTATTGTCTACGGGATTCTTGAAATTTGCTGCAAAGCCACATCTGGTCAATCGACCTAATGTTGTCCATTTGTGGTTTGGACAATAATAAATGAATATGTTCGTGTTGAAGATTGTATCCTATATTTTTCAGGGCACAAGTTTACAAGGTAAAGGCGTTATGTTTTTTTCTGGTCATAACTGGAAGGAGCAAAGATCTGTGGCCTTGAATATTCTGAGACAGTTTGGAATGGGTAAGAACGTTCTGGCCTTGAAAATCCAAGAGGAAGTTTCCTGCTACGTAGATTACCTGGCAAGTACGAAAGGAAAACCCACTGATATCCGAATAATCACCAACATCAGCACATTGAATGTGATCTGTTCCATCATAATTGGCCATCGATTTGATTACGATGATAACGACTTTCAGTCTCTGATAGCCCATCTAAACTCCAGTGCTTTGGATCAAAAAAATATCAGCCTGATCAACTTCTTGGTTAAAATATTCCCCTGGTGATCTATTTAATGCCAAGAAAATGATCGCTAATGTTCAGGCAGTTTTCAAAATGATTAGTAAGTTCGTCACGGATAAAAGACGTGATGATGTACACTATGGGGATGTAGACAATTTCATCGATGCCTTCGTTGTTGAGAGGAATAAGAAAATCGAAGCCGGAGTCCCTACCCAAATGGACGACGAGAACTTGGTCAAATCTATAATCGATTTATTTAATGCTGGAACTGAGACCACGAGCACCACTATCTACTGGTGTATCTTGTACATGATCAACCACCCGGATATCCAAGACAAGGTATATCGGGAGATCAAGGAAGTGGTCGGAACAGATAGGCCTCCCAACATGCAGGACAGGAGTAAGCTGCCTTATCTTAATGCCGTTATCCTAGAGACACATCGGTTGGGCAGCATTGTTCCCCTTTCTCTGATCCACATGTGCTCAGAAGATGTGACCTTAAGAGGCTATACGATACGCAAAGGGACGTTTGTGATCCCAAACCTGGATTCAGCCCTCCATGATAAGACCACCTGGGGAGACGACGCCAAGAGTTTCAATCCCTCACGTTTCCTTGATGCCACAGGAAAACTACAGGACCGCCCAGAAATGGTAGCTTTCAGCATTGGACGTCGTGTTTGTCTTGGCGAGGCTTTGGCTGTAACAGAGCTCTTCTTGTTCCTGTCCAACATGATTCAACGATTTCAGTTTCTTCCAAAAGACAAAGTTCCTCCATCATTCAGTGACTACACCTTTGGAATCACTTGTTCCCCTAACCCCTACGAGGTGCGCATGGTGGCTAGAGCATAGACGTCATGGCCAAGAAGATTCAGTTATGCTATTTGTACTTTTCTCTTCATCATTCTGGCTATTCTGCCCAGTCTCCTGCTCCTACTGGTTCAAACGTGTAATCACGATGTAACAAATTTCTTGCAAATTGAATATTTCTAGCTGATTAGTAGTTTAGCTTTACTCCTTTGTGTTTTCCGTGTACTATATATATTTTGTTCTTTCTATTTTTAATTCCTGTGTGCCTGTTTTTTCTATATTTTCCTAAAATAATCTTTCTCTGTATTTCGTAATGAGTATATTCTTCTTTTTCCAGTTTCTCTGTTTCAAGTTAATTTAATTTTATAAATAGTAACTTAAAAATGCATTTCTAGTTCAGACTGTCTATTCTTATTTGATCTTCATTAGATTTTATTTTGTCATGTTAAGTTGTATCTTCCCGGATCGATATCATTTACCCTGGCAGATTCAGATCAGTATCTATCACCAGGTGACAAAGTGTTTTGATAGTAAAATAATTTGTTTAATTCAACAACGTATAATTCGTAAATCAACGTAAATCAAAAGTATAATTTATTTGTATGTACCTCCAATGAAGTTTTGACACAAGTTTGGCGTAATGAGTGGAAATATAATCAAAATGTCTATATGAGCTTTTATAACATATCTACTCGTAGCACTTATTCCCAATCACTAGTAGGAAATGGTCACATCGACAACTTTGTTATACATAAACGTCCCCTATGATCTGATATATATATCACGGGCGCTTGATGCGGAGTGCCCTGCATCTCATAGTAGCCCCCCAGTCGTCTTGTCCTTGACTTGCTACTGGGGTCGGGAAGTACGAGACGAGAGAGTGAAGATACAAAGTAGCGCTGTTAATCCTTACTAAAAATAACGCTAGCAAAATTAATTATGCCATCATCGTCTACGATTGACGACGGACTTTACCTTTTTTGATATATATATATATATATATAGAAAGATATATATACATGCAAAACAAAAATAAGCGTCTATAATACTATCGCGTTTTCTCTCGTTGGGGTTCTGCTGCGTGTGTGGATGGGGAAGTGGGGATATTTGTTAGCTTAGCATTCTAGGATTAAGGATAACTTGCTTCTTTAGTGTACTTGGAAAGCTAGGTATTTTTGTTAAACCTTATAGAAATAAAAATCATAACCCAAACTGCAGTTAGGATCAGTGTATAATCATGAGCCATCCTCTCAAACTGTCGACCAACTTAATGTAAAATATGACAAGGATTACTCAATGCTACTGTTCAGATAGTGTTGCTCATTAAGAAAAAGCAACCAGATCTTATTTGTAACATGTACTAAAAGTGATGTGTTCAGTAAACTGTCTACTGCTCCGTCCTCGTTGAGCAAACACAGTTGAGAATCACTGATTACGGTTTGTTTAAATTCTCTGTCTTGTTTATATTCTCTGTCTTGTTTTGTTAACCTGTATATTTATATGTATTGGTATATTTATATTGATATATTTGTATTGATATAATTGTATAGATTTCTTTGTATTGGTATATTTGTATTGATATAATTGTATTGCTATAGTTGTATTGCTATAATTGTATTGCTATATTTGTATTCATATAATTGTATTGATATCTTTGTATCGATACTTTTGTGTTCATAAATGTGTATTGATTTAATTGTATTTATATCTTTGTATTGATATATTTGTGTTGATATATTTGTATTGATACCTTTGTATTGACACATTTGAGTTGCTGTATCACTGCATTAACTGAGGTATAAAATTATGCAGGGTACCACTGCCACTATTTCACTTCCGCGAAGCACGTTAGAATAAACTACCACCTTGTAAATAGGAGTTACCTTCTAGTAGCTGAGTGGTTAGAACCATGGCTTATCATGGTACAGGTTACACGTTTAATCCTCGGTCTTGACACGCTTGAGTTTATTCAGTTGTAAATTGATACTTGATTTAAAGTTAGGGAAAGCTGGACAGCAAGAATGAGAATGGACAACCACCATCTACAAATAACAAACATAGAGAAAGATGGTATTAGTAAGACTAACATTTCATCCCCAACGGCAATGTTTGCTCTCAGATTACCAAGTAGTGATGTGGCATGATACAATGCTAGAACTGTGACCGTCTTTCAAGTTCGTTTAGCCGTCATTGCATGGTGGATACAACTAATACAAAACGATTGAATTTAGCTCATGTACATAACAAACGTGATACTGTGAGCTGCAAAAGTAAATATGTAAACTATAAATACATGTCAAGCTGACAGGAAGTTTAGTTTGAACACCATGTCCTGTATCTAAGGATGTTAAAAGCAGTGTAAATATTCTTGAGGTTGGAACGCATGTTTCTTAGAGAAAATAAACAGGTTCACTAAACATTTGTAGGCGTCCCAGTTTATCCCAGCGTAAATATAATGCTGGATTGTGTAAGAAGAAAGATAAGGACACAAGCCAAGGTAAAGGTCACTCTATATGACAAAGATTGAGAACATCCATATTCAAGTCTCAGACATCCTGGTAGACTCCACCGTGGGGTTACTTTTTATAAGCTTTATCTTATATATTCTCGCAAGTTAGACTCAAAAGAAAAATGGAATGTTTATAGTTTATGTAAAGAACTCGAGACATCAAGTATTAACCAATGGAGTTGATTAGATGAAATTGGACAAATGAAACTGTGGAATCAATAAAACGAGAAGTTGTCAAAAAGTGTGACATCAAAATGTTAGATAATCTGAGAAAAGTAATTGCCCGAACTAAAATGTTAGATAATCTGAGAAAAGTAATTGCTCGAGCTAAAATGTTAGATAATTTGAGAAAAGTAATTGCTCGAGCTAAAATGTTAGATAATCTGAGAAAAGTAATTGCTCGAGCTAAAATGTTAGATAATCTGAGAAAAGTAATTGCTCGAGCTAAAATGTTAGATAATCTGAGAAAAGTAATTGCTCGAGCTAAAATGTTAGACAGGATTTAAATCACGATAATCTATTAATGCAGTTGTGCTTGAGTTCACAATGTAGAACTAATCAAATTCTGGGTAATATGTGGGCCCCATCTGTGTGGAAGATGTTCCTAACAAATTAATCCACACGGGTCGAAAACAGTCGGCAGCCCCAAACCAGCGTGACGGAGAATTGTGAAGAGAAAATCGTACCTTCTGTGTGGCCATTAAGAGGACAGCATATTATTAAAGTGGACTAGGAGGGACTACTGCATCCATACTTTATCAAAGTTCCAACAGGGGCAGGCATAAAATATCAGTTGTGGCAGAAAACTTTTTAATCAGCGCGAACATTATCTCGGAATGTCTAAAATCTCTGTAAAAGCTATAGAGCACTGACATTTGCAAAGATGTAAAGAGAGACTATATACGTCATCAGCAAAAAACAGAAAATGATTAGAACGATTCTGATGAAATAATAGTAGAAAACACGCGCTGAATAGAACAGGTGAGCACGCAGATTAACATTGAACAAGGCAAACCAAAAACTACAACATCAAGAAAGAAATATGGAATAGTTCCAACCTGGAGATGAAAGATGAACTGTCTATTACTTGACCATTTAAGTACATTTTAAATTGCCTGTGTTAAATATATTTAATCGTAGGTGCTGACATCAAAGACAAAGTGTTCGAAACTTCATTTGACCAAGTATGAGCTTTTTCTTAGATACGGTTACTAGTTTCTTACGTCGCTGTTTTGCTGCTCCTAACATTAAAGCCAAGTACCCATTTGCAATATGGTAGAATACAGCTTTTTGAAATGTAGTAAATATCCTGGTTTCCTTACACCGAGAAAGAAGAGCTTTGAACGCCCTGTCTCGCGGCGGCTGAAAGTACACAATCAATATATGCACCCAACTCATGTACTCTCTTTCCTTATATAAATATATCATGCAGCATCTCCTTTGTAAATCGTCGCTCCAATAACAGTCCGTCTGAAAGAAACTAGATAGAATGAACATTCGTATGGCAATATAGATCAAAGGATCGACCCATGATAAACAAGAATCATTGCTGACTGCTACATCAATTGGACAACTACATACCAACCCTTCCAAATACCGGTAGTAGTACTCATTCTGAGAGGAGTCCGTTAAGTGAACTCCATCTCACAGAGTCTGAAATCCCTCATCAGCCGCCACGACATTGATGCCTTTGGAATCAACATAAATTTCAGCTGGCTAAATCACCTTCGATTTGAGGATGATCTAGTTCCCCCTACAGACGCCAATGATATGATAGCAACGCTCCATCTAGAAAAAAAGAAAGAAAGAAAGAAAGAAAAATAGAAAGAAAGACAAAAAGAAAGTGAGACTCAAAATGAACACAGCCAACACAAAAGTCATGCGCAATCGGTTCGCTTACCGCGACCCAGCCTTTCTAGAAGCTGGACATCGTGGATGAGTACACCTTCCTTGGACGACTGCTCAACATGCAGAAAGAACTAAACCCAGAACTAACAAGACGGCGTCTCGTGGGTTGTGTTGCTCTCTTTTCGATAAAGCCTGGACTGGACAAGATCTACAATCAGAGCCTGCACATCTCTCTCTCCACAGTACTACCTGCAATGTGCTATGCGGCGGAAACATGGCCACTCACGAAGGTAAGAGAGTCGAAACTCAGAGTGCCTTAATCCTCCCTCACGCTTCATAGCTAGCGCACAAAAGGTCTAAATAATTGTGACATACGTCAATCGTCCCTGTTGAAAAATGCAGTTATTATTGCAGGACACGATCAAACATCGCTGGGCGGGCCACTTACTGCGAAGAACGGACTATCGATGGAGCACAGCGGCAGCAATTTGGTGTCCCAGAGACAAGAAGCAACCACGGGGACGACCACCAACGCGCTAGTCCGACTTCCTTGCATCCCACTCGACATCCACGATGTCACAGATAGGCGAGTCATTATCCACTGGTCCACCGTGGTCCATAACAGAGACCGCTGCAAGAGAAGTTCGGACCCCTATCGGTGTAATGCTAAAGAAAGGGTCATCCAGTAATCCAGTAATCCAGTCATCCAGTAATCCAGTAATCTATGTATGTCCAATATTATCTCCTTCAACTGTTTGTATGTTGCCCAGGTTTCTTAATAAAACAGTCAAGACTAACATACATAACGCCTGGTCACTATCATGTTTAATTGTGTGTTGTTTGTTTGTATGTCAATATCTGACTCATGCTGATGAAACCAGATTTTCATGTTCTTCCGTCGTTCGTTATTTTATGTCCATGTTCTTTATCTATGCCAGTGTATATTATTACCTGTATAGTAGGTTTGAGACAATTTTCTAATTATCAGTTCTCGTTTTCTCAGTGTTAATGTCCAATCTATTTACTTGCCATTTGTGTGTTTTATGTTTTAATCAGTAATTCCTGCAGTTTTTGTTCGCTGTTTGAAAAAAAGTGCAGATTTAAATACAATGGCGCTCAACAACAAAAAAACAAAAAACAACGGATGGGAGTAATGAGAATGTAGAAAAGATTCACCAAGAAATGCTTCGTTGAGCGTTTATGCACTCAAGAAACAAAACGTGTTTTGAACTAGTTCAAAGAATTCGTGAACTGCAAAGAGCTGAATCTACAGCAATATTGCCCACCATATTTAAGCATGGTATATATTTGTAGAAGATTTGTTTCTAGTAAGTTTATACATTTAATGCCTATGCTTGACGAATGATTGAATGACTACTTTATAATTTTCTATATCTGTGCTGTGCTTAAAAAAAGTCAAAAATATGCATCACAAATTATAAATATGTCCAGTGTAAGATGTTGCGTCTACATCTTATCTTATCTTATCGAGAGTAATATCCAGCTATCTCCTTTCCTTAATTCAAGGCAACGCCCCATCCCCTTTAAAAATATATTTTAGCTGTTCAAATTAAATGTAAAAAACCAGATCATTTTTGTACAGTTAACAAATTATGAGATTACGAAAAACTGTACATGGTGAATAGAGAAAATAGGAGTCAACAAATTAATCATAAATTGTTATTAATTGTCGAAATTTAATTTAATTTTGAACAGTTGTAGTTGTACTCTTTCTTTGTGAGTTGCACCGTTCGAGTTAGTTTTTATGATGTCACCATTAGATC
The DNA here is from genome assembly GCA_036924085.1 of Ariolimax columbianus. Classification (NCBI taxonomy): domain Eukaryota; kingdom Metazoa; phylum Mollusca; class Gastropoda; order Stylommatophora; family Arionidae; genus Ariolimax; species Ariolimax columbianus. The sequence goes on along the minus strand of JAVGWX010000007.1, from coordinate 84,057,235 downwards.
CATCTTATGCAATATGGCGTTCAATCCAGAATAAATACATGCATTCCGTTTTTTAACTGGAAACTAAAAATTACAGTTCTATACGATTTTTAAAGAGTTTCCAGAGAAAGGTTGGCTGTGTTGTGGTTTGACAAGCTTTTTGATTTGTCAGGCTATGATTGGCTGCGAGGTGGTTTCAATAAAGAGTTTGTCAGAAAAAGGTTGGCTGCGTGGTTGTTTCTACAAACTTCTAGAGTTGTCAGACAATGATTAGCTGCGAGGTGGTTTCAACAAAGAGTTTCCAAACAAAAGTTTACTGATTGGTGGATTCAACAAAGTTTAAGTTTCCAGACAAAGATTGGATGCATGGTGGTGTCAACAAACCTTCAGAGTTGTCAGACAATGATTGACTGCGTTGTGGTGTCGACAAACCTTTAGAGTTGTCAGACAATGATTGTCTGCGTTGTGGTGTCGACAAACCTTTAGAGTTGTCAGACAATGATTGACTGCTTTGTGGTGTCGACAAACCTTCAGAGTTGTCAGACAATGATTGTCTGCTTTGTGGTGTCGACAAACCTTTAGAGTTGTCAGACAATGATTGACTGCTTTGTGGTGTCGACAAACTTAGAGCGGCTGAACTAAGTCAACAAAGCGTCATGATTGTAGCAACCAAGATGGCTGCTAAACAGATATTCCATCCCACATGTTAAAATGAGACTCCTCTTATAGCGCCAACACTTTGGTCACGGCACAGCCTCGACCGACCTATATCCCGGTAACCCTGCAATTTAGAGTTTCCAATGGTTTCCAAAAATGTATCGCTCTAAGATAAGAGACGTCACTAAGTCATAACAATCAATATTTAACGTTTGGAATGAACTCAATTAACTGACAATCGAGTCGGCAATCGCCCAGTGGTGGAGCATACGAGTCTTGTGTGTTTTATAACAATGAGAATACTTTTGACATAAATGAAATAACCAACATCAATTTGTATTGGCTACTTTCTTCATACTCACCAAAAATAGTTCCTAAAAAACATGCCACTGGTTGGTGGCCCAAGCACATCGTCATTTCCGTTAAAACCAAACCTTTATTAATTAAGCTATTGAAAACCAATTTAGACACACTCGGCCTACAAAATGGAAATTGTAAAAACAAAAATTTGTTTAAAAATGGAAACCCTTTCAATAGCAATTTTTAAAGGCTGAATACGTCACTTCCATGTACACATGTTTTTTTTTGCCCGGTAAAAGTATTGAATGTTAGATTACAACTGAATTTTAAACGATTAATTTTCTTATTATGTGGATTGGAGCCGGCCAATTTTTTTTAGATAGACAAAGTAGGTGGTTGAGAAAGATCTTTATCGGATAGATCTGTTTATTTTGTTTGTTTAGATGTAATAACTACGTTTGAATTGGAAACTATTAAAAAAATTTTATCAGACACGTCAAACGTCATATAACGGACTGGAAAGAACGGTCATGGACGGCGTAGTGTCTGGAAGGCAGCGCTTGTGTCGACCATGGAGAAGGTGGATACAAGATATCAAGGACATGGAGAAGGTGGATGCAAGATATCAAGGACATGGAGAAAGGTAGGAAGATTGGCTACAGACCGATATTAATTTCGGCCGGCTGTGATGAGAGCGACGTTCTACAAGGGACACGCTACAGGATGATGATAATAATGATGAGTAGCATTTACCTCTGCCTGGCAACGGGAGGGGGGGGGGGTCGAGGGTAGCTCCTTTATGAGATTTGCTGCTTTCGTCGGATCACATACGTTGAACTGTACTTTTGCAAGTGAGTACTCATTTCTTAAAACATCATTAAAAACAATGTGCTTTACCTTTTGTTCAGCGAATAACACAATCAGCCTAACAATTTCTTCTCGCCATTTGGCAGCGATGGTGAAATATAGATTAAACAAAATACATTTTCTGTTTGTTGTCAATTCAAACAGATGATGCTGCCAAAATTCAATTTTTTCTATTTGTTCTTCTATTTCTTGTTTTAAAAAAAACATGCCTACGCTCTGGTATGCTGTCGGGTCACGGTCAAAGATCTTTGTCAATCAAAAGATTAGATATATTGGTTTCTGCACTGACTGGTAGTCGATTAAATGGGTCCTGTAGATACTGTCACTTCAGAATACGAACTTACTGATTAACGTCCGGAAATGTTGTCAGCACTTTCTGTTATATCTGAAGTTGTACTGTTTTCCAAGTATAGATGTAAAAAGAGGAGTGAGGCAGGAATGTGTATTATTGTATTGTCTTTTTAATATTCAGAGAACGAATATTCAAACAGATAAACAGGATGCCAGGGCTTGTCATTGGAGGTGTGGCAATGATTAATCTTAGATATGCGGATACTACAGTTTTGATGGCAAAAAGTGATCAAGAATTACAGGAGCTTGTGATAACAAAATACTAAATAAGTCAAGCGTTTGGATTAGGCATAAACATAAAGAAGAAAAAGATTATGATGATTGGGAAAAGTGACAAGAAACCACGTATGCAGATAAAAATAAAGATCAACTACTTGAAGAGGTACAGAGATTCTCTTATCTAGGTCATATAATAACGGACGAAGGTAGCTATGTGAAAAAAATATTAGAACGAGAATAGGTATGATCAAGATGGTACTCGACAACATGCTACACAAACTGACATCCAGAAACATCAATCAGAATTCGAAAATGAGAATTGTCAAGTATTATGTATACTCGTCACTACTTTATGGCGCAGAAACATGGACGCTGAATAACAAGTTGGAAAAGAGTATTGAACCCTTCGAAATGTGGGTATTTAGAAGATTGAGTCGCATGTCTTGGAAAGAGAGAATTAAACAAATTTAGAGGTATTGAAAAAGTTGGGGATGGAAAGAGAATTAATGACCGAAATCAGGGTTGGACGGTTATGTAATTTTGGTCATATAACAACACATACTTCCTCGCTGAAGACCATGCTGGAGGATATGGTGGAAGACAGTCGTTCAAGACACAGACTTAAGTGGGTAGATAACATCAGGAGATGTACTGGAAAAAGCCTCTCAGATTGCACCATTACGGATAGAGTAGACTGAAAATCCATTGCAGCCGCCCTTCCATGCGGAGATGGCACTTGAACTGAACTGTTTTCTTTGTCATTGTTGTGATTGTTGATAGTTTCTTCTTCTTCTTCTGCGTACACAGTCAGACAGTAACCATTATTTTTTCGAAAAAAGCGGCGGTCATCCTGAGGCTCTCACCACTGCCATAGAGCTTGTCTTGCAGTTCCACTGGTGATGGCCACATCTGCTCTCTCTGATCCTCATATGTCGGGCAGTTCTGCAGCAGATGTTCAGCGGTCATTTTACCAGTACCGCACGGGCATTCGTCGGTACCACCTATCTTCAATTTGTTGAATAGGTGGTACCTCAGTCTATTGTGGCCAGTGCGAAGTCTGAAGACAACGATCTGCTCTCTTCGGTTCAACTGGTAATAGGCATCGTTTTTGGTGTAACCAGTATGTTCGGTTTCCCATTTGGTCATGTATCTGGCTTTGATAAGCCGTTTTGACTCTTCGTACGTCATACTGGTATCTGTTTGTGGTAGTCTTGCACCTTCTTTTGCCAGTCTGTCTGCCTCCTCGTTGCCTTGGATGTTGCAGTGTGACGGAACCCACTGTACCACTACCCTTTTTGGTGCGGACTGCTGGCACAGTTTGCAGAGTGCTGCTCTTAAGTCATTAAGCTCAGTGTTTTTCTGGCTTTTTAGCGCTGTGACTACGGCGAGAGCATCTGTAAGCAGGACTATATGGCTCTCATTTTCACTGTGTGTCACCATTTCTTCCACTGCCGCCCTCAGTGCCTCTGCCTCCGCTCTGAAATTGCTTGTGTACTTACCAGTAGCGAATGACAGTGTTATTTTTCTGCCATTTGGTAGGTTCAGCAATGCTCCTGCCCCTCCGTTCTGTGTAGTGTTTGTTACAGAACCGTCGGTGTATGCATGGGTCCAGTCCATGCTTGGGTAGCTTTTCGTTATGAAGCTTAGGGTTGTGTCTCTCCTTTCTTTTTCAGTCTGGCAGTTTTTGTTTGCAATACCTGTTATTGTTGATAGTTTGAAAAGACTCATAATCATCAGATAAATCAACTTCAGCTCCATCTCTATTGGAAATCTGGTTTTCGTTAGTTGTATAAAAAAAAACCAACAGTAATAGAGTATGACGTTGTTTGACGTCACTTTTAACACGTTGTAGCTTGTTCTTCAGCTTTGGAAGCCCAGATTTGTGTTTTACATTATTAAATGTGTAAGTATATTAATAGGTCTATACTTACAGCATGCACGCCACCACATTAGTTTGAAAAGAGCAAGCATTTTAGTTTTGTTCATAACAAAATCACTATATTAACATTCCTTAATTTTTACAAGGGCTCAATAAAGCCTCTACACTTTAGCCTAGTAGGCCTAATGGATAATCCGATCTTTCTAGAAGCACAGACACATGAAGACTATGAAATCTAAAATAGCACGAAGAGATACCACAAATGGGGTTCAGAGGTAAATTAAAAAATCTTGAGAGCATTATGGCGTGCAAAGATTTTGGTTTCACAATACGTCTCAATAAAACAAATGTTCTGGGACAGAAAGCAGCTGTCACACCAAATCTGAGCATCGATAATTATGAATTGGTAAGGTGTACATCAATTTACATACTGGTGTTCCTTAACAAGGACCAGCTGTTCCTTGAGCCAGATATTGAGCAGTGCATGAGCTGATAACAGCCAATGAGTCATAGCTGGCTACTTGCATCAGGGTCAGTGAACTATAGATGGCTGCTTGCATCAGGGTAGGTGAACCATAGCTCGCTGCTTGCATCAGGGTCAGTGAATCATAGCTGGCTGCTTGCATCAGGGTAGGTGAACCATAGCTGGCTGCTTGCATCAGGGTCAGCGAACCATAGCTGGCTGCTTGCATCAGGGTCAGCGAACCATAGCTGCCTGCTTTCATCAGGGTCAGCGAACCATAGCTGACCAAACCCTATTTCGTCTCCACGTGGCGGCCCTGGATACAGGCTGCAGTAGTCACTAGTCTGGCGAAGTGGTATGAATTGCTGTGGGAAGGCAAACCCGGTACTAAAAATACTAGCTGGAAGTGTCAGGTCGAAAGGCGCAGATATAGCAGCCTCGCTGTAAAGTACCACACACCGTCACAACGTCCTTTTCAGGACAAACGCCGAAGAAAAAGATCCAACAATTTACAGTTGCTTTGGTCAAAACTGCTGTCACATGTCCTTGTATCACACCACATGTTTGAGAAAATAAGAAACGTATAATTGAAATCAAGGCCACTGTATGCAAAGCATGTGTTGTCAGCATGCTCGTGTACGGTCGCAAAACGTAAACAACCTTCGCTAAACAATGATTAACACCTTCCAGCTATGGCGCCTGCGGTCCATCCTTAAATCTACATGGAGGGACACATTGACAAGTGCAGAGGCGCGTTCTAGCACCGGTCTCTCAAGCATGTACTCTCTTTTCGCAGCTAAGTTACGACGTTTCGGTCATGTTCGTCAGCAGAAGATAGTCTCCAACATCTATACAAGCTACCTTCGTAAATTGTTGAGATTACAGTGACATGACAGGATACCAGAATCAGATATCCTCACGAAGGTCAAAATGCCGAGCATCCACGAACTGTTGAAGAAGACCCAGATTAGGTGAGCTTGCCACGTCGTGCACACATCAGAAAATCGCATCTCTAAGCAACAAATGTATGTCGAGGTGAAATGGGGCCTGCGTTTTGACGGTGGGCAAAAGAAACATTCAAAGACCCCCCGAAACGCTTCACCATCGATGTAATGGAAGTGCCTGGCGCAGGACGTCATGCATGGCATAAAACCATTATCAGGGACCTTTTCATTGCTGAGGTAAGACGGATCTTTGAGGTTAGGAGAAAACGCTCCATGCTAAAAGACAAAACATCTGACATTCACGTGTCTGACTCTGAACTTACATCATTCATATGTGAAAGGGGTTTATGAGCTAGAGTTCAACTATACATCCACATTTGGTCTCACCGGTGAGGTACTACACAACAAGTCTGACTACAGTTGTCATCAACTCTTCCGATGGACAACTATTATCGGCATAATCAATGTTTTACTGTTCTTTAATTGTTTTTTGATCGCACTTATTTTCGATTTGGGCTTTTGATCATTTAGATAGCCTTCGAATCCTTTAGATAGCCTTCGAATAATTTAGATAGCCTTCGAATCATTTAGATAGCCTTTGAATCATTTAGATAGCCTTCGAATCATTTAGATAGCCTTCGAATCATTTAGATAGCCTTTGAATCATTTAGATAGCCTTCGAATCATTTAGATAGCCTTCGAATCATTTAGATAGCCTTTGAATCATTTAGATAGCCTTTGAATCATTTAGATAGCCTTCGAATCATTTAGATAGCCTTTGAATCATTTAGATAGCCTTCGAATCATTTAGATAGCCTTCGAATCATTTAGATAGCCTTCGAATCATTTAGATAGCCTTTGAATCATTTAGATAGCCTTCGAATCATTTAGATAGCCTTTGAATCATTTAGATAGCCTTCGAATAATTTAGATAGCCTTCGAATCATTTAGATAGCCTTCGAATCATTTAGATAGCCTTTGAATCATTTAGATAGCCTTCGAATCATTTAGATAGCCTTTGAATCATTTAGATAACCTTCGAATCATTTAGATAGCCTTTGAATCATTTAGACAGCCTTCGAATCATTTAGATAGCCTTCGAATCATTTAGATAGCCTTTGAATCATTTAGATAGCCTTCGAATCATTTAGATAGCCTTCGAATCATTTAGATAGCCTTTGAATAATTTAGATAGCCTTCAAATCATTTAGATAGCCTTCGAATCATTTAGATAGCCTTTGAATCATTTAGATAGCCTTTGAATCATTTAGATTGGTATTCATTCAAAATTACTGTTTGAAATTAGAGACATGTTAGCAAAACTATTGGCTACATTATGTTCTCAACCACTTGCGAAAGGGATTGTTTCAGAGGATTGACAAGATGCAGTACTGATGCCTTCATTGAAAATCAAAGAAAAAATTGTAATGCATTTGTAAAGTTTAATGTAATCAGAAATACTCGTCATGGGCTTACTAAATGGATATTGTTTTTAACAAATCTATTAGAATTCATGGAGGAGGTTACTAAAATGATAGATGAAGGGGAGCCAGTGGATGTTATTGATCTAGATTTTTGCAAAGGCCTTTGCTAGAGTGCCTCATCAAAGATTATTTAGAAAGTTAAAATCTCATGGAATAGATGGTGATATTGCAAAATGGAATGAAAATTGATTAAGGGGGAAAAGGCAGAGAGTGAGCATAGATAAGGAGTTCTCTGAGTGGTGTGAGGTAAAAAGTGGAGTGCCACGGGACTCTGTTTATTTGACAAATTTTGTTCTTGATATATATAAACGAGTAGGTAAATGATATCGGATCCATCATTGCAAAATTCACGGATGACACTAAACTATGTAGAAGTGTCATATAAAGCAGAAGTGGATATATTGAGGTCGGATTTAGAAAAAATTCGGGAATTGTCTGTGAGCTTGCAAATGGAGTTTAATGTAGATAAATATACATTCATCCACATGGGTAGATCCAATATGGAAAAGGATTACAGAATAGGAGTGAATAATATTAGAAAGAAAAGGAAAGGGACCTAGGGGTTATAATAAATCATACAGGTAAGGTGAGTGAGCAAGTCAAGGTAGCAGTGCAAAAGGCAAATGCAATGTTAGGTATGATAAAAAGAAATATTAAATATAGCACCAGGGAGGTGATAATCAAACTGTATAAAGTATTAGTCAGACCTAGATTGGAGTACTGTGTACAGGTGTGGAGTCCATATCGTAGAGTTGATATAAACATGCTGGAAAGTATACAAAGAGTAGCGACACAACTGATAGTGGGATTCCAGAATTACAGTAATGAGGAAAGACTCAGAAAAAGGGCCTACTGAATCCAGAAAAGAGAAGAATTCGTCCAGGTGACTTAAAACAGGTTTAAACGATAATCAACGGAAAGGTCACATTAGACTATAACAAGTTTTTCGAAATATAATCGCCTACAAGAACGAGTGCCCAGCTGCAAATTAATTAAATAAAGGCCCAGATTGGATATTATGGCACTTTTTTTAAATCAGAGTGGTGAAGCTTGGAATGCATTGCCACATGAAATAGTAGAAGAAGGGTTCATTAATGCATTCAAGAATAGATTGGATGCACACAGTTTTTCATCAATAAATGTAAAGAAAAACTGGTTGTATACAGTCTCTGTAGTTTTCTAAAAAGTATACTGACGTTGTTAATTTAATTTAATGTTTGTTTTTACATTTCTTTAATTGATGTGAATCAAAGGTGTCTGGTGCAATGTTATATATCTTCTCACCTAAATCTGCTCAAATTGTTTCCACTTTTGTCGTCTAGTGAGATCGTTTGGAGACTGTCTTTCGTGGTATCGGCAATGTCTGTTTGTTATTTTCATGCTGTTTAACTTTGTGAAATGATATCATCAGAGAGGACTCCTGAAGCAACGCCATTTGTTGAATGCTTTTTGCAGATGGTCAGAGTTTCATAAAGAACCAGCTATATTTTACTAAAACATATAAATATGGTAACTGCCCATATTACTAACACATCCAAATATGCAAACTATCCCTAGTACTAAAACATCAAAATATGCCAGCTATCCCTTTTACTAAAACATCAAAAGATGCCAGCTATACCTATTATTAAAACATCTAAATGGGATAGAAGACTAACGTCTGGTCAGGTAACATTACTGATCATACATGTTCGTCAGGTTCAGGTAAAACGTACTGAACTAGACCCTCACCTTTGGTTTCCTCTTAGCTCTTCCTGGATACGTGCTGTTTTAAGACGGCCTGGTTAACTTGGTGAGGGGTCGATATGATCCTCGTAGTAGTGAGCGGCAAGCAGATGAAGCCAAGCATAGCACATAAACCTGGAGGACCACGGTCTACCTTGATCAGCACGCTTGGGAAGTGAGGAAAGCTACTCCAACCAGTGTCAACGTCCATTTCAGGGCGCACAAAAGAGTAACCGACTCATTGTGGGCATTCGCAAACGCAAACAATCAAACATACAAATATGCCAGTTATCCTTGTTACTAAGTCATCCAAATATACCAGCTGTTCCTGGTGCTAAAAGAACATTTAAGAATGACATCTATCCCTATTACTACATGTCATCATCATCATCATATATCCACTTGTGTCGTTAGACGTGGTTGGGAGATGTAGTTTTCTGTCGTGTGCCAGCTTTGTCGCCGATGTTGTTGTCATTCCGTCTTTCTTCAGTGCCTCACTGACATCATCTAGCCATCTTTTACATAGTCTGCTTCTTTCTCTGCAACCCTAATGTCTGGTATTATAGATACGAGCAGCCGGTAACTTTGGTTGCATTCATGTCATGTGTCCGAACTATTTAATTCTTTCCCTTTCTATGTATTCCATGCACGGTGTTACACCAACCGTATGTCTGATTATTTCGTTTCTTAATCTGTCCAACCTTGTGACCTCCACAGCCTTTCTCAAACACCTCATTTCGCATACCATAATTTTGTTTGTGTTTGCCTCAGTGAGAGCCCATGTCTGACACTGGTAGCATTGAATTGGTATAAAAATACTATTTATCAATTATCTCTTTTTGTCTTCATTGGGATGTGTTTGTGTCTTAGTAATGGTGAGAGTTGATAGGAAACCTCATTAGCTTTTCTGTGTTCTTGATCCCACCTCTCTATCTAGCCTTCCATCTTGTGCAAACACGCTGCCCGAGTATTTTAATTCACTGAATTATTTAAGCTCTGTACATTGTATCTGTATATTTAGTGTTTTCTCTTTTCTACTGATTTTCATTGCATCAGTCTTTGCTGTACTAATCCTCATATTATATTTATCACAGGCATTGTCAAGGGCAGTCAGATGTTCTTGGAGGTTCTGCTCATCAGAATGAAAGAGACTGATCGGCTGCAAAAAGTAGCTCGTTCATTGTAGTCGTTTTTGGTTTTGCTTCAGTTGTTATTTGATCCATATATACAATGAACAAAAGTGGTGATAGTACACATCCATGTCTTACCCATGTCTTAACTGCAAACCACTTAGTGAGTCCGCTTGGTGTTCTCACAGTACTTTGGCTGTTTTAATACATTGCTATTATATTTTTTAATAACTGTCCTTGCACTCCATAGTTTTCCAGAATCTCCCATGTTGGTTCTATCCACTCGGTCAAAAGCTTTCTCCTGGTCTACAAAAACGATGTTTTGTTCCTAATTTAATTCAATAGTTTGTTCACAAATCTGTCTTAGAATAAACAGGGTGTCTGTACAACCTCTTCCTTTCCTGAAGCCAAACTGTGTGTCACTTAATTGTCTTTCGACTATTGGTTTTGTTCTGTTTTCAAGGATCTTCGCATACTGTATGTTTCACAGTCTCTTTTGTTTCCTTTTTTCTTCCAAATGGGTTTAACTATCGATTTTTGCCAGTCCTCCGGAACTTCTATTGTTGCCCATGCTACATTCATTATTCTGAACAGCCATTTTACTCCCTTTTCTCCACAGGCTTGTATGGCCTCTGTTGTAATACCACCTATTCCTGGTGCCTTGTTTCGTGAACTCTATTTTGTTAGATTGTTTGATTTCTGATGCTATGATTGGTAGTTCTTCTCTCTCCTTGTGGCATGGTGTGAATATTTCATTATCGTCTATTTCTACCGGATTGAGAAGTTCCTTGAAATATTCCTCCCATCTCAGCTTCTTCATGTTTTCGTTTAGTAATGGGAAATTATGTTTGTCATGTAAGATGGTTGGCATGATAAAACATTCGTCTCTCAGTCTCATTTTTTCGACAGTTTTATAGAACTCTCTTGGAGATTCTTTGCATAGGTTTGTTATAGTTTCGCCATATTTTTGCCACAAACTCTCTTTTGCCTTCTTTATAATTGTGCTTGTATCTCTTCTTGCTGTTTTGTAATGTGCATAATTGTCTTCTGTTTTTGATTGCACACATATTTTTTAGAGTTCTTTTTTATTTTTCACAACTTTTTTCACCTCTTCATTCCACCACCCTGTTTTCTTTGTGCATTGTCTTGTTTTTTGAAGACCGCAGTTCTTCTTTAGGCTATCAGTAATTGTGTTTGTGAAATATTTCCATTCAGTTTCTATCTCGTGTACTTCATCTGGCATGTTTTGCCATGCACACATTACTACATGTAAACCATCTAAACATGCCAGTTATCCATATTACTAAAACACTCTAATATGCCAGCAGTCCGTATTACTAAAACATCTAACTATGCCAGATATCCGTATTTCTAAAACTTCAAACTTTGCCAACTGTCCGTATTACTAAAACATCTAACTATGCCAGCCAATCTTGCTACTAAAACATCTAACTATGCCAGCCAATCTTGCTACTAAAACATCTATGCCAGCCAATCTTGCTACTAAAACATCTAACTATGCCAGCCAATCTTGCTACTAAAACATCTATGCCAGCCAATCTTGCTACTAAAACATCTAACTATGCCAGCCAATCTTGCTACTAAAACATCTATGCCAGCCAATCTTGCAACTAAAACATCTATGCCAGCCAATCTTGCTACTAAGACATCTAACTGTGCCAGCCAATCTTGCTACTAAGACATCTAACTATGCCAGCCAATCTTGCTACTAAAACATATATGCCAGCCAATCTTGCTACTAAAACATCTATGCTAGCCAATCTTGCTACTAAGACATCTAACTAGGCCAGACAAATCTTGCTACTAAGACATCTAACTATGCCAGCCAATCTTGCTACTAAAACATCTATGCCAGCCAATCTTGCTACTAAAACATCTATGCCAGCCAATCTTGCTACTAAAACATCTAACTATGCCAGCCAATCTTGCTACTAAAACATCTAACTATGCCAGCCAATCTTGCTACTAAGACATCTATGCCAGCCAATCTTGCTACTAAAACATATAACTATGCCAGCCAATCTTGCTACTATAACATCTATGCCAGCCAATCTTGCTACTAAGACATCTATCTATGCCAGCCAATCTTGCTACTAAGACATCTATGCCAGCCAATCTTGCTACTAAAACATCTATGCCAGCCAATCTTGCTACTAAAACATCTATGCCAGCCAATCTTGCTACTAAAACATCTATGCCAGCCAATCTTGCTACTAAAACATCTATGCCAGCCAATCTTGCTACTAAGACATCTATGCCAGCCAATCTTGCTACTAAAACATCTATGCCAGCCAATCTTGCTACTAAAACATATATGCCAGCCAATCTTGCTACTAAAACATCTATGCCAGCCAATCTTGCTACTAAGACATCTAACTATGCCAGAAAAATCGTGCTACTATAACATCTAACTATGCCAGCCAATCTTGCTACTAAAACATCTATGCCAGCCAATCTTGCTACTAAAACATCTATGCCAGCCAATCGTGCTACTAAAACATCTATGCCAGCCAATCTTGCTACTAAAACATCTATGCCAGCCAATCTTGCTACTAGGACATCTATGCCAGCCCATCTTGCTACTAAAACATCTATGCCAGCCAATCTTGCTACTAAAACATCTATGCCAGCCAATCTTGCTACTAAAACATCTATCCCAGCCAATCTTGCTACTAAGACATCTAACTATGCCAGCCAATCTTGCTACTAAGACATCTAACTATGCCAGCCAATCTTGCTACTAAGACATCTAACTATGCCAGCCAATCTTGCTACTAAAACATCTATGCCAGCCAATCTTGCTACTAAAACATCTATGCCAGCCAAGCTTGCTACTAAAACATCTAACTATGCCAGCCAATCTTGCTACTAAAACATCTATGCCAGCCAATCTTGCTACTAAAACATCTATGCCAGCCAATCTTGCTACTAAAACATCTAACTATGCCAGCCAATCTTGCTACTAAAACATCTAACTATGCCAGCCAATCTTGCTACTAAGACATCTAACTAAGCCAGCCAATCTTGCTACTAAGACATCTCTGCCAGCCAATCTTGCTACAAAAACATCTAACTGTGCCAGCCAATCTTGCTACTAAAACATCTAACTATGCCAGCCAATCTTGCTACTAAGACATCTAACTATGCCAGCCAATCTTGCTACTAAGACATCTAACTATGCCAGCCAATCTTGCTACTAAAACATCTAACTATGCCAGCCAATCTTGCTACTAAGACATCTAACTATGCCAGCCAATCTTGCTACTAAGACATCTAACTATGCCAGCCAATCTTGCTACTAAGACATCTAACTATGCCAGCCAATCTTGCTACTAAGACATCTAAATATGCCAGCCAATCTTGCTACTAAGACATCTAACTATGCCAGCCAATCTTGCTACTAAGACATCTAACTATGCCAGCCAATCTTGCTACTAAGACATCTAACTATGCCAGCCAATCTTGCTACTAAAACATCTAACTATGCCAGCCAATCTTGCTACTAAGACATCTAACTATGCCAGCCAATCTTGCTACTAAGACATCCCAATATACCAGCTGTCCCTATTACTACTACATTAAAATATGAAAATGTAAACCAAAAAAAAAAAAATTGTCAACAATACAATCAATTCAACTGTCTGTTTTCAGTGTCAGACATGGTCCTTCACTGCGGTTCAGGGGGGACGGCGTGGGCTAGTGGTTAAGTGACACGACTCACAACGAGAAGGTGCTGGTTTCGCTCCCCATCACAACACCTGCAGTTACCTCGGGGAAGCAAACTTTAGAAAATGCAGAAGGAAACAGACCCTTACTTAAAATGAATGCCGAAGTCGGATGCACTGGGCCGGCAGCTACAAAATAAAAAAACATAGTGCAAGGTATACTGCCTTTAGGAATAGAGAAATGATAGCGCAAAAAAACAAAACAACAACTAATGTTCAGGAACGATAGATCACAATATGAATACTGAGATGCCTGCAAATAGCAGCCGTGGTCACTGGAAAATGCAAAATGAGAAAAGGAGGAATAAGGAACTATGCCATACATGTCATGTGTAGACACAGAAATGTAATTGGCTTATTCATATGACAAAAGTGTCTCGAAACATTTCAGCCATTGGAGCCTGTAACACCAAACAGAAACGGAATCAAACCGAGAACAAGATCAAGGAAAAATATAAAATAATTGTGTTAAAGAAATACGCGTACTAGTGAGGCGTGGATTAAAAATATCAAAACCCACACAGATGGCATGCGGAAGAAGGTGATACCTCCGCACGTCATGTAAGTAGATATGTAACGTGAGTTCAAGAACATTGTTCTTTTAAAACCTGCCTTGTAGCAGGAATTCGTTTGCAGTGTAAAAACATTCAGCATTGTAAACAGTTTGCTATTGAGGAACTACGTTAAAAGCATTCGCATGCCTTATCTCATACATTCTGTTTGCACGCCAAATGCAGCGGCGTATCTCTAGCGGGTGAAAAAGGGAGACACGTAGATGAATGGCACGTATTTTCTGCACTGTGACGTGCGAGTTGGTCGATTTATGAACACTCGACTTAAGGCCAGATGAACTTACTCCCTCTTTTAGAGTCAGTAAATAACATAACACTTATTTAATCTTTTATAGTCAATAATATCATAACATGTGCGTCCTCTTTTACAGTTTAATAATTTCATACCATTTATGTTCTCTTCGGAATCAGTAATATCAGAACATGTATGTCCTTTTCATAGTTGATATGATCATAGCATGTATGTTCTGTTTTAGGATCAATAACATCATACTATGTATGTTCTCTTTTAAGGTAATTGATATCACAGCATGTATGTCCTCTTTCATTTAGAGTCAATTAGATGATAACTCTTGCGTCATCTTTTAGAGTCAATTAGATGATAACACTTGCGTCATCTTTTACAGTCAATTCGATTATAACCCTTGCGTCTACTTTAAGGGTCAATAAGATCATAATATCTATGACCAGATGAGGATATAACTAGTCATAGAATACGTATTGCTCTCCGGAATGACGCGTTAGAGACTATAATGTTGTATGATTCACCATTTTTTTCAATAGTTGGCAAATTCCAATCCTCGCGTCTTTTTCTTTCTAACAGTAAATCAAGTACCCATTTAGTAAGTCGAAAGGATCGTGTCGTTAACAAGAGTCGATCCTAGTGTTTTATCATCAGATTCGAGATCTTTACCACTCTGCTACTCTTGCGCTCCGTCTTCTCAAACAATATAAAGATGTGTAAGGCTGTTACTTCGATCTTCAATCTAAAGTTTCGTCAGGAATAATACTCAGAGATGTGGTTTTGTAGAGGAAAATTAAGTATATTTCTGATAACGTAGAAGAATAACAATGGTGTGTAGAAGAGAGTGATGGGTAAAGCGCAAATGTGGGTTATTACTCTCATCAGCAAAATGTTACAATTGTTTCTAAACAGTCACGAGAAAGATAAAAGCACGCATCAAAGTCTGGCAATTATGTTTGGGGAGAAGAGCAAAGCACTATTAAAACAACATTCTCAAACATAAATGATATTTATAATTGGAGGAACGCCACCAGAGTAGTGCTTGGGTTGAACAAAATAGGACCACTGGTATGATTCAAGCCAACCTAAATAGGGCTGTACTTAGGGCTATAAATCTGACCAAAAAACAAAGCCATAGTTATTGAAACTGTTACTTTGCGATTCTCAGATATACGTTTCTTGCAAAAGGTGCCGGTCTCATACATTTCTAAAAGAGTAAAAATGTGAATGAAGGAATGATTATTGACGGACAGCTGTTGATAATATTGACTTGAATGATTAAGGATAGGCAGTTGTTGAGAATACTGGCGTGAATGATTAGGGCAAACAGTTGTTGGGAATACTGGCGTGAATGATTAGGGCAAACAGTTGTTGGGAATACTGGCGTGAATGATTAGGGCAAACAGTTGTTGGGAATACTGGCGTGAATGATTAGGGCAAACAGTTGTTAGGAATACTGGCGTGAATGATTAGGGCAAACAGTTGTTAGGAATACTGGCGTGAATGATTAGGGCAAACAGTTGTTGGGAATACTGGCGTGAATGATTAGGGCAAGCAATTGTTGAGAACCATGACAACATGCGCTAGTGGACATGGTGGACATTGTAAATGAATTCTTGCAAGCAGGCTAAACAATATGAACTGTAGTTCTGGCTATCATCTCTGTCTTATCTTGATCCGTAACAGGGAAAAGTGTAAAACAACAACAATCCAGATATTACGCCCAGTGCAATGAGAGTTACAACGAGAAAGACAAAAGAGTGTGTACTTCTGACGTTATCAACAATGTCAATGAGAAAAATCATCCGATTGTGATCGGGTATTTTAAGGAAAGAACAAGGAAACAATCATAACACCTCACTAGAGCGAAACAGCATGGAGAACTTCTAAATGTATGCACAAAGACCCCGATTAACATTGACCTTTAAAAAACACAAAAAGAGTCATAGTACAGCTGAAATAACAAATGTTAACGTCACAAAATGATTATATATTAACCAGAAATATGGAAAACAAAACAAAACGTTCAAGAGTAATCTTCTACAGATGTGTTAATCACCAAAGAAGTAAAATGTTGCCATTCAAAATTATTGCTTAAATGACACGTAGTTAGAAAAATTAGAACAATATTATTTAAACTTTAAAATTCGATTTCCGACAAATGGTGATAGAAGATGTAGTTAATATGTAAAACTTGACGAAATGGTGTTTTATAATCATATACAGAACATTATATCCAGTAAGTCACTGTCAAAGTCACGGATCGAACAAGTGCACTAATTCGTTCTGTCACTGAAAGTACGCACTGAAATAATAGATACATAAAATGGACTGAAGGTCATGGACTCCAAGGCACGCCCATTAATCGGATTCTATGACATAGCAAGTTCTGTTTCTCTTTTCTTCATGTACGTTACAGTTTCTGGTCCTGTTTTCAAAGGTTAAGCCAGAGCTTGAAAACGTGAACAAAAAACTCGGATCCCTTTAATATAACAAAGGACATTAAACTTTGGTGCTGTAATAATGCAAGATTAGATTTATGAGTGGTATATACTGGTACAGTGGGTTGACACGACCTGCACGTTACTGAAACAGGTCACAGTCCAGATAGTTACATATAACACGAGACGAGCACGTGCTCCTGACCCCGCACGCACACATACACATACATACACATGCACTCTGTCACCCACACACACACATGCATATATATATATATATTTATATACACACACACACACAAATACACATGCATACAATGTATATGGTATAGTAAGTTTTATAGAAAAGATTATTAACAGAAAATTAAGTCGCGTGTTCGAAATGCGGTGAATGTTATTTCTATATTACTTGTTCGTCTCCAGAGAAGGACAGAGTATATCTACTGTAACCTTGTAAGCATTTTATAGAAGTTGATGGAAGAAGGTTGTACCTGCGACTAGTAGCTCATCGAGTAAAATACTGGCTGCATAAATCATTATTGCACTAGCGTGTGGTGCTTTGATGCAGATTCTTTGCGCTCAGCTACAGTTGTCACCTTATGGTTCATCTAGAACATAAAGGACACTAGAAGACAATGCGTGTTTTCTCGTTTCCCCTCATATACGAGGCGCGTTCAAATGGAACCGGACCATATTGCACCAAGTACGTATGTACATGCGAACATAGTACGATGTGCATGATGACGTCACTTCTTGCGTAAACAGCAAATATCAACCGTTAAGTTTGCAAAATGTTATTATCCTCCGACCTATAGTGTAGTAGTGTTAAGGTTATATCTGAGTAGTTTGCTTATCTTAAGAGTTACAACATGTATATAAACATCGACACGACTTCAACACAGTTAAACACAGTAAACACTATCGCTGACAATAAAGCAAAATAATATAGTTTATTAGCATGAATAATCGTTGCACAATATTAACAAAAAATGAAGCTAAATAATCTTAATATAAACTACCACAGAAAATAGAAGCAATTTGCTGTTGATGTTATTTCTGTAACTACATAAAAAGCCAAGATTCTAAGTCTATACCTGCAACAACAAAACTTCACAACTCTAATACTATTCTAGCAACAACTTAATGGCTTCAATCAGCCCGTGTCCTCTATCTCCACACTCAATACACAATCACAAATTCGTTCTCACGATCAGATAAAATACTCAAGCGATCTGTGCATTCACATATAATCAGATCACTTGACGTACTCAAGCGATCTGTGCATTCACATATAATTAGATCACTTGACGTACTCAGGCGATCTGTGCATTCACATATAATCAGATCACTTGACGTACTGAGGCGATCTGTGCATTCACATATAATCAGATCACTTGACGTACTCTGGCGAATCTGTACGCTCACACGCAATCATATTTGGTACTGTTCACTAGGTATCCATCATAGGTACCTATTGAGCGAGACTAGCCAAACTCGAGGTGTATGATGGGACAACCACCATGTAAACTCTCTCACTATCAGTCTCTCTCCCAGTCTTCCGGCCAATCTCCAGAATTTACCTCTACAGTGTATTTTATAGTGTCAAGCAACACATATGGCTGTCCAATGGTCTTCTGTGGGTTGGCTGATTTAGCCATCACTCCAATTTTGAACTACTCCTTTTACAATTGTATTAGCTATCTATCCACTAGTCACTGTAATTCTAAACGTGGTAGTATGTCGTGTAAGTATTCGTTGTCACCAACTCCTATCCTCGTCACGTTTGACGCTAGAGTGGTCAGTTCTGTCACCAACCCCTATCCTCGTCAAGTTTGACGCTAGAGTGGTCAGTTCTGTCACCAGCCCCTATCCTCGTCAAGTTTGACGCTAGAGTGGTCAGTTCTGACACCCACCCCTATACCCGACAGTCTTCTACCTAACCCCTCGTTTCCATGTCGACTTGGTGTCAAAACGGAGATTGACCCTGCCATTACCTGGGCTCGTTTAACGCATTCAGGCAAGCTTTGTTTCTTAGAGTCGCCAGCCCAACCTCCCCTGCCATAAGCGCCCATACTCCAGGAACTGTCACAATAGTTTCCTTAGCAGACCGTTGAAAACATAGCGAGGGTGATACGGAATCCGTACAGAGTTGATCAGCGAACGTTGATTCGGTTTCTAACAGCTGAAGGATGTCCACCAGTTGACATTCATTGCAGAATGCAGGCAGTGTATGGTGACAAAAGGGTGTCGAAGACAACAGTGAAGAACTGCACAACGATGTTCAAAGAAGGACGTGAGTTAACGAAAGATCTTTCGATACCAAGTCGGGCGCATATTGTTTTGTCAGAAGATGTCATCACCAAAATGAATGGAGCAATTCGGGTGGACCGTCGCCGGAGCTTACGTTCGCTATCAGAGGAATTCGCTGTGTCGCTAGGGACAGTTCAAATGGTGTTGAGAAAGAAACTGAAGCAACGGAAGGGGTGTTCACAATGGGTACATCGGATGATGACCAACCACCATAACGAAGAACGCATGGTATAGATTTTGAACCACTTGCTGTGATACGAAGAGGGTGATTCGTTTCTTTTGAACCTAGTGGCAGGTGATGAATCGTGGTGCCACCACTTTGAGCTGAGCAACAAAACTGCTAGCATGCAACGAAAACATCCCGGATCACCGAAACCAAACAAATTCAAGTCACACATTTACGCTGGTAAAGTTATGCTGACATGATTTTTTTCACCAGGAGAGACTTTTGTTGGTAGACTTTAAAGAGCCTGGCGTGAACATCAATACAATTCGTTACAATGACATACTAGACAAGCTGCATACAGCAATAAAAAATAAACGACCCAGCATGCTTTCTGAACATTATCCAGAAAGCGTTAGCAATGAAAAGGTGGTAAGCACTGCCACATCCATCCTATGGCCCAAATATGTCCCCTTGTGACTTCTATTTGTTTAGACCTTTCAAAAATTTCTGAAGTGGCACAGAATCGACTCCAATGCAAATGTCATGGCCTCGAATACCAAGTGGTTCAAAGAGCAACTACATTTCTTTTTTTGTTGTTGAACACGCCTCGTATAAATGATAGGACACTGTATCCACACCTCTCTCTGTCTCCGTATCCTTCGTGCGCTCTCTATCCCATTCTGTTATCTTTAACATTGGTGACCATATTTTATTATCCTTTCTTCACTCCAGACGAAGCACAAGACCACCACTATAGTTGACCAACTTTAGGAAGCCTGCACCAATGCACGTTGCGGAGCTATTGCAATGGTGAGTTATATAGCAAATCTTTTTAGACGGTGAGTTTCCTTAGTTAGCCATCCCCCACCCCTGTTACATCGCTTACTTTCTTTTGGTTGTCGTTAATGGTCTCTTATATTGATCTGCGAGCCGTGTACATGTTTCCTAGTTTGCTCTTTGAAAGTTCTATCTCTGTAAGGATTTTTCTTCCTCATGTACCAAATTAAGGTTGATCGAGAGTCTGATTGGTTTGGGGTCACGGTCTCCTTTTTTGGTTCTTTGTCGTTCTGTTCGTCATGTTGGACATATCTTCAGAGGGAAATCCCAAGTACGGGATGAATGCTGGTTTCCACTTTCATGAGTAGAAGTTTGGAGAGGTCTTCTTGGCACTATTCCAAACTGACATCACATTGTGAATTACAGACGCAGAACTATATTATCACCTCGGCCTGTAGATTGCAATGTGGGCATTGCTCTCGCACTTTTATCTAGCGATGTTGCACCCCATTTTACTGGCTGTATAGGAAAATGACAACTTGTTATGTGTTTGTCCTTTTCGCCTAAGGAAAACACAACAGACACAGGTAACCTAAACAGCCTTTTTTATATATCAGACAAAATGGTCAGGGCAATGCTTTACATTAACTGCGCGAGGCAATTCCGCGCATGGCCCTTAGCTCGACTTTTGTGCAACCTTCCTGATGAATTAAAACAATTGGAACAGGTATGAAATAAAAGGAAGACTGCAACAAAAGAATTTCGGAAAGCCCGAAAGAGAATGTCAAAAAGGCAGGGGTCGTTACAGATAACGATTCAATATGATAAATCCTAACATTTCGAAGGCGTCAATACTCGTGTCCAACTTGTTATTCAGTGTTCATGTTTTTGCGAAATAAAATGTTTTTTAATATATAAAGGAAGCAGACCCTTGCTTAAATTACATGCTTAGGTCGGATGCACTGGGCTGACAAGCGCAAAATAAAAAACACAGTGCAACGCACACTGCCTTAGAGATTATTTATATTATTTTGTTATACATAAGACCTGATAATTATCATTTTCAGCTTTCGGTTTATCTGTTTGGTTGTCAGTATGTGTCGCATGTTTCTGAATACCATTTTGGCAAAATCTATTCTATTTCAGCTGCCATCTTCCGTTATTATATGACTCTGTACCTGTTCCAATAGTTTTATTTTTATTTTTAGCGGCATACATGATTTCTTGTCACTTTTCTCAAGTATCAAAGTCTTTGTTTTCTTTATATGTATGTCTTTACATATCTTCCCATTTTATACAATCATCTCAAACCTGTAGATGTCCTTGTGGAGAATATGTCTTCGTTGAATACATAAAAAGTCATCAAATATTAACTTGTCCATTTTTGAAATTTGTTGAAACTTTCGTAGAATTATATTTCTCCAGGATGCGGCACCCATCATCCTGCTCAGTCCTTCTATGTCGCCTACCACGATATACCCATTAGGTTATATAGGTACTGCAGTACCATTTTTTTTATTAGCAATCTAATCTCTGAAAATTCAAACTACATCAGAAATGGTAAGCTTCTAAGTGTAGTTACTGTTAGAACTAATTAAGTGCATCTGGAAATCAATGAGTAAAAGTTCTAAATCATCATCATCCTTATTATCATCAGTCCCATAACCTCAAAGGTCACTGGGGCACCAATACTACAAATTGTTGGACCAGTTCCCACCACTCCACTCGGTTTTGTGCCAGGATAATTGTTCTAGCCATGGACATTCCCGCCCACTCTCTGATGTTGTCTTCCCATCTCTATCTCTGGCTCCCTCTCTTACGCTTCCCAGGCACAGTACCTTGCAGGATCGTCTTGGCCAACCCAGATGAACTTTAAACATGCACATACCATGTGAGCTTGTGTACTTTTACCATGGTCAATAGGTCTTTTTATCGGCCAACCTCTCTCTTAACGATGTACAGAACTGTCTTATTTGTAATGCGGTCTAGATACGAAATGCCGAGAATTCGACGCAGACATCTCATCTCCATTGCACAAATGTTTTGCTCAAGAACCGCTTTCAAAGTCCAAGTTTCGCACGCGTAAAGGTATACGGAGGTGACAAGTGCATACATTATACTCAACTAAACTTAACTTAACTTAACGTCTTTATACTAGTTTAGAAGACCTTGCAGAGTCTGTATACAACCAGTTACATTTACATCACCTTGCTCTAAAAGCTATGCGCATCCAGTTTATTCTTAAATGCATTAACTGTCCCTGCCTCCACTACCTCCCCTGGCAATGCATTCCAAGCAGACACTACTCTCTGACTAAAAAAATAGTTCCTAATATCTAATCTGAACCTCTCTTTAGTCAGTTTGTAGCTAACTTGGATTTCAGGTGGATGTTTTTGTCCCTCCATGGCGGCCTCAGTTTGGTCAGGGCAGCCATGATCATCGGTGTTCTTGCCTAAATCTCTGTTCTGAAACCGTTCGCATCCATCAGTGCTTCCATGTATTTAAACTGTTTCACAATTAACAATGGTTCGTCTTTGATCGAAATCGGAATTGTTAGACCCTCTGTAACGTTGGCCATGATTTTGCTCTTCTCTGCTCTAATTTCCATTCCAAACTTTTCAGCGGCTTTATCCAGGTTTGAGATAAATTCTCAAGTTCTATCTCCGTTCCAGCCAGCCCGGTAATGTCATCAGTAAACCTGAGATTAGTGAGTGAACAACCATCTATGCTGACATTACCCACGTAATCCGCCAGGGCTTCGGACATGATACGTTCAAGAAAGACGTTGAAGAAGGTCGATACAAGAATACATCCATGTCGTACACCGGTTGACGTGCGGAACCACTTCCCAGTTGTCCCGTTAAGGAAGACTGCACTGGTGGCCTGAGACGAGTTCTAAATAGAAAAACAATTGGGAATAGATGGCAGCACTGTTAAACATCAAGTACAAAATCAAACACCAACCGATACATATTAGCTTCATTATTCATAATTTCAAAACAGCATATCGTAACAACTTATCAGCCTTTATCTGCGAGCAGTAAAAACCCAAAAACTAAGTGGTAAATGGACAAGCAAATCAACTTCATAATCTTTACAGTATATTTACAACTGCGTGTATTTTTTGTTTAAAGTGAATGTGTTATGTAACGGTTATTCTAAACTGTAGTGAAAATGTTACCTAACGTTAAATTATTAATTATTCAAAGTTATTGTTCGGGATAATTTCTACAAAAATAAAATAAACCACCTCATCTGATAAAGACCATCACGTAGTACAGATGGTACTTCAATGTTGTCACCTAACTTGATAATGGTTTCCATAGAAAAAGCTGAAATGTTGTCCTCCAAAAATTATATTATTAATGTAAGTCATCTGGACCTGCGCACTTGAAACTAGGGTTTGTACTGGACTGTTATCACGTGATTCAACATAATGAGAATTACAAACAATTTGGTATGTGATTAGGGAAAATCAGGGTTTAAATGCAGGCTCGTAAACTATAGTGCGTTCATAAATACGTTCAGCTGGAATTGATATTTTATCTTAATAATTTATGAACATATCAATTTGTGAGTGCCTTGTTAAATAGATATGTCTGGCATGCTTTGGTGCGTATTCTCATTGGTTCATGCATTTTTTTAAAAAGGGGACGGCGTGGGCTAGTGGTTAAGTGGCACGGCTCACAATCAGAAGGTGCTGGATTCGATCCCCATCACAGCACCGGCCGTTACCCAGGAGAAGCAAACCCTTAGAAAATGCAGGAGGAAGCAGACCCTTGCTTAAATTACATGCTGAGGTCGGATGGACTGGGCTGACAAGCGCAAAATAAAAAACACAGTGCAACGCACACTGCCTTAGAGATTAGAGAAATAAGGCGAATGCAAAAAAAAAATAATATATATATATATATTTAAATGTTCTGCTTAGTCTACATTGTTCTGGGTGGCATGCCGTGATTCATGTGTTCTCGTGACCTCTCGGACGAATATTTCTGCCAACTTGCTTATCGTATACATGCCTTTGTTTGTTTTGTGTTTTTGAGTCAGTTTTCCTGACGGCGGTATGTGGACTTTATCTGGTATTTGTTTTGTTTGGACTTATTACGGTCACTGATATATTACGTACATGTTTTTTTCGACTGTGTTTACGTGTGTACTTTTTCATTTGCATTCGTTTTATATGTCATCATATTAACGATTTATTGCTTGTTCTACTCTTTTTCTTAAATGGTATACCGCGACTCACATGTTCCTGACCACTTCCTGGTGGCACTTAGCGTTGCTATCTATACTAGTTTAAATAGCTCTGCAGAGTCTATGTACAACCAGTTTCTTTTTTACACAATGGATCTAAAAATAAGACCTTGTGCGCATTTAATCTATTCTTGAATGCATTAATTGACCATGTCTTAACTATTTCCTATGTCAACGCTTTCCAAGCCTTCATTACTATATTATTTTCATATATCAAGTACAAAATAGGTCACAAATAGATCCTTGTGCCATTCCACTTGTTACTTCAAACAGAATACTCCTTATTTATACCTATTTTGTGCCTTCTTTCCGTTAACCAATGTTCAATCCATTTGACAACTTCTCGACCTATTCCATGTGATTTTAACTTCCTAAGCAACGTTTGATACTATACTCTATCAAAAGACTTTGCAAAATCTAGATAAATGGCATCCACTTGGCTTCCCTCCATCTATCATTTTGGTAACCTCCTCCATGAATTCTAATAGATTTGTTAAGCACGATCTCCCTCTAGTAAAACCATGATAACTATTTCTGATTAGATTACATTTTTCTATATGCATTACAATGTTTTCTTTAATTAATGATTGACATTTTACAGATTATACTAGTTAAAGTCTCCGCTCTAAAATTTGCGGGATCTGATTGTATGCCTTTTTTAACAATGGGATCACTACAGCATCATTCCAATCTACTGGAACAATCTCTTTTGTAATTGATCGAGAACATAATGTAGCCACTGGTTTTGCTAACACGTCTCTAATTTTAAACAGCAATTTTCAATGAATACCATCTCAGCCCAGACATTTATCCACGTTCAACCACTTCAATTTTTAAAAATTGATATAATCTGTAATACAGATTGACCTTTATCCCACCGTATCCAAATCTCTTTGAAAAATATCTTAGGGAGCTTGAATGTTAGAACAGGTATCGTTTATGTAGACTGGGGCAAAGTACAGATTGAGTAGAAGTGAAACAGACGGTGTTAACTCAAAACGTGATGTATCATTGCATATGATGACTTAGTTTTCGATGCGATGTGCTAGTTGGTATCCCTGTTACAAGTGCCACCTTAAGGTTGTGTGGCGTTTACATTTAAGTAAGAACGCCTGTTTGACACCAAGATCGAGAGAGATGTAAAGAATAGCAACACTGTAATATGACAGGTATTATACAGTAAGCCACTACGGATGACTGGGCATGAGGATGGCTCCCGCATCCTGTAGAAATCTAACCACGATAGCTTCATTAAACACGGATAGGTAAATATTTGATGACTTTTTTTGGTAATAGTTGAAGACCTATGCTCCACGTGGACATGGACCTCTTTTGAATGGTTGAATGAAATTGGAAGGCAATCTAACAGGTTCACCCAATTAGATCTAGATTTTCGTGACAATCATCTTTTACTGAAGACAAGCCTAGTCAAAGGATACCAGAAATACTGAATTATTCCCCAAACAATTTACAAAAATACACTTTAGGTCGGAGATGAGACATACGTATGGTCAGGAAAACATATTGATCGAACATGTTAGTCAGGGTCAGGCAAAACATACTGATCGAACATGTTAGTCAGGGTCAGGAAAAACATACTAATCGAACATGTTAGTCAGGGTCAGGTAAAACATACTGGCCAAGACCCCCACCTTACTTCCACGCTAGTCTTCCTGGAGAAGGGATGTGTTCATGGCAATCTGGCTAGCGAAGTTGGGGAGTCTTCTTTTTCTTCTTCTTCTGCGTACGCAGTCAGACAGTAACCATTATTTTTTCGAAAAAAGCGGCGGTCATCCTGAGGCTCTCGCCACTGCCATAGAGCTTGTCTTGCAGTTCCACTGGTAATGGCCACATCTGCTCTCTCTGATCCTCGTATGTCGAGCAGTTCTGCAGCAGATGTTCAGCGGTCATTTTACCAGTACCGCACGGGCATTCGTCGGTACACCCTATCTTCAATTTGTTGAATAGGTGGTACCTCAGTCTGTTGTGGCCAGTGCGAAGTCTGAAGACAACGACCTGCTCTCTTCGGTTCAACTGGTAACAGGCATCGTTTTTGGTGTAACCAGTATGTTCGGTTTCCCATTTGTTCATGTATCTGGCTTTGATAAGCCGTTTTGACTCTTCGTACGTCATACTGGAATCTGTTTGTGGTAGTTTTGCACCTTCTTTTGCCAGTCTGTCTGCCTCCTCGTTGCCTTGGATGTTGCAGTGTGACGGAACCCACTGTACCACTACCCTTTTTGGTGCGGACTGCTGGCACAGTTTGCAGAGTGCTGCTCTTAAGTCATTAAGCTCAGTGTTTTTCTGGCTTTTTAGCGCTGTGACTACGGCGAGAGCATCTGTCAGCAGGACTATATGGCTCTCATTTTCACTGTGTGTCACCATTTCTTCCACTGCCGCCCTCAGTGCCTCTGCCTCCGCTCTGAAATTGCTTGTGTACTTACCAGTAGCGAGTGACAGTGTTATTTGTCTGCCATTTGGTAGGTTCAGGAATGCTCCTGCCCCTCCGTTCTGTGTAGTGTTTGTTACAGAACCGTCGGTGTATGCATGGGTCCAGTCCATGCTTGGGTAGCTTTTCGTTATGAAGCTTAGGGTAGTATCTCTCCTTTCTTTTTCAGTCTGGCAGTTTTTGTTTGCAATACCTGGTATATTTTCTACCACCTCTGGAAATATATCCTGCCTCCAGGTAGGTTTTCGTACAGTAGTGATGGGTTTTGGTGTTGTTAGTGCGTTTATGGGATCTTCGTGCATCTTTGCTTTGGCTATTTCTGCAAAGTTTCTCCGCTTTAGTTTCCCATTTCCCAAATTGTTTAGTCTCTGGTGCATTGGATGGTCAGTCAGTCTTCGGAGTTTCTCTGACTGCAGCTGGGCTCTGCAGTCTCTTCTATCGGTCATGGATTGCAGTTTTGTAATCTTTTCAAGTTCTACAATTGGCGTTGACTTCATGCCACCTGTAAGTTGGGGAGTGAAGTGATCACCTAAGTAGTAAACAAGACACGCAGATGAAGCCAAGCATACCAGAACCGCCTGGAGGACACCACATCACCTTTATCAGCACGCTCGTGGTGTGAAGAAAGTTACTACAACACCCGCCACTTAACGCCATTTTCAGGACGCACTCAACAGTACTCTTAATCATTGTACGAATTCAACAACAACAACAACAACCCTATCAGACGAAAATCTTTTGGAAATGGAAAGGAAAATACTTATCAATTTAGACAGAAATCACATTTAAAAAACTCCCAAAACTTCTCATACTTTCAGTGTTAGTGGCAATCATTGAACGTAGTTTATCAAAGGTCAAACTTGTATACATTTTGAATAGATCTAACAATGTTGAAATAGAGACTATTTGATTGGGCATCTAAATTCATTGGACATGAACACACATTCGCACTTCATCTGATTGAATTGGTAAACAATAATTACTACGGAAGAAGTCAACGAAGCGAGATTCTAATGTGGTGTTGGGGATAGTGTGGCCCATGACGGTGGAATGTTCTCTGACGAGTGTATTTCTAGATCAAAATGATTCGTGTGTCAGAATATTTTCTTTTGTATTTGAGAAAAACAATTTTTAAAATTGATGTATAACATATTCTTGTCATTAAAAAAATTGTATCAGTTTAATGGGGGAAAGGAGACTAACGTCTGGTCAGGTAAAACATACTGGTCATACATGTTAGTCAGGGTCAGGCAAAACATAGTGATCAGACATGTTAGTCAGGTTCAGGCAAAACATAGTGATCAGACATGTTAGGCAGGTTCAGGTAAAACACTGGTCATGCATGTTAGTCAGGGTCAATCAAAACATAGTGATCAGACCTGTTAGGCAGATTCAGGTAAAACATAGTGATCAGACATGTTAGGCAGGTTCAGGTAAAACATACTGGTCATGCATATTAGTCAGGGTCAGGCAAAATACCCTGGCCATAACCCTCACTTTGACTTTCTCGTCGTTCTCCTAGGAAACGGATGCTGCCATGTCAGCTTGGCTAACGAAGTAGGGGATCGACGTGATCACCCGCAGTTTTGAGTGGCACTTAGCTGAAGCCAAGCATAGCACAACAGCATGGAGAACCCCGGACCACCTACATCAGCACATGGGTAGATCCAATATAGAACATAATTACAGAATGGGAAAAAACAATATTAGAAAGAAAGATAAGGAAAGGGACCTAGGGGTTATAATAGATCATACAGGAAAGGTGAGTGAGCAAGTTCAGGTAGCAGTGAAAAAGGCAAATGCAATGTTAGGTATGATAAAAAGAAATATTAAACATAGGAGCAAGGAAGTGATCGTCAAACTGTATTAAGCTTTAGTTAGACCTAGATTGGAGTACTGTGTACAGGTGTGGAGTCCTTATCATAGAGGGGATATAAACATGATGGAAAGAATACAAAAAAGAGCGACAAAGATGATAGTTGGATTCCAGAATTACAGTTATGAGGAACGACTCAGAAAAACCGGCCTACAGTGTCTAGTAGAGAGAAGAATTCGTGGTGACTTAATACAGGTTTATAAGATGATTAGAGGAATGGATAAATTAGACTATAACAAGTTTTTTAAAATACAGCCACCCACAATAACACAAGGGCATAGCTACAAGATGACTAAAGAGAGGTCCAGATTAGATATTAGGAAATATTTTTTTAGTCAGAGAGTGGTGTCTGCTTGGAATGCATTGCCAGGGGAGGTAATGGAGGCAGGGACAGTTAATGCATTTAAGAAAAAACTGGATGCGCATAGCTTTTAGAGCAAGGTGATGTAAATGTAACTGGTTGTATACAGACTGTGCAGGGGCTTCTAAACCAGTATAAAGACGTTAAGTTAAGTTAAGTTAAGCACGCCCGGGATGTGAAGAAAGCTTCTGCAGCCTGCCCCTTCGCACCATTTTCAGGGCACAAGTACACTTACCAGTTGTGTGCTTTAATTTAGTTTTCCTACAAATTGTCTGAATTTAAAAATGGAAGTTAAATTATTTTGTTAATAGGGAAGAGGGGCGAGGTAGAGTTTGGAGTTACTTACTCTTGTCTAGGCCCAACATAGCAAAGCTTCGGCCTTGATTAATAATTGTTTTTGTAGAACAGGACACTTTGTCTTGGATTCTCGTGATTAAAGGAAGCATGAGGTGTAGGCAGTAACAGTAGAACATATATAACCATTGATTGCAGAACACGAAATAGTCCGCTCGGGGCATGCGGGCGAGTTTCAGTTAATTTGTGAAACATCCTCACGGTCGAGATGGCATGAGAGCACGGGTCGATTGTGGTCCCCGCGTTCCATAAGCTGTATATGCCTGAAGTAGAGAATCCTCTTAAATTCCAGCGCATGCTGAAGATGGTGGGCTGGTGCCCTCCTGGCTGTAGTGTTATGCTAGGTTTCTTAGTATGTTCACTACTAAAGGGATCACAAGATCGATCCCCACGCCGTTCATTAGATTTATGTAACATATCTTGTGTCTAGGTGACCGTGATATTGGATCTTGGTCAGTATGTTGCAACTGACCATCATGCAAGCGACTAGTCACGCACATATTAAAATGGTGATGCTGTAGCTGCTATACCACACATTGTAAGCTTATTTGCCCTTGTCAGCCCAATGCCATTCTGATACAAAAACTGGTCTTCTTCAAATGTTTCCATTTGCCATACAATACATTGGCGATTGTCGGCGGAACTTGTAAAAATCCTTGTTTCGTGTCTGCAAGCGTGTTCCAATCAATGGTATGTGTCATCAGGTGAGAGCAATGTCTACAAAACGGTTTTTTGCGGCTTAAGCGGTTACTAACTCTAGTTTGTCAAGTTCAGAACATATATGAAACTGTACTCTTTTGTGCACGAGGAAAACGTCAGAAAAACCGACCTACAGTTTCTAGAAAAGTAAAGAATTCCAGATCATAATCAACGCAATTGATAAATTAGACTGTCAGAAGTGTTTTTTTTCCTTCAAAATACAACTGGCTACAAAAACAAGAGGACACATCAATGCATTAATTAAAGACAACTTAAGAAGGTTATCTAGAACACGAAGAGGGAACATCATATAAGAATCATGAGTTTTATTGCAAATACACACTAATGGGATGTTAACGTATCACTAGATGGAGCACATGTGATAAAGAGATCGTGTTTATCGTCTGGCCGAGTAGTCTAGATTCAAGTGAAGATTTGATGTCTGACCGAGTAGTCTAGATTCAAGTGAAGAAGATTTGATGTCTGACCGAGTAGTCTAGATTCAAGTGAAGAAGATTTGATGTCTGACCGAGAAGTCTAGATTTAAGTGAAGAAGATTGGATGTTTGGCGGAGTAGTCTAAATTCAAGTGAAGAAGGTTGGATGTCTGACCGAGTAGTCTAGATTCAAGGGAAGACGGTTGGATGTCTAGCCGAGTAGTCCACATTCAAGTGAAGAAAGTCGGATGTATGACCACATCAAGCAGGCCGACAACATGCTTACTGGAACAAAAGCAGCAAACGCCTTTATAGAACATTATGCCTGAGCAAACTACTTTGATGTCCCTACAGATAGGCATTCAGATATTAGTGAAGAACAAAAGAGCCACGACAACATCAATAGGGCACCAGAGGAGCACATGATGGCAAAACTAACAATGAATGAAATGGAAGAGGCCATAAGAACTTTAAAGAAAAAGAAATCGCCCGAAAAAGATGGGGTAACAAACGAAATGCTGATGGAGTTGGGCCAAACAGCAAAGAGAAAGTTACTATCAGTCCTGAACCAAAGCTGGAAAATAGGAATTGTACCGCAGGCATGGAAAGACGCAGTACTTATACCAGTACCAAAGAAAGAAAAAGATAGAACAGATCCAAATGGATACAGGCCTATCAGTCTACTGAGCAGTGTAGAAAAACTGATGCAGCGTATGATAATACCAGACTGATGTGGCATCTGGAAGAAAAACACTTACTACTTCCACAGCAAGCAGGCTTTCGACAGCACAGATCCACTGAGGACCAGATCACTCTCATAGCTCAGGAAATATAGGATGCTTACCAGGAGAAAAAACGCACAGTAGCGGTTTGGGTGGATTTAGAGAAGGCATTTGACAAGGTGTGGAAAGAAGGACTTCAAGTCAAGCTACGAAGAAGTGAAGTGTGTGGGTAAATGTACAGATGGATCAGCCACTACCTCGAAAACGGAACAGCCAGAGTTCAAGTACAAGGGCAGATGAGCAAAATGGTGAAACGTGAGCAGGGAGTACCCCAAGGGGGAGTACTGTCACCCACACTTTTCCTGGTATATATAAACAACATCAGAGAGAATATACCAAGAAAAGTCCACAGATCCATGTTAGCAGACGATCTGGCTATGTGGACCTCTGAAAAAAATCTTACCATAGCAAGCAATCAGATGCAGCAGGCCCTAACATCGCCGGAAGAGTGGGCGAACTCATGGCTGGTCAAAATAGATGAGGAAAAAAACAACATGTACGATATTCTTGCTTTCAAATAAACCCCAGAACACCAAAATAAGTCTTAACGGCACATATCTGCGGCCAAACGACAACCTAAACTACCTAAGAGTCACATTTGATCGGCACTTGACATGGAAAAGTCAGATCGAGAGAAACCCAAAGAGAGCCAGACAAAGAATGGCAATCATGAAACAACTTGCTGGCAAAAGCTGGGGAGCAGACGAAAGTATACTCAAGAAACTGTACACTGGAAGAGTGAGACCAATTCTCGAGTATGGCATTGCGGCATGGACAACAGCAGTAAAGGCGAACTTTGATAAAATTAGCAAACTTCAAAACCAAGCCATGAGAGTTGTAACAGGAAACATGAAGTCAACGCCAATTGTAGAACTTGAAAAGATTACAAAACTGCAATCCATGACCGATAAAAGAGACTGCAGAGCCCAGCTGCAGTCAGAGAAACTCCGAAGACTGACTGACCATCCAATGCACCAGAGACTAAACAATTTGGGAAATGGGAAACTAAAGCGGAGAAACTTTGCAGAAATAGCCAAAGCAAAGATGCACGAAGATCCCATAAACGCACTAACAACACCAAAACCCATCACTACTGTACAAAAACCTACCTGGAGGCAGGATATATTTCCAGAGGTGGTAGAAAATATACCAGGTATTGCAAACAAAAACTGCCAGACTGAAAAAGAAAGGAGAGATACTACCCTAAGCTTCATAACGAAAAGCTACCCAAGCATGGACTGGACCCATGCATACACCGACGGTTCTGTAACAAACACTACACAGAACGGAGGGGCAGGAGCATTCCTGAACCTACCAAATGGCAGACAAATAACACTGTCACTCGCTACTGGTAAGTACACAAGCAATTTCAGAGCGGAGGCAGAGGCACTGAGAGCTGTGGCAGAAGCAATGTTGGCAGGCAAAAGAAATGAAAGCCAGATAGTCCTGTTTACAGATGCCCTGGCCGTAGTCACAGCACTAAAAAGCCAGAAAAATACTGAACTTAATGATTTAAGAGCAGTACTCTGTCAACTATGCCAGCAGTCCGCACCAAAAAGAGTAGTGGTACAGTGGGTTCCATCCCCCTGTAACATCCAAGGTAACGAGGAGGCAGACAGACTGGCAAAAGAAGGTGCAATACTACCACAACCAAATTATAGTGTGACCTACGAAGTGTCCAAAAGGCTTATTAGAGCCAGATACATGGCCAAATAGGAAACAGAACATACTGGCTACATAAAAATGATGCCTATTACCAATTGAACAGAAGAGAGCAGGTCGTGGTCTTCAGACTCCGCACAGGCCACAACAGACTGAGGTACCACCTATTCAATAAACTGAAGATAGGTGGAACTGACGAATGCACTTGTGGTACCCGGAAAATGACCGCTGAACATCTGCTGCAAAACTGCCCGACATACGAGGACCAGAGAAAGCACATGTGGCCATTACCAGTCGCAACACTAGACAAGCTCTATGGCAGTGTCGACAGCCTCAGGATGACCGCTGCTTTTTCGAAAAAATACAGGTTGACGTTTGACAGCATACGAAGAAGAAGAAGAAGAAGAAGAAGAAGAAGAAGAAGAAGAAGAAGAAGAAGAAGAAGAAGAAGAAGGATGTCTGACCGAGAAGTCTAGATTCAAGGGAAGAAGGTTTGATGTCTTACCGAGTAGTCTAGATTCAAGTGAAGAAGGTTGGATGTCTGGCCGAGTAGTCTAGATTCAAGTGAAGAAGGTTGGATGTCTGGCCGAGTAGTCTAGATTCAAGTGAAGAAGATTAGATGTCTGGCAAAGTCGTCATCGCTCAAATGAAGGATATTGGATGTCTGACCAAGTCGTCCAGGCTTAAATTAAAGAAATGATTTCTATGTGTTCTTATCAGGAACACTAAATAACGATATCACTATAATATGTTATGGACTTCAACGACAACCATTGGTGCGGAAGTTTAACAATATAATAGTTAATATTATCAGTAAACGGTGAGATACATGGGTCAGGTAATCAGTGTCTTGCACCTTGTAAAGATCATAACAATATGGTAGTAGATGTAAGATGAAGGTTAAGAAGATAATTGGAATATCCAAAAAGCTATTTAACATATAAATAGGGGAGTACGTGGCGAAGTCGTTAAGCCGTCGGCCACGTGATCAGGTTGTGTGGGTTCGACTCCGGACTCCGCCGTCTGTTTCTCGGGTGTTTGATGCGGAGTCCTCTGCATCTCGTAGTCGTCCCCTAGTCGTCGTGTCCTTGACGTGCTACTGAGAAAGTGAGGATAAAAAGTAGTGCAGTTAATCCTTACTAAAAATAGCGCTAGCAAATAAATTATGATATCATCGTCTGCGATGGACGGCGGCCTTTTCCTTTAAATATACCGCGCTGTCTCACTACACCAAGGTCCGGGTCTATCAGACATGCGTTCTTGGCACTCTCACGTAAGGAAGCCAGACGTGCAGCACTTGCACTAAGCTTGAACGACGGCTCGACACCTTTTGCTTGAGGTGTCTGCGTCGCATGCTGAGGATTGTGTGACAAGTAAGACTGTCACATAATGTAGTCTTACATAGAGCAAATACTCACAGCACGTTTAGTCAGCTACGTCTTCGATGGTTGCCGCATAGAAAATGAGAGGCTGCCAAAGGATATCCTCTATTAGTTAGCACAATCGGCCGTCTCACATTGCGATTACAGGACGTATGCCAAATGGACATCGTCATGCGACATCTCATCCGAGGGCTGGGGATGAATTGCTAATGATCAAGCTGTTTGGAGACAGTCAGTTGGAGGTAGTATAGTGGCCGCCGAAGCTCGTAGAGACCTTCTGACTACCAAGACAAGAGAAAGGCTGAAGATATCAGAGTTAAAAATACAGCAAATATATTGTTGGCATGTAAGGAGACACGACACGATGCTGCAAATATATTGTTGGCATGTAAGGAGAAACGACACGATGCTGCAAATTACCCTGAGGGGAAAGGAAGATTAGACGGGAGACAGAAAGACATCGCTATAGGTAAGAGGACAATATCAGGAGATGGACTGACAATAGCGTGTCTGAGTGTAACATCAAAGCAAGAAACATAGGATGCTAGAAATCTATTACAGCTAACCATCGATGTGGAGACATCACTTGGCATCTTCATAAATATGATCTTACAAGTCAATGTGTGTGAAAGGACCAAGCACAATAAAATAGGCAAATATACAGAAACATTATTTGTTAGACGACCGGTGAATAAAGTGAGACTAAAGTTCGCAACCGTTCAATCCTGCATGACCTTGATCTGACAGTATAAAACAATCTTACAGTGGCAAGCGAAAAATACTTAACACTTACTGGCAGCTGTGAGAAGTTCTGTTTAAGCAGTGAGTCGTACAGTCATTTATCACATTTCATGTATCGCTACTCATTTTAAAATGACTCCACTTATGCATTTGTATGCTTTCGTAGTTTTCATTGGCTCCATATACTTTCTGCATTGATCTCTTGTACCAGTTTTTCCTTTTCTATAACAACATTGCCGCTGGTATGTTTTTACTATTCCTATGTGTAAAATTGCTAAATTTGCTCATGTTTCTTCCTTTCGTTGTCAAAATAGTCTTCGTCAATTTTCTATCTTTGCTGAGCGTAAGATTTCTATACTTGTGCATATGTCTCCGTTCTTTCACAATATTGTCTTCCTTGCGTTTCCACTGCTCCAATGTGCACAATTTCTGAACTTGTGATCGTTTCTCCTCTCGTCAACAACAGTATATCCGTCTAGTTTCTATCGCTGATGTAGCAACGTTAGACATAGTCTATGTATCTGTGTTAAAAAAGACAAGGTAACATTTTAGTTTAACAATCAAGGAGCTGATCGATAGGCAATATTGATGTAAAATTAGGAAGCTGTAGCTATTTATGTCGTCTTTTGTTAAGACAAAGGATATCACTGTAGTTCGGGAAGATCTATAAATGCCCAGTTTATTTCAGCACGTAGTGTGGGGAAATTAGGTTGTCTTGATTTCTCTGACGAATTTATTTACACAAAAATGTATGCAATTATTGGTTAACTACTAGAAGACACATCTGATGTATTACTGTGTGCATTTTAAAATGTATTATTACCAGATCCGCAGCATGATGTGCATATCCCAGTAAATGGATTACATTCCTGACTCAGTTTACTAGTAACTAAGTGGACATTCAGCAGAATTAACCGCTGGTCAGAAACGGAGTTTTTTGAAGACCCCATTGTACTAAGATTGCAGTCTGGGAGACGTAAGGTGGGCAGAGCCGTTCCTGGCTGTTTTTACTTTCCCTAACTCATGTGTCAGGTACCCACTTACAGCTGGGTTGACTGGAGAAGCGGTCCCCGATTAAAATCACGACCCGGATATTTGTAGTCTTCTGACGCAATCCGAACCGAGGTAAGCTGTTACCACAGAAAATAGCGAATTGCTCGCTATGAGCTGAGCTAACGCACCCCTGTAACAGCTTACTAAGCAGTTGAAATGGTCACCTGGCACAACTCTGAGTTATGAAATACAAGACAGACAGAAAGTGAACCCACCATCCCACATGATAGAGAGAAGAAATCTCTAACACCGAGTCCCTAATGTCAGCATCTCCCACCATCCCAAATTATAGAGAGAAGAAATCTCAGTGCCCCTAATGTCAGCATCTCCCACCATCCCACATGATAGAGAGAAGAAATCTCAGTGCCCCTAATGTCAGCATCTCCCACCATCCCACATGATAGAGAGAAGAAATCTCAGTGCCCCTAATGTCAGCATCT
This sequence comes from Ariolimax columbianus, assembly GCA_036924085.1. Lineage (NCBI taxonomy): Eukaryota > Metazoa > Mollusca > Gastropoda > Stylommatophora > Arionidae > Ariolimax > Ariolimax columbianus. Next base: position 84,020,489 of record JAVGWX010000007.1, on the reverse strand, counting down.
CCCACCATCCCACATGATAGAGAGAAGAAATCTCTGTGCCCCTAATGTCAGCATCTCCCTCCATCCCCCATGATAGAGAAAAGAAATCTCTAACACCGTGCCCCTAAATGTCAGAATCTTTTGTGGGGCTACAATAACCTATTTTTACAACTTTTCCCAGCCAAACCAATAAGAAAATGTTACAGATGTAACCATAAATAACACCCCAGTTCTGAAGTTACTACAAATATGTTGAAATAACATTATTGTTCTGGTTTGCAGATGGAGATAATTCTGTTTTCCGTGGCGATAACTTGTGGTCAACCTGCTGTGCTTAATCCTCATCTGAAAAATGATGTTTCCTTTTTTATCTGGTCAATGTTTGCACACCTAGTGTGACATATTCCTTGGTGGTGTGCAAGTGGACGTTGAGTACATTTAGAATTGTATTATAACCATAGCTCTAAGATTATGTGCCTGTCCCAGTCAATGGACTAGAATCTTGACCTATTCGCTTCCCACACAGTTTACTCAGTACTCAAATGGGCACCTGACACTGCTTATAATACAAGACAACGGGAAAGGCAGCGAACATCATTAAGTTTAACAACTGATGTAAAAAGAAAGTTTTCAGTACGTTATTCCTAACATCAACTTACAGTATGAGACTACATTTCTCCATTTTTAAAAACAATTTTATTTTCACCAAAAATATGAGATTTTGTTATTGCGAAAGAAATAACACCGCAGTTGGGAAGTTACTCCAAACATGTTTAAATGACATTATCATTCTGGTTTACAGATGGAGCTTATTCTGTTGTCTGTGGCGATAATACTTGTGGCCACTTTTCTGTGGTTACACCGGCCTGACCCTCGTCTTCCACCATTTCCAAAGAGACCCTTGCCCATTGTGGGTAACCTGTTTCACCTTGAAGAAGATTCTAGATCCCAGTTCAAGAAATGGCGCAAACAGTATGGGGAGATATTTAGGTATGTTACTGCCCCTGCTTTGTAAATGTGGAGAAATATCAATGTAAGTTAACACCCCTGTTTTGTCAATGTGGAGAAATATCTATGTAAGTTAGTGCCCCTGCTTTGTCAATGTGGAGAAATATCAATGTAAGTTAACACCCCTGTTTTGTCAATGTGGAGAAATATCTATGTAAGTTAGTGCCCCTGCTTTGTAAATGTGGAGAAATATCAATGTAAGTTAACACCCCTGTTTTGTCAATGTGGAGAAATATCTATGTAAGTTAGTGCCCCTGCTTTGTCAATGTGGAGAAATATCAATGTAAGTTAACACCCCTGTTTTGTCAATGTGGAGAAATATCTATGTAAGTTAGTGCCCCTGCTTTGTCAATGTGGAGAAACATCTACGTCCTCTTACTTTGCTGATGTGGAGAAATATATATAAATATATATATATATATATATATATATATATATATATATATATATATATATTTATATATATATATATATATATATTTAAGTTAGTCCCCCTGCTTTATCAGTATGGAGAAATATCGATGTAAGTTAGTGCCCTTGTTTTGTCAATGTGGAGAAATATTGTGTTGGCTACTTCCCCTCTTTCCTCAGTATATGCACGCAGAAAGACTAGAGCAATTGCTTCTCATGAAAAAAGTGCAGGGTAGTATCTGTAATTTTAGTGTTACAGGAAACAGTAGTAATAGTTGTAGTAGCAACAGCAACACCAGTACTAGTAGTAGTAATAGTAGTAGTAGTAGTAGTAGTGGTGGTAGTAGTAGTTGTTGTAGTAGTAGTAGTAGTAGTAGTAGAAGGGGGAGTAGTAGCAGCAGCAGTAGTTGTAGTAATAGGAGAAGTAGTAGTAGTAGTTGTAGTAGTAGTAATAGTAGTAGTAGTAGTAGTAGTAGTAGTAGTAGTAGTAGTAGAAATTGTAGTAGTAGTAATAGTTTTAATAGTTGTACATGTACTGACAGCTTTAATATTTTCACATAACAGCATTAACATTGTCGGAACACTGGTGGTTGTCCTCAATGGCTACGACGTCTTAAAGGAAGCTTTGGTAAAAAAGGCTGACTTTTTTTCAGACAGGACTCCCGTCTTCTTTGACGAGGTACGTGTAGAAATGTCTCTGCTTTAGCTGAAGCAGCGCAGTATATAACACACTAACTGTATTTCCTATTACCAATAAACAACCAATACTCTCATAGTTGCATCTACTTCACTGATAGACAAACAGTATCTATATCCACCAATAGAGAAACCATATCCATTACCACCAATAGACAAACCGTATCTACTACCACCAAACTAGACAAACCGTATCTACTACCACCAATAGACAAACTGGTTTCAACTACCACCAATAGACAAAATGTATTCATATCCACCAATAGAAAATCGCTATTTGTTTGCACTTACATCATCATCTGCTGCTCTTACATCTGTTTCATAAATAATATCTGCTGAATCTATAAAATACACCATGAATAAACGACATAAACAGATTATCGTTGGACGCTACATAGGAGCATGTACACAGAAGAATTTTAAGAATCCAACAGATAAGCCCCAAAAACAAAGATTCGTTGGAAGTAAATAGGTAACGGAAGATGTGACAGTTCAATAAGTTTAGTCAGCAGTTTGTGCATGTTATATAACAGGAAAAATAAGATACTGAAACAAAACAGGTAAAAGTGGAGCTGGTCATAAACAAAGATATTTAACAGTTTAACTTCTTAGTATTGTCAACAGTGCGAAATGAATGGTCTAAGAAACATCATTGGACACAGTTTGTGGAGAAACGTGATCGATTGAGCTAAAAGAATGGTTTAAGGATCATTGGACACAGTTTGTGGAGAGACGTGATCGATTGCGCTAAATGAATAGTCTAAGGATCATTGAACACAGTTTGTAGAGAGACGTGGTCGGTTGCGCTAGTAAAAAAAAAAATATTCTTGCATATGATCTATATGTTTAATTTTAGCAATACTACAGTATTTTTCTCAACCAAGTATGTTATTGTTCCCAGAAATAATACGGACTGTAACATTTGAATGGCATTTAATGAACACTTCTGTATAAAACTAATACTGTTAAGTGTTATTGAACTTGACGCCATTGTCATATACTACCACAAAAAAATGCCTTAAACCAATCACCAGAAAAACCAAAAGTGACTGGCCAGATAGATAAAGTGAGCCTCAAACCTACTCCAACTGAAAAAATACCCTCCTAATCAGTGCAGCAACATATGAAACACGAAGAAATATTGCATCGAAAATTGAAAAAGAGAAACATGCAAATGATCTAAGGCACCATATGTTTGAACACTAGGTACAGCGCACAATAATGAAATCTCGAAGTTTCTTACACACAATACCGCCCATTCAGACTAGTCCCAGAAAACGGCGCATTGAAAAAATGGAATGAACTAAAGCAGGTTACCTGGCTCGAACTGCGGGAGGAACCTGCAACTGGACACCGCGTGCATTCCTTAAACAACGTCGAAGTCACAAAATATACTGCGAACCAGTTTATCAAAAAGATGGGGATACGGTGATGATGAGTCATACGACTGTGGAGCATTACAAGAACCAGACCACCTTATGATCTATCCAAAAATTCTGGAAAATGTAGAATGGACGTCAACTTTTGTATAAGAAAACACTCCTAATTGTTGGAGTGCAAATAGTTTATTAGAAGAATTAAAAAGTAAGAGCAGTGATCTCGAGGTAAAGTGTCTGCCTCGTGTTCGAATTTTTTTTTTTTTGCTTAAATGTTTGCCTCACTAGTTTCTACTGGCGAAGGCGCGCCATTTTCCACCCCAGACCGTAGTCTATTGGGCGATATCAGGACGCATAAACCAGTGCTTGGGTGCATGTGTGCATCTGTATGTACCTATGCTAGGTTTGTGCGCCCTCAGAAGCTAGCCCAACCAAAGTGCAATGGAAGGGCTTTACCACGAGGGCGCGTGTGAAAGTTGTGCAAGGGTGTGACTGTGGGATAGAGTCAAATGAAACAGAGTGAGGTGAGAAGAGAGAGAAGGGGAAGAGTGGCCCCCAGGGTGAAGCGTGATCTCGTGTTCGAATCACGTGGTGACCGGGATTTTGTCACATGGATACACCCTCTAATACTTGACGTTAAGACTTCAACATGGAAATCATTAAAACCTATGGAAACAATCAAGCACGATATTCATATGTTGCAAATCTATGGTTTACAACATGAATAAAAACCCAAACTACTAAGTAACATCTTAATGTTTCTATCTCAGGGAATGTTAGCTTGAGCTAAAATGAAATCCCTGGAACTATAAACCCAGATCGATAGTCTACCCTAATTTATTTTACGTTTTATACAAAGCTCGTTCTACACTGACTAACTGCTATATATTATGTAGTCACGTGTGCCCGCTAGTATTTGGCAAAGAACTTGATCTCTGGCATCCGTCGGTTCTGCCTTGTGCGATGATTGTGTCTTGCTATTATTGTAGGGCTACTTCCTGGTGTTTCAGGTTACAATTTTCTTTCTATAAGGTGGCTAAGGCTGACCCGCCTGACCTAAATCGTGCATACGAAAGGTTTGTTCTCAACCTCAGCAGAACACCAATAACTGATGATTGCTGAAACTATCACCTCAATTTGGTGAAACTGCCACTGCAAGTGAACACATTTTTCATTCGAGTTGCTGAGATTGGTTCACCATCCTTTTTATTAGGCAATAGGGCAATGCCCACGAAACTTACAGTGGTTAGCCTCCCTTTCACTCTCGAAACCCGAATATCAAATCTCTTCTTTATTTTATACGCACCTTTCTAGCTACGCATACTCAAAGAGGGCGACTGACACAACGCATCATTTTCCATCCTAGTTGACTGGTCATCCGACAATCTTACATAGGCTACTCCCCTTTTGAATCCATTTGACTCATATGCTACTTGTCACACTGTCATTTCAAATGTGACAGCCAATGTGAGATTAATTTTCGTTAATCCTCCTACTGATACTAATCCAATATAAATAATAGGTTGGTCTAAAACTCGCTATTCCCAACTCGCAAACCACTCCCAAATCCTAGTAAATACTGCTTGTATTATATATATATATTTATATTTCTACATTTCTCTCTATCTCACGTTTCTAAATCAAAATCATAGTTGACAATGGCGTTGTGTTGACCATAGATTGACCTGACCTTTCCAATTGCTTTCTCAGCCAATTTTTGGCTCTCCGAGAATAAGATTTTAGTCCCAATCTCCTCTGCTTCACGTGGATCTGTTACACTAGCCAGCCGACCCAAACTGCCCCATGGGTTACGTTTGGTCAGCCAAACCAAAACTGACCCCTAGGTTATGTCTGATCAGCCAACCCAAAACTGCCCCACGGGTTACGTCACTCACCTCTCACAGGGATGAACGAAAACGGTGGGCTCAAATCCCTCAAGTTTCAATCGACTCCTGGTCTCAAGTGCGGTAATACCAGAGTGCCTACATCCTAAGTTACCTCCAGTCTGCTCGACCAATAGTCTTGCCACTGATTCTAGGTAACTCGAGACAAGAGAGTGAGATTGATGATCAGCGCATTCACTTCCTCACTATAATCCTCATACAGCGCACATCACATTATTAAGACAAAACCGTCTGATGTTGTGCCTATGATCGCCTGCGATGGGCAATAACTTTAACTCTATTTATGTACATAAAAAATGTAGGCTTAAGAGTATTGACGAACACATCTTATGTTTTTCAGGCCACAGGCTTTCCAGGTAAAGGCGTTATGTTTTCTTCTGGTCATAACTGGAAGGAGCAAAGATCTGTGGCCTTGAATATTCTGAGACAGTTTGGAATGGGTAAGAACATTCTGGCTGAGAAAATCCAAGAGGAAGTTTCCTGTTACGTAGATTACCTGGAAAGAATGAACGGAAAACCCATTGATATCCAAGTTCTCAACAACATCAGCACATCCAATGTGATCTGTTCCATCATAATTGGCCATCGATTTGATTACGATGATAAAGACTTTCAGACAATGATAGCTCATCTAAACTCCACTGTTTATGATCAAAAAAATGTCAGCCTGATCAACTTCGTCTCTTGGTTAAAATACCTCCCGGGTGACCTATTTCATGCCAAGAAAATTACCGCTAATGTTCAGGCAGTTTTCAAAATGATTAGTAAGTTCGTCAATGACAAAAAGCGTGATGATGTACACTCAGGGGATGTTGACAATTTCATCGATGCCTACATTGTTGAGAGGAATAAGAAAATCGAAGCCGGAGTCCCAACCCAAATGGACGACGAGAACTTGGTCAAATCAATAATCGATTTATTCAATGCTGGAACTGAGACCACGAGCACCACCATCTACTGGTTTGTCTTGTACATGATAAACTACCCGGATATCCAAGACAAGGTATATCGGGAGATCAAGGAAGTGGTCGGAACAGATAGGCCTCCCAACATGCAGGACAGGAGTAAGCTGCCTTATCTTAATGCGGTTATCCTAGAGACACAGCGATTGGGCAGTATTGTCCCCCTTTCTCTGGTCCACATGTGCTCAGAAGATGTGACCTTAAGAGGTTATACGATACCCAAAGGGACGTTTGTGATCCCCAACCTGGATTCAGCTCTCCACGATAAGACCATCTGGGGAGACGACGCCAAGAGTTTCAATCCTTCACATTTCCTTGATGCCACAGGAAAACTACAGGACCGTCCAGAAATGGTAGCTTTCAGCATTGGACGTCGTGTATGTCTTGGCGAAGCTTTGGCTCAAATGGAGCTCTTTTTATTCCTGTCCAACATGATTCAACGACTTCGGTTTTTTCCAAAAGACAAAGTGCCTCCATCATGCAATGACTACGTCTTTGGATTGGCTTGCTCCCCTCATAAGTATGAAGTGCGAACGGCGAAAAGAGCATAGAATCATGGACAAGCAGATTCATCAAAATTATTCGCATTTCATTCTCTTTCCTTTTGGTTATTCTCCCGTCTTCATCTCTTATGGGCTCAATCATTTATCTCCGGTATAAACAATAGCTAGTATTGTGCATGCTATCCAGCTTCTCGGTATTTTAGTTTTATTTCTCTGTGTTAACTGAATCTACTATATTTTGTCCCTACTTCCGCTACTTTATTTTATATCAGGTGTTTTGTTTTGTCTGTAAACTAATATTTCTTTAAGAGTACATTAGTTTACAGTTTCTCTGTTTCATGATCATTTCTTTAGAAAAAAAAGTATCATCACAAAAGGATATTTTTAGTTTCTTCTGTTTGTGCAGACCTAAACACCCTTGGACAGCGCTTTTTGTGTTAAATTGCACTGTACAACACTTTCCCTGCGCTTTGGGCAAACAGACATATACTAATTCTTGTTCTGTGGATGTCTAAGGTTGTCAATAATGACAGTGTTTCTTCAATTCAGCAACTTGAAAGTTACAATATTTCTCTATCTTTGTTGCCAGTTAGTTATGTCTCAATTAGGCGAAACGTGCGCTTTTCAAGCACAGAGCGAGATCTTGTCACGTATATCGCGTGGAGATGTTGTTGCTGTCGGTCTGGGATTTGATAAAAGATTGTTATTGTGTAATAAAGTGTACATGTTAAAACATTAATATTGTTTAAAAGAATATAAAAACAAAATGTCATTAATTGAATATATATAAATATATGTTTACATATGCCAGACAAAAAATTAAATTTGTTAACATATTCAGATATGAATACAATTGTAACAGTTTAGAGAGTTTAGGACAGGGGTGATGTGGTTGCTGATAACAAATGTACCTGAATGCGTGTCAAGGTCACTCACCGTCTCAACAAAGGAGAACAGTGTTGGAGCAAAGAATGTGGACAGGTAGGAGCTGACCACTGGCCTTCCGATTTGGGTAGGGGGAGAATGATTGACAGACGGATTGGCAGCGGGGCTTGCTGCGAGATAATGAGTGACAGGTGTGCAAAGTGTTTCGTTCCAATAAGACTGAATATAGCCATCCCCTGAGATCCATTGGTCAAGCTCTGACTTTGCTTAAGTGTATATAACTCGAGACAAAGTTTAGCTCAGTAGGCTGGATGAAGATGAGGGATAGAGAGATGAGAGTGAGAGAGAGAGAGAGAGACTGAATTTAGATAGTATGTTTAGCTCACCGACTTAGATAGAGGAACGATTGATAGACTGTTGCACGAATGTTAGTGATAGAACAGGATTGCTCAAGTAGGTGTGTGAGTTTTGTATTAAGTGATAATCTGAACGTTGTGTTGTAAGCAGGACACAATGTGAACGAGGTATGACCAGATCCCCCGCCTTAGGGGATTTGAGTGAAGAAGAGTATTTGATAAGGTGTGTTGATGACGCAGTTAAGGCGAGGTGTGAGTAATGTAATTGCAAGGCAATAGAACTGGGTTTAGATAGTTGGGAATTCCATCAATAGCTTATGCTTAAAATTTCCGCTTTATTTAATATTTAAATTAACTTATAAATAATGTAGGACTAATTAGTTAAGATGATATGTATTGTATTGTGTTTGTAATTTCACTACTCATTTTTCTGATATGAATATTATGTAAAAAATATGCCATCTGCTGTGTGCTATATTATTCGCAGTGTGTGGTCATGATGATGTGGATGAGTTTGAAAAAGTTCTAAGTTAGAATAATGGCCAGGGCAAAGAGTGAGGTATGTTACGCAATCAATTAAGGAAAACATTGCAACACAATAAACATTCAGGTACTTATCTAACCCTGCCCTGAAAAAACCGAGGCACAAACTGTTTTTAAGCATTTAACAAGATAGCAAATAGCTAGCAAACACACATTTACAAACAAATAGCCAAACATCCTCTCTCTCTCTTTCTTTCTCTCTCTCTCTCTCTCTCTCTCTCTCTCTCTCTCTCTCGCTCTGTATATCTATCTATCTATCTATATATCTATCTATCTATCTATCTATCTATCTATCTATATATCTATATATCTATTTATCTATCTACACGTATGTGTATCTGTCTGTCTTTCAATGTATCTATTTAATTATATATACATATATATATATATATATATATATATATATATATATATATATATATATATATATCTAACTATCGAAACTGTTGATATCAAGGATGAAAATTAACATCATAGGCTAGACGGCTAGCTATGCGAATTAACTTCTTATTCGTTAGTGGTCTTTCTTATTTGATCTTTTCTGTTGATGATATACATTTGTGGCTGCTCTTATTTGATCTTTTCTGTTGATGATTTACATTTGTGGTTGCTCTTATTTGATCTTTTCTGTTTGTGGTTGCTTCCATTGTCTGTTTCTTTGTTGTCGTGTATGGATTATATAATAGTCTTTGCTTTGAATAAAAGTAAAGTAAAGTAAAGTGTGAGGTGTTAGCAATCTCACATCTCAAAGGCTCGGCTATATGAGGGCGGTAGCCATCTCCTCTCCCTCTCCGCTTTTACTTCCCGGACTGAACCGGTACCCATTTAAGGCTGGGTCGACCCGGGAGCCATTGCGGTCTGAAAAAAACATTACCGCCTCAACTGGGGAATGAACCCAAACTGATTTAATAGTTTTATTATCTCTGTCGGTGTGTCATGACCTATCAAAATTAAAAGTCATTTCTAATTTAGAATTGTTTAGATTGTTTTGTATGGTTCATTTACTGTCGCTTATATATTTAGTTTACTATTTGCGAGTGGTAAATTTAATTGCAGTTATTGCTTGCGTCACATGTTAAAGCATTAATATTGTTTACAACAATGCAAAACAAATTGTCTTTAATTGTGTGTGTGTGTATATATATATATATATATATGTTTGATTTGTTTATATGCCAGACACAAAAATGTAGTTAACATATTCATATATGCAATGCAATCAATTAAGCAAAACATTGCAACACAATAAAAAGGAAAAGACAAGTTTTTTTCTTGTACTTGCTTTACAAAGAAGAAACTACGGTCTCTTGTATTATTTTCCTTTCTTTTGTGATCTCTTCTCTCTCTCTCCTTTTCTCTCTCTCTCTCTCTCTTTCTCTCTCTCACATAATCTTTCTCTATTTTCCCCTGTTTCTTTTAATAACACACACACACACACCCTCTCTATCTTTATCTCTCTCTCTCTCTCTCTCTCTCTATCTATCTCTCTCTCTTACCCGCTCTGCTTTTCTTTCAAACATATTTTATAATAGAGTTAATTTCTGTCTGAGGGAACTTTTGTTTGGGCTTAGGGTCGATCACACACGATGCTAGAGTGAGCTTTATTTTATACAGTTTGTCATTTCTACGTACAACCCTCTGGTGTCTATAGTGGCAATTTACAAAGATGAGGAATTAAGTCCTCGTGACCCTAATTTTATTACAGAACCAAGAAGAAACCTACTTCGTACTGTGGTTTTTAACCATCATCACCTAGGTAATAGAACATGTTAACACTAGAAGTTCAGGTTCAGGTAATCTCATAGGAAACGATGCGGTCGGCGATGACGTGTAAGACATCATTGTAATGGTGGTAAGCGCTATTTCACTATAAAGAAACATGATCAGCAAGTAAATCATTTCGTGGATTTTGTTTGGAACGTTTTAAACCTTACTGGCATACACGGCGAAATGCGCTGCAAGATTCAAAACAAGTAGTTATAGTTGTAATCATTCTAGGCAACGAAGGGCCGATCCATCGTGTACACAGTGAATAGCTGTGCTTCAAGCTGGACGCAGTGAGGGTTAAGTCATTCCTGTTTGGCCTAACCAGAAAGTGCGCGAGCGACTGCCGGGACAAAGTCATTACTGTTTAGCCTAACCAGAAAGTGCGCGATCGACTGCCGGGACAAAGTCATTCCTGTTTAGCCTAACTAGAAAGTGCGTGAAGTATGTACATCCACTGTATATTGATAACAGCGAGTTGGTTTGGAGATACTATTGGTCAGGTTCCATGTCTGATATTGATAACACCGAGTTGGTATGGATAAACTGTTGGTCAGGTTCAATGTCTGATATTGATAACAGATAGTTGGTATGGATAAACTGATGGTCAGGTTCAATGTCTGATATTGATAACAGAGAGTTGGTATGGATAAACTGTTGGTCAGGTTAAATGTCTGATATTGACAACACCGAGTTGGTATGGTTAAACTGTTGGTCAGGTTCAATGTCTGATATTGATAACAGATAGTTGGTATGGATAAACTGTTGGTCATGTTCAATGTCTGATATTGATAACAGATAGTTGGTATGGATAAACTGTTGGTCAGGTTAAATGTCTGATATTGATAACAGAGAGTTGGTATGGATAAACTGTTCGTCAGGTTCAGTGTCTGACATTGATAACAGCGAGTTGGAATGGATATACTGTTGTCAGTGTCAGTGTTTGACATTGAAATAATAGGACAATACATTTTGACTTTGTGTATCTGAGATTAAATCAAGTTACCGTTATGTTGCTGCTAGAAATAAATATGGCATAAAAACACCACAGCTCTAGTTTTTTAAAATATATATAAAACAAGTTTTACACAATTGCATATACGTAAAATTTGATAACAATGCTCGTAACTGAAATAATTCCCAGCGGCGCGTTTTTGCCTGTCGTTTGTAATGCGTTTCTGGAGGATATCTTACAAGAGCTGAACAATAAGTTTCTATCATTACCGCATTCCATTTTCCGTGTTACCATTTTTGACTGTAGTAATGTCCTGATGAAATCGTTTCCCATGTTCGGCACTAGCAGCACTACAGTTAGCAGGAAAATCAATGGACACGAGAGTGTTAAATTTGATTGAAAGAAAATGTTGCACCCTATTCTTTCGCAGCGTTTCAATTGGGTTTCTACAAGTTCCTGGTAATTGTCAACCGTATTGTATGCTAGAAAGTTTGTTGCCACTTGATGAAAAGCATTTCAAGCTAACTTTTCATCACCTGGCGTATCTATGGACCGACAAATATACATTTCTTGTCTCTGAATTCACTAAGATTTGGATATTTATCAATAAAGAAAACAATCGTGCTCTATTTTGATCCATAGCTTTTACTAAATTCTTCATTGCCCAAGTTTGATGTAGAGAGGAGGGAACAAGATCATGTGAGATTTTACAAACAGGTCTTTAAGTACTTTATTTGTCTCCTGTTCAAATGATTGTCGTTAGAGGCCAATCCTGTTTAGTGTAGTGGGAATTCCTGGCACGTCTGTCCTATACACAGAGGAAACAGAATAAATGTGTGTAACCCTGCTGCATCCCCAGCAAGACGGCAAGGACATTCAGGTCACCACAAATCTGCCACTTAACTTGTTGTAGTTGATGGTGTGTAACTGTTATGTTGTTGCACGTTTCTCTCAACTGAACTGCACACCCGATTAGAATATATAGTAAACTATTACCATTATGGAGCAGCACAGCTTTTAAGCTTAACTTGGACAAATGAATTAACATCCTCCTATCTGTGTAGTTGATGTGTAGTGCTGCCGTCAGACCCACTATATCAACGTAATCAATGAGATTATCTGCAAATTTTAAAAATGGACGTAGACTCTTATGCCGGGCACGGTACACAGAAATATGCACATTCTCTTCTGCAAAACGCATCGATCGTCCTTTTCTGTCGAACTAGCAGCACCGATTTTGTGCACAGGTTTGACAACAAATGTGTAAGACTCAGTACCGGTCATGATCACTGATCTCATAAACAAAATAAAAGCTAATAGCTTTCTTTATCATCGATGTAATCGGTCGAGTTTGTAATAGTAAAGTTATTTGTCAGTAAATATTGCAAAAATAATTCGCACTGTACAAACATGTATTAGTCATCTTCAACGACACGTCTTCACTCATAGAATCAACAACACAAATGATGACAAGGAGGGGATGAGATGTGGTTGTCATGACCGCGACGGGATGCGTTATTCAAGAAGCAATCAAGGCTATCAGTCTCATAGGAAATCACGCGTCAGGGCTAAAGAAAAGAGACGGACTGGGTCATTTGCGTTGAGAAGTTGAAGCAACCAGCTTACTAAAGCAATCTTCTCTCTCACCACCCTCCTCCCCATCTATAAAAAAAACTAGAGCTAATCCATAATTTTAAAGTTCATATTCGTCATCAACATGCCGAAATTAGTTTAAATAAATACTTTTGTCTCGTATTTTTTATGTTGTCCAATGTAACAGGTACTGGTGTGGACATACTTTTGGTCAAATGTCTTTAATTGATGCGGTCTGCTGCTAGATGTCTAAACTGAAAATGGTAAACCGTTTTTGTAAGTGATTCCGAGTGTGCTAAAATAAAATGTTAGCCAGTCGACATTTGTGAGAAGAAAAGCATGACACACACAGCCGTGATAGTCGTATAATTATGTCACTTTAAGGCTGACTTGCCAAAATATGTCCCCGCACTGTTTGCGCCATTTCTTGAACTGAGGTCTTGGATTTTCATCTACACTGTACTTGTGGCCCACGATTGGTAGTCGTGTCATGGGAAATGGTGGAAGACGGGAGCCAGGACGCTGGGTCAACAGAAAGATGGCTAGAAAAAGGATCACTGCTGTCAGTAAAATTATCTCCATCTTTGATCTGTGATCAGAATATTACAAAAAATGTTTAATAAAGGCAAAAACTATATGCACAACCAACAACTTCAAGCTTACTCAACAATATTTTTGCAATATCAACAATACATTGGCTTGTCTGAGATACGATAATACAGAAACCATTTAGACTGCCAAATGTGACTGATACTGCCTGTATTTAATGATTTCAAGATTGCATTGTGTTACAAAAATATATCAAGGTGGTCCAACAGCAGAGACTCCCATCAGGGTTGAAATGTTAGAGACTTGATTATTCTATGTCTGCGCTTATTATTTTCGGTGAAGAACAGTTCCGTTCATTAATTCCTTTCCTGGTGACACATGGACAGCACCTCGTAGAAACGACTACATTGTACCTGTGCTCAGTCGTGTCCATTGCTGAAAGGACCGACGACAGAGCACGAACTCCGTAGCCGAGGCTAGTCTGACTTTCCCGAGAGTACGTCAGGTACCCATTTACAGTTGAATCGATTGCGAGTCCCTCGGTTGTAATATGAAACAATCATTGTCCTGCCAGTCACAGATAACCTAGCTCGACGTGATTTGAACCTAAAATGGGCGGGGTTCTAAGTCGAACTCGCAACTCCTTGATCATACGTTTCCTTTGCTACCGTAGCTGTAAATCAGTTAGCAATTTAGGCATTGAGAGTTTGTCATCATCATTAGCGTCTCAGTCTAGGCAGATGACGAGCGAAGAGTCCTGCGAGTTTTGTTTAGCTCTGTATCCGGTATTTCGAAACAGCGAGAGATTCTGCAACACAAATATCATGATTAAGTTGAGTTAATTTTTCTATAATTAGCAATAGCGACTTATTTTGCTACAAAACGTATTGTATAATACAAGATGCTGTGATGTCACTGTCACAGTACAGAGAAAAGACCAAGGTCATTTGAAAAGAGCGGTCGTTTCTGAAGAGATAAATATATGTTGAAACAATGTAAACATCAACAGTAAAACACTGGTAACCTTGTACTCTAGAATTATAGCTCTAACAGTAGCAAAATAAGCCGTATCCGTTTTCTAGTGTCTGTAAATTGTCCGGACATAGGAAGACAGGAAGAGGCTTCCTATCCAGTTCAACGGAAGAAGATTAAGGAGCATTTTCGAGGGGGCGGGGTGCGCTTACCGCAAACAGAACCTACCTCCTGCAGCAGTGAGGTTCATATTTACGTGAATTTTGCATGAAACCGTCAACGCAAACAAAAAGAAGCAACCATCGCTCTGAGCACCGGATGTACAAGAAAGAAGAAAACTTTGCCTGTGAACGTCTGCTGAAAGCTGCTGAATATCGGCGCAGAATCAAATTAGCTACTCGTAGCCTTGCTGAACACCGCCAAAATCATTCTTTGTCTGAAAATGAATCTGAAAGCTTCCGATGGGTCTCGCATAGCATCAAAGCTGGGCATGAAGTCAATAATGAAATTATACTATACCAACCTGTTCAGAGCATCAGATCTCCCCTAATTACTCTCCCATCCACTTTACCCACTCTTCCAGACTTCTTACCTTAAATAATTCGCCATGATGTCGAGTCAAAGCCATCTGGAAAATGACCAGGTAAAGATGGCATCACTGCGGAAGTCATCCGAGCTTGCTGTCTAGCACCAAGTCCTAGCTCAACGTTTGACACGTTATCATCATTCGGACGGGGTGGGGGTGGGCCACCTGCTGCCTGACACAACTCGAGGACAACACTCTTGCACAAGAAGGGAAACAAAGAAGATCTAGGAAACTATCGTCCAACTACTCTCCTCCCGGTCACTTACAAGATGTTTTCAAAATGGATCCTTCCCAGAGTCCGCACCACTCTCGAAGAATCGCAACCAGTCGAACAGGCAGGCTTTCGGCGTTTGTACAGCAAGCACAATGGACCATATTGCCTCATTATTGAAGCAGCACGAGAATTCTAGACGTCCTTGATACTCACCTTCATTGACTCTAAAACGGCTTTTTATTCGGTAGAACCACATTTTGTCTGGCGTTCACTGTTGGAACAATGTGTCGATCCTGGTTACATCAGATGTCTAACCGACAGCTATACGAACTGCACTACCACATTTCGTCCCTTCCAACGTCCAATTGTGGTACCAATTCAAAAAGGTGTCCGCCAGGGCGATCCTATCTCACCGAACCTCTTTTGCGCATGTTTGGAATCAATCATTAGCCTATGCAAACTAGAGCACTTTTGGTATCCTTATTGACGGAAGACGCCTCAATCACCGTCGATTTGCCAATGACATAGTGCTCATCACAGAGTCCGCAGCAGAAGTCAACCAAATGATGCAGCTACTCGTTGGAGAGGGCAAGAAAGCGGGACTGAAGATGAATGTCTCGAAGATCAAAGTGTTGTGCAATCTTTTTCCACTTTTTATCCAGTCTTCCTTGGCGAGGTAAGATTAGATGATGTCAACGAGTACATGTATCTTAGACGTCTTCGCTATATGGAGGATAACATGGAACCTGAATTGACAAGACGTCGCAGCGCGGGTTGGGCAGCCTTCTCGTCTATTAACACTGTCCTGGATGGTTGTCAGGACCAAGGCCTACCAGCCTACTTCTTTAATTCCAATGTACTCCCTGAGATGTCCTACGGTGCCAAGAGGTGGACACTAATAAAAGCACCTAAGGACAAATTGATAGTGACCCAGAGCTCCCTTGAGAGACGCTTGGTCGGAATCACTCTCCGAAACATACATATGCAAGGTCTCCACAATTCTGATATTAGACGATTGTCCATTTGACTCAACACGCCAAAACTGTAAAAGGACTGACAGACTGAGAGCACTTTCGTTCGGTCTAATAGGGAACGTGTGCTGGAACTAGACCCTCGGAAGACAGGTCAGTTTTTACCCTACTAATGATAGGGCGTTACTACGCCCTCCTGCTCAATTCGAGAGGAATCGCAGGTCGCAGACATTTGGTCCACGGGCTAGGCTGATAAGCCAATGGTGCGAGGCTACCATCTGAGGGATTACGGCCGAACGCCTCTAAGCCGGAATCCCGCCATAAATCTCAGCAACACTGCGATGGGAGGCTACGATATGGTTGGGATCTGGGGATCGCGTCTCAGCCCGACCAGGGGCACATAAGGCGGTAGTTGTGGGTGCACACTAGTAAGTGGGTATCGCCAGTCTGAGTTTGGAGACGGACTTTGGTCCTGATAATAGGGAGCCTATGTTTACGAGCGTGGCTAGTGTTAGCGTATTACCTGTGGACGGGTTGTAGAAGACTAGAGCTTTTGGCGAAGTTGCATATAATCAAAAATATAATTATCGTAGATCGGCAACAAATGTCTCACTGGTAGGTTCCTTCTGCACTTGAAGGACCATTGTCTTCTCCGTGCCTATTTCCACTTCGAGCTAAAACTTGCAAAGTATTAGCTGCAGCAATCATATTGGGGTCCGGAGACACTCATCAATACCTCGACTGCTACCACCCTCTCAGCTAGCAAGGAACTCAGAGCTTCTATCAAGACCAACATCGATGCTGACTATATCAATCTGGATGCAACAATCACATCTGAAAGGCAGCCTGATTGGGAGCACCCAATCACACCACAAGTCGTATTTCACCAGCCACTCGAGCTTTGTTAGAGTAGTGGTTAAGATGGTTCGTCCACCGGACGATCACATAGCCCTCACCATCCTAAGCAAAATCTGCTGTCAAAAACTTAAAAAAGATCACGATACCTTTGCCTGCCAACAACTCCTGAAAGCTTCAGAATATTGACGCAACATCAGATTAGCTACTCAAGGCCTCGCCGAGCACCGTCACATCATTCATTGTTTGAAAGCTTCCAATGGGTCACGCACAAAGTCAAAGCTGGGCATAGAGTTAATCATGAAAGAGTATTATAGCAAACTGTTCAGAGCATCAGAACACCCTTCAATTAACTTCTCATCCACTTTTCCCATTCTTCGTGACATCTTGCTCTCAGAAATTCACGATGCCGTCGTTACCATTATGAAAATCCCCAGATGACGACGGCATCACAATGGAGAACCTCCAGGCTTCCAGTCTACCCCTTTACCAAGCAATATCCCAACGCTTTACATGTTACCTTTACTCGGGAGGACACCTACTGATTCTTGCAGTTAGAGTACGATACTTTTTCATAAGAAGGGAGACAAAGTATATCTTATAAATTATCGTTTAATTGAGGGGACGACTTGGGCTAGTGGTTAAGTTACACGGCTTGTAATCCGAAGGTGCTGGGTTCGCTCCCCATCACAGCACCGGCCGTTACGCCAGAGAAGCAAACACTTAGAAAATCCAGCAGGAAGGAGACCCTTACATAAAATGCATGCCGAAGTCAGATGCACTTTGCCGACAGGCGCAAAATAAAAACCGTAGTGCAACGCACGCTGCCTTGTGCAAGAGAGAAATGAAGCGAAGGCAAACAAAAATCGTTTAATTACTCCTCTTCCGGTCACTTACAAAGTATGTACGAAACGCATCCTTGCCAGAGTCCGCACCACTCTGGAAGGCTCATAACCAGTTAAACGAGCTGTTTTTCAGAGATCGTACAGCATAATGGACCACATTTCTACCTGCTACATCTTATTGAAGCAGCCCGAGCATTCCAGACAGCTTTGATATTTACCTTCATCGACTACAAAAAAATAATCTTGTGGTTCAGTAGAACCACATTTTGTCTAGCGTTCACTGTTGGAATTAAGTGTCTATCCCGATTACATCAAATTTCCAACAGTTAAATGAACTGCATTACATTTTGTCGTCCCTTCCAAAGTCCAATGGTGGTTCAAGTACATAACTTGGTTCGCCAGGGGCATCTTATCTCATCGAACCTCTTCTCTGCACATTTGAAATAAGTCATCAGCTGATGCATCTGGGACACTTTTGGCATCCATACTGACGGTGGGGGCCTCAGGCACCTCCAATTTGCTGATGACATTGTAAGCAGCGGACACCAACCGAACGGATAAGATTTGCGACGATGAGGGTAAGAAGGCTTGACTAGAAATGATTGTCTCAAGCCTAAAGTGTTGCGAAACTGTTTTGTCAATTGTTATACACTTTTTCTAGGTGAGGTAAGATTAGAGGATGTCGGCCAGTACGTCTATCTTGGGCGGCTACTCAATTAGGAGAACAATCCGGAACTTGAACTAACAAGATGTCCCCAGGCGTGATGGGCAGCTTCCTTGTCCATTAACACGATCCTGGATGATTAACAATACCAGAACTTACGCGTCTCTCTCCTCAACTTCACTGTGTTCTCTACGATGTGTTACCGTGTACAAACATAGACTGGAGGACAAATTGAGAGTCACTCATGTATCTTTTAAAAGACGCTTTTTTGGAATAACTCTACACAACCAATGTATGAAAAATCTCCACAATTCTCACTTACGACGATTGTGCTTGGTGAATCACGCGATAATCTATGCAGACAAGGCAAAACATAGATGGTTAAACCACATAATGCTACGAAACGATGGTCTCTGAGTACGGCGGCCTTGGCTAAAAACAGGGTACCCTGGAAGCGAGGTTGGGACACGCGGCTACGCTGAGTAACGGTTTATCAAGATCAAGACAGTAATAACAATTATGACTGTTCAACATCGCATCCTCTTTCATATTTCCTTATGATTGGTATTCAAAAAGGCAGGGATGGGGCGTGACAACACACTGTTGTAATCGACTGTGACATGAACCGATGGAAACTGAAGAAATTTCAATTATTCTTACATCTCTGAATAAAGTACATATGATTTTGAGTAGCAAGCAAAGTCAACTTGTTTGAACATCGTTCTCACAGAACAAAGAGACAAATCTGATACACATTGTATTCATAGGGATAATTGTACGTTTTGTTTTACTGATTTGAGAATTAATGGAGAGTGCTCGTGCTTTGAGAAGCAATAATTCTCAGTTGGCAACCAATTTGTTGTTAGGTCGGAGCAACCTTCTTGTGCGCTGATATCACGGTCAACAATCTTGATAACTTGTTCCACGTTGTCTGGCTAATTTGGCTCGTACAGTGTTTCTCAATGGGGGTGTTATCGACCCTCTGGAGCGTTTCGTAAACAACAGGGAACGTTTCCTACTGTCATACATTTTTAGAGCGGATGGGGCGTGAGTAGGAAAGGGGGGGGGGGGTAGTTTTGCCTGGGGGGGGGGGAAGATGCCTTGATCGTTATTATGTGCTTGTATTTGTTAAGAGATGTTAATAATGACAGGGAAACAATTATTTTAGACTCGAAGTAACAAATTAGCGTGCTATGTATTATCATTAATGAAAATTAAAACGTATGTATTGAAATACGCCGTAAGTGGACAGTTTATTTAAAATTGATTTGAGACTGGTTTTAGCACTTTAAAAATCTGGACATATTTGAATATAACGCAATAAAAAAACTGAGCTTTGTTTCAGCCTAAGTCACACTGACTTAATTCAATTAAATAATCGTAGTACATTGAAAAAGTCACAAGTGAAACCTAAATGTCGACAATATTTAGTTGATTTTCAAAATTCGGTTTTATAACTTCCGCTACAAATAAATTATTACCAATGTGCTTGTGTCAACACGTTTTTTTTCTAACGAAATAATGAAACCGCTGAATGAACATTTCATTAGCAAGCACACTGATATATTTCCATACAAATATTGATTATTTCTAGAATTCGAAGCAAATTTTTGTAAGTCGCAAAGCAAGTGTTATAATGTTTGAAAATGTTTCTAATCAGAAGTATGAAGGACTCATCATATGTTGCAGGATAGCACACACATGACTGCATAATCTGCAAGCGCCACAGTATTGGAGACAGTTTTAATATTACAAGCTATACGACTGGTGATAAGTACCACGATAGAAGGAGATTCAGATGACGTAATTACTCTTTTCCACTGAGCAATGATACTGTGCCTACAAGAATAGATTTGATGGCAACTAATATCGAAAATCAACTTTGAAATGATTAGTAATCAACTGAATTTTTGTTACAACTTGATGAAAACACATTACGTGACGATGAAGCCTTCTCCTTCACATGTTAGATTCCTAAAGAATTAATTAACAAGTCGTGGAGGAAATGTTATTCACAAAATTACTGACATGTTCCAAACAACTTGTCATAATTTGAACTGGTTGAAAAATATTACATGGCAAAAAAACATTCCTTTTTCTATTGCCATTGCATGGGCAACTGGTGGAGCTCTTGCAAATGTTAGTCGCCATTGTGGTTTTTTGGCCCACTTAATAAATGTAGCCCCAAACGTGTTAACAATTCAATGTATTATTCATCGACCGTACTTAGTAGACACACAACTTAGCGACACGCTCAACAAATCAATGTGTGGAGGAGTTATTAGAGTTGTTAGTCAAATCAAGTCGCATTCATTGAACTATTGATTATTTCGTAAACAAAGATATTGATGCTGAGCTTGAACATATCCTGCTAAGCATGGTAATAAGGTGGTTGACTAAAGGTCATTGTTTGTAAAGAGTGTTGGCAAAATGTTACGCCATTGGGAAGTTTCTTCATTCAATGAAAGAACAACTTAGCTTTGAAGCTGAATGAATGCGAAATGATGTGGCCATCTTTGACATGTATTTGAATAGTGACATGATGTCAGTTTTAAGGTACAGGGAACCGACACCAATTTTATCAAAGTGAAATGAGCTATCTTGAGATTCATCGGCAAATTTGGATTGTTTAGCATTGGTCACCGTGAATTGTATCAGTCTCTATTTTTTTCAGTAATTAAACAATGACAGGCTGAAATATTCCGATTTGGAAATCCATTTCTGACAATTTTATGCTATTAAAAATGATATGATTATTATATATAAAGGTTAACAGAAGCTAAAATACCAGATTGGGTGGTTATTCGTTTGAAACAGACGTGAAACTTGTTAGCCAACATCTGAAGAATAGATGATTGATCTAAAAAGTGATTTTGAAGCAAAAGAACGGTGTAGTCACGCTCATTACTAACAACTTTGGATGCAGATTAGGTAGGCATATCCTCTTCGGTGGTAAGAAACTAAGCTGCTTACTGCAGAACTTACAACATATTTGTTAGAGAGCAGTGACGCTGCTGCAAAATCAGTGCAATCGATTGCAAATACGTGACAGAGGAGACTTCATACTTCTTTTTAGAAATCAACGAACCAGAATTTGTTCAATTAGTCTCTCTCAAGTGCATGGATCACAGTAAAGTTCACTAATAAGTGATTTTTAGAAGCACATGGATCGCATTAGAGTTCATTAGTAAGTGATTTTTAGAAGCGCATTGATCACATTAAAGTTCATTTGTAAGTGATTTTTAAAAGCGCATGGATCACATTTAAGTTCATTTGTAAGTGATTTTAAAAAAAAATAGGTATCCGTCTAACTATATAGCTTGTAAAGACCGGGATTGTGGGCTGTCATCCTTTATAGTGTATGGATACGGTGATCGTGGGCTGCCATCCTTTATAGTATATGGATACGATGATCGTGGGCTGTCATCCATTATAGTGTATTGATACGGTGATCGTGGGCTGTCATCCTTTTTAGCATATGAAGACGGTGATCGTGGGCCGTCATCTTTTATAGCGAGTGGAGACGGTGATTGTGAACTGAAATACATGTTTAAACAATTTTATATATAAACTACTTTTTATATAAACTACTTTTATTTCATAATTTCGATTAATATACCTTTAGAGAGAAAGATTCGTATTAATGTGAGTAAGATAGGTACGGTTGTTGGAATAGGTTTTATAAAAATATTTGTTCGAAAAGAGGGTTCTGGCGAAGTTGAGTTGAGGAACACTGGGAAAATGTGTCTTACCATTGCATTTATTATGTTGCTGTCATCCTAGAACTGTAACAGGCTCGTTGAAAGCATACAGGTCACTGGGGGAGAGGTCAAAATCGTGTTTTGGTGTTCGGGAACGATTAAATATACATGACTGAAAAACAAAACCTTTCATGACATAGAACTATGACAAGTGGGGCGGAACGACCCACAACGTCAAGGCCACAATTAACATAACCTGTTTCGACTCGATATCTCCTCAACAAAATGGAGTATTAAAGCACAGAGCACAAATGTAAACATCTCCAACTATGTCTTTCCAACATGGTCTGTAGCACAGATTTAGCACAACCAGACTGAATACTCAATCCACTGATGTCTGCCTCTCAAACGTCGCACAAAACGTGGCTAGAAGTAACAGTATGCGTGCTCACTCTCGCTTCGTTTTCTTCTCCTTTTTCTTCTCCTTTTACTTCTTGTGTCACTCTCGCTCTCTCTCCCCCTCTTCCCCTCTCTTTACCTTTCTCTCTCTGTTCTCTCTCCATCTCTCTCTCTTTCTCTCTCTCGTTCTCTTCCTCCTTTCTATATCTTCGTCTCTCTTTCGCTCTCTCTTCTTTCTCTCCCTCCTTGTAACAGTTCCAGTTCGAGCATGGGCGTTAAGGGTAGGGATGATTGGGCCGGCGACTCTGGGAACAGAGGTTGCCTGGATGTGTGCCAAGGACACTCACCGTCTCGACACTTGTTCGACAAAAGAAATGAAGAGTTAGGTGGAAGAATGTGTCTGGTACAGGGGGGTTGGGGGTGGGGGTGGGTTCGGAGCTGACCACTCTGGCGTTTCGTTTTAGTGTAGTGGGGGGGGGGTTGGGGGGGGGATGGTGACAGTCAGAAGCTGCCACGGCTTGCTATGACATTTAGAGTGACAGGAATTCTGAGTTATTCGTCCAATAACAACTAGTTGGAGGTAGATCCAAATTACAGTGATGGCTAAGTCAGACAACCAACAGAAGCCCATTGGACAGCCATGAAGTTGTTTAAGGCTATAAAATACTCGGCAAAGATGAACTCAGAAGACTGTACTGGAGAGAGAGAGAGAGGGAGAGAGAGAGAGAGAGAGAGAGAGAAACTGCGAGATTAGATAGCAGAGTTATTGATAGGCTACTGGTAGCTAGCAGGCTGACTAAGTGTTTATGATGGTTAGAATGAGTTTGCAGGATGACTGGACCAGCATTCACCGAGTTTTAGCCAATCGCTCTATAATTCTTTGTTTTGGACACCATGTGACTAAAAGACATCTGAATGTGTGTCATACGTGCAGGACATCGAGTGGACGATGTGTATTCTTAAGTATATGTATGCACAGATCGACTGAGTGCGTGACCACAAATGAGTACGTGATTTCGACTATAAGTGACATGATCTAATTACATATTAAAGCACATATCACCTATGTACAGATCACCTGCCTGAAGAGATCTGAGTGTGGGCGTATGCACATAACGACAGAATTCAACATACGATCGGGAAAGCGAGTTTGTGAGAATGTGTTAAGTGTGCAGATAAGGGGAGTTTAGCAGCCAGAATCTTTGGTTAGTTAGGTTGGAAGAGTTAAGAAAAGTTAGTGCTTAAAAACTCTGCTGTAATTCAATATATATATATATATATATATATATATATATATATATATATTTATATATGTTACATTTTGTTTGAAAGTGTTTATTGTGTTATTTACTGAGTGTAATCGTATTGCGGTCTTGATACATGGTGTAACACTGTAGATAAGTAACTACTCAGCTAAACATAAACTCTAAAAGCCTTTCACTGCCACATCACTGCCTTCCTCCCGTATTCTGTCTCTACGTCTCTATATCTCTCTTTCGTTTTCTCTTCTCAATCTCGCTCCCTCTCTCTCCTTCTTTCATTCTCTCGCTCTCCCTCACTATTCATATCCCTCTCTTCTCTCTCTGTCTCGATTTATTTATTCCCTCTCACTCTCTCTCTGTTTCTCTCTCATCCTCTCTCCTTCCCTTTCTCTCTCTCTCTCTCTCTCTCTCTCGCACTCTTTCTTCCTTACTCTGTTCTGAAACACGTAATTATGCTCAGGTAGTGATGGTTTCCATAGTTAGTGTGATACAAAGTGTTCTGTCCATTTGTTCTGTCCATGTGCCATGTATTCTATCCATGTGTTTAGTCCATGTGCTCTGTCCATGTGTTCTGTCCATGTGGTTCATGTGTTCTGTCCATGTGGTACATGTGTTCTGTCCATGTGTTCTGCCCATGTAGTCCATATGTTCTGTCCATGTGTTCTGTTTACTGCTGCCACACAGTCAGTCGTAGTAACAAATAACGTGATTAACAGCCTGCTACCAGGAACAGTAGCCCGTGGAATCACATTCCCGAAAAACACTTCGGGTTTATCTCCATTTGAGGTTATTATAAATAATTTTAGATCAGATTTTCTAGCTATAGAAGTAGAGATGTAGACAGGCAAACAGATAGACAGACAGGCAGACAAACTGACAAGCAGGCAGACAGACATACAGACAGGATGACAGACAGACAAGCAGGCAGACAAATCGACAAATAGCTAGGTAATCATGGACATATATAGACAGGTACATAGATAGACAGGCATAAAGATATACAGTCTGATTAACTAATTAATAGAAGGACTATTTGGCCGACAGACATATTGAAATCGGATTGATTAATTAATTGATTTTTGATGAATTGATTTATTGATAATTTGTTTATGAGTTGCAAATGGATGAAATAATGGTTCATTGATAGAATAATAGATTACCGCTTGAGAAATTCATTAAAATGTTTGTCACTTGGCTGGTTGGTTTATGATTTGATTTATTGATTGATTCATACGTTGATTTTGTTTGATTGGTTCATTGTTTAAACGTTTTATTATGGTTAATCTGATTGTTGTACTGTTGATTTGTTGATTAGTCGAATGAAATATGGAAATTCTTGTCGAATCATTGTTTATTTATTGACTAATTATTCATACTTGACTCTCACATGTTTTTGGCGTTTGCTATTTGATTATGAACATAGTTTTTGTTTAGCTAACATTTCTATTTGGCCGTTTACATAATGACTTCTAATCTTGCTAACTAAGAGGATTGAACTGGTATGATACGGTCGCTAATGTGGAACTTCTTGAAATAACAAAAAGATGAGGAAAATACGTTGGTGTTGGATAGCGAATGCATTATGGAATATAATGACAGTATTACAAGTTAGGATCCATAATGGAAACCGCATGGCAAGAGAATTAGAGTCAGACTAAAACACACATTACACAGCTTGGTGGAGATGTATAAGGGATACAGAAGATGTGATAAGGGTTAGAACGATCGACTAGAACTGTGGATCTTGACACTCAGGACCAGTGTCTCACGGAGGGCTGAAAATGTTGATTGATTGATCTCTTATTACACTTTCAGTGTTTGACAAAGCGCACTACGTATGGCACGACAGTGTGTGTGCAGGTCACGTCTCAAGCCGCACCTCTCAGCAAGCGAAGAAGACTGCGTTTGTATATGTTGTGTCTGCGTACGAAGAAGAAGAAGAAGAAGTATATGTTGTGTCTGACAGACTACGCCCTCTGTGTGTGTGTGTGTGTGTGTGTGTTTTCGTATAAAGAAGCTCTCAGTTACGTTGTGCAATGGAGACAGGCAGTATAGCAAAACTCGACAAACCGTCTAGTCTATTTCAAACTGGTAAATTAACAATGCAGGACTGGCACACATAAAGCTGCAATTGTGTCTAAAGGCCTGATCTGTCCGGCGCAGGACATGTCTTGTCACTAGGCGGCCAGCGACTCAATTCATCAGTTGAAAATCACCGGACTCGAAGGTATTCGTTCTACATAGAGCGCTGTTATCATTTCCCAGGCGATCGACAGTACGGCCCGTTCGCTGCATCTGTCCATGACAGTTATCTGGTTTATACTGCCAGTAGTTATTTGTTTGTCCAAAAACTTAACTCCAGCCAATGGTCCTGAAACACAATCATGTCTGAAGGACTTTAAGTAAGAATCCTGCTTGAATAAGCAAATATATTTTTGTTTTTGCCACTCAGAATTCGGAAAACGGATTACAAGTATTTACAGACACAAACTCAGTCTGAGATCTTTTTGGCAAGATAGAAGAGGACCGATTAGGAAAGAAAGACATCAAGCAGGCTGCTGGTTGCATCAATCGGCTAGATGTGGTGCGAATTTGAAATCGCTGTCCTATTTGCACATCTGCTCTTGTGACGTACCATATTTGACATCCTTTCCGACTGATTGCAAGTTTCATTAACAATTCTTTAACCAGCTTGCTGAATCGTTAATGGTAAGCCGTGTTTGTGGTCAGAAACAAAATTGTTCTGCATATTTTACAAATGTACATGTTTGATCACTTGTCAGAGTGTTATGGGCATACTTTAGTGAGGCCGGTTGTTGATGTTGTTGAATGCTCATAATGAGCAGATTTACTATTTTGTGCGCCCTGAAAAGGACGTTAAGTGCCGGTTTATTGTAGCTTCTCTCACATCCCGAGTGTGCTGATGAAGGTGGGTTGTAGTAGCTTCCCTCACATCCCGAGTGTGCTGATGAAGGTGGGTTGTAGTAGCTTCCCTCACATCCCGAGTGTGCTGATGAAGGTGGGTTGTAGTAGCTTCTCTCACATCCCGAGTGTGCTGATGAAGGCGGGTTGTAGTAGCTTCCCTCACATCCCGAGTGTGCTGATGAAGGTGGACTGGAGTCGTTCAGGCGGCTGGGCTATGCTTGGCTTCATTTGCTTTGTCACTCATTACTACGAGGATTACGTCGATATCTCACCTCGTTAGCCAGGCTGATATGAAAACATCCCTTTCCAACGATGACTATGATGTAGTCTAGGTGAGTGTCTTCACCAGTATATTTTAGGAAGACAGTGATTGTTTCTTGGAACACGTAAATGACATCACTCGGCGTGGAGATACTTCTTCACAGTTGAACAAAGTCTATCATCACGGTACAGTATAATGTCATGTACCTGCTATCGTAGTATACGTCTTAGCCGTTGGAAATCTGTGCATGCAAACTTCAAAATCATTTAACCTCATTAAAGAGCATGTCGAATCACATGACCTAAAACATGTTACACCTTTTCATGTTCTTGTTAACTTATTTCTCTCTCTCTATCTCTATCTCTCTCTATCTCTTTCCTCATCTCTATTTATCTCACTCTCTCTGAAAGTTTACCCATTCACCATTTCTTTGTAAATTGTGTTATTCTTTCAACTCTGCAATTTCCGCATTAAGCTTGTCTTCCTTCCTTGATTCTATGTCTCAACATAGTTCCATCCGATCTTCTCGACAAATGACATGAATATCGTGTAGTAACATCTGTTAAGATAAGTAGCCTGAATATAACTACGACCATATGCTCTCGGATTAGTCTATATAACAGTGGAATGAAAGATTCAGCGCAAAATGTTCTCGGTTATATTAACCGAGCAGAGTCCAGGTTTCCACTGGGGTTATTCTATCTAGAATGTTACCACACTCATGCACATCATTCACGACCACACTCAGCAAATAACATAGCACGCAGCAGGTGGCATATTTATTATATCATACTCATACAACAACTATTAAAGGGAGTGCAATGAAATTACAAACAATACAAAAAATACAATCTTAACTAAATAGATACTCGGAGATTATAAGCACAAGCTATTGATGCTGCTCCAGACTAATCCAACCCAGTTCTAGACACACACTCCCCTCCCCTTATCTGTACCCTCAATACATTCTCAAAAACTCTACCGCACGTTTGTATTCTTTGCATTCACTATATCCCACGTATACTCACATATGATCACAGACTCAATAAATCTGCGTATACACAAGCTCTGGAACATAAATCGTTCCCTTGGTGTCTACACACCACACACACCTCTAGATCTCTCCCAGTAGATCTGAACACTCCCTTAACTCTTCAGAATATACATCGTTCACAAGGTGTCCTGCACATACAACACAGAGGGCGTCCAACACACACATTATAGAACGATTGGTCAAGACTAAAAGGCGTATGCTGGTTGAGCCACCCTGAATTCTATGCTATGTCACTATATTCGTAAAAGAACCTATCAATCACTCTTCTATTAAGTCGGTGAGCTAAACAGACTCCTAACTAAATTATGTCTCGC
The DNA here is from genome assembly GCA_036924085.1 of Ariolimax columbianus. Lineage (NCBI taxonomy): Eukaryota > Metazoa > Mollusca > Gastropoda > Stylommatophora > Arionidae > Ariolimax > Ariolimax columbianus. The sequence continues at coordinate 83,991,981 of JAVGWX010000007.1, read as the reverse complement.
TCTCTCCCTCTTTCTCTACCTCTCTCTCTCTCTCCCTCTCTATGGTCAGTGTGCTTGCGATAAACTTTGTATAGTATTATATAGTCTCAAGCAGTATCAGAGCTGTCCAATGGATCTCTGGGGGATGGCCTCTGTCTGTCACCCATCCCACTTTACCCAAATCGGAACGCCAGTTGGCAGTTTCTAGACCATACCTGTACACTAGAACAGTTCAAGTCAATTTTCCTGTGGCCACTGTCTGTAATCGGTATCATTTATATGGCTCTCCTTACGACCCATGCCCGACGTCTCTATTTTTACTAAGTCCTGTTAAGCCACGAACTTACGTGGTTTTCTCCTCAGGCTAGTTATCACAGTGTCTCTCTTGACACTTATCCCGCTCTAAAAAAAACGATAAAATTCTTTGTTTCCCACAAAAACGTATTTGACAAACATACGCCATATTCAATCTTACAGAACAATCACTACACTCAAATTGTTCAATTTCTGATAAACTTAGTCTTCTCTTCAAAGACTCCCCGTACATGTGATTGAATATACACAACGACAAGCCTGAACATGCAACATTTACTGGTACATAACTCCAATGCCTTTCCCTCTAAGTCAGCCAGCTCATCATCCCAACATGCTAGCCATTTTTCTGCAACTCGTGTCAACCTCTGTTTACGGAGGCCTACAATCTGGATGGGCTACACTTCTCCACAGATCAGCACACCTTGATACATATATTAATTTCTGTAATCATGTATAAACAACCAGAACAACAACCAAATACAAATTCAAGGCATACAATTTGTCAGAACTTAACCAACAACCAAATACAAATTCAAGGCATACAATTTGTCAGAACTTAACCAACAACCAAATACAAATTCAAGGCATACAATTTGTCAGAACTTAACCAACAACCAAATACAAATTCAAGGCATACAATTTGTCAGAACTTAACCAACAACCAAATACAAATTCAAGGCATACAATTTGTCAGAACTTAACCAACAACCAAATACAAATTCAAGGCATACAATTGATCAGAACTTAACCAACAACCAAATACAAATTCAAGGCATACAATTTGTCAGAACTTAACCAACAACCAAATACAAATTCAAGGCATACAATTTGTCAGAACTTAACCAACAACCAAATACAAATTCAAGGCATACAATTTGTCAGAACTTAACCAACAACCAAATACAAATTCAAGGCATACAATTTGTCAGAACTTAACCAACAACCAAATACAAATTCAAGGCATACAATTTGTCAGAACTTAACCAACAACCAAATACAAATTCAAGGCTTACAATTTGTCAGAACTTAAGCAACAACCAAATATAAATTCAAGGAATACAATTTGTCAGAACTTAACCAACAACCAAATACAAATTCAAGGCATACAATTTGTCAGAACTTAACCAACAACCAAATACAAATTCAAGGCATACAATTTGTCAGAACTTAACCAACAACCAAATACAAATTCAAGGCATACAATTTGTCAAACATACAACCACAAATTGTCAAAACAGTTGCACTCATACCATGATAACTTTTTTAATCTGTTAGTCTCATACCTCGATACCTATGTCAGTAAAACTGTAATAATGCATAAACAACCAAAACAACAACCAAATAAAAATGCAGGACATACAATGCCGACCATTCATTCAACAATTGTCAAAGTATTTGCACGCATACACATGACCTTTCACTCCGTTAGGTGTCACACTTTGATACATATGTTAATAACTGTAATCATATATAAACCACCAAATAAAAATGCAAGGCATACATTTGTCAACCATACAACCACAAATTGTCAAAATATTTGCTCGCATACACATGCCCAAGTGCGATCCACCTTTCACTCCGTTAGTCCCACACATGTCAACACCTGGCAATGACCTCATTCAGGAGATACTGAACTATCGCTAAATTCTAATTTAATCTGATAAAGACTACTGCTAACTATGTCTGTGTCAAAACCGAATCGTCCAACGGTCTGATTACGTAATGTTATTACCCCTAACCCGTCCAGACAGTCTACTATTGATCGACGAGAGGGAGGAAGGAGAAGGGAGGAAGAGATGGACATTATTAATTACGTCAAACTTACTTGGCGCACGAATGGAGAGAGCGGCAGAGCTAAGCCTGTTTTAGAGGTACGGCGACCGGTTATCTGTTATAGGTGTAATCGGGAAGGTCATATCGCCATCTGGTGTAAAGAGCCTGGACACCCCAGTATGGAGCAGACGAGAGAGACAGGTAGAGCTACAGCTTCTATGGTAGGGGGAACCAAAGGTGCACGGGGAGAGCAAACAATGGCAGATATAACCAGTCGGGAAAAGATTAAGTCGCTCTCCAAGAGGGACAGGCGAGAGGCGACCTTTTAAACAGTCCTGAAAATTCACCATAAATAGAATTTGTGACCCTAACTTCTGCACACTAGAATTAGGGAATGTAATAATACGTGGGTTGGTAGATTCTGGATCTGAGGTCTCCATCATCAGTGAAAACTTATATAAGAAGATACAAATAAAAATTGTAGATTAGTGTACAAGAAAAGCGAATCAACAGTCTGTCTCAGGTGAACTTGTTGAAAGTGATAGGATCAGCTGGCGTTTTATGATAGGAGTACAACAGCTGGAACACGCGTTTTTTTTTTGTTTGTAGTTATGGAAGTGCAGCGGCTGCTCATTTTAGGGCGATATTTCTTTAGAGCGTTCAATGTCTGATTGTATTTCGACCTGATGAAGATGAAGTTAGGGGAGGCTTATGTCAATCTAGAGGACGACATACATATCGCCTCTCTGATTAGGGTCAAGACAACAATCATATTAAAACCCCAAACCATCAACCTATTACAAGCTAGGCTAGGCAACAGTCCGTATGTTTCAGTAGGGCAGGAGATTTACACCACCACTTTGGTGGGCCGTGACGCAATACAGTAACCTGGATTACACGTCACAAGTGGCATGAACTGTTTGAGAAGAAGACTGGACTTTCCGATCTTGATAACGAATCAAACTAACAAGACCATAGAGATAAAGAGAGGATGCGTTCTTGGTAGGGTCCGGGTAGATAAGAATCGTAGGAAACAAACCTATGTCATCATAAAACGCGATTCACGGTTAGGAAATAGGACGGACAAGTCCACAGGCTACGAAAGCCACAGGTATGAATGTAAGAGAGATAACAGAAACATAACAATAAATAGGGGACAGAGAGCAGTTGAGAGAGGCTAACAAGAAAATAACGCGGGATCAAAGGAAACTTTTGACCGGGGAACCCTGCTTAACCAAGGAATTGGAAGAAGGCTAGAGAGGTCACACGAGGTGAGGAAACGGGTCCTAGAGAAGGATTACGATAAGCACTGTGAGGTTTCAGACCGGATAAGATTAGGTCGAAAACAGTTGGTGAACCAGGTAACAGACATGCCGCAAGCCCGGTCTGGCCTCAACGGAAATGGAACTATTGGATCAACTAAACGCTGCACCACAACATAAAGTTCGGGTAGAACATTTGGTGCTAGCTTATAAAGCGGTGTTTGCGCTTAGTGATATGAAGTTAGGACGGACGACCACCGTTAAGATGGATATCGACACATGGATTAGTCTGAGACACTGTTAGTCTGAGAGCGTATAGGATACCGTTGAAGAATCGAGAGATTGTACAGAAAGTCATTGAGGACATGCTTCAGGCTGAAATTATTGAACGAGCGCGTTCGAAGTGGTCTAGTCCCAAAGTGATCGTCACTAAGAAAGATGGGACCAACATATTCTGTTGTGATTACAGGGCTTCGAACCAGATTACGACCGACATATCCTACCCTCTTCCGTTAATAGACAACATTCTGAGGACTCTAAACAAGTCGGAATATTTCAGTACACATGTAGGCAGTTTTGCATGGAATTTAATGCCACTCGGACTAAAGGGGTCACCGGCGACATATATGAGTCTGATGGACGAAGTGCTAAGCGGAATGCATAAATTTATCATGGCTTATGTAGACGATATTTTGATCCACACGGCTGGTTTGGTAGAGAATCATCTGGAACACGTACAGAAGGTGTTCGATAGACTGTCATAACACTCTGTGAAGTTGAAATTGAGTAAATGCGAGTTTCTGAAGAAGGAAACTCAATACCTCGGGTTCATTGTGAACCAACACGGGATCAAACCGGAGGAGAAGAAAGTAACAGCAATTAGAGGGCTGCCCTCGCCACGAACTGTTAGGGAAGTCAGGGGCTTTATAGGAATATGCGGATATTAAAGAAGGTTTATCCCGAACTTCTCGCAGATTGCCGAACCTCTTAAAAATGTACGCCCTTTGATAAGAATGCCAGAGGGCCTTTGAGTATCTCAATGATAGCCTAACGATAGTACCACTGTTAACGCATCCGGAAGTTGCCCGAGATCTAATCCTGTATACTGACGCGTCTGACAGCGCAATAGGTGCCTGTCTTGTGCAGCCTTGTCTGGATGTTGAAACGGACATCATTCCCGGTATCAGAAATGAGAGCCCTATCTATTTTGTGTCGCACAAGCAGAGCAAATCTCAGAAGAACTGGTCAACTGTCGAAAAATAGGCTTATACCATTCATTACGCTTTGCAGAAGTTGAATTTTTATCTGCATAATGCTAAGTTTATTATCAGAACCGACCATAAACCACTGAAGTCACTGTTAGAATCACCCATCCAAAATAGAAAAATTCAAACGTGGGCGCTCAATCTCCAAGGTTACAATGCGCTCGTCGAATATGTCCCAGGGAAGGATAACAATTGTGCAGATCTCTTACCTAGAATTAAACACCGCGACAACGCAGGTTCGAATCCTTGACACAAAACCAAAAAAAGATGTGTAGCAGAGTCCAGGTTTCCACTGGGGTTATTCTATATAGAATGTTACCAGACTCATGCACATCATTCACGACCACACTCAGCAAATGACATAGCAGCAGCAGGTGGCATATTTATTATATCATACTCATACAACAACTATTAAAGGGAGTGCAATAAAATTGGGACGGCGTGGCCTAGTGGTTAAGTGACACGGCTCACAACCAGATGGTGCTGGGTTCGATCCTCATCACAGCACCCCCGGGGAAGCATACCCTTAGAAAATGCAGGAGTAAGCAGACCCTTACATAAAATGCATGCTGAAGTCGGGTGCACTGAGCTGACAGGCGCAAAATAAAAACCACAGTGCAACGCACACCGCCTTGGGGATTAGAGAAATAAGGCGAACGAAAAAAAAATGTTGTAAAAAAAAACCCAAAAAATTACAAACAATACAAGAAATACAATCTTAACTAAATAGATACTTGGAGTTTATAAGCAAAAGCTATTGATGTTGCTTCAGACTAATCCAATCCAGTTCTAGCCGCACACTCCCCTCCCCTTATCTGCACCCCCAACACACTCTCAAAAATTCTACGGCACGTTTGTATTCTGTACATTCACTATATTCTACGTATACTCACATTGGATCACACACTCAATAGATCTATGTATACACAAGCTCTGGAACATACATCGTTCCCTCGGTGTCTACACACCACACACACATCCATATATTTCCCAGTCGATATGTACACTCACGTAACTCTTCAGAATATACATCGTTCACAAGGTGTCCTGAACATACAACACAGAGGGCGTCCAACACACACATTATAGAACGATTGGTCAAGACTAAAAGGCGTATGCTGGTTGAGCCACCCTGAATTCCATGCTATGTCACTACATTCGTAAAACAACCTATCAATCACTCTTCTATTAAGTCGGTGAGCTAAACAGACTCCTAGATAAATACTGTCTATCTGTCTGTCTCTTTTTCTCTCTCTCTCTCTCTGTCTATCTCTGTCTATCTCTCTCCATGGCCAGTCTGCTTGAGCTAAACTTTGTGATCTTGGCATAGTGTCAAGACGGGGAGTGACCTTGGCACACATTCAGGTACCTTTGTTCTCTGAGTCGCTGACAACATCACCCCTGCCCTAAACGCTCATGCTCCGGCTGGAACTGTTACAGTTGCTCTTATATTTAATGTCATTAGCCTACAACGTTACTTGCTCTTATATGCAATGTCATTAGCCCAAAACAAATTAGCATAACGTTGGTTTTGTTTTTATATGTGCGATCATGTCAATCTTGTACGTTCTTATTTCTGTCATTATTGATCTCTTCTGTGCATTATTTACGTTCATTCTTCTCCGCAGGGCAACGGTTCATGATCAAGCCGAAATAAAGCAACTAACCAACTAACAACGATATGTATTCAATATTAAATACTTAGACTATAATTTGCAAGTTTCTGAGTGTCATAGTGGTTAGAACTATTGCTTCCCCCAGGCTAAGATACTGGATTCAATTCACTGTCTCGATACGCTCCAACATACAAAGTTCCTCATCTACAGTTAAGAAGGCACGATAATCAATAAAAGGAGCTCTTCACCCCAACTAAAAGAGTAACTATCCCAGTAACATGAATCCTCTAACACCTCATGTGTTACAGCCCGGCCTGATATGTCACCTTCGTTCTACTTGTTACTTTGCGAGAACGATTTTGCGCCGAATCTTCCATTCCACAGGTTATATAGACTAAACAAGGCCAACTCATAACGTAATATGAACTAGTGCGGAAATACAGCAGTTTCCAAATACTTTTTAGTGTGTGTGTACTCATATGTGTATGTGAAGGTGTGTATGTGTATGTATTTGCATGTATATATTTATATATATATATATATATATATATATATATATATATATATATATACATTTATATATATATATATACATATATATTTATATATATTTATATATATATATATATTTATAGAGAGAGAGAGAGAGAAAAGGAGGAAGGGAGAGAGGGATGTGTGTGTGTGTGTGTATCTGTGTATGGATGTGTTTGTTTGCGTTTGAACAATGTCCTATCCAATTGAATCCTCGGCCAGTTCAATGTGTGAGGTCAATGTGTTCCTGATGTGTTCTGTTCTTTCTGAGACATCATCTAGTGTGTGACATCTCAATAAAGCCGGAACGTCACTCACTTACCTGTTCAATAGTTTATACCTCTCACTTATAGAGACTTGAGATCACGACAATATGGTTTGTGTATTCAAGTGGCATAATAACAATGTCTTAAGTCCACGAAAATCTCAAGCAGACCTCACTCACTCACTCACTCGAGTGGTGTCGGGGTGGAACGACTAGGTCCACTGTAATCTTTCCCGATATCGAAAACTGAAGAGAGCTGTTCATGGATGCTAATCTTTATTATGTAAAACAATGCTATTGAATCAACAACCCACTGCATATGATTGGATGCATGCTTCCTGTAAAGGGGCGAGCTATCATGGTGGCTCCATCCTTCTCTTGGCACGAAAAGGTGAATCAATCAATTACGTCACCGAATAATGAAGGAGACCTTTGAAAATTCGAAGAAAGGGTGTTACAGAAGAATGTTTGGAATCTCGTGGAAAGAAAAGAAGATTATGTTTTAATAAAGGAGTTAAAGATATGGAGCACACACTGAACAGACGAAGGGGAAATCATGTCGCATAACCAGGTCCCTCTTGCATACGTTCTTGAATCGCAGCGTGAGACAGCCGATTTTTCTTACTCCAATGGCTAGCTGTCAATAAAGGATATCCTTTGACAGCCTTTCGTCTTCCGTACCATAAACATGTCCCAACTACCGAAGACGTCGCTGGCTCAACATTGAGTACACGCTGTGGGTGTTTGCTCTCTGTAAGACGTCTTATGTGACACTTTCTCTTGCCACCCGTTCCCCACTATACGCCTTAGACGCCTCATGTGAAAGGTGTTCAGCCACCGTTCCCGTTTAGTGTATGTGCTCCAATTCTCGCTTCAATATATGAGAATGCCAAGAACGCAGGTCTGATAAACTCGGACCTTGGTGTAGTGAGACATCGCAGTGATTTCCCAGACTCTCATCGTCAGGCGAACCATGACGGTACTTGCCCTGCCAAGTCCACTGTCTATCTCCTTCTCGAGCGAGAGAGTGTTGGTCATAGCAGACCTCTCAAAAGTGAAACTGTTGACGACCTTCAGAGTGACGCCATCAATCTGTATGGATGGCGTAGTGGTAATGCCCTGTGCGCAGACCTTCTTCTTTTCCAGACTTAATTGTGAGACCAAACTGCTTGCACCCCTTGGCGAATATGCATCCCAGTCTCTGCAAGGCCTCTTCACTATTTGTCACCAGAACTGCATCACCCGTAAATAGCATCTCCCTAATGAGCACCGCCCTCACCTTGGTCATTGCACACAGTCGGGACAGGTTAAACAGCCGCCCACCTGACTTAGTGTGCAGATAAACACCTTCTACAGAAGTGTCATAAGCGTAGGATAGGAATATGGAGAAAAAGATCCCAAAGAGGGTCGGCACGAGCACACATCCCTGCTTCACCACGTTTGATGAGAAACGAGTTTGAAGATGATCCGTCGTATAGAACTCATCCCTTCATATAAGTGCGAAAAGAAATAATCACGCTAGGCAGTTGAGAGGTAGATTGGGGAGGGGGGGGGTGGGGGTGGGGGGAGTTCGAATAAACCGTTTCTACTAACCAAGTGGAAGGCCTTGGTGAGGTCTAGAAACATCATAAAGAGCGACTGGGCTTGTTCTTTACACTTCTCCTGGATTTCGCGAAGCGAGAAAATCATATCCGTTGTTGATCTACCTACTCTAAAGCCACACTGGGATTCTGGGTAGACCCTGTCCGCAAACAGTACCAACCTGTTTAGTAGCATGTGGGCGTAAACTTTGCCTACAACACTCAGGAACGAGATCCCTCTATAATTATTGCAGTGGCTGCGGTCATCTTTGATTTTGTAAATAGTTACAATGGTGGCGTCACGCATTTCTTGGGGGATTGCACCTTTCTTCTTGCAGAGACATAGGAGATCAAACATCGGATGAGCTAGTGCTGATGTCCCGCATTTAATGGCTAAGAGTGGGATATCTTCCCCTGGTGCTTAGCCATTTGAGTGGTAGTTGATAGCCTTATCAGGCTCATCCAGAGTAGGTGGTCTGTCAAGTTCGTCAATAATGGGAAGGGCCTGTAGACTGTACAAGGCCTCATCTCGCTTCGCCTCAATTACTGGTTCCAATCCTTGCGAGATGTGCATTGAACCAGTCGTGATTGGCCCGTTCCCTCATGCCAAACGTAGCTAATGCTGTATTACAGATTGCACCTTTCATAACGTTCCCCTCGATCTGTTTGGAGCGGCATATTTTGCGAAGCTGCAAGCGTTCCTTGCTACATACAAGAGCATAGCCAGAGTCACAGTCTGCACTATGATAGCTTCTAGTGGAGACGACCATGTTTCGAGCTGAAGGTCTGGTGACAATAAAGTCGATTTGATGTCAGCGATGTGACCTTGTTGTTTCCAGTATACTTTATGTTGCGGCCTTCCCCCATAGAAAGCATTTGTGATACATAAGCCATGTTGAGTGCACAGCTCAAGCAACCTCTGAGTATTGTCATTTATCCTGCCATTTCAGATTTTCCTGCAACTAACCTTCAGCAAAACATATACACGAGCCATGCCTAGATAACTCGAATGCCATTTGTGTAGATACCGGTACACACAGTAATAGAACCTCCAGTCAATCTCATAATCGTCAGTGGCTCTTCTATCTTGTAATTGATCTACTGAACCTTATAAGGATAAGTTATGTGCATCGTTTATATCATTGTGCTGTGTTTTTTAATTACACTGAACCAAATATTTCGGCTCCTTCTATCAAAAAAAGGGAGAGCGTGCAGACATTGAAATCAACATCCTAAACCCGTACCTTCAATCTTCAATAGCCTCTCGTGCGGGCTCGCATATTAATTAGATGCTCAACCATCCCTCAATGGCCATATGAGAAATGGAGTCGTGTATCAGAATTTACCAACTTGCTCATTAGGCGATGTGTTGTTATTTCGAACCCTAAATGTAATAATACCCATAGCTCCGCATGGTGCGCTAACGTAATACCCAGAGCTCCGCATGGTGCGCTAACGTAATACCCAGAGTTCCGTGTTGTGCGCTAACGTAATACCCATAGCTCCGCATGGTGCGCTAACGTATTACCCATAGCTCCGCGTGGTGAGCTAACGTAATACCCAGAGCTCCGCATGGTGCACTAACGCATTAGCACCTAGATATACGTAGGGGGCATTGGCTCACGTTGGTTCGAGGTCAATTTCATTGAATGATGTAAGCCACTGAAACCTTGTCAACTATATTCGCCTCGCCGACAGTTACGCGAGAAATGTGTATACACAACCCGTTTCCATAGAGATGTCATAGAGAATATCCTGTTCCATCTCTCCCCTTCCCCAGTGTTCTATGTGGCCTGCCTACCAGTGTTCTATGTGGCCTGCCCACCAGTGTTCGGACTATGTGGCCCCCCACCAGTGTTCTGACTATGTGCCCCCCCCCCACCAGTGTTCTGACTATGTGGCCCCCCCAGTGTTCTGACTATGTGCCCCCCCCCCACCAGTGTTCTGACTATGTGGGCCCCCCCCCACCAGTGTTCTGACTATGTGGCCCCCCCCCACCAGTGTTCTGACTATGTGCCCCCCCCCCCACCAGTGTTCTATGTGGCCCGCCCACCTGTGTTCTATGTGGCCTGCCCACCTGTGTTCTATGTGGCCCGCCCACCTGTGTTCTATGTGGCCTGCCCACCAGTGTTCTATGTGGCCTGCCCACCAGTGTTCTATGTGGCCTGCCCACCAGTGTTCTATGTGGCCTGTCCACCAGTGTTCTAACTATGTGGCCTGCCCACCAGTGTTCTATGTGGCCTGCCCACCAGTGTTCTATGTGGTCTGCCCAGCAGTGTTCTATGTGGCCTGTCCACCATTGTTCTGACTATGTGCCCCCCCCCCACCAGTGTTCTGAATATGTGGCCTGCCCACCAGTGTTTTATGTGGCCTGCCCACCAGTGTTCTATGTGGCCTGCCCACCAATGTTCTATGTGGCCTGCCCACCTGTGTTCTATGTGGCCTGCCCACCTGTGTTCTATGTGGCCTGCCCACCAGGTTTCTGACTATGTGGCCTCTCCCCCCACCAGTGTTCTGACTATGTGCCCCCCCCCACCAGTGTTCTGACTATGTGGCCTGCCCACCAGTGTTCTATGTGGCCTGCCCACCAGTGTTCTATGTGGCCTGCCCACCAGTGTTCTATGTGGCCTGTCCACCAGTGTTCTGATTATGTGCCCCCTTCCTCCACCAGTGTTCTGACTATGTCGCCTGCCCACCAGTGTTCTATTTTACCTGCCCACCAGTGTTCTATGTGGCCTGCCCACCAGTGTTTTGACTATGTGGTCTGCAAACCAGTGTTCTATGTGGCCCGCCCACCTGTGTTCTATGTGGCCTGCCCACCAGTGTTCTATGTGGCCTGCCAACCAGTGTTCTATGTGGCCTGCCCACCTGTGTTCTATGTGGCCTGCCCACCAGTGTTCTGACTATGTGCCCCCCTCCCCCACCAGTGTTCTGACTATGTCGCCTGCCCACCAGTGTTCTATTTTACCTGCCCACCAGCGTTCTATGTGGCCTGCCCACCAGTGTTCTATTTAGCCTGTCCAGCAGTGTTCTGACTATGTGGCCTGTCCACCTGTGTTCTATGTGGCCTGCCCACCTGTGTTCTATGTGGCCTGCCCACCTGTGTTCTATGTGGCCTACCCACCTGTGTTCTATGTGGCCTGCCCACCTGTGTTCTATGTGGCCTGCCCACATGTGTTCTATGTGGCCTGCCCACCTGTGTTCTATGTGGCCTGCCCACCTGTGTTCTATATGGCCTACCCACCAGTGTTCTGACTATGTGGCCCGCCCACCTGTATTCTATGTGGCCTGCCCACCTGTGTTCTATTTGGCCTGCCCACCTGTGTTCTATGTGGCCTGCCCACCTGTGTTCTATGTGGCCTTCCCACCTGTGTTCTATGTGGCCTGCCCACCTGTGTTCTATGTGGCCTGCCCACCAGTGTTCTGACTATGTGGCCTGCCCACCAGTGTTCTGACTATGTGGCCTGCCCACCATTGTTCTGACTATGTGGTCTGCCCACCAGTGTTCTGACTATGTGGCCCCTCCTCCAGTGTTCTAACTATGTGGCCTGCCCACCAGTGTTCTATGTGGCCTGCCCACCTGTGTTCTAACTATGTGGCCTGCCCACCAGTGTTCTATGTGGTCTGCCCACCAGTGTTCTATGTGGCCTGCCCACCAGTGTTCTGACTATGTGGTCTGCCCACCAGTGTTCTATGTGGTCTGCCTACCAGTGTTCTATGTGGCCTGCCCACCAGTGTTCTATGTGGCCTGCCCACCTGTGTTCTATGTGGCCTGCCCACCTGTGTTCTATGTGGCCTGCCCACCAGGTTTCTGACTATGTGGCCTCTCCCCCCACCAGTGTTCTGACTATGTGCCCCCCCCCCCACCAGTGTTCTGACTATGTGGCCTGCCCACCAGTGTTCTATGTGGCCTGCCCACCAGTGTTCTATGTGGCCTGCCCACCAGTGTTCAATGTGGCCTGTCCACCAGTGTTCTGATTATGTGCCCCCTTCCTCCACCAGTGTTCTGACTATGTCGCCTGCCCACCAGTGTTCTATTTTACCTGCCCACCAGTGTTCTATGTGGCCTGCCCACCAGTGTTTTGACTATGTGGTCTGCAAACCAGTGTTCTATGTGGCCCGCCCACCTGTGTTCTATGTGGCCTGCCCACCAGTGTTCTATGTGGCCTGCCAACCAGTGTTCTATGTGGCCTGCCCACCTGTGTTCTATGTGGCCTGCCCACCAGTGTTCTGACTATGTGCCCCCCTCCCCCACCAGTGTTCTGACTATGTCGCCTGCCCACCAGTGTTCTATTTTACCTGCCCACCAGCGTTCTATGTGGCCTGCCCACCAGTGTTCTATTTAGCCTGTCCAGCAGTGTTCTGACTATGTGGCCTGTCCACCTGTGTTCTATGTGGCCTGCCCACCTGTGTTCTATGTGGCCTGCCCACCTGTGTTCTATGTGGCCTACCCACCTGTGTTCTATGTGGCCTGCCCACCTGTGTTCTATGTGGCCTGCCCACATGTGTTCTATGTGGCCTGCCCACCTGTGTTCTATGTGTCCTGCCCACCTGTGTTCTATATGGCCTACCCACCAGTGTTCTGACTATGTGGCCCGCCCACCTGTATTCTATGTGGCCTGCCCACCTGTGTTCTATTTGGCCTGCCCACCTGTGTTCTATGTGGCCTGCCCACCTGTGTTCTATGTGGCCTTCCCACCTGTGTTCTATGTGGCCTGCCCACCTGTGTTCTATGTGGCCTGCCCACCAGTGTTCTGACTATGTGGCCTGCCCACCAGTGTTCTGACTATGTGGCCTGCCCACCATTGTTCTGACTATGTGGTCTGCCCACCAGTGTTCTGACTATGTGGCCCCTCCTCCAGTGTTCTAACTATGTGGCCTGCCCACCAGTGTTCTATGTGGCCTGCCCACCAGTGTTCTAACTATGTGGCCTGCCCACCAGTGTTCTATGTGGTCTGCCCACCAGTGTTCTATGTGGCCTGCCCACCAGTGTTCTGACTATGTGGTCTGCCCACCAGTGTTCTATGTGGTCTGCCTACCAGTGTTCTATGTGGCCTGCCCACCAGTGTTCTATGTGGCCTGCCCACCAGTGTTCTATGTGGCCTGCCCACCAGTGTTCTATGTGACCTGCCCACCAGTGTTCTGACTATGTGGCCTGCCCACCATTGTTCTGACTATGTGGTCTGCCCACCAGTGTTCTGACTATGTAGCCCTCCTCCAGTGTTCTAACTATGTGGCCTGCTCACCAGTGTTCTATGTGGCCTGCCCACCAGTGTTCTAACTATGTGGCCTGCCCACCATTGTTCTATGTGGTCTGCCCACCAGTGTTCTATGTGGCCTGCCCACCAGTGTTATGACTATGTGGTCTGCCCACCAGTGTTCTATGTGGTCTGCCTACCAGTGTTCTATGTGGCCTGCCCACCAGTGTTCTATGTGGCCTGCCCACCAGTGTTCTATGTGACCTGCCCACCAGTGTTCTGACTATGTGGTCTGCCCACCAGTGTTCTGACTATGTGGTCTGCCCACCAGTGTTCTATGTGGTCTGCCCACCAGTGTTCTATGTGGCCTGCCCACCAGTGTTCTATGTGACCTGCCCACCAGTGTTTTCTATGTGGCCTGCCCACCAGTGTTCTGACTATGTGGTCTGCCCACCAGTGTTCTATGTGGTCTGCCCACTAGTGTTCTATGTGGTCTGCCCACCAGTGTTCTATGTGGTCTGCCCACCAGTGTTCTATGTTGTCTGCCTACCAGTGTTCTATGTGGTCTGCCCACCAGTGTTCTGACTATGTGGCCTGCCCACCAAGTTCTGACTATGTGGCCTGCTCACCAGTGTTTTCTATGTGGCCTGCCCACCAGTGTTCTGAATATGTGGCCTGCCCACCAGTGTTCTATGTGGTCTGCCCACCAGTGTTCTATGTGGCCTGCCCACCGATGTTTTGCCTTGTTTGTGCGAACAACTGCATACCTGGCCAATGATAGTTGATGTAGCTGGGAATTGTGGGAGTTCTGCAGTCGCTGATTGAAAGATTCAGGGCAACCACACGTCTATCATCATAGTCCTGGGTCACTTGCAGAAACTGCATGTCGCAAGAAACATAATATATGACCTCTACACCACTGGGTTGAAAAGGTTCGACTTAGTAAGTATGATGTATACTGTAACTAATATTGGTAGTTCTAGCGCCTTGAGTAGGAGTGTCTACCACCAAAGACTTGTTTAAACCCCCCATGTTAGTCAGCTTTTGCTACACGCTCTAAACGTTAAGTGAACCTGTTTTCGTTTCTCTCTCACACACATACCCTTCCCAAGATACCACTCCGGCAATAAATCTTCTGCATATATTTCAGACACTCTAGAATGACATCATAAAGACACTTTCCATACATATTTCAGACACTCTAGAATGACATCATAAAGACACTTTCCATACATGTTTCAGACACCCTATAATGACATAATAATGGAGTCAGAACTTCAGTTTATGTAATACTTGGATTCCACAAAATAAACTTCTTCTACCCTCTCAACTCTCATCTTTTCCGTCAATGTCTATGGGACCTGCTTAACCGAACTGAGCTTTCTGTGTTCAAGTGACATGAAGTGTTTCTGTCCTGATCGTTGGAAGTATTCTATGCTTCGAGTATACAACAATGACAAAATTTGCTCCCCACTCCCTCCCCCCTTTACTTTCTATCTTCCAAAATGACTCTTGTACCATGATGTAATTTTTTTTGTAAAAAGGGAACAAGTCCGTTGCGTCATTACAGTAAGGATACAATTGTTCATAATCATCCTTTTAAATTTGAGAACTATCAGAAATATTGATAATGTGCTACGTTTGTTTAGTAATACATTATATTCTTATCGGATATGCTCTTTAATATCCATCACCAACACTATTCGAGTTATTCATTAAAACGTATTAAGTTATACGCTATAATTAGTGAAACGTTATGATATATACCTCCCAGACATTCTGGTTATGGTTTACCGTACTAGATATAATGGTATAAATAAAGACAAATGTCAATTTATCCTTATCAAACTTCCCTTAACCTGGAAGGGAACTATCTCAGTCTTCATGAACCTGTGACAATCTACAACCATAAGAGAACCTATACAGATTCCAGAGTATAGTGAGCTTATAGTTTTATTGGTACTTGATGACCAATGTTTCGCTACTGATTCAAATATTGTTTTCGTATATTTGTGCATCTTTAAGAAACCCCCCATTGCATTATAATGCCATTGAGTGATACTGTAATTACAAAATGTTAGGTGCCACAACAGGTGAGATATATCGTGGACCTACCGTACCTTCTGCTGGTTTGTTTTCTACAAATTTTTGATACGTTGGGAATTTTTTAAGATATTTACAGTACCATTGAGAGGTCAAGGATCGATCCCTGGTTTCGACGCTCGAGTTTACCCAGCTGTAAAGGGTCATTTGTATTTCATTAAGCGAAGGCTAATCGACGATAAAGAAAAGGCAATTCCAAACCCAAAAAAATAATGAGTATAATGAAGTCTCTACGACATTTCGCGGGATGAAAGTGTCTTCATAGTAACCGTATTGTATCTTACAAATAAATATTCCAACAACTGACGAAGACTATTACTTTATGACAGATGACAAAAATGGAGTCGGTATCAAACCTTAGAGATGCGAACTGACTTGATGTTCAAGTTTCGCTGTACGAGTCATTGACTAAAGATCTCAAAATTTTATCATGAATAGATGTTCTAGCGGACTTGAAAATGTCTCGAACAAATAAAAGAACAATAAGAGCTCTAAATGATAGCAAACTACCGCCAAGACATACACAAAATATAGTGGCTTACTACCGCCAAGACATACACAAAATATAGTGGCTTACTACCGCCAAGACATACACAAAATATAGTGGCTTACTACCGCCAAGACATACACAAAATATAGTGGCTTACTACCGCCAAGACATACACAAAATATAGTGGCTTACTACCGCCAAGACATACACAAAATATAGTGGCTTACTACCGCCAAGACATACACAAAATATAGTGGCTTACTACCGCCAAGACATACACAAAATATAGTGGCTTACTACCGCCAAGACATACACAAAATATAGTGGCTTACTACCGCCAAGACATACACAAAACATAGTGGCTTACTACCGCCAAGACATACACAAAATATAGTGGCTTACTACCGCCAAGACATACACAAAATATAGTGGCTTACTACCGCCAAGACATACACAAAATATAGTGGCTTACATTTTTTTTTAAATCACACTAGTCGACGACTTACACTTGTGTTCACGGAAACGTGGAGTTGTTTTCCGTCTGGACTTGTTATTTCGTTCTTTTTTTTGTGATTTCTTCCATCCGTTTATCCTGGTCTGGACGCCGGCTGAATGGCGCTACTCTTATACCTGTGTCGTATTTCACGGGTTAGTTCTGCCGGTTCACCTTCACGAATATGGCGTGTGTGAATTTTAGATGCTACTATGATGAGCTGAATACAGCTGGGGAGAGATGCCAGAGTCACTCACACGCTGAGTGTTATCCATACGACCTCTTGTGGTTATCAAAAAGGCACGACAAACTGCGTTAGATGCCTTTCCACCTTTCTACCCTGCGGGTTACATGTTTACGGAATGGCTTCGGTGGTAACCCTGAGGCAAAATCTGCATCCTATGCTATCTCCAGTCGTCTCGATGAATGTCTTGCCACTGGCAAAAGGTAGCTTAGGCTCTGTGAGTGACGTTGACAAAAGGCGCAGTTTCTTCCTCACTTTAATCCAAATCACCGCGCAAGTCACCCATTTCAGCGGACACAGCAAGTGATTCGACTGTCCACACGGCTGAACGAAGAGAGTGGTCTTCATCACTTGTGATGGACAACTATTAATAGGAGACAGCGTCCGGGCTTATACCCGAGACCCTTTACTGGGGAGGAGAAAAAAGGACTGTCGCACCGCTTCGCATGTCGTAAAGGCGAATAAAATAGGTGTGCATGGAGCTAACAACCTCGTTGCGTAAAACAACCTATGAGCCCTAAAAACAAAAATGCACTGAATATGTGAATACGTAGGTGAAAATTCATGGAAAGATAGACAATTTCTGCAGGTAACCCGCTGACAGTTGATAACTAGACGAGATTATCTACAATTCAAAGATGCATACTGGAATATTTGAATCCTAGAATACTGGTATATAATCAAGCAAATCAGTGCATGAAGCTATGCAGCCAAAAGCTAACCATCTGGCCTGCATTTAGGAGGTACAGTCCTGTGTATTTCCTGGTTTGTTTTTCGGACCCACATTTGACTGTTACGAATACGTATGGTCCCGGACTCAGTTTCCAGGATCCACTTCTGGCAAGGGAATTACGGACGCGAACTGCACCTCAATGCATTTCGTGAAAGGCGACTAAAGAGAGTTGTGCATGGGGATTTGCTACATGCTTCCTAAAAGCTGAAAAACTGTAGTGGTGACTTTATATTCTGGCTGGAATGAACAACAGACATAAGAAGAAGAAGAAGAAGAAGAAGAAGAAGAAGAAGAAGAAGTAAGCTTGTGGCTTGTGGGCGGCTTCCTTCTTGGGGCTTACAAGGACTGGGGACGGAGTAGCTCTAAGGTATCCAGCCTTAAGGTATTTTCTTACCAATCAGTATTGGACCTACCTCTGTCTTTGGAAGTGTTGGTAGCCATTAACTGTAATTGTCTGAGGTATTGTATCAGGACGTTTCTTACCATCATCTCTAGTAGCTAAATTACATTGATGTATCTTAAGATTTAAAAAAAAAGAAAAAGTGCCCGTATAAGAACTTGAACATCCTTACTCATCTTTATTCGACATTTTTCTGGATAGTCCGGTCACGAACCAAAGATGGAACTTATCCTACTGGCAGCAACGATCGTAGTTTTTGCCATCTTCCTGTGGACCCAGCGATCTGACTGTCGTCTTCCACCATATCCCACGAGACCGCTTCCAATAGTGGGTCACCTGTTTCATGTCGGCGAGAACCCTCGACCCGTGTTCAAGAAATGGCGTAAGCAGTGTGGAGACATATTTAGGTATGTGATAAGTTTAAGTTTGACAATTCTAAGATAGTATTGATGAATAAGTTTAAGTTTGACAATTTTAAGATAGTATTGATGTATACGTTTAAGTTTGACAAGTCTAAGATAGTATTGAGAAACGATTTATGATATTTTATGTTATACGGCATCAGCGCACTCCAACAAGATCAGTATGTGTTTAGTCAATCTCAGCAAATGACGAAATGAATGGATACTGATGGTTTCAATACGTTGTTGACTGTTGCTACTCTAGCCCTATCCTCCCAGACGTCCCTTCCTATATGGCCACCGTACAATGTCAAACTCCTGCGTGTGGATCCCCAGTTCCTCGATTGCAGTACCATCATTAAGTAGGTGGCTCATTCAGTTCATCTATGCAGATGAAACTGCAATCACTGCACAGGAAAATCGTTTTGAAGAATTGGAACTAGGACTTACAAAAGCTTTAGCCAGAATGACCAATACTATGAGGAAATGACCACCTCAAAGTTAATCCCAGTAAAACACAGATTTATGTGCTTTCCACTTAAAGAAATGGAAACAAGACCGGAACTTCATATTAAATTACGCGGATAGGAACTTGAACATAGCGATAACCCCAAGCATGTATGTATTCTAAGCATCCCACATTAACGTACAAGGCACATTGCAATGCGGTAAAACAAAAAGTAAGTGCAAGAAATAACACCATTCGCAAGCTAAAAAACATTGTGTGGGGAGCATCCCCAACGGTGCTCCGCACATCAGCCCTTGAACCATGTCTTTCAGCGGCAGAGTATGCCTCACCAGCATGGAGTATATCTTCACACACGAAATGGGTCGATGTGGCGGTAAATGAGACATGTCGAATTGTAACAGGATGCCTTAAAACGACACCAACGAAAAACGTCCATGCAATCGCTGGTATGGCATCTCCGGATATTAGAAGACATGACGCATCTGAAGTTTATTCAAAAGCAGTCATGTGACCAGAGACACAATCAATTTGGACATACTGCAGAAATAATACGACTGAAATCAAGGAACTGTTTTCTGCTTACTAGACAGCCGTCAGAGCACGAGAGAAACCGCACAGAAAAGTGGCGCCAAAAGAATGGTGAAGGTTGGATGAAGACCAAAGAGGAACCTGCACCAGAACATGCTTTGCCACATACTATGTGGAGATTGGATAGAGCGGCCCTGAGTTTTGGTATGGAAATAAATGCAGATAAAACAAAGCTCATGACCAAATACATAGCAGGGTTTAAATCTGTAACAGAGGCAAATGGGCAGGAACTTGAGGTGGTAAAACGTTTCAAATATCTGGGATCATTAATCAGTGAAGAGGGATCGAAGCCAGAGGTAATTGCAAGAATAGCACAAACAACAGCTGCGCTGACTAGGCTGAAACATATATGGCAAGACAAGCGGCATAAAAGTTAGACTAATGCACTCTTTAATGCTATAAATATTTATGTATGCCTGCGAGATCTGGACCATTACAGCAGATATCCAGGGCAGAATACATGCAATGGTAATGAGGTGATATAGAAAACTCCTAAATGTTACACATAAAGATCGTGTCACGAACGTAGAAATATGTCAGAGTTGAAGACGCTTTTGGTCCTTTTGAAGATCTGTTCCCAGCTATTAAAAGACGAAAGATGGCCTGGTGCGGGCACGTCGCGAGGTCCAACGGAATTACCAACTCGATACTCTTTGGTTCCGTACCGGGACAGGGAGGGCGAGGACGTCCAAGGAAGAGATGTGTGGACAACATCACTGAGTGGTCAGGCCTTCGTCCCGGTGAGATACGACAGGCGGCGACAGACAGAGAGGGATCGCGTAGGATTTTGGGAGTGTCTTCATGTGTGCCCCAACGACCTGATGGGTTACGGGATGAACTGAACTGAACTGAATGTGGAGATCTCTGAACAGGTTAAGAACAGGTGGTTCCAGATGTGGGTCTTACCTGAAAATATGGGGATTTGCAGACGATGAATATTCCGGAACACCTGGTTAAATGTCCAAGGATGCAGGAATCATGTGCAGTGGAGGACCTGATGGTGGCAAATGAAAGAGCACTGACTCGTTTTTAGGCGAAGACCATGTGAAGTTTCCGGACTCGGAAAGTAAGTAAGTGGTCATTGATGTATGCACAATATCCACATGGAATGTACCAACAATGGCTTCAATCAATCAATCAACAATCAGCTCTGCAGCTTTCAAAAAAGAATTGAGAATCAGTCACAATGGCTACCCTGATTAACGAAGTCGCAGGTAAATATTTCAAAGTTAAAGTTCCTTCTTCAATCTCTATTCTTACACAAGATGGTATTGTCATATGTGCCACACTGCGCTCGGCAGCAAGTCTGCCTCTCACTCTAGACACAAAGCGGCAGTACAGTCTATAATTATTATTACGACATTTTGATTCGCCTTTTGATCTCTTACAGAACCATTAGATCATGAACATCTCATAGCAGACTGGACATTTTCGTGCCCAAGTCTCTTCAAGGCTATCTAGTTGTAGATAGGTACATGAATACAGTTAAGAAAGGCAAGATAACAAGGGACTGAACATTTCCCACCAACTCAATAAATGTGAGACCTATTTCAATTTCTTCTTTAACATTTTCTACTCGACAACAGAACTGAGTGGGACTATATGTACCTAGGTGGGAGGAAGACTAACGTCTGGTCAGGATAAACATACTCAACAGACATGTTAGTCAGGGTCAGGCAAAATATACTGATCAGACGTGTTAGTCAGGGTCAGGCAAAACATACTGGATAAGACACCAACCTCTGCTTCCTAGTAGCCATCCCTGTCAACGGGCTGTTTGCACGGCATCTTGGCTTATCAGGTGCAGGATCGACGTGATCACCGTAGTAGTGAGTGACACGCAGATAAAACCAAGCATAGCACACCCGCCTGGAGGACCCCGGTTTACCTTCATCAACACTCTGAGAATGTGAGGAAAGCTGCTGCAACCCGCCACTTAGCGTCCTTTTTAGGCGCACAAAAGGGTAATCTACTCATTGTGGGCATTCGCAAACAACAGCAATATCAACAACCTGTATATGTCCTTGCAATCGACCAAATAATGTCGAAAGATGAAATTGAATGTGTAGGATGCTTTCTGTTCAATTCGGTTAAAATTTATTTTGATAAGCCAATAAACTATGTTGTCTAGGAAACTAAAGTTTTGGCCACAACAAAAGCCACAATGGCCGGGAAAGAACGATACTGGAGAGTATGGTACCTGAAAGGAAGCATAGGCAGACTGTGAAGACGAAGGACACAAAACATTACAGAGACTCTGATGATGGCAGCAGCAGAGGTGGGACTGTTGGCTAGAGATCAAGATTCTTACAGACGGCTGTTGTGAGAGTGACGTTCTGGCTAGAGATCAAGATTCTTACAGACGACTGTTTTGAGAGTGACGTTCTGGCTAGAGATCAAGATTCTTACAGACGGCTGTTGTGAGAGTGACGTTCTGGCTAGAGATCAAGATTATTACAGACGGCTGTTGTGAGAGTGACGTTCTGGCTAGAGATCAAGATTCTTACAGACGACTGTTTTGAGAGTGACGTTCTGGCTAGAGATCAAGATTCTTACAGACGGCTGTTGTGAGAGTGACGTTCTGGCTAGAGATCAAGATTCTTACAGACGACTGTTGTGAGAGTGACGTTCTGGCTAGAGATCAAGATTCTTACAGACGGCTGTTGTGAGAGTGACGTTCTGGCTAGAGATCAAGATTCTTACAGACGGCTGTTGTGAGAGTGACGTTCTGGCTAGAGATCAAGATTCTTACAGACGACTGTTTTGAGAGTGACGTTCTGGCTAGAGATCAAGATTCTTACAGACGGCTGTTGTGAGAGTGACGTTCTGGCTAGAGATCAAGATTCTTACAGACGACTGTTTTGAGAGTGACGTTCTGGCTAGAGATCAAGATTCTTACAGACGGCTGTTGTGAGAGTGACGTTCTGGCTAGAGATCAAGATTCTTACAGACGGCTGTTGTGAGAGTGACGTTCTGGCTAGAGATCAAGATTCTTACAGACGGCTGTTGTGAGAGTGACGTTCTGGCTAGAGATCAAGATTATTACAGACGGCTGTTGTGAGAGTGACGTTCTGGCTAGAGATCAAGATTCTTACAGACGACTGTTTTGAGAGTGACGTTCTGGCTAGAGATCAAGATTCTTACAGACGGCTGTTGTGAGAGTGACGTTCTGGCTAGAGATCAAGATTCTTACAGACGGCTGTTGTGAGAGTGACGTTCTGGCTAGAGATCAAGATTCTTACAGACGACTGTTGTGAGAGTGACGTTCTGGCTAGAGATCAAGATTCTTACAGACGGCTGTTGTGAGAGTGACGTTCTGGCTAGAGATCAAGATTCTTACAGACGGCTGTTGTGAGAGTGACGTTCTGGCTAGAGATCAAGATTCTTACAGACGGCTGTTGTGAGAGTGACGTTCTGGCTAGAGATCAAGATTCTTACAGACGGCTGTTGTGAGAGTGACGTTCTGGCTAGAGATCAAGATTCTTACAGACGGCTGTTGTGAGAGTGACGTTCTGGCTAGAGATCAAGATTCTTACAGACGACTGTTTTGAGAGTGACGTTCTGGATAGAGATCAAGATTCTTACAGACGGCTGTTGTGAGAGTGACGTTCTGGCTAGAGATCAAGATTCTTACAGACGGCGGTTATGAGAGCAAAGTTCCGAAAGGGGCATGCTACATGATGATGAGTTGAGAGGGATGGGGAGATAGGTCCTACATAATGTTTAGTGACACGGCTCACAGACCAACTGTGTGCGTGCTCGTATTCATAAACCATCAAGGTCGTACCTCTTTTGAGAAATAATCCCTTTTAAAATGTATGCTGTAGTCAGGTGCATTGAATCGTAAGACATGAAACACAAAATACAATTTACCTTAGAAAACAAGGCCTCTTTTTGTGTGGCGAAAGATATACCCATCTACAGTAGTAGACTCTCCCATTCATGTAATTGTGTGCAACGATAAGGACACAGAATGAAAGCATGCTGAGTGTAGAGTAACCTTACCGGACATTTTAAATAAATTCTACTATCAAATGATTCCTGAACATTATTAATTCTAGTTTTGAAAGTCAGTAGATACTGTATTGATATTAGTTGAGTCAGTAATAATGGTATACCGATATAGTAGTAGCATTGTTGTGAATTGAAGTGGAATTAATGACAGGCGACTACATCGTTATCATAATCAATGATTTCCCCCCGACAGTCTCAGCATGGGCGGAACCCTGGCGGTTGTTCTCAATGGTTATGACGTTATTAAGGAGGCTCTGGTCAAGACAGCTGACGCTTTTTCAGACAGATCTCCCTATTTCATTGATACGGTTCGTTATATTATTATTTTTATTCTATTCTTTATGCAGGGTGTCCCATGCGCTACGGATCTTTGGTTTTCCCCTATAACTTTTAAACCATTGGACGCATTAGAAAACAAATTAACATGTACATACTTTGGTATGTGAGAAACATACTCAGATGATAGCAAATCTAGCAAGTTGTGACCATTAACATCAAGGCATGCCTGCACACGCTTGTGTTACGGAAGGCATTCACCAACACATCAGTAGTCACAGACTCAGTCTCACACCGAGTCTTCTTTGCATTTCCATGAGATTCCTTGGCATGTTGGGTACACTTTGTCTGGGTACACATGCCCAATGTGAAGAAATCAGGTGACTAAGAATAGGTGACATTGGTGGCTGAAGTAGCTTATAAATTACACGATCCTCAAAGAAGGAATCAATTTCGGCCATGCTGACATTTGAGGTGTGCTACTGCATGGCCAATTGTAATCGGTCTAAACTACAGATGGCCATGGACGATGGTTCTATCCTGCTAAAAATAGTCAGTACGAAGTTTCTCGTGGTCTAACTGACCATGATCTACTTTATACCTACAGTAGGCTGTGTACTGGCTCACAAACTCACAACATATGTCCATATAGACTGCGGTATCTACCGTTGAATGGAAAAAGATGGGGCCAATAATGCGACGCTGTGCCACTGCATATCACACGTCGGTTCTTTCATCATGTCGAGGTGTCTCACGCACAATATAGGAATTCGCATTAGCACAGATACAGGTATTCTGAGAATTGACGTTCTCACTTTAGCGAAGCCACGCCTCGTCAGAGAGCCAGGTATATTGCAGTATTCTACAATGTGCATTGTTAAACTGATGGATTAAATGACTGGGAGGTTTCCATTCTTGCACAGCAATAACACGACATGTGATAACGTTACCACTCGTGCACTTCTGTTATTATGCTTCGATGACACCAAGATATATCTAGGTCAAATCTTATTGAATTACGTTCATTGGTTTAAAGTTATAAAGAAAAAACAGTGACACCCTGTTTTATGTTAATAATTATATTTTATTGTTTGATAATGTCTATAAACTGTCCCACCGGGTAATAGCTAATATCCTTCCACGAGAAACCGTTCAGAAGGAGACAGAGGTTAGATCTGAGAGCTGCCTTTATTGGATTCATTGAAGTCGAAGTCTAATGGTGAGCGAAGAAGAAGAAAAGGAAGCAGAAGAAGAGGAAGAAGAAGAAAAAGATGATGATGAAGATGAAGTCAAGGTCTCTTAAGGTGAAAATGTGAACTTCAGCATTATATAAATGTATTTGGGAATTTTCCAACTAAATGTAATCTTTAAGCCGAAGCCGCTGACTATCAGCGAGAGAAGTTACCATCTCTATATAATGGTTCCAATCTCCCTAGTGCTTATTATTCACCTTCTTTTTTATTCTTAGTCTCCTTCTTGTCTCTATCTCATCCATGATTAAATCTAGGCTCACAGCCTGCAGCTGGTCCCTTAAGAAAGCACTTTACGTGCTACTTCAATGATGGTGTCTGTGCGAGACTCATTTATTTGACATAACAGGCACATTCAGAACCCTCTTATTTACTGGCCTTTAATGGGAATCTTGGCAGGTTACGGTGACCATTTCCTTTTTTTTTTTTTTTTGTGCCACTAGTTTTTTCCTTGTCTGTCTGCTCCTAAATTCCGAGGCTTTGCAAAATAGTTGTCCTGACTATTATTTACTTGCATTATTTATGACTGCCACGCCCTTTGTAATTATAAGCATCCTCACTGTGCCTTTCACGTTTGTCTTGCATATATGTCCCGTTTGTAGTTCAAACATTCACATGTGAATATGGTTGCCAAGTCAGGATATTGAAGATAACAATAGTTAGCCACGCCCCTGTGTTAACTGGCTCGAAATTGGTGCAGATAACTAGAGGACTGTAACCTGCCGTCATGTCGTAAGAGACGACTAATGAGACTTAGTCATTGCGCTGGCTATTAAATTTTATGGAAAATCGAGGCATGCACAATGAAAATGTCTCTGCACACCATAGTTGAGCGGTGACAAAGACAAGACAAATGTTACCCGTCAACATCAGTCGAGAAAAACATGCAGCCTTTAATGGAGAGGCCACTTACAAAAAATCAAACTGAGCTGCCCTTCATTCTACTCGAGCGAACAGATCAGGAAATGAGAACAAAATGAAGACTCAAGTCGAGCTCGACAAACAATATTCATAAATAGACAGGAAATACTGCAAGATTCAGAAGCATTGACGATCGACAGGCAGAAATGGAAGTATACTATAATTAGATGTGTCTCCCCAATAACTTCCAAGGTTATGACAGGGAAGTAGAATTATAATTCTCATTTTATATCATTTTAACATAAATGTTTATTTCAGGCCACAGGTATTCCTGGAAGAGGTGTAGCATTTTCTTCCGGCCGCGACTGGAAGGAACAACGATCTGTGTCCTTGGCAATTCTTAGAAAGTTTGGAATGGGAAAAAATATTCTGGCTGAGAAAATCCAAGAGGAAGTTTCCGCTTACGTGGAGTACCTGGCAAATACAAAAGGAAAGCCCTTTAATATTCGGATTCTGACCAATATCAGCACGGCCAATGTAATTTGTTCAATAATAATTGGTCACCGATTCGACTATGATGATAAAGAGTTTCAAAATCTAATAGCACATCTGAATTCAAATGCATTGGACCAAAGAAATGTCAGCTTGATCAACTTCATCTTTTGGTTGAAGTACGTACCCGGAGATCTATTTAAAGCCAAGAAAATTACCCGAAATGTCCAGGCAGTTGTGAATTTGCTCAATAAATTCATAAATATGAAAAGGCGTGACGATATTGATGCTAATGATGTGGATAATTTCATCGAGGCATATATTGCAGAGAGAAACAAAAAGATTGAATCAGGAGAATCAACCTTCTTAGATGATGAGAGTTTAGCTAAAATTATTAGCGACCTATTTGGAGCTGGAACGGAGACCACAAGTACCACCATCTACTGGTGTATCTTGTACATGATCAATTACCCGGATATTCAAGAAAAGGTGTATTGTGAGATCAAAGAATATGTTGGGACAGATCGACTTCCGAATATGCTAGACAGGTGTAAGCTGCCATTTCTAAACGCAGTCATCCTGGAGACACAGCGATTGGCCAGCATTGTTCCACTTGCGCTAACACACATGTGCTCTGAAGATGTGACACTAAGAGGTCATACCATACCCAAGGGTACCTTCATTATACCCAATCTGGATTCAGTCCTACACGACAAGACCATCTGGGGAGAAGATGCCATGAGATTCAAGCCAGAACGATTCCTGGACGCCAGTGGTAAACTTTGTGATCGCGAAGAACTGATCCCGTTTGGTATAGGACGCCGAGCTTGTCTTGGTGAGGCTATGGCTAAAATGGAGCTCTTCTTGTTTCTGTCCAACATGTTACAGCGGTTTCACTTTCAACCAAAAGATAAAACGCCTCCATCTTGTACCGACTACGTCTTTGGACTGGCTTGTGCCCCTCGACCTTACGAGGTGCGAATGGTAATGAGAAAGTGATCCTGATGATCTATTTATAAATCAGCCGCTTGGTCGGGTATACATGTCAACACTCAGATTTCAGACATACGTACTTCCTGGCCTTGCGTTACTGTTTGATATATATATAAATATATATATATATATATATATATATATATATATAATAGATGATGCGTAGCAAGGGACGAAAATTATAATAATTCGTTATTATTTTTAATATTATTATTATTATCGTGAGACAAACTTAATCGCAAACATGTACTTAAAGAAATTGTATTTTTATTTGTTATTCTTTAAAATTAATCATATATATATATATATATATATATATATATATATATATATATATATATATATATATATATATATATATATATATATAACGATTTTGGTACTTACAGCGAGATTGGTCCGGCATTGACCGCCTTACTCGGGCATCAGCTGAAACACATCCCTGTGGTCCATGTTTGTTGCACTTCTTGGTTTTCTGTTAATGTTCAAAAGAGTTGATTTTTTAAACTATTGGATAGTAATTTTATGGTAATTTAATGACTGTGAACAGATGTTGTTTCTAACGCATATATTATATTGAATGCATTTGCCGGATAGTTTTTAATTCAATGCGTATTTATTTCCAAGCTGAATGCCGCTGTTGACATTCTAAGCATGTACTTTGTGATTTCCTAACACCCTTGAAAGATAAGGTGCTCCGCTTTGGTTATCGATCGAACAGAAACTGCGTGCAGATACTATTCTTACTATCAAGATGGGTAAATCTTTTAAGTTATGTCCATATCAGTAAGTTTTGTATCCGAATTTTAAAAAAAAAACTAAATTAAATAGCTGATAAGTGTAGAACGTTTTTGAAATGGTTACACTAAATCAATTTTAATTGTACCACGCTTTATAAAACATATTTGATTGTGTTTACAGAGACATGTTAGATGACATAAAAATCAAACAAACAAATATCAAGGTCACAATAATAAACATAGGGAAGTAGTGATTTGTTTTAAATCAAATGTCATTATAATCTACTAGTACTGGCTAGATCGTATGTCATTTTAAATAATATTTTTATCTCCGATCTTAAGCAGAGAAAGACCTTGTTATCAATTTTGTTATTAGCTTAAATGGTAAAAGAATACATGATAAAGGAAAAGAAACTGTGAAACAAACACACACAAGGAAAAGTGGAAGGAATAAAATGTAGAGAGTTTGCAGAGAACACGAGAATGACCGTTAAAGAAAAGAACAAGGATTGAGAAGACATTGAAACATTGTTAACATACCAATCTACTATTGTTCAAAGTTTTAACATACCAATCTACTATTGTTCAAAGTTTTAACATACCAATCTACTATTGTTCAAAGTTTTAACATACCAATCTACTATTGTTCAAAGTTTTAACATACCAATCTACTATTGTTCAAAGTTTTAACATACCAATCTACTATTGTTCAAAGTTTTAACATACCAATCTACTATTGTTCAAAGTTGTAACATACCAATCTACTATTGTTCAAAGTTGTAACATACCAATCTACTATTGTTCAAAGTTTTAACATACCAATCTACTATTGTTCAAAGTTTTAACATACCAATCTACTATTGTTCAAAGTTTTAACATACCAATCTACTATTGTTCAAAGTTTTAACATACCAATCTACTATTGTTCAAAGTTTTAACATACCAATCTACTATTGTTCAAAGTTTTAACATACCAATCTACTATTGTTCAAAGTTTTAATATACCAATCTACTATTGTTCAAAGTTTTAACATACCAATCTACTATTGTTCAAAGCTTTAACATACCAATCTACTATTGTTCAAAGTTTTAACATACCAATCTACTATTGTTCAAAGTTTTAACATACCAATCTACTATTGTTCAAAGTTTTAACATACCAATCTACTATTGTTCAAAGATTTAACATACCAATCTACTATTGTTCAAAGTTTTAACATACCAATCTACTATTGTTCAAAGTTTTAACATACCAATCTACTATTGTTCAAAGTTTTAACATACCAATCTACTATTGTTCAAAGTTGTAACATACCAATCTACTATTGTTCAAAGTTTTAACATACCAATCTACTATTGTTCAAAGTTTTAACATACCAATCTACTATTGTTCAAAGTTTTAACATACCAATCTACTATTGTTCAAAGTTTTAACATACCAATCTACTATTGTTCAAAGTTTTAACATACCAATCTACTATTGTTCAAAGTTTTAACATACCAATCTACTATTGTTCAAAGTTTTAACATACCAATTTACTATTGTTCAAAGTTTTAACATACCAATCTACTATTGTTCAAAGTTGTAACATACCAATCTACTATTGTTCAAAGTTTTAACATACCAATCTACTATTGTTCAAAGTTTTAACATACCAATCTACTATTGTTCAAAGTTTTAACATACCAATCTACTATTGTTCAAAGTTTTAACCAAATGGATGCAGAGTTTGTATTTTCATTTGATATTTACCATTTTCTGCACATTTGATATACCTAGTTTAGGAATGTATAATCTTCGACGAAACAGTGATCAATATTGTTCAATATAACGATGCTTTTTTATAAAATATGCTCATAGTTGTGTATATTGTAGTTTCACGAAGGCAGGTAGTTGGTTTTGGCAGGTGTTAGGTAGGTGTTAGGCTGGTGTTAGGCAGGTGTTAGCTAGTAATAAATAACTGAGATAAAACTTCATTGTTGCACATTCTTCTTCTTTGTCGTTCTCTTGTCAAATCACATCTATTTCTCTCCCGAAACCGACCGACTGTCTCAGACATCTCTTGTGATCATTCCCATAATTCATCTTACGGTTTAGAAATAGTCATTCTGTTACCCCTGCTTAACTCTTTGATACTTGGAGAACATGTTCCACTGTTTGTTATTCATCTTAAAAAAATTACCTTTGTATACGGGAAATCGGATTTTGTTGAGGCGTTTAAGAACAGCAAAAGGTAGACTACTTGTACAAGTGTAATTAAAGAGCACCAAGAAACTGACATATAATTGGCGAATATACAAGCCGTATCTGTGGAGTCTGATACATTTCGGTCAATCCAGCTGACAATAACGATTTTCTTGTATGTTTATGTGTGTACTGATGTATGTTTATGTGTGTACTGGTGTATGTTTATGTGTGTTGCTGATGTATGTTTATGTGTCTACTGGTGTATGTTTATGTGTGTTGCTGATGTATGTTTATGTGTCTACTGGTGTATGTTTATGTGTCTACTGGTGTATGTTTATGTGTGTTGCTGATGTATGTTTATGTGTCTACTGGTGTATGTTTATGTGTGTACTGATGTATGTTTATGTGTGTTCCGATGTATGTTTATGTGTGTTGCTGATGTATGTTTATGTGTGTACTGATGTATGTTTATGTGTGTTGCTGATGTATGTTTATGTGTGTACTGATGTATGTTTATGTGTGTACTGATGTATGTTTATTTGTGTACTGATGTATGTTTATGTGTGTACTGATGCATGTTTATGTGTGCTATGATGTATGTTTATGTGTCTACTGGTGAATGTGTATGTGTGTACTGATGTATGTTTATGTGTGTTGCTGATGTATGTTTATGTGTGTACTGATGCATGTTTATGTGTCTACTGGTGTATGTTTATGTGTGTACTGGTGTATGTTTATGTGTGTACTGATGAATTTGTATGTGTGTACTGATGTATGTTTATGTGTGTACTGATGCATGTTTATGTGTGTACTGATGTATGTTTATGTGTGTAATGATGTATGTTTATGTGTGTACTGATGTATGTTTATGTGTGTACTGATGTATGTTTATGTGTGTACTGATGTATGTTTATGTGTGTACTGATGTATGTTTATGTGTGTACTGATGTATGTTTATGTGTGTACTGATGTATGTTTATGTGTGTACTGATGTATGTTTATGTGTGTACTGATGTATGTTTATGTGTGTACTGATGTATGTTTATGTGTGTACTGATGTATGTTTATGTGTGTACTGATGTATGTTTATGTGTGTTGCTGATGTATGTTTATGTGTGTACTGATGTATGTTTATGTGTGTACTGATGTATGTTTATGTGTGTACTGATGTATGTTTATGTGTGTACTGATGTATGTTTATGTGTTGCTGTTGTATGTTTATGTGTGTACTGATGTATGTTTATGTGTGTACTGATGTATGTTTATAAGTGTACTGGTGTATGTTTATGTGTGTACTGATGCATGTTTATGTGTGCTCTGATGTATGTTTATGTGTCTACTGGTGTATGTTTATGTGTGTACTGATGTATGTTTATGTGTGTTGCTGATGTATGTTTATGTGTGTACTGATGCATGTTTATGTGTCTATCGGTGTATGTTTATGTGTGTACTGGTGTATGTGTATGTGTCTACTGGTGTACGTTTATGTGTGTACTGGTGTATGTTTATGTGTGTACTGATGTATGTTTATGTGTGTACTGATGTATGTTTATGTGTGTACTGATGCATGTTTATGTGTGTACTGATGTATGTTTATGTGTGTAATGATGTATGTTTATGTGTGTACTGATGTATGATTATGTGTGTACTGATGTATGTTTATGTGTGTACTGATGGATGTTTATGTGTGTACTGATGTATGTTTATGTGTGTACTGATGTATGTTTATGTGTGTACTGATGTATGTTTATGTGTATACTGATGTATGTTTATGTGTGTACTGATGTATGTTTATGTGTGTACTGATGTATGTTTATGTGTGTACTGATGCATGTTTATGTGTGTACTGATGTATGTTTATGTGTGTACTGATGTATGTTTATGTGTGTACTGATGTATGTTTATGTGTGTACTGATGTATGTTTATGTGTGTACTGATGTATGTTTATGTGTGTACTGATGTATGTTTATGTGTGTACTGATGCATGTTTATGTGTGTACTGATGTATGTTTATGTGTGTACTGATGCATGTTTATGTGTGTACTGATGTATGTTTATGTGTGCACTGATGTATGTTTATGTGTGTACTGATGCATGTCTATGTGTGTACTGATGTATGTTTATGTGTGTACTGATGCGTGTTTATGTGTGTACTGATAATTATGCAACGTCCGTGACTGGCTGCGGGTCTACATTGCTTTACTAGTTTAGTTCATTATGGATGCCGCCAGATCACGGATTTGCCTGGAATTCATACTAGTCCACGACTTACACTTGTGTTCACGGAAACATGGCGTTGTTTTCTAATTGGACTGGTTAATTCATCCGTTTTTTGTGATTTGATTTCTTCCGTCCGATTGTCTTGGTCTGGACATCGGCTATATGAATGGCACTACACTTAAACCCGTGTTGTATTTCATGGCCTAGTTCACATGTCTGAACTTCACGAAATTGGCGTGTGAGAAATTTAGACACTACTATAATTAACTGAACAGAGCTGGGGAGAGATGCCGAACTTACTCATACGCTGAGTGATGTCC
Source organism: Ariolimax columbianus (assembly GCA_036924085.1). NCBI lineage: Eukaryota > Metazoa > Mollusca > Gastropoda > Stylommatophora > Arionidae > Ariolimax > Ariolimax columbianus. The sequence goes on along the minus strand of JAVGWX010000007.1, from coordinate 83,958,921 downwards.
CTACGACCTCTTGTGGTTATGGAGAAGGCACGACATTGAACGTTGGATGCCATTCCCCCCACCCCCTCCGCTGCCTTGCGGGATACCTATTTACGTGAAAGACTTCGGGAGTAAACCCTGAGGAAAAATCTGCATCCTATGCTATCTCCAGTCGTCTCGATAAATATCTTGTCACTGGTCAAAGGTAGCTGAGGATCAGAGAGCGAGGTTGACAAAAGGCGCAGTTTCTTCCTCACTCTAATACAAATCACCACGCAAGTCACCCATTTCAGCGAACACAGCAATAGAAAAGACTGTCCACACGAATGACCAAAGATAGTGGTCTTCATCACTTGTGATGGACGAACATCAAAAATAACTGTGCGACTTATAATTTTATTTTCTGTATTTACATTACTATCTGCTCAGAATTGTTGACTTCTTAATGCCAGTTGTTGTGTTTTATATGTAAACGTACCCGGCTCAAATAAATAGCGTATATACAGAAGAGGTTGACTGAAACAGGTCTCTGATATCAACCAAACTCGTGTCATATTGGCACACACTCAAGTACAGTACTATATTAAACCCCCTACACGTGGCTTCCTTTTACTTGCCTGTAAACAGTCGCTCACATATTGCCTATGTTATAACTGCCCTATAATCTCATTATACTTTATTGCGAACTTTATATTTTAATATTTTTATTCACGTTTATTGCATTATATTTTGCATGTCATATATGTATATACATAGATATACGAGGGTATTTCTAAAGGTAACAAATTTTACATTATTTAGATATACGAAGATAATTTAATTAGAGATATAAATTAAATACAATTTGTCTTCATAATCACCCTACTTGTCAATACATTTCTCTCAGCGTTGCACATGTCAGAAAGTAGAAATGTTTTTGGTTGTACCTTCAGCCAGATAGATACTGCTACTATGTCCAAATCTACGTCCTCTCAAATTGTCTGTCATTCATTGACCCAAACACATGGTAATCAGAGGGAACAATGACAGAGCTGTATAGGGGATACAGAAAGATCTGAAATCTCAATCCCCGAATGGAGTCAAGAGTTGCAGCAGTCGTTTGAGGGCTTGTGGTATCGTGATGGAGAACATCGTCTCTAAACAACAGTCATCTGCGACGGTTCCGTAATGCTGGCTTCAAATTATTCACCAAAAGTGCGCTATTTACTTTTTCACATTTTTTCTGATAGTGCTCACACACTAGTCAATTCGTGTCCAAGAAGAGATTGAACAGGACCTTTCACTGAAGGGTTCAGACTTAAACATTTTCTTGTCTCAAGAAGATGTTGTCCGCTATCGTAAAGACTGCGTTCTGCTCTCTGGCTGATAGTGATACACATTGCCTTTGTCACATGTGGCGATACGGGCCAGGACGTATTCCCCTTCGTCGTTATACCGCGCCAAAAATAGTGTGGAAGGCTGAACATGATTCATCTTGTGCTCATCAGTCAGCATCATATGCACCCACCGCGCATACAACGTATGATACTTGAGAAGATTAGTGACAACAGTATTTGCAGATCCGATACTGACAGCCAATTCTCTGAGCAGAACGTCCGAAGAAATGCATCAGTTTCAAGTATAATGGCAGGAGCACGACTCAATCAACGATGGCGGTCGTGTTGGGATGACCGAAGAGTTGCTCCCCGCGGATTGAAGTGCACCAATTTGTAAACGCATCTGTCTACTCGTACACTCTTCTCTCACAATTGTTTTTATCGCTATACTGTTTCACCATTCTTCTATGCAATTAACGAGATTTCTCACCCTCCGATCATAAAAATATGGTTATTGCTCACTGTTTCCTTACTGTCAAAATGCCAAGAGCGCCACCATTGTGTATATATTTTCTTATCAATTAAGCATACTGCGCAATCTATTGGACAGTGTCAAAACCTCTAAGAATGTATCTCCCCTGTGCGAGAGCTTGGAATACCTGGGGGATTTCAATTCGATAAATATTGTCCATTTGCCGTTGCTTTTAGAAACGCCCTCGTGTATAATTATTATTAGTAAACTCGTTACTGTGTGTCTGACTGACTGGTACTAAGATTTGTCTTTCATTTATTGAATACATTTTTTACCACCATTTCTTATATCTATTGTTTGGAATCGATCACCGTGTACAAGGTGAACCCATTATGGCGCTAGCCCCCAATTATTGGGGGAAAATAATATGATAACATTGATTTAATGACTTTCAGATCGTGAGATGGTAAAAAACAAAAGTGCTACAAAAATTAAATGAGTGTCAATCAAGAGGTGTAAATACGTAGAGCAACAGAAGATTACTTCACGAAAAAGGAGACAGAAAAACTGGTGAACTACGTTCTGATCTGTTTGCTTTCATCCATGTACACACTTTCCACATGAATGATTGTGAACAGACACGACAGACAACGAGGACAATCAATCACGAGAGTAGGCAGGCTTCAGGAGCGGCTATTCAACGCCCGTCACACAATCAACCAGTTAATTGATAGAGCGCGGAAAGTACATACGCCCCTGTTTCTTGTGTTTGAATACCGTGAAATGGCTTTCGACGGTATTAAATAATCGCAGAAATAAATGCCATGGGAAGTCAGGGCATTTACGAAAACTAAGCTCAAAGATTAAAGAGATAAACTAAGCTCAAAGATTAAAGAGATAAACTAAGCTCAAAGATTAAAGAGATAAATGAAGACTGCTCATCAAATATTAACATATTCATCAGCCAATCAACACACAAATACAGTGCATCTATCGTCAGTGCGATACAATCTTTCCAAAACTCCACATAGCGGTCATTGAGAACGTCTTAAGCAAGCTAAATTGACAAGACACAAGTATCAACATAGAAGGAGAAACGCTCACCCACCAAAGGTAGGCTGTCCATCACAGTGTCAGTGTGTTTGGGCAATGACAAAATGTGTCAGCCAAGCAAGCAAAACAGTAGGCATTACAATCAATGGAAATAAAACCCACTTCACACCGAACACTTGTTGCCCAAGTGGTGAACTGTGGCTAAGAAATAATCTTTTTGTAAACATGAATTGATACATTTACTTGGACCAAGAAATTAAACACTTGCCATGAAGAAATCACAAGATCTTACTTATGATAGCAGTAGAATGTTCAGCTTAAATCGTTTCAAAGCCATGCTTCATGATACCGCAGGAAGAGAGAGACAATTGTGGCCTCTTAGGAAAGATTTGAGATAAAACAGCCAGACAATCAACATTATCATTTGTAAGAGAAATCGGGACCTTGATATAGGTATGAACAAAGAAGAAGAAACCTATACTTCAACAGATAAAAAACGACAAGCCAGGAATCAACACCTTTAACAGCATGGTTCTTCCAGCTAAGATTAATGACTGCCGGGTATGGAACCTGCGAAAAGCAGATACAGAGAAGCTCCGAGTCGCTCAAAGGGAAATGGGACGAATAACGTTTATAGTATCTCTACAGGATCGTATTCGCAACACAAAAATCAGGCACCGAGCTACCTTCAATGTCGTTTTAGATGATGCATTGTTTTAAAAGCACAGACGAGCGGGCATGTGTTGCACATGTGGGAGAACTGATAATCACGAAAAGTGACGTCTTGTTGGCCCTACAACTTTAAGCGCAAAACTGGACGTGCGCCCACGTGTACGTCCACCAATGAGATGGATGGATGATCATCTTCTTCTTCGTTCGTTCTCAATCTCCCACTACCAAACCCTGAAAGGGCTTAAGTAGCAGAATGTAGTCCAGAGAATGGAATGCGTTGTATCGTAGTTTATAGCTGGGCTGCGATATTTGCACCTTTCGGTCCAACACATCCGACTTCAGCAAGCATTTTTTGAGTAACGGGTTAGCATTCCCTCTTCGATTCCTTCTCCTTAGCCAGTCTGCCCTGCTGCAGCCTGTTATCCAGGATCACCGCGTGGAGGTGTAGAAGGGTCTTGGCAGCTATGGTTCGCTGGCCCTGATGCTAGCAGTCAGCTATGGGTCGCTGACCACTGCAGCTCATGCGTTGCTCAGCATCTTGATCCCGGATGGATGATCTAAGTAAAGCCATTGGTCCAACATGGAACTCCATGGTAAAAGATCGTATTGAGTTTAAACAACATTTGACCACCTGATTGCTGGATTAAATAACAGGGTTACACATTACTAACAGGATACAATTATTGAATGAGTTTCAGATCATATGATGTAAATACATAGAATGATAGAATGGATGAGTTTCAGATCATGAGATGGAAATACATAGAGCAAGATAGACTGGTTCCAGTTTCAGATTATGAGATGGAAATACATAGAGCAAGATAGACTGGTTCCAGTTTCAGATTATGAGATGGAAATACATAGAAGCAGATAGACTGGTTCCAGTTTCAGATTATGAGATGGAAATACATAGAGCAAGATAGACTGGTTCCAGTTTCAGTTCAGATTATGACAAGGAAAAACCTAATCCTTAAGAATCCACCATTACCTAATCCACAACTGTAGATGGTTCCTTAAAGGAAGCCTGCGCCAAGGTTACATCTGCGTTATTGCAGTTGTGATTTCTGTAACAGTTTTACATTACATGATGATGTTGCTAGCCTCATGCACATCATATTTACATGCTTTTAAAGAATTGCATGGGGGTTGCAGTAACTTTATTCTTTCCTCTCCAATTATAAGAGGAAGATCAGAGAGACGAAACGGACGAATATAGAATGTACAATCAAGAATAGTCAATATTATCTGGGATTAGAACAAATTAGACCCTAACTATGTTAAAGTTTAGACAAGAATAGACTCGACTGGCAGAAACTAGACGTCACCTTCCCTGTGTTATATTTTAGACAAGAATGGACTAGACTGACAGAAATTAAAACAATAATTTGAACTAAAAACTGTAAAAATGATACTAGAGTAACATCGTCTACATTATCATCTTTGTTGTGTTATCGCCACCGTTATCTTCATCACCGTCGAATAACGGTATATAAATGTTATTTTGAAATAACTATGAAAATAATTTGAACCACCACTTCATTTTATTGTACGCCTTCTTCTCGTTCGCCACGGATTTTGTATTGTTTCTTGTATACACGTGAAGTTAATTTTTATGGATTAAAGGCTGTTGTGGTGAAGAGTTTTTCAAGGATTCCAAACAGCTTTGTGTGTTTCCGTGTGCCAGTGCTCAGTATGCAATTAATTAAGCACATAACAGTCATTGGCTGCCTGCCCACACACACATGGGTAATGAAATCAATTGAAGCGCGTATTAGTGGCCATTTAATCTGCTATGTCCCGTTCACATGCGGAACATGTTGACTTGCTGCGCTCGATGGAGCATTGATAGTTGTCTCTCGTTTGACTAACTTTCCTTATGGCTTGATAAAGGTCTTCATTTCTAGAAAAGTGATTGTTTGTGATTGTTGTTCTCGTGTTGCTCTTTATTTGTAGCCTGTCTGCGGTCTGTTTTCCTGGAACAGCACAATGTGATTGTATCTAGCGCTGCACTACTTTTCCCTTGACGTTTAATTAGACTATAACTTTTGTAAGCTCTGCCAGCTTATAGTTACTGAGGGTTTTATTCTTCTCATCCCTGGGAAAACAAGTTATTGTCTCGTTTATGAGAGAGAGACACTATCATGTGTAAAGTGTTGTTCCTAGAGATGTATTTCAAATACAGAAGACTACTCCACTCTTATAATGTTTTTGTTCCGTATGTACTGTAGGGTGTGCATTGTCTTGAGTTTCAAATTATGTATTTGTAAAAGTTAAACATCACTGCAAGTCACATAATACCTTAGGCTCCCAGTGCATTGTCTTCAGTTTCAAATTATTTTATTTGTAAGAGTTAAACATCACTGCAAGTCATATAATACCTTCGACTCTCAGTGTTGATTAGTACTATTCTTGCCTCTGTTCCACATAGAGTCATCCCGAAAACCAATCGAATAACTACACATTGTGTAATGTGTAATCTGATCTGTAACTATCACTATTATCTCCATCGCTACTTTGATCTACTCAGAATATATTAAGCTATCATTCATGTAGTGACATATATAATTGTATCTAAAACAAACATGTATGGAAATAAAACATATACTTTGTCCAGCTTTAATGTCGTTGTATTTCGTTGTTCTGTATTGTCTGTGAGTAAATCAAACATGGACATCGTAACAGAAGTAACAATTAATCTGAGACAAAACATTGCTTATTTTATGCAGCTGTGTTGTTGTTCGGCTTGTTTCTTGAAGAAATCACAATTTATAAACATGTGTATATTCTGTTAGAAAAGAGATAACAACATTAGTATTTAGTGAGAGTCCTTTTCTGCAAACGTCTGATCTAAAGTGTACATAAAGATATTCTTTTTAATGTTCTATTAATTTTTCACAAATCCTCCACAGCTTACAGAAATGAAAGATAAAGATAGATAAAAATGAAATGAGAGAAAGAAAAATACTGCTACCGGCTAGTAAAGCATGTATACAAATGAAGATGGCACGTATTGTTTGCAAGAACTTGTCATATAGTAAAGAGCACTTTAAAACTGACTCAAGGTTGGCAGGTCTAAGAAAACGCTAGCCCTGTGGTTTAGTGACAGCCGAATTGACGCCCCAATTTACGCCCCAGAGAAATTAGCAAAACGAAAAATTTGGTTAATAAGCTCTTGTCCCTTGCTCGTGCACTCTAATAATTGGCGTAAACATCGCTAGCTCAATGTAATCTGCATGGATAACAGTCTAACTATGTGCCTGCCTAGTGACGGTTTTCTCTAATGAATTGAATCTAGCACGTGTTTTGTTCATGCTTTACTGCGCTCTTCCGCTTTAGCTACAGAAACCCAATATCATCTGTTAAAAAAGACATTATATGGTTCAAGAAAGGGACAGATGAAGTGCATACACTTCTAAAATACTTTGTCGGTTTAGCAAACCATCATCATTGGCTCTTATTGTCTTGCCAGACCATAGTAATTGTGCTTTTAGCACAAAGCCGGACCATATCTATAGAGACCACGTGTTGCCCATGCAGTATGGTCCCTCTCTCGGTCTGCCTTGTTTGCTACAACGGAAATGTGATATACCAATGTATTTGGAACTAGGCAAGCTGCAGAAGCTGCCGGATCAGCAGAGCAATGTTCCATCTGTTCGCCTGTCGGGGCTTCACTCCTAGACCACCCGCCAACCAAGGCTAAGGGCCTGCTCTGCCCTGCCACAACCCTCAGCTAAGGTTGCCTTTCCTCGCTCTAGGATACGGCATTGTATCCTCTTACGTGTGCACCTTCACACATCGTCGGTTGTCCGGTTTTGAAAGACCCTGACCAACTTTAAGAGTTATCAGAAAACAGGTTGCACAGCCATATCTGACAAAACCCGACAAGATACGCAAGTATCTTATCTGCAAGGCTTCAGAACTTGTCAGTAAAACAGTATCAGAACTGAATTGCGATAGTGACACGTATGAGTTTTGATGCAAAAAGGGCGAAAGAATTACAAGAGCTTATGACAACAATATACACAATAAGTCAAGAGTTCGGATTGGACATAAACATAAAGAAAAATACTATAATACTTGGGGAAAGTAACAAGAAACCAAGTATGCAGACAAATATAAAAGTTCAACTGTTGAAACGGGTACAGCGTTTCTCCTATCTAGGTCATATAATAACGGAAGAAGGCAGCTGTGAAAAAGAAATCAGAAAGAGAATAGTTATGGCCAAAATCGTATTCAGCAACGTGCGAAACATACTGCCATCCAAATACATAAATCATAGTTTGAAAATGAGAATTGTCAGGTGTTATATATACAAGTCCCTACTTTATGGCGCAGAAACATGAAAACTGAATAACAAGTTGGAAAACAATATCGATTCATTGGAATTGTGGGTATATAGAAGATTGGGATTGATTTTTTTGAAAGAAAAGAAATAAAATGGGGAGGTATTGAATAAGGGGATGAAAAGAGAATTAATGACAGAAATCAGGGGTAGACAGTTACGTTATTTTGGTCATATAACAAGATATATGTAACAGTTCCAGTCGGAGCATAAGCGTTTAGGGCGGTGGTGATGTGATCGGCGACTTTGTGAACAAAGGTACTTGAATGTGTGCCAAGGTCACTCTCGGTCTCGACACTACGCAAAAGTCACTCACCGACTCAATACTAAGTTAACAAAGGAAAACAGGGGGTTGGGGGAAAGAATGTGTCTAGTATAGGTAGGGGCTAGGTGCTGACCACTCTGGCGTTCCGATTTGGGTTGCGTGGGATTAGTGACAGACAGAGGCCAACAGAGTTTGATGCGATATTTTGAGTGACAGGAATTCAGAGTGATTAGTTCCAATAACAACTAAATGGAGGTAGATCTAAACTAGGTGATGGCTGGAGCAGACATCCCCCAGAGATCGATTGGACAGCTCTGATACTGCTTGAGACTATATAATACTAGACAAAGCTTAACTCAAGCAGACTGGCCATGGAGAGAGAGAGAGAATTTAGCTAGGAGTCTGTCAATCAGTCAACAGCAAACGAAAGTAGAGTCCCCAGGTCTCTCCATCTACTCAGAGCCAGACGTGCGAGACAGGCGGGAAGGGAATATTCGGAAATGATCTAAAACAGGAAGCTCAAGCAACAGTGTCAAGTATTGGAATGTAAAATGTCGCCCATGCAAAATCAAGGTAATGTGATTTATGCCATTTTATAAATATTGATCAAACTTTGTTGAAAAACAGTGATGAACAGCCAAGGACAGAAACCTCGCAAGTAAAATCACATCGATAGATAGATAATCCAAAATAAGAAACCTATAAGTAGGATCTTTCAAATCAGAATAATACTTTTTATAAAATTGGATCCTCACAAAAGACTTAAGTTCCACCAAGCACAAGCCAAGTGAAAATAACACAAAAATCAAAATAATACAATGGAATTGCAGATGCCTCCATAAGCATTTTAAGCCATTGTTTGGACTGGCCAATCTGGAAAAAGAAACAATAATATATGCGATACAAGAAACCATGCTTAACCCAACCAAAAGACTCAATATTCCAAAATACAATATAGCTAGGAACAATAGAGAGACAAAGGCGAAAGGAGGCTTAGCCTTTATAGTAGATGAAGAATACAAAATAATGGACTGGAATACATTTAATACCGAAAACCTAGAAGGCCTATACATTAAAATAGACTAGTCCAGGGGGCCTCACAATAATAAACATGTACAACCCAAGAGGAAATCTCACTCCAAATGACATGGAAACAATCAAAGCACAAATAAACAATAGAACAACCATAGTAGGGGATTTCAAGGCACATCATCCACCATGGGGAGGAAACGCTATAGACGCGACAGGGAAACACATAATGACCTTCTGCGAAGAAAACAATTTGATAATAATAAAACGACGGGTCATTGACCAGAATAAATAACAATCCAAATGGATCAGATACGGCTTTAGACACCACAATAATGACGCCAAACTTAGCAACCATCAAATAGGAAGTTCTTGATAATGCAGGATCAGCCCACCTGCCCATAGCAATGTATTTTGTTAAATATACAAGCGAAATACTAGATCAATCAAACCTTATTTCAGCTACCATAAGGCAGATTGTAACGGATTCCAAGAAGATCTGCTCAGACTCAAAAGAGAACTCAAAAGAGAAGACAATCTCAGATGTATTTACCCATAACCTAACAACCAACATCCTGCAGATATCTATAAAGAACATACCCAACAAAATCAAGCCAACTAACTTAATAAAAACCACAGGAAAAGAAAACCAATACGGTAACTATAAAAAGAACAAAACACCTATACTCTGGTGGAATGAGGAATACACAAACCAAATTTTAAAAAGACAAAAAAGCTATAAAGAAATGCAGGAAATACAAAATGGAAGACAACCAAACATCGTACCAAACAATTAAAAAAAAAACCGAGAAAGTAATAGAAAAAGCAAACAGAAAACAGTGGAGGACATTCTGCCAAACCCTAAATCCCTCAATCAAAATAACAGAGGTGTGGAAAAAATTAAAATCCATAACAGACGGCAATATCAAATGCACGTTCCCAGCAATCATAATTCCGGAACTAGGAGAAACTGATAAACAAAAGGCAAATATACTGGCAGCACAATTTTTAAGATCAGCGCTAATAGCTCACTTAAAAAGGACGAAATCCAAAGAAGAAAAATCTAATGGTACAATTAAAAGCAGGTCAAGCGGCTCCCCCAGACACGCAAACAAACCTAAACGCACAAATAACAATCGGGAGACAATGTAGGCAATAAAATCCAAAACAACTACGACAGCAGGACAAGATATCATAAGATATGAAATCCTAAAGAACATTCCAATAACTACAATAACTCTAATAGTGTAGCTTTTTAATTTAATATGGAACACGGGAAATATCCCAAAAGCATGGAAAATGGCGGTGATTGTTCCTGTCCTGAAGGTAAACAAAGAAGGCTATCTTTTTTCTCTCAAATAAGAAAAATCTTAGAATCAATAATCAATAATCGCATTAAATACCACATACAACAAAAACAATCTTTAGAGCCCCACCCAAACAGTATTTAGAAAAGGAAAAAGTTCAGTAGACCAGCTCCTAAAACTAGAAAACGATGGGAAAACAAATTTTTTTCCAAAAGGGATAAACAATGGCTGTAATATTCCTAGACGTAGCAAGATCATATTATGAATGTTGGAGGGAAGGGGCACTATATACAATTCAGAAGATAGGAATAACAGGCAAAGCCTACCAGTATTTAAACAACTTCATAGAAGAGAGATACTTTGTAGTTCAAATTCAAGACCAATGATCAGGAAAATTACAACAAGAGACCGGCATTCCCCAGGGGTTAGTAATCTCCCCAACTATCTTTACAATAATGGTCAACGACCTGAGGGAAGAATTCACAGACCTTAGAAATAGCTTATCTCTACAAAAATGGTCAACGACATGGGGGAAGAATTCACAGACCTCAGAAAAAGCTTATCTCTACAATAATGGTCAACGACCTGGGGGGAGAATTCACAGACCTTAGAAATAGCTTATCTCTACATTAATGGTCAACGACCTGGAGGAAGAATTCACAGACCTTAGAAATAGCTTATCTCTACAATAATGGTCAACTACCTGGAGGAAGAATTCACAGACCTTAGAAATAGCTTATCTCTACAATAATGGTCAACGACCTGGAGGAAGAATTCACAGACCTTAGAAATAGCTTATCTCTACATTAATGGTCAACGACCTGGAGGAACAATTCACAGACCTTAGAAATAGCTTATCTCTACAATAATGGTCAATGACCTGGGGAAAGAATTCACAGACAACAATTTGGAGCAAATTGGAAATCAGGAACACACCTACCCCATACCTATAAAAAACTACAAATACAAATAAACAAAGTAGCAGAATGGATGGACAAGTGGGGTTTTAATCTAAATATAAATTAGACGGTAGGGATGGTTTTCAGGAAAAGCCTTGAGAAACAAATAATGGATGTACATATAAATCAAGACTTCATACCTCAGTTTGATTGTACTCATGTATGTGCAACAACCCTGAAGTAAAGGGAAAACTGACCTAGAATACTTGACCACTGAGGTAATATGATCTTGGTTATATTATAACGATTGAACAATTACTTAAAGCATGTATATTTGTTTTCGAATACCGACATTGCATATGTTGCTATTTGGTGCTACCTGAAAGTGGCATTTGAGTGGCAGGTTCCAGACTTATCTCGCATCCCGATCGTGCTAGTGAAGGTGGACAGGGGACCTCCAAGCGCCTGTGGTGCTTGGCTTCATATGCGGGTCACTCACCTTTATGGGGATCACGTCGAACCTAACCTTGATGAACCTAACCAGACTGTTGACCTCGACAACAGAGCCGTTTCTTGGATGACCAAAGGGGAGGCCAGATTAGGGCCATGGTCAGTATGTGTCCCCTGAACCTGTATAAGCCGGTGGGCCTTGGATATAAAGGGAAATTCTATGAGAAACTGAACTCCCTGATCTCATCGGTTCTAAAGTCCGATAACCTTGTTATATTTGGAGAATTCAATGCCAGAGTAAGGGCCGACCATCAGTCATGGGAAGGTGTACTTCGGGTACATGGCACTGGAAAGTGCGACAGCAACAGGTTGCTACTTCTGGGCCTCTGTGCCACCAATAATCTCTCCATCACCAACACCATGTTTCGGCTGTCCACTCGCAACAAGAATGTCGTTGATGCATGATTGCTCTAAGCAGTGGCATCTTATTGACTATGTCCTCACCATAAATAGGGACAGACGAGATGTGCGAGTGACAAAGGCTATGTGCGGTGCCGAGTGTTGGACAGATAACAGACTAATAATGTGTGAAAGTTTAAAACCCATATAACCTAGGCGACGTCACCAGTATCGAAAACCTGAGAAGATACTTAATAACTCCAAATTGCAAAGTGGGCTCTATGCAGAAGGCTTTTCCAGGGATCTGGACAGCCGGCTGACTCACACACAGCCATGTACGGAAACAGTCGAGGAGAAATGGGCCTTTATTAAGGATGGTGTCTATTCTACTGCTTCTGAGTATTTGGGTCATGCATCTCACAAAACCGAAGACTGGTTTGATGACAACGATGAGGCTTTTAAGACTTTGCTGGATGAAAAACATCGTTTATTAAGACTTCACCAAGACGATCCCGCCTCATGTTCCAAAAAGTTAACATTCACCAATATTCGCAGGATTGTTCAGAACCAGCTCTGGACTATGCAGGATGCCTGGCTTAACAGCAAAGCAAATAAAACACAGACACAGACACAAAGGACTCAAAGCGGTTTTACAATGACCTGAAGACGATGCCCAGGTCCTATCATTCATCTCCTGTCCTTAATGCTGATGGCACGGCACTGATGACCGACAAAGTCGACATACTGGAGCAATGGTCAGAGCACTTCAGTCCTATCCTAACCTGTCCATCCACTATCAGTGAATTAGCCATGACATGCATGCCTCAAGAAGTCAATGACAGGCTGGGTATCCCACCAGGTACAGATGAGGTTGAAAAAGCATTCAGTTTAATGTCCAGTGGCAACGCCCCTGGGTCGGATGTTATTCCTGCTGAGCTCTACAAGGCACCAGGTCCTGTGCCGTTACACACGCTAACATACATCTTTTGCTCAATTTGGGAAGCAGTTCTTATTCCGCTGTAACTAAAATATACCACCATTGTCCACATGTACAAGCACAAGAGCAATCGTTAATCTTTTGATAAGGACAGATGTATCTTCGTGCTGTCGCTCTCTGAATCGCTTAAATGAATATCTCGTTCAATGTGTAGAGCTTGTCTTTTTAAAGAGTTCAAAGAACTCGTCCTTGGCATCTGCTTCATGCCCCCTATTCTGGGCTTAAACTGAAGATGTTGACTAACTTGCCTTCTTTTTATAGGTCCAGCACCAATAATGCGTTAGGAGAAAAATGTTCACTCATTGACGATGTCTTTTGACTCATGGGCACGCTGACTCTGTCGGTAGTGCGAACTTAGCTGTAGAGAGAACATATTACCCTCAATAGCCATGACACCTCCCTCCCACTCTTAGTTTCTGTGATTGCTAGTATTTTAAATTAGGATTTCTTCATTTCTTTCATGACCTCATTCTTCTTTCTTTGTATACTTTAATATCCCATGTTCCAAAAACAGATGATTGGTCTGTTGTGTCCTTGCATGATGGAGGTGATACCGCTTCTTACCTCCATGCAGGCCACCGTGTCTGGCTCACAGCTGTTTATTTAACATTCACAACTAACCTCCAGATTTAGAAGTCGTTCAATTATCTACCACCCAGCTGACTGGTTTGGCAGGAAGTCCAGCTCCTCCTTCATGTCTACATAATGTCATTGTATCAAATTACATCTTCTATGAAACTGTTGACGCTGTGTACTTAAAGTACATCATTGCGCATATCACACCGCGACTCCGCCACCTTGAACTTACAACAACAACAAAAAAAGCAAAAGAACAAATTCTCACACACAAAAATTTCAAAATTTACATGCAGTTTATCGCTCAAAGGACAACGAAAAAGCCATAATGGCATTGTTTGTCGAAACGATTGACGTCTTAATGTTTTGATCTATTGTTTCTTTTCCTTCACCGCTAGAGCATACTTCAAGCAGAACTATATAGACAAGGCAAATAAAGATTTAGAATATAGACAATATTGTACAGCTACATTTTTTTGGGCAAATAGAATTGCGAAATCAACCGTACATTTTTAGCAAAAGACACAGTTAAAAAAATTGGAGGGTTAACCTTTGAATGGGATGACAAAATACTGAACTTAATGATTTAAGAGCAGTACTCTGTGAACTATGCCAGCAGGCCGCACCAAAAAGGGTAGTGGTGCAGTGGGTTCCATCTCACTGCAACATCCATGGCAACGAGGAGGCAGACAGACTGGCAAAAGAAGGTGCAAAACTACCACAACCAGATACTAGTATGACATACGAAGAGTCAAAACGGCTTATTAGAGCTAGATACATGACCAAATGGGAAACCGAACATTCTGGCTACACCAAAAACGATGCCTATTACCAGTTGAACAGAAGAGAGCAGGTCGTGGTCTTCAGACTTCGCACTGGCCACAATAGACTGAGGTACCACCTATTCAACAAATTGAAGATAGGTGGCACCCACGAATGCCCGTGTGGTACCGGGAAAATGATCGCTGAGCATTTGCTGCAAAACTGCCCGACATACGAGGACCAGAGACAGCAGATGTGGCCATCACCAGTGGCAACACTAGACAAGCTCTATGGCAGTGTCGACAGCCTCAGGATGACGGCTGCTTTTTTCGAAAAAATAAATGTTACTGTCTGACTGCGTACGATGAACAAGAAGAAGAACAAGTTTATAGCGAACTAATTGTGTAAAAAAACAAAAAGAGGTTTAAATATGTCTTAAGTAAATTTATCATGTAAGACAGGAGGTTTGAATTCATGTATGGTGAACTCGTCATGCAAAACAAGAGGTTTAAATACATTATGGCAAAATCATTATGTAAAACTAGAAGTTTAAATACATTATTGCAAACTCATTATGTAAAACTAGAAGTTTAAATATATTTATAGTAAACTCAACATGTACAACATAATTCTATTGAAGCCATCTCAGACTTCAGCCAATTATGTCAAGTGTATTGATGGTACCACGATAAAAAGGAGAGAAAAAGAAATACATTGACTTTGCAAATGTTTTGTAGTTTGTTTTTTTTCTCAGCGCATTTATCCTACAGTTCTGTGGCTGTTATTGTACCTCAAAGAATGGATATCTTCTTACTGACAGCAGCAGTCATATGTCTGACTATCTTCCTGTGGTTGCGCCGTGCTGACTTCCACCTGCCCCCGTACCCGAAGAGACCACTACCAATTGTAGGTAGCCTGTTTCATCTTGAATCCAACTCTCGACTCCAGTTCAAGAAATGGCGTAAACAATGCGGAGAACTATTGTCCGGAGAAGGGAATGCTTTGTGACGTAGTTTAAATCTTGACTGTGATATTTGAAACTTTCAGTCTTCTTCTTCTTCATCGTACGCTGTTTACAGCGATATTTACGTTGCACTGATTTAATTTGTTAGCCAGTGGCTCAGTGCATCCAATTTCAACAGGCGTTTCTGTAGGGTTGCCCTCCTTAGCCTTTGGCTGTCCCCAGCCTGACTGCAAGGCAGCAGTTGTTTTTGGTCAGAGTTGTCTCTCTTGGGAAGTTGTCTTACAGGACTATCGAGTCTTCCCTACTTGTGTCTATAGCGTTTGGCAATGATATGATGGACTATGTACTAGTTTGTACTATCCCGGAAGAGATGCAGTCCAGTGTGACTTTTTCCCAGGATCGTCACGTCCTGCCAGAAACGTAGCATATGCATATGAGTGAGGTATCTTTTTGCTCGCTTTATTTTCTCGGCTCATCTGCAGTGATGGTACGCCTAGCATTCCCCGCCACCCGGGAGCTTGTCACCATAGGACAGGAGGTGCAATGTCCGCTGGACTGCATCTCTTCTGCGTCCATTGGAATGACTGATAGCAGACAGATGCAAAGAGCGAGGAAGGAGTGCATTTTACCAGGTGCATTTCTGCGGCTCGATCGGGCCGGGACACAAGCCCCAGCCATGTCGTAGCCTCCCATCTCAGCAGTGCTGAGATTTTGGGCGGGATTCTGGCTTAGAGGAGTTCGGCCGTAATCCCTCAGATGTTAGCTTATCAGCCAAGCACGTGGACCAAATGTCAGCGACCTGTGATTCCTCTCGAAATAGTGCATTTGACCAGGTGACAAGCCTAGTCTTGCACGGAGATGTTGTCCGCCTAGGGAGCGGACATATCTCATGGTCAAGGGTTGAGTCTCAGCAGTTCGCAGTCAGGTAGCTGATCTACTGCTTAGGGCACCCGACCGAGAACTAAGTCTTCTACAAATGATTTCATTCCTCATCGCCGTATGGGGTGAAAATCGAGCAGCTTCCCGCCCGCTTTTATCAGCGGACGGCAGAGACCTCATTCTGCGGCTTGACCGGGCGGGGCTGGAGCGTGGCCCCCAGGTCCCCACCATGTCGAAGCCTCCCTTTGCATTCGTGCTGGGCTGCTTTTGGGCGGGATTTTTGGCTTAGAGGCGTTCGGCCGTAATCCCTCCCCTCGCACCGTTGGCTTATCCGCCTAGTACGTGAACCAAATGTCTGCGGCTCCTCTCGGGCTTAGCAGGATTACCGTAGCAAAGCCTTGTCATTATTAGGGTAAAACTGACCTGTCTTTAGAGGGTCTATTTCCAGCACCCGTTCAATATTAGCCAGACCGTATCAATAGAGGGCTTTTAGTTTGTCAATGGCCAAGTTTCTAGAGCCTGCGTTTTCTGCAGGGTGAAAACCAAATTACCGTAGCAGGCGCTCTTTCATTTGGGGATTTGGAGACTGACCTGTCTTCCGTGGGTCTAATACCAGCACATGTTCACTATAAGACCCATCGAAGGTGCTCTCTTTTGACAGTCATTCTACACTATTGGCGTGTTTAGTCAATTTAAGCCTCAGGCTCCACTCCTGATAGTGCTCTTCCGTCAATTCCTTTATCAAACACTGGATGCAGACCAACCGAGCCACAGGGGGCATAACCCCAGATTTCTGAGGGTCTAAATCCAGCACCAGTTCCATATTAGACCCCAGAAAAGTGGTCTCGGCATGTCAGTCATTTCAGTGTTGGCCGTGTTGAGTCAAATTAAGCCGCAGGCTCCACTCCTGGTGGTGCCCTTCCGTCAATTCCTTTAAGTTTCAGCTTTGCAACCATACTTCCCCGGAACCCAAACACTTTGGTTTCCCGGAAGCTGCCCGCAGAGTCATCGAAGCAACTCCTGCGGATCGCTAGTCGGCATCGTTTATGGTCAGAACTACGACGGTATCTGATCGTCTTCGCGCCTCTGACTTTCGTTCTTGATTAATGAAAATATTCTTAACAAATGCTTTCGCAGTAGCTCGTCTTTCGGCGATCCAAGAATTTCACCTCTAACGCCGCAATACGAATGCCCTCGTTTGTCCCTGTTAATCATTACCTCCAGTTCCAAAAACCAACAAAATAGAACCGAGGTCCTATTCCATTATTCCATGCACCATTATTCAGGCAGCCGAGGCCTGCTTTGAACACTCTAATTTTTTCAAAGTAAACGCGCCGGCCACCCAGGACGCTCAGCGAAGAGCACCCGTGGGAGAGAGCCGGCAGACGGTAGGGCAGGAGACAACGGGCAGTGAACCGGCGCGAGCCGGACCGCCCGCCTGCGTCTGAGATCCAACTACTAGCTTTTTAACTGCAACAACTTTAATATACGCTATTGGAGCTGGAATTACCGCCGCTGCTGGCACCAGACTTGCCCTCCAATAGATCCTCGTTAAAGGGTTTAAAGTGTACTAATTCCAATTACGGAGCTTCGAAAGAGTCCCGTATTGTTATTTTTCGTCACTACCTCCCCGTGCCGGGAGTGGGTAAGTTGCGCGCCTGTTGCCTTCCTTGGATGTGGTAGCCGTTTCTCATGCTCCCTCTCCGGAATCGAACCCTGATTCCCCGTTACCCGTTACAAACATGGTAGGCATGTCACGTACCATCGCCATTTGATTGGGCAGACATTTGAAAGATGCGTCGCCGGCACATGAGGCCATGCGATCAGCACAAAGTTATCCAGAGTCACCAGTGGGGACGCCGCAACCCCGCGAGGGGAAACGACGATTGGTTTTGAACTAATAAAAGCGCTCTTTCCGCGAGGGTCGGAGCTTGGTAAGCATGTATTAGCTCTAGAATTGCCACAGTTATCCAAGTAGGATCGTGTCATCTAAGGAACCTCGACTGATTTAATGAGCCATTCGCGGTTTCACCGTGAGAAAGTGTGAACTTAGACATGCATGGCTTAATCTTTGAGACAAGCATATGACTACTGGCAGGATCAACCAGATATCTGTCGGAGACGTACGTACAGCACACACCGGTCGGCGGAGGAAGGGTGTGTGTAAAGCCTCACTGGGACGGCCGCAGGGACCGACTGACGGGACGAACGGACGGTTGTTCCACCCGTCCCTCACTCCGTCGACCTAGGACCGCCTGACAGGGGCCTCCCACACGCACCAGACGACCGACCGACCGGGCTCGCTCGAGGAGGGATGGCAGCGCTCTGTGCAGAACGGATCCCACCGACCTCGGCGATGAATTTCACTGGGACTAGAGACAATTTGGCCTGCCGGCCTGCCCTTCTCCGGAGGAGAACGCAGGGCCTTGAGGCACGATTCCTGCTTTCCATTTGCCGGTCACAAGCTCTTTGCGAGAGTCGGACCACCAGCGAGACGTACTGTCGAGCTCTGCTATAAGCCTTAGATAAATCACCACGGACGGACCACGTTTCCTGATACGGACCAGACGAGTGCACCTCGGTGGAGGAGACGCCACAACAAACCGCACCCAATTCGCACTACGGGGAAAGGCAGGCGTGCGTTTTCCGCAAGCCCGCGCTATCGCTCCGCCTGGCGGGACTGAGATCGCTTTACGAACACTGGTTGAAATTGAGTCGCGTCGGCGAGACAACTACCCCAGATAAACTTTCAGTCTGACACATCCGACTTCAGCAAGCTTTTTTGAGTACTAGGTTAGCCCTTCCCTCTTCCATCCCTTCTCATTAGCCAGCCATCTCAGTTGCCGCTAGTTATCCAGGATCATCACGTGGAGGTGTATAATTTTAATGACGTCCTCAACTCTCAATATCTAATGGCAATATCTAGTTGAAACAATTTTAACGTTTGCATAGTGTGTATTTTTTATCAATTTTTATAAGACTAGTATATTTTTAAAAATACAGAGAATCAAGTTGCAACTTGTCAAAGCATACAGTCAACCAATAGTCACATGAGTCCTGTCGTTTTTTTATTGATTGTCTATATGTTTGCATTTATGATTTTCACATCACTACTTCTGTGAAAATTGATAATGAAATTATCATATTTTCATTCCATGCAACCTGTATTCCTAGACAAAGTGTAGAATTTAATTCTGGGCCTAACTAGAAGGAGCAAAGATCTGTGGCCTTGACTATTCTGAGAAAGTTTGAAATGGGTAAGAACCTTCTGGCTGAGAGAATTCAAGAGGAAGTTTCCTCATATATAGATCATCTTCCAAGTAGAAAAGGAAAACCCACCGATATCCAGGTAATGACCAACATCAGCACATCAAATGTGATCTGTTCCATCATCATTGGCCATCGATTTGACTACGATGATAACGACTTTCAAATACTGATAAAGTATATCAACTCAACCGTTTTAGATCAACAAGGAGGGGACGGCGTGGCCTAGTGGTTAAGTGGCACGGCTCACAACCAGAAGGTGCTGGGTTCGATCCCCATCACAGCACCGGCCGTTACCCTGGGGAAGCAAACCCTTAGAAAATGCAGGAGGAAGCAGACCCTTACTTAAAATGCATACTGAAGTCGGATGCACTGGACCGACAGGCGCAAAATAAAAACCACAGTGTAACGCACACACGCCTTGGGGAATAGATAAATAAGGCAAACGCAAAAAAAAAAAAAAAAAAAAAAAAAAAAGATAAACAAGGTGTCAGCCTTATTAACGTCATCATATGGTTAAAGTACTTGCCAGGAGATTTGTTTAAGGCCAAAAAAATCACCAGAAATGGTCTGGCAATTCTCAGTGTGCTACATAAATTTCTGAACATGAAAAGACGTGGTGATATTGACTCATATGATGTTGGTAATTTAATTGAAGCCTGCATCGCAGAAAGAAACAATAAGATTAGAGCAGGTACACCCACTTACATGGATGACAAGAACTTACTGACAGTTTTAAACGATTTATTCATTTCGGGAACGGAGACCACGAGTACCGCATTCTACTGGTGTATCTTGTACATGGACAACTTCCAGGATATACAAGAAAAAGTGTACCGTGAGATCAAAGAAGTAGTTGGAACAGATCGGCCTCCGAACATTTAGGACAGTAACAAGCTGCCTTATGTTAATGCTGTTCTTATGGAAACTCAACGCTTGGCTAGCATTGTCCCACTTTTGCTTAATCGTATGTCTTCAGAGGAAGTGACCATAAGAGGGTATACCATTTCAAAAGGTGCCTTCATTGTGCCCAATTTGGATTCAGATCTTCACGATAAGACCATCTGGGGAGAAGATGTAATGGGCGTCAGACCCGAACATTTCCTGGACGCCAGTGGTAAACTTTGTGTCCGCGAAGAACTGATCCCGTTTGGTATAGGGCGACGTGTTTTTCTTGGCGAAGCAATGGTCAACATGGGGCTCTTCTTGTTTCTGTCCAACATCTTACAGCGATTTCAGGTTCAACCAAAAGACAAAACACCTCCATCTTTGACGGATTGTATCTTCGGACTGATCCGTGCCCCTAAACATTACGAGGTGCGCCTAGTGTTGAGAAAGTGAATACGCAAATCACGTTTAACAGTGTTACGTCCACATTTAGGTAACGACGCCAATTACAAATATATCCCTGGTCAGACACCCACCTTACTTGCAGCATTAACAATTAATACATCTGATTTATCGAGTTGTTTATAACAGCCATCTTGAAATATTTACAAATTTGTAAAGACAAAATAAAATCTCAAGTGACTTTCTCAAATAATACGCATTGATAAACTAAATTATTTAAAAACACGCACACACACACAAGCGCGAGCGTGCTTACTCAGGCACACACATACAAACAAACATACATACACACACAATACACACATACACACACGAACGCACACATTACATACACACATATACACACACACATACACACATAAAAAAGGGTAAGATACACCACGAATATTTGGAAGGTAACATATAATCTGTCTAAGCGAAATTAGAGGCCACACATATTAATATTCTACTAATGAGAATAGGTCCATCTATTTAATCCAGAATTTTGATGATTGATATGGATTTATCAGGGAAGGACGTTGGTAATTTTAAACTTTGTTGCGAACTTTGATGGAAACAATGTAATGCTGATAACCTAGAGCTTGGTAAAGAACACATCGGCACCAGTGCCAGAATCCGTCTAGATGGTACTCTCTCGGA
This sequence comes from Ariolimax columbianus, assembly GCA_036924085.1. Taxonomy (NCBI): domain Eukaryota; kingdom Metazoa; phylum Mollusca; class Gastropoda; order Stylommatophora; family Arionidae; genus Ariolimax; species Ariolimax columbianus. The sequence continues at coordinate 83,937,304 of JAVGWX010000007.1, read as the reverse complement.
CAGGTTCCCAACATATTCGTGGTCAGGCAAGCTTGCGTCCTTGCCCCTAACCTTTTCTGACCAGCCATCGACTGGATTCTCCGTCTCCTTGACGCCCACCATCTGGGCATTGACAGGGACAAAACACGCATCACAGACCTCACCAATTCTGATGGCAAAGTCCTAGTCGGCCAAGACAACGCGACTTTGCAACTTTGTCTCGAAACATCAAACCTGAGCCTATCAATATCTTGGACCAAAACACAAATTCAGAACCTTGGCTACAAAACTGGCCCTCACATCATTGTTGTCCATGGTTATACGGAGGTGTGCACCAATGAATAGACATACCTGTTGAGTTGTTTTTCATCCGATGGCGCATGCGCCTAACATGTTAAGGCGGATCGCGATTGCTGCCTGTGAACGACCTTCGTCGGGTGTGGAATAATGTCAGACTCTCTGTCGGATCCAAAATTCGTATTTATCAGACGTGTGTGATGCCTGTCCTCCCGTATGGTTCAGAGACTTGGATCCTTCTTAAACAGGACATATCAAGACTAGATGCCTTTCATATGCGCAACCAGAGACGCATCCTCGGTATCTGGTGGTTAAACCTCGCTCGTAATGCCGAGATGTCTGCAAAGACGAGTCTTCCCTTCATCTGGGACACTCTGGTCCGCAATCGTCTATCTCTTTTTGACCACGAAGTCTGACTGGATAATTTCCAAGTCAACTAAGTGTAAGAACGGTCTCCCACCGGCCGGATGGAGGCGTGGGAGGAAACGCCCCCGCTCTACATGGCTCCAGCAGATATCAGTCTTTCCTTCAGCCTTGGACGAGGTTTGGCTACAAGCCTCAGCAGTTGGACATGGTAGTGATCGATCGACGCAACGGCCCTAGAGGCATAGTGGAAAATTATTATTGTACTCAGAGCACCGTCATTGAATGATGTCACATCAAGGATTCAAAAGCACCGAAAGCAGGGATTTAGATTCAAAGGGAAGATAAAGAATTACATCAGTGCCAACATGTTCGATAGATGAATTATGAATCCACAGAATGCAGGAATTTAACACGAAATTTTCGTTGGAGAGACAGGTCTGAATAGACTGGGATAGGAGTTTGTACGACCAGAGGAATATCTGTAGCCATGCACTTAGCTATTTGATGAAAATAGACAGACAACCTTTGTATTTGGAGGTGTGTAATGATGCCAGTTCTTAATTATAACCTACTCTTAAGTGATTTACTTCGTATTCTGAAATATTTGTATGTATCAGCAATCAAAATGTTAGCATTTCAAACCTGTTCGTTTGACACTATAATTGTATCTGATCGTCCGAATAAAAGAGTGGTTAGTGCAATTCTATCTGGTGAAAAAGTTCATGGTAAACTGCTGGTCACTGCATGAACCAACCAAACCAGAAGCAAATTTTAGTAGCGTTTGGAGAGTAAAGGTATGAGAGAGAAAGGAAACCGGCCAGATAATCTCATAAAAAGGTGATAACAAGTAAAAGCTAGCCTGACGGCAACGTTTGTTAGAGGACCATATGGGCTTTCGGGCAGTGCTCTTTTTTGGTTTAAAGTTTGGCCCTTCTGGATTCTATTGGCAGAGGCCAGTACCCCCGACCGTACCCTTTTGGCGACATCAGGACGTACTGCCAGTGTATGGATGTGTGTGTTAATGTTTGTAATGTTTTACAGTACAGTTGTTTTACCAATCGTTTATGTGCCTGTAGAAGTGGATGGAAGTTTTACACTACAGTAATTTTGCCAATATTTTCTGCACCTGGAGAAGTTTGAGTGGCATAGGAAGTTGGGCACAAACAAACTGTCACTATGAGATTGATAGAATTAACAAGATAGCCAGCTATGAAAATGTTGTTGATTGGGAGGAACTTGTTAGACTGGAAAGTGTTGGACGCACACGAGTGACTTGCTGGGCTTCGTGGTAGAAACATAAGTATCTCGTGATCAGCGGCCATGCTGTTCAGGGTGAAGTCTCAGGGACCAATATAAAATGATACATAATTCATTTAAGGCAGAACGTGTCAGAAGGTTGTCTCGCTATGTTACGTGGGCAATTATACTAGTGTCAATTGGGATGAAATGTAGCTCTTCTCCGTGACAACAGTTCTTGAGGATCCACTGAATTGGCGATAACCTAAGGTGTACGAGGAACACCTAAAAGAGCAGTCACCTGGACTCTCTCGAAAACTACCCATGCCAGTTTACATCAGAAATTATTGTCTGAATCAAATTGGTCAGATGTTAAGGCAAGAGCCCAGTGAAAGGAAGTGACGTGTACATTAAGAATCCTCATGGAGAAACCTACAAACCCTGTTGAGACGCTTTTATTCATAGCACAGTTACGATGACAGAAGGTAGCAGACCGTCAGTGACCAGCCTCAACGCCAGCTGCCGATCTGCACTCCGAGACCACGAGGGGGCGGGGGGGGGGGGGGGGGGTATATGAACATGTCTGCGTCATTAGTACTGGTCAGTGATAAGTGTGTGTGTTTATGTCATTAATACTGGTCAGTGTATGTGTGTGTAAATGAGTGTGTGAGCATGTTTGTGTCATTAATTCTGGTCAGTGGTCAATGTATGTGAGTATATATGTGTGTGTCATTAATACTGGTCAATGGTCAATGTGTGTGAGTATATATGATTGTGTTATCAATACTGGTCAGTGATCAATGTGTGTGAGTATATATGTTTGTGTCATTAACTGATCAGTTGTTAGTGAGTACTAGGCAGGACAGAACAGATTTCAGCTATGCATGGCCCAAAATGATATTCATCTTCCAATAGCTACAGGTGGTGAAGAGAATACAATTATGACAAGATGTCTGTGAACGACGAGAAAATACATCAAGGGACGAAACATGAAGGTGAGCCTTCATCATGGTTACATCAACGGCTCATCTCGTGCAGTGTTACAGAAGATGTTATACCGTAGAATATGCTGTTCAAAAGCGAGTCAAATGGGGTCTCTTCTCCTATGACCTTGTCAAAATGAACTAGAACCAGCCCCCCATCTCCCCCCCCCCCCCCCCGCCACTTAATACAAGACTTTAGTTGAACTAAATAAAGCAATCTCCAGAAGCCCCATCCACGGAGGCTAGAGAAGCCAGTATACTTCTATTTTTAACGAAAACTTAAAAGCACTGTACAAGCAATTTCCAATTATTATTTTCAAGTGATCACATATTATATTAGACCGTCTACTTGTCATTTCATATTCGGAAACATAAAAATGTCGACATCTTGTGAAAGATGTGAGGTGAAAGATGTGAGGTGAAAGATGTGAGGTGAAAGATGTGAGGTGAAACATGTGAGGTGAAAGATGTGAGGTGAAACAGGTGAGGTGAAAGATGTGAGGTGAAAGATGTGAGGTGAAAGATGTGAGGCGAAAGATGTGAGGTGAAAGATGTGAGGTGAAAGACTCACCTGAAAACTAATAAAGAATTAAAGTAAAGACACAGGAGTGTTCCTGACGGCAGTTCAAATTACTCCCAACCAAATAGTTAAACCATTTCTGCTGAATGGTAAAAGCACTAACAAATCAAAGCAAACCAAGACCCAGTGGAATTGCAAAGATCAGCATGACCTATCGGCCATACTCTTCTCCAGAGACAAATTGAATGATGAAATACATCAAATGAAAAACAACAAAACAGCTGAAAAGTTGAGGACAGAGAAAACTAAAAACTTTGGACTAGAAACCATCTATCGTCGTCTATATCTTTTTAACACACGCGTCGAAACTTTGCAAATTACTAATCTTTGGAGGAAATTCACATGGATGCGTTGATAAAACCAGGAAAATCCAAAAAAAACCTCAGAATTTTCGATCAGTGTCGTCACTGTGTTATTTGTACAAGGTATTTGAAAGAATGATCCTGAACAGTATTGCTCCCTCTCTCTCTTATCAAGCAACAAGCAAATTTCAGACTTGGCAGATCATCGCGCACCCAAAATCCTTAACCTGACACAGCTATTTGAGGATGTGTGAACGCAAACAAATCACACAAGTGACGTTCGTAGATCTATGTGCATCATATGGCACATTAAAACACCAGCAGCTGCTGACAAAGTTGTGTTTTATAACAAACGATAGGCATCTCACCAACCTGACCCAATGTATCTTGCAGAATAGACTGTTACATGTCAATTAGGGGAATGGGAGACTTTGGCGAAATAAATAAATGGCATGCGCAAGGACGCGTCCTTGCACATTTGCTGTATAACATATATACTAACGACCTACCTATAGACAGAGTGGAGAAAATTCATTTATACCGATGACACAGCATTCGCTGACCAGGGAAACAAATTTAAAGAGTATGTGAACACAAACTGACAAGTGCCCTTGATGCCCTTGCCGTATATTTCCAGAAAAGAATAATCTCAAATCCAAGTATGTGCTTTTCAATTAAGAAGAAAGTAACATGAAACGTGTCGATGACTAAAATCTGGATCACGTACCTGAAAGTAAAGTTGGACCTTACCATGTTTTATGCATTACACTACCAGGAAACCAAATAGAAACACATACAGAAGTAATATAATCTGACAAATGATTACCATGACATGGGGAGCACAGTCAATTATCTGAACATAAGCAAACGTTCTGCGTTTCGCAGTAGCTGAGTACACTGTGTCAGTTTGGAAAAAAAATCAGCACTTGTTAAACGTATTAACAGAATAGTGAATGGGGGTGACAGGAAAGTAGCAGGGCCCTATAAAATCCACTCCAAATGAGAAAATATACCCCATAATCGGCGCACAACCACACCAGACACGAAGAATGCCACATTCGAAATCGAAAGATAGAAACAGGTAAACGACACTGGATACCTCATGTTTCCACACCAAGTGCAGTGCTCAAGACTTAAATCTAAATGAAATTTCTTAGTCAACACAGATCCCACAGACTAGTCCTGGAAAACGAAGCAACTAACGATGGAATGAGCTGACGCAGGTCCCTTCGATCAATCGAGCTGCGGGATGAACCATCGCATGAACACCACTTTCCTTACATAACATGGAAGTCACTATAATAGACACCGAACTGATGCATGACAATACATGAACAGCTTAACCAGAAGAGGATACAAGGATGTTGAGAATGCAGCTGTGGAGCAATATAAGACCCAGACCACATGATGCATGAACCTTATAAAAACAAGCAATATAGTTGACATATTGAGACGGAACGTGAAGTCAATTCGTGTGGGCGAACATTGGAAACATGATGTGTCCGGACACGGAAGGTCAAGTACGTACGAAGAACTTTGCTTTCACTGAATGCACAAGAAAACAACACGGTCTTCAATCTTTCCTTTTTGTCTACTCCACTTCATATGAGCATTTTGTTGGCATGTTTCTCTTTGATGTTGTGGCCGCTTTTCGTCGCGTGTCTGCAAGTCCCAGGTCTGCTAGCTTTGTATTTTTCCTAATTCAGTATTTTTCTGCTGCTTTCCACATTCAGTTTTGCTGTTTTAATAGTACTCTTTTTCTATGGTTTGCTTTTTCCTTCAGCGTATCAAGTTCGTATTCCATTAAAATCAACCCGTTTGTTGTTTTTAGTACATTTTGAGCCAAGAAATACTAGCGCCAAAGTTCATGAAATAAACACTTAATAGCCTCAGAACAAATGAAAGAAAATACATTGTTGAGTTGGTCAGACGGACAATGAAAACTGCAGCAAGAGGAAATATGAAAGACCTGTACAACATCACAAAGAAACACCAGGAAAATATAAGCAAGTAACTGGCTTTATTAATGAGAGTGAAGGAAATTTGATTTGCAGCACACATAATCATATATAGAGAGATAGGCAGAACACGTAGAATTTGTAAATAGATCAGCGCCATAAGATGTTTTAGACATTCAGTATGTAGAAATAGAACTGAAGTTAATTTGCGGGAAACCAATTGAAAGGAATTAAAAAGTCATAATGCCTATGAGAGATGGTAAAGCCACTAGCCCAGATATATTTGCAGAAGCAATACAAATAGACGTTGACTTTTCAAAATAAATATTATACAAATTACTTGGTAAAGTTTGTGAAAGAGAAGAAATACTAGCTGACTGGAAAGATGGCGATATACTCAGGGTGCTAAAGAATTAAGATCTACAACAGTGTACAAATTAGAGAAAAATAATAGTGTTATCAGTACCTGGAAAAATAATGATGATGATTACACTAGAGAGATTCAAATAGATCATAAACAGACAGCTGAGAGAACAACAGGCATGCTTTCAACAAAATAGGTCATGTACAGACCAGATAGCTGCACTAAGAACAGTAGTTAAACAAATTGTAGAACGGAGCTCACCACTTGATATCAGAAACCTGCACTTTTAAAGGTATTTCTCCTTCTCATTCGTAGTTCGTCCTGTCTCGTAGTTAACATCGAGACTGTGATATATGCGCCTTTCGGACCAACACATCTGATTTGTGCTGACGTTTTGGTTAATAGATTTGCCTTCCCACTGCTATCTATATTCTATAAGTCAGATTACACTAGTTCAGCTTTCTTCTAGGGCCGCCTCTTGAAGAGATAACACGATCTCAGTCAGCTTTGGTTCGTTGACTCTGATGGAAGTAGTCAGCGATGAGTCGACGTCTGCTGTGAGCTCATTCCTCGTGCTGCAGCTACGGCCACTGAAAAACATTTGACAGCTTGAACAGAGAATCACTATGGAATTTGATCAGTCCCAGTATGTAGTATCACTGAAGTCATTAACATAATTAAGAAAACATGAAGATATCAAATGCAGTTCTCTACATGAAGGTTTCCATTCTGAACCACTTGAGATACGGACTGGTGTGCGACAAAAATGTCTCTTATCACTATTTCTATTTCTGTTGTCTTTCTACTGGATTATGAAAACAACATTAACCAACAAACATGGAATTAATTTAAATGTGACAGGCCAAATTCATGATCTAGACGTTGCAAAATAGAATACGTGTATTTGACTTGTGTGTCACAGAAATTGAAACTGAGAATGCACAGAGAAAGAACCCAAAGATTATGTGGAATCATTCATATCTCCCTGTAACAACGTAAACAAAGTGGGAGGTAGAGGTAGAGATATCAAAATAAGACTACAAATGTAGAAAGAAACTTTCATGGCATTGGGACATTTAATCCAAAAGAAATTAAGTCCAACACAAAAATAGCAAACTTCAATGTAAAATTTGTTTTATTGAATGACTCTGAAACAATGAGAACAAGAAAAACAACAACGAAGAAAGTGCAGACTTTCGTAAATAGGGGATTGCGTAGAAAAGAAACATTGAAATGGTATAAGATTAATAATGTAAATCTGTTGGAAAGAACCAAACATATATCAGTGAGACATGACGTGTAAAGATGGAAATGGGTAGGAAACACATTAGGGAAACTAGACAGTCTCTGTTCTGGAATCCTCAAGGTAAGAGGTAGGGACAGACTAAAACACACACGGATAAGAGAGGTCGAGACAAACCTGAAGGAAACAGGAAAAAAGTGAACAGAGTTGTAACAGATGGGCCAGGAATGGAGGACTTGGTGTGTTTTTTTGTTCAGGACATGCTCCACAAAGAGCTGAAAAGTATCGATTGATCATCATTGCATACATATTTCTTTCCATTCTTTGAGAAGTAAATAGGAATTATCACTTGAAATATGTTTGCACTTAAATCTATCCTGAATTGAACTAAAAAGTCATTATAAGATTAAATATGGACAGCAAAAATCACAGACAAGTATAAACGATAAACAAATCATAGACAAAAGCCATTATATAAATCATCACAATAAGCCAGGAGTAGATAAATTTAATAAGAGATACACAAGAACTCTGATTATATTAACAGATTATAGATTATATCAGATACATTTTAAAATTGATCTTTATTTAATTCAGTCCTTGCTCCACATCTCCAGCTGTTCCATGTGATCTAGGATCGGTTTATCTTTATTTTAACAGAATTACATACATCGAGTCCTGTTTCTGCCGAGGAGGGCCCACCGAGTCCTTTCACGGGGGAATGTTCAATGTGAATAATCAAGATCACATCTGCTTGTTGCTGAAACAGGATATCGGTTTTCCATGGTATTTTACAAAAAAGAAAAAAAAACTGTCTTTATTTGAAATGTTAATTAAAGTGTCTACAACAAACTGCAGCTTATGTTCACATAAATTCAGTTATGTGCATACTAAAAATTCAGTCTGACATGTAAACCGATTCCAACTAACAAATGTCGATTAAGAGTAGATTGTCATAATCACTATAAACATTTATCACATTCTATTTTCAAACTGTCTGCCTGTCTAACTAACTCTTGCTTACTCCTAGTGAAACTAGAATATGCCATGAAAAATATGGTGAAATAATTACATGGGCAATTTACTGTGAAGGTAATACCCAGGGAAAACATTTAAGTGAAAGAATGACAAGCACAATTGTATGTGAAGGTAATACACCCAAGTAACATATAGTGAAAGCCACCCATGTGTTGTGGAGTCAAGGCACATGGCTATGGGGCAATTTCAATTGACCAAAAACTCAAGACCCTCAAAATACTACAGTGGAATTCGGAGGGAGTCATTACTAAAAAGCTTTCCCTAACATTTCACCTGCATGAAGGTAAGATTGACGTGGCATGTATCCAGGAAACGCACCTCAACAAAAATCATAAATTCTCAATCAGAGGATACCAGACCTTCCGTCTCGATAGAGAAGGTCACAAAGGAGGGGTCCTGATACTGATCCGAAACTGCATACCGAGTAGCGCGGAACCTATCAATCACACCGGACAAGCAGAGATTGTAGGAGTTGACATAATGGCTCAAGAGACGAAGCTCCGCATTTTAAATCTGTAAGGACCACCAAATAAAGACCTATCGCTCTCGAGTATGGAAGTCAACGACTCCAACTGCATAGTAGTTGGAGACTTCAACAGCCACTCGGAGAGATGGGGATACTCTGACACAGACAGCAAAGGTGACGGAGTGGAAGATTGGGAGATAGATACAAATCTCTTCCTAATCAATAGGCCGGAGGATAGCCCTAGTTTCTATTCTAGAATATGGCGTACCACCTCGACTCCAGATTTGGCCTTCTACACACAGGATATACACCATAAAATAGACCGCCAGGTGCTAAACCAACTGGCAGGTAGCGACCACAGGCCGACCAGGCTAGAAATTGATATGGAAGTAGGCCCGCAGGAAACAAAACCGCTCCCACGTTGGAATTACAAACGAGCCGACTGGGACAGATTTGCAATCCTGACAGATGGGCTGTGTGAAACCATGAACACACGAAACAACAAAAAGAAGCCCATGGTGGAAAGCCTAAGCAAGGCAATAATGCAAGCCGCCACTGAAACCATCCCAAGAGGAGATAGGAAAAACTATAAGCCCTATTGGAATGATGAGTTGCAGAAAGCGGAAGATGCAGTAACAAATGCTAGGAACATGGCAGAGCGAGAACAATCTATGGAGGCAAACATCGCCCTCAAAGCCGTCACGGCGAAATACAAATACACTCTTAACCAAACAGCAAGAGAGAGCTGGAAAAACAAAATGGAAAGCCTCAACCTGGACAAAGAAAGGAACAAACTATGGAAGCTAGTCAGAGCCATGAATGGCGAAACCCCGTCAAACAAGCAAATTACCATCAAGCAGGGCGAAAACTTGCTCACTGGCAAAAAAGCCGCAAACGCTTTTGTCGATCACTATGCCAGAGCAAACCACATCGAGGTCCCTGCAGATAGGCATACAGACATTAGTGAAGAGCAAAAGGAGCACGACAACATCAATACGGCATCTGAAGAGCATATGATGGACAAATTAACAATGAGCGAAATGGAAGAGGCCATGAGAACATTAAAGAAAAGGAAATCTCCCGGAAACGACGGGATAACAAACGAAATGCTGATGGGGCTGGGCCAAACAGCAAAGAGGAAACTGCTAGCAGTCCTGAACCAAAGCTGGATAAGGGGTATTGTACCCCTGGCATGGAAAGACGCAGTACTTGTGCCAGTACCAAAAAAAGGAAAAGACAAAACAGATCCAAATGGATACAGGCCTATCAGCCTACTGAGCTGTGTCGGCAAACTGATGGAACGTATGATAAACACCAGACTGATGTGGCATCTGGAAGAAAAACGAATACTAATTCCACAGCAAGCAGGCTTTAGCCAGCACAGATCCACTGAGGACCAGGTCATCCTCATAGCGCAGGAAATAGAAGATGCCTACAAGGCACAGAAACACACAGTAGCGGTCTAGGTGGACCTGGAAAAGGCATTTGACAAAGTCTGGAAAGATGAACTTAGAGTCAAGCTAAGAAGAAGTGATGTTTGTGGGAAAATATACAAGTGGATCAACCACTACCTCAAAAACAGAACGGCCAGAGTCCAAGTACAAGGGTCGATGAGAAAAAGGTGACACTCGAGCAGGGAGTACCCCAAGGGGGAGTACTGTCACCCACACTCTTCCTGGTGTATATAAACGATATTACAGAGAATATACCAAGAAGAGTCCATAGCTCAATGTTTGCAGACGATCTTGCTATGTGGACCTCTGAAAAGAATCTCACCATAGCAAGAAATCGGATGCAGCAAGCCCTAACATCGCTGGAAGAGTGGGCGAACTCCTGGCTGGTCAAAAAAAACGAGGAAAAAACCAGCTGTACAATATTCTCGCTTTCAATCAAACCCCAAAGCACCAAATTGAGTCTAAATGGCAAATTCCTGAAGCCAAACGACAACCCAAACTATCTGGGAGTCACATTTGATCGGCGCATGACATGGAAAAGTCAGATCGAGAGAAACCGAATGAGAGCCAGAGAAAGAATGGCAATCATGAGAAAACTTGCTGGCACAAGCTGGGGAGCAGACGAAGGCATACTAAAGAAACTGTACACTGGAAGAGTGAGACCAGTTCTCGAGTATGGCAGTGCGGCATGGACAACAGCAGCAAAGGCGAACTTCGATGAAGTTAGTAAACTTCAAAACCAAGCCATGAGAGTTATAACAGGAGAAATGAAGTCAACGCCAATTGTAGAAATTGAAAAGATTACAAAACTGCAATCCATGACCGATAGAAGAGACTGCAGAGCCCAGCTGCAGTCAGAAAAACTCCGAAGACTGACTGACCATCCAATGTACCAGAGACTAAACAATCTGGAAAATGGGAAACTAAACCGGAGAAACTTTGCAGAAATAGCCAAAGCAAAGATGCACGAAGATCCCATAAACGCACTAACAACACCAAAACCCATCACTACTGTACGAAAACCTACCTGGAGGCAGGATATAATTCCAGAGGTGGTAGAAAATATACCAGGTATTGGAAACAAAAACTGCCAGACCGAAAAAGAAAGGAGAGATACTACCCTAAGCTATATATCGGAAAACTACCCAAGCATGAACTGGACCCATGCATACACCGACGGTTCTGTAACAAACACTACACGGAACGGAGGGGCAGGAGCATTCCTGAACCTACCAAATGGCAGAAAAATAACACTGTCATTAGCCACTGGTAAGTACACAAGCAATTTCAGAGCGGAGGCAGAGGCACTGAGGGCGGCAGTGGAAGAAATGGTGACACATAAAGAAAATGAAAACCATACAGTCCTGCTTACCGACGCTCTGGCCGTAGTCACAGCGCTAAAAAGCCAGAAAAACACTGAGCTTAATGATTTAAGAGCAGTACTCTGTCAACTATGCAAGCAGTCCGCGCCAAAAAGGGTAGTGGTACAGTGGGTCCCATCACACTGCAACATCCAAGGCAACGAGGAGGCAGACAGACTGGCAAAAGAAGGTGCAAAACTACCACAAACAGATACTAGTATGACGTACGAAGAGTCAAAACGGCTTAAAGCCAGATACATGACCAAATGGGAAACCGAACATACTGGTTACACCAAAAACGATGCCTATTACCAGTTGAACAGAAGAGAGCAGGTCGTTGTCTTCAGACTTCGCACTGGCCAAAATAGACTGAGGTACCACCTATTCAACAAATTGAAGATAGGTGGTACCGACGAATGCCCGTGTGGTACCGGGAAAATAACCGCTGAATATCTGCTGCAGAACTGCCCGACATACGAGGATCAGAGAGAGCCGATGTGGCCATCACCAGTGGAACCACAAGACAAGCTCTATGGCAGTGTCGACAGCCTCAGGATGACCGCCGCTTTTTTCGAAAAAATAATGGTTACTGTCTGACTGCGTACGAAGAAGAATATATAGTGAAAGAAATACAAGCACAATTGTTTGAGAATGTAGCCCACACATGAAATATGTAGTGAAAGAATTAAATGCAAAAATGTATATTGGGATAAAAGACACGTGAAACATGACGTGAAAGAATGCACCATTTTCTGTGAAGATAGTACTGACTGCACTCAGAACAACTACACATCCGTAACAACCCTTATGGCTGGGCGTTTTCGACAAACTCTCAGACCTCGGAATGTTCTATAAAACTAGCACTTCTGTACCCGAAGAAAACAACCCTGCGGGATGAGTGGAGGAAGGCGAAAACTAAATAGACTAAGTAAAAACACTGAATCGATACGTGATTACTTCGCCCGGAGAGGGTTGGGCCCGTCCCAGTTAGAGACATGCACAAGACACATCTCTCACACAGTAAGTAGAAATGAGATGTGATGCTCCAACGACATTAGAGTTACGGAAAAGACGAGTACTCAAATGAAGAACATAGTGAAAGAATTAAATGGAACTTTTTAAGTGGTTGGTGGGTGGGTTTGGGGGGGAGGGGGAAGAAGTAGGTTGGGGTGGGGTGGAAAGGGGGGGGGGGGGTTAGAGAGATAGAGTATACTTTTTTGAACGTATATTGAAGAAATTACTGGCATAATTTTCTGTGAAGGTAGTACCCACATGAAACATATAGTGAAGGAATTACTGGCACAATTTACTGTGAAGAACCCAAACTCCATCGAATATCTCTTCCAGGTTTGCTCTGAAATAATCCCATCGGTTTCCTTCATAAACCTTACGGTCTGTCTGGAGATGGTCATGTTGTATCATTACTCCCATCATAGAGTCGACAGATTTGAACATGTTCTACTATTTGTCTCTTCTGTCCCTCGACAACACGTGTCTTTGTATCCGAATTGTTATTTTCTGAACCGATATGTCCGATTCTACAATGGCCGGGTTCACTCACAGTTCGAATGTTGTTCATTGTCTTCTTCTTCTTCTTCATCGTACACAGTCAGACAGTAACCATTATTTTTTTCAAAAAAGGCAGCGGTCATCCTGAGGCTGTCGACACTGCCATAGAGCTTGTCTAGTGTTGCCACTGGTAATGGCCACATCTGCTCTCTCTGATCCTCGTATGTCGGGCAGTTTCGCAGCAAATGCTCAGCGGTCATTTTCCCGGTACCACACGGGCATTCGTCGGTGCCAATCTTCAATTTGTTGAATAGGTGGTATCTCAGTGTATTGTTGCCAGTGCGAAGTCTGAAGACCAAGACCTGCTCTCTTCTGTTCAACTGGTAATAGGCATCGTTTTTGGTGTAGCCAGTATATTCGGTTTCCCATTTGGTCATGTATCTAGATCTAATAAACCGTTTTGACTATTCGTATGTAATACTAGTATCTGGTTGTGGTAGTTTTGCACCTTATTTTGCCAGTCTGTCTGCCTTCCTCGTTGCCTTGGATGTTGCAGTGAGATGGAACCCACTGTACCACTACTCTTTTTGGTGCGGACTGCTGGCATAGTTGACAGAGTACTGCTCTTAAATCATTAAGTTCACTATTTTTCTGTCTTTTTCGTGCTGTGACTACGGCAAGGGCATCTGTAAGCAGGACTATGTGGCTTTAATTCCTTTTATTTGTCACCATTTCTTCCACTGCCGCGCTCAGTGCCTCTCCCTCCGCTCTGAAATTGCTTTAGAATTTTCCAGTTGTCACTGACAGTGTTATTTTTTTGCCATTTGGTAGGTTCAGAAATGCTCCTGCCCCTCCGTTCTGTGTTGTATTTGTTACGGAACCGTCGGTGTATGCATTGGTCCAGTCCACGCTTGGGTAGTTTTCCGTAATGTAACTCAGGGTAGTATCTCTTCTTTCTTTTTCAGAATGGCAGTTTTTGTTTCCAATACCTGGTATATTTTCTACCATCTCTGGAAATATATGCTGCCTCCAGGTAGGTTTTCGTACAGTAGGGATGGGCTTTCGTGTTGTTAGTGCGTTCATTGGGTCTTCGTGCATCTTAGCTTTGGCTATTTCTGCAATGTTTCTCCGCTTTAGTTTCCCATTTACGAAATTGTTTAGTCTCTTGTGCATTGGATGGTCAGTCAGTCTTCTGAGTTTCTCTGATTGCTGCTGGGCTCTGCAGTCTCTTCTGTCGGTCATGGATTGCAGTTTTGTAATCTTTTCAAGTTCTACAATTGGCGTTGATTTCATGTCTCCTGTTATAACTCTCATGGCTTGGTTTTGAAGTTTGCTAACTTAATCGAAGTTTGCCTTTGCTGCTGTTGTCCATGCCGCAATGCCAAAATCGAGAACTGGTCTCACTCTTCCAGTGTAGTTTCTTTAGTATACTTTCGTCTGCTCCCCAGCTTGTGCCAGCAAGTTTCCACATGATTGCCATTCTATCTCTGGCTCTCATTCGGTTTCTCTCGATCTGACTTTTCCATGTCATGCGTCGATCAAATGTGACTCCCAGGTAGTTTGGGTTGTCGTTTTCCTGCAGGTATTTGCCGTTTAGACTTAATTTAGTGTTTTGGGGTTTGATTGATAGCGAAAATATTGTACATGTCGTTTTTCCTCGTTCATTTTGACCAGCCATGAGTTTGCCCACTCTTCCAGAGATGTTAGGGCCTGCTACATTCGATTTCTTGCTATGGTGAGATTCTTTTCAGAGGTCCACATAGCCAGATCGTCTGCAAACATTGAGTTATGGACTCTTCTTGGTATATTCTCTGAAATGTTATTTATATATACCAGGAAGAGTGTGGGTGACAGTACTCCCCCTTGGGGTACTCCCTGCTCAAGTGTCCACTTTTTTTGCTCATCTGCCCTTGTACTTGAACTCTGGCCGTTCTGTTTTTGAGGTAGTGACTTATCCATTTCTACATTTTCCCACGAACTTCACTTCTTTGTAGCTTGACTCTAAGTCCCTCTTTCCAGACTTTGTCAAATGCCTTTTCCAGGTTCACGCAAACCGCTACTGTGTGCTTTTGCTCCTGGTAGGCATCTTCTATTTCCTTGGCTATGAGGATGACCTGGTCCTCAGTGGATCTGTGCTGTAAAGCCTGCTTGCTGTGGAATTAGTATGCGTTTTTCTTCCAGATGCCACATCAGTCTGGTGTTTATCATACGTTCCATCAGTTTGCCGACACAGCTCAGTAGGCTGATAGGCCTGTATCCATTTGGATCTATTTTGTCTTTTCCTTCCTTTGGTACTGGTACAAGTACTGCGTCTTTCCATGCCTGGGGTACAATACCCCTTTTCCAGCTTTGGTTCAGGACTGATAGCAGTTTCCTCTTTTCTTTTTGGCCCAGTCCCATCAGCATTTCGTTTGTTATCCCGTCTTTTCCGGGACATTTCCTTTTCTTTAATGTTCTAATGGCCTCTTCCATTTCGTTTATTTTTAATTTTGCCATCATTTGCTCTTCTGGTGCCATATTGATGTTGTCGTGCCCCTTTTGCTCTTCATTAATGTCTGCATGCCTATCTGCAGGGACATCTATGTGGTTCGCTCTGGCATAGTGTTTAACAAAGGCGTTTGCGGCTTTTTTTCCAGTGAGCAAGTTTTCGCCCTGCTTGATTGTAATTTGTTTGTTTGATGGAGTTTCGTCATTCATGGCTCTGACTAGCTTCCATAGTTTGTTCCCTTTTTTGTCTAAGTTGAGGTTTCTGTTTTGTTTTTCCAGCTTTCTCTTGCTGTTTGGTTTAGAGTGTATTTGTATTTCGCCGTGGCGGCTTTGAGGGCGATATTTGTCTCCATAGATTGTTCTCGCTCTGCCATGTTCCTAGCATTTGTGACTGTGTCTTCCGCTTTCTCCAACTCATCATTCCAATAGGGCTTATAATTTTTCCTTGCCCCTCTTGGGATGGTTTCAGTGGTGGCTTGCATTATTGCTTTGCTTAGGCTTTCCACCATGGGCTTCATTTTGTTGTTCCGTGTGTTGATGGTTTCACACAACCCATCTGTCAGGATTGCAAATCTGTCCCAGTCGGCTCGTTTGTAATTCCAACGTGGGAGCGATTTTGTTTCCTGTGGGCCTACTTCCTTATCAATTTCTAGAATAAATTGGCCTGTGTTCGCTACCTGCCAATTGGTTTAGCCCCTGGCGGTCTATTTTATGGTGAATGTCCACTGTGGAGAAGGCCAAATCTGGAGTAGAGGTGGTATGCCATGTTCTAGAATAGAAACTAGGGCTATCCTCCGGCCTATTGATTAGATAGAGATTTGTGTCTTTCTCCCAATCTTCCACTTCGTCACCTCTGCTGTCTGTGTCCGAGTATCCCCATCTCTCCGAGTGGCTGTTGAAGTCCCCAACTACTATGCAGTTGGAGTCTTTGACTTCCATACTCGAGAGCGATAGGTCTTTATTTGGTGGTCCGTACAGGTTGAAGATGCGGATCTTCGTCTCTTGAGCCATTATGTCAACTCCTACAATTTATACCTTTTCCGGTGTGATTGACAGATACCGCGCTACTCGGTATGCAGTTACGGGTCAGTATCAGAAGCCCTCATTTGTGACCTTCTCTATCGAGGCGGAAGGCCTGGTATCCTCTGATTGAGAATTTATGGTTGCTGTTGAGGTGCGTTTCTTGGATACATGCCACGTCAATCTTACCTTCATGCAAGTGATGTGTTAGGGGAAGCTTTTTGTTAATGACTCCTTCTGCATTCCACTGTAGTATTTTGACGGTCTTGAGATTTTGGTCAATAGAAATTGCCCCATAGTCATGTGCCTTGACTCCACAGCACATGGGTGGGTGACCACCAGTAGTCAAGGGTGGGCCCTTCAAAGCGTGAGGCTCGGCACTCTCGCTGCCTGGCGGGACTCCGCAGGATGAGCGCCATACGTTTTTCTGATAAGTTGTACTGTCATCATTCTGCGATTTATGTTGCACTGTTTCGTTAAGCCTGTGGCCCAGTGCATCCGAATTCTTCTTCTTCTTCTTCTGCGTACACAGTCAGACAGTAACCATTATTTTTTCGAAAAAAGCGGCGGTCATCCTGAGACTCTCGCCACTACCATAGAGCTTGTCTTGCAGTTCCACTGGCAATGGCCACATCTGCTCTCTCTGATCCCCGTATGTCGGGCAGTTCTGCAGCAGATGTTCAGTGGTCATTTTACCAGTACCGCACGGGCATTCGTCGGTACACCCTATCTTCAATTTGTTGAATAGGTGGTACCTCAGTCTATTGTGGCCAGTGCGAAGTCTGAAGACAACGACCTGCTCTCTTCGGTTCAACTGGTAATAGGCATCGTTTTTGGTGTAACCAGTATGTTCGGTTTCCCATTTGGTAATGTACCTGGCTTTGATAAGCCGTTTTGACTCTTCGTACGTCATACTGGTATCTGTTTGTGGTAGCCTTGCACCTTCTTTTGCCAGTCTGTCTGCCTCCTCGTTGCCTTGGATGTTGCAGTGTGACGGAACCCACTGTACCACTACCCTTTTTGGTGCGGACAGCTGGCACAGTTTGCAGAGTGCTGCTCTTAAGTCATTAAGCTCAGTGTTTTTCTGGCCTTTTAGCGCTGTGACTACGGCGAGAGCATCTGTCAGCAAGACTATGTGGCTCTCATTTTCACTGTGTGTTGCCATTTCTTCCACTGCCGCCGTCAGTGCCTCTGCCTCCGCTCTGAAATTGCTTGTGTACTTACCAGTAGCGAATGACAGTGTTATTTTTCTGCCATTTGGTAGGTTCAGGAATGCTCCTGCCCCTCCGTTCTGTGTAGTGTTTGTTACAGAACCGTCGGTGTATGCATGGGTCCAGTCCATGCTTGGGTAGCTTTTCGTTATGAAGCTTAGGGTAGTGTCTCTCCTTTCTTTTTCGGTCTGGCAGTTTTTGTTTGCAATACCTGGTATATTTTCTACCACCTCTGGAAATATATCCTGCCTCCAAGTAGGTTTTCGTACAGTAGTGATGGGTTTTGGTGTTGTTAGTGCGTTTATGGGATCTTCGTGCATCTTTGCTTTGGCTATTTCTGCAAAGTTTCTCCGCTTTAGTTTCCCAGTTCCCAAATTGTTTAGCCTCTGGTACATTGGATGGTCCGTCAGTCTTCGGAGTTTCTCTGACTGCAGCTGGGCTCTGCAGTCTCTTCTGTCGGTCATGGATTGCAGTTTTGTAATCTTTTCAAGTTCTACAATTGGCGTTGACTTCATGCCACCTGTTATGATTCTCATGGCTTGGTTTTGAAGTTTGTTAACTTTATCGAAGTTCGCCTTCGCTGCTGTTGTCCATGCCGCGATGCCATACTCGAGAACTGGTCTCACTCTTCCAGTGTACAGTTTCTTTAGTATGCCTTCGTCTGCTCCCCAGCTTGTGCCAGCAAGTTTCCTCATGATCGCCATTCTTTCTCTGGCTTTCATTCGGTTTCTCTCAATCTGACTTTTCCATGTCATGCGCCGATCAAATGTGACTCCCAGATAGGTTGGGTTGTCGTTTGGCTGCAGGATTTTGCCATTTAGGCTTAATTTGGTACTTTGGGGTTTTAATGAGAGCGAGAATATTGTGCACGTGGTTTTCTCCTCGTTTATTTTGACCAGCCATGAGTTCGCCCACTCTTCCAGCGATGTTAGGGCCGTTTGCATCCGATTTCTTGCTATGGTGAGATTCTTTTCAGAGGTCCACATAGCCAGATCGTCTGCAAACATTGAGCTATGGACTCTTCTTAGTATATTCTCTGTAATATCGTTTATATATACCAGGAAGAGTGTGGGTGACAGTACTCCCCCTTGGGGTACTCCCTGCTCGAGTGTCACCTTTTTGCTCATCTGCCCTTGTACTTGGACTCTGGCCGTTCTTTGTTTGAGGTAGTGGTTGATCCACTTGTACATCTTCCCACAAACATCACTTCTTCTTAGCTTGACTCTAAGTCCATCCTTCCAGACTTTGTCAAATGCCTTTTCCAGATCCACCCAAACAGCTACTGTGTGTTTCTGTGCCTGGTAGGCATCTTCTATCTCCTGGGCTATGAGGATGACCTGGTCCTCAGTGGATCTGTGCTGTCTAAAGCCGGCTTGCTGTGGAATTAGTATTCGTTTTTCTTCCAGATGCCACATCAGTCTGGTGTTTATCATCCGTTCCATCAGCTTGCCGACACAGCTCAGTAGGCTTATGGGCCTGTATCCATTCGGATCTGTTTTGTCCTTTCCTGTTTTTGGTACTGGTACCAGTATTGCATCTTTCCATGCCTGGGGTACAATACCCCTTTTCCAGCTTTGGTTCAGGACTGATAGTAGTTTTTTCTTCGCTGTTTGGCCCAGCCCCATCAGCATTTCGTTTGTTATCCCGTCTTTTCCGGGAGATTTCCTTCTCTTTAGTGTTCTCATAGCCTCTTCCATTTCGCGCATTGTTAGTTTGGCCATCATGTGCTCTTCAGGAGCCGTATTTATGTTTTCGTGCCCCTTTAGCTCTTCGCTAATGTCTGTATGCTTATCTGCAGGGACCTCGATGTGGTTTGCTCTGGCATAGTGATCGACAAAGGCGTTTGCGGCTTTCTTACCTGTGATCAAGTTCTCGCCTTGCTTGATAGTAATTTGTTTATTTGACGGGGTTTCGTCGTTCATGGCTCTGACTAGCTTCCATAGCTTGTTCCCTTCTTTGTCCAGGTTTAAACTTTCCGTTTTATTTTTCCAACTTTCTCTTGCTGTTGCATCCGAATTCAACAGGCGTTTCTGTAAGGATGCCCTCCATAGCCTTTGGCTGTCCCCAGCCTATCCGCAAGGCAGCAGTTGTTTGTTATCAGAGTTGTCTCTCTTATGGAAGTTGTCTTACAGGACTAACGAGTCTTCACTACTCGTGTCTATAGGGTGCGGTGATGATATATGAGATATTATATATGATATGGACTTTGTACTGGTTTGTACTAACCCGGAAGAGAGGCAGTCCAGTGTGTCTGTATCCCAGGATCGTCACGTCCTGCCAGAAACGTAGCATTTGCATGTGAGTGGGGTATCTCTTTGCTCCTTTCATTTTCTCGGCTTCTCTGCAGTGATGGCCTAGCATTCCCCGCCACCTGGGAGGTTGACACTGTAGGGCAGATGTGCAATTTCCGCTAGTCTGCATCTCTTCTGCGTCGATTGATATGGCTGATAGCATACAGAGGTAGAGATCGAGGCAGAAGTGCATTTAACCAGGGGACAAGTCTGGTAATGTCATGGAGATGTTGTTTGCCTGGTGTGCAGACATATCTCATGGTCATGGGTTGAGTCTCGACAGTTCACAGTGAGGTGGCTGCTCTTCTATTTTCGACACCCCGACCAAGAACTAAGTCTTATGTTGGTGGTTTCGCACCCCATCGCCGTATAGGGTGAATATCGAGCAGCTATCCGCCCGCTTTGAACGGCGGATGGCATAGACCTCTTTCTGCGGCTCGACCGGGTAGGGCTGAGGCGCGAGCCCCAGGTCCCGACCTTATCGAAGCCTCCCATTGCAGTGGTGCTGAGATTTTGGGCGGGATTCCGGCTTACGGGCGTTCGGTCGTAATCCCTCACATGGGAGCCTCGCGCCACTGGCTTATCAGCCTGGTACGTGAACAAAAATGTCTGCGGCTCATCCCGAATTGAGGAGGATTACCGTAGCAACGCCCTGTCATTAGTAGGGTAAAACTGACCTGTCTTCCGAGGGCTAATACCAGTACCCGTTCACTATTAGACCGGACGAATTAATAGAGGGCTTTTTGTTTGTCAATGACCAAGTATCTGAAACCTGCGGTTTCTGCGGGGTTAAAAACGATTTCCGTTGCGTTCTTCCATTAGAAGGTTAAAGAGCTGACCTGTCTTCCGTGGGTCTAATACCAGCACACGTTCCCTATTAGACACAACGAAAGTGCTCTCGATTTGTCAGTCGTTCTACAGTATTGGCGTGTTGAGTAAAATTAAGCCGCAGACACAACTCCTGGTCGTGCCCTTCCGTAAATTACTTTAACGAACACTGGATGCGAGACAGTCAAGCTACCGAGAGGATAGCCCCAGATTTTCGAGGGTCTAATACCAGCACTCGTTCCATATTAGACCCGACGAAAGTGCTCTCATCCTGTCAATCATTTCAGTGTTTGGCCGTGTTGAGTCAAATTAAGCCGCAGGCTCCACTTCTGGTGGTACCCTTCCGTCAATTCCTTTAAAAGTTTCAGCTTTGTAACCATACTTCCAACGGAACTCAAACACTTTGGTTTCCCGGAAGCTGCCCGCAGAGTCATCGAAGCAACTCCTGCGGATCGCTAGTCGGCATCGTTTATGGTCAGAACTACGACGGTATCTGATAGTCTTTGCGCCTCTGAATTTCCTTCTTGATTAATGAAAACATTCTTGACAAATGCTTTCGCAGTAGCTCGTCTTGTGGCGATCCAAGAATTTCACCTCTAACGCCGCAATACGAATGCCCCCGTTTGTCCCTGTTAAACATTACCTCCAGTTCCGAAAACCAACAAAATAGAACCGAGGTCCTATTCCATTATTCCATGCACCATTATTCAGGCAGCCGAGGCCTGCTTTGAACACTCGAATTTTTTTCAAAGTACACGCGCCGGTCACCCGGGACGCTCAGAGGAGAGCACCCGCGGGAGAGAGCCGGCAGGAGACAACGGGTAGTCAACCGGCGCGAGCCGGACCGCCCGCCTGCGCCTGAGATCCAACTACGAGCAACAAATTTAATATACGCTATTGGAGTTGGAATTACCGCGGCTGCTGGCACCAGAATTGCCCTGCAATAGATCCTCGTTAAAGGGTTTAAAGTGTACTCATTCCAATTACGGGGCCTCGAAAGAGTCCCGTTTTGGAATTTTTCGTCACTAGCTCACCGTGCCGGGAGTGGGTAAGTTGCGCGTCTGGTGCCTTCCTTTGATGTGGTAGCCGTTTCTCATGCTCCCTCTCCGGAATCGAACCCTGATTCCCCGTTACCCGTTACAAACATGGTAGGCATGCCACGTACTATCGACATTTGATAGGGCAGATATTTGAAAGATGCGTCGCTGGTACATGAGGCCTTACGATCAGCACAAAGTTATCCAGAGTCACCAGTGGGGACGCCGCAACCCCGCGAGGGGAAACGACGATTGGTTTTAAACTAATAAAAGCGCTCTTTCCGCGAGGTCGGAGCTTGGTAAGCATGTATTAGCTCTAGAATTGCCAAAGTTATCCAAGTAGGAATGTGTCATCTAAGGAACCTCGACTGATTAAATGAGCCATTCGCGGTTTCACCGTGAGACAGTGTGAACTTAGATATGCATGGCTTAATCTTTGAGACAAGCATTTGACTACTGGCAGGATCAACCAGATATCTGTCGGAGACGTACGAACCACACACACCGGTCGGCGGAGGACGGTTGTGTAAAAAACCTCACTGGGACGGCCGCAGGGACCGACTGACGGACGGACGATTGTTCCGTACCTCACTCCGTCGACCTAGGACCGCCTGACAGGGGCCCCTACACACACCAGCCGACCGACCGACCGGACTCGCTCGGGGAGGGATGGCAGCGCTCTGTGCAGAACGGATCACATTGGCCCCGGCGATAGATTTCACAGGAACTGGAGACGATATTTTGCCTGCCGGCCTGCCCTTCTCCCGATGGTTGGTCGGGCGAGAACAGGGCCGTTAGGCAGGATTCCTGCTTTCCATTTGCCGGTCACAAGCTCTTTGCGAGAGTGTGATCTACCAGCGAGACGAAATGTCGAACTCTGCTTTAAGCCTTCGAAAAAGCACCACTGACTGTTATAGTTTTCCGATACGGGCCACAGTAACGTACCTCTGCCGAGGGCACGACACCACAGTTCGAATGTTGTCCATTGATCTATTCTTAGTAAGGAGCAGCATCGACCTGTTACACCAGCCTCTGTGCTCTCTGACAATAACTAACCATCTAGCGCACTCTTTGTTCTTGTTTTCCGTACAAATAAGGAAAGAGAATTTAATTATTTAAGAACATACCAGAATACGTGGTCGTGGGAAGTGGGCAACAACTTCTATGCTGAATGTTACATCCTCTCCTTTGTTAACTGGACACTTGATGAAGTTGCATCCATTCTTGGCTGTTTCATTCAAATCCATTTTAATGTAAAAGTCCAAAAGTGGTAAGAAGGGATAGACACGGATTTCAAATTCAGCTGTCGTAGCGTTGGTCTCTGTAGATATCATAAAAATAAATCAAAGATGTTTTTACATAACGTCATTCATGATATCTTGTTTAGTATACTCCGGCATACAATGATAATTATTTCTCACCCATTCTTCACCAATTTTGACCTCATTCTTGCTAGCCATTCGATTATTAGATTGCGTTAAGTCTGCGTTGATTATTGTTGTATTGATGTATGTGCGTGCGCGTGCGCGCGTTTGTGCGTGCGTGCGTGTGTGTGTGTGTGTGTGTGTATGTGTGTGTGTGTGTGTGTGTGTGTGTGTGAGAAGAAAGTACAATTAAGTAAATGGCAATGGAATGACCAAATCACAATCAGCGGAAGCAAGTTTTA
Organism: Ariolimax columbianus; assembly: GCA_036924085.1. Taxonomy (NCBI): domain Eukaryota; kingdom Metazoa; phylum Mollusca; class Gastropoda; order Stylommatophora; family Arionidae; genus Ariolimax; species Ariolimax columbianus. Next base: position 83,913,628 of record JAVGWX010000007.1, on the reverse strand, counting down.
CTTAAACAAATCACTGCAATCAATTTCGTTACCAATAATAACATAAACAGTCTATATTTTTCAAAGAGAAACTTGAACACTAGACATACTTAACTTAACTTGATGTCATTATAGTGCAGACAACCAGTTTCTTCTACATGTCTTGTCTTACCTGTAACCCCAGCAGGTCGTAGGTGCATAACTCTGTGTGAGCGATGTGTCCTGGATTTGTTGCTTACCTGACAGGGCCAGATCTCTTCCAAGCCATGTATTTGTCCATTATAGCCCTGTGTGTACATTTCACATCCCCACCAAAAGCGGTACTATGAGCAAACATGTCGAGCGGCGCCAATCTCATGAAGTTCAGCAATGTGTGCACTAGACCGGGGTAATACGCATGCACGAACGTACGCTCGCTCACGCCCGTCCATTTGCCCACACGGACACACACACACAAACACACATATCAGGATGGTACGTTATGGTGGAATAACTTTGTCGAAGGCTACATTTGATGTGATAAATTATAAACATAATGAATAATAAAACAAGCTAACAACTACAAACCATTGATAAAAAGGTAAACAACTCACTGGCTATGAATTTATTAGTCACATTGATGGTCTGTCCAGATTTGATGCGGCACGGTAACTTTGAGCAAGGGGTAATATAGGCCTCATAGGGAATTTGAAACGATTCATAACCGTAATCTGAAAATTAAGGAGAAAAATGTTGATTATCAAACAGAAGATTGAAATCACTCATCTTCTATCCACTTGTGTGGTTACACGGCCTGGGGAGGTGTCACTTTATGTCGTGTGACAGCTTAGTCGCTAATGTTATTGTCATTCCGTGTTTATTCAGTGTCTACCTGATACCATCTATCCATCTTTATATTGGTCTGCAACTTTTTCTACAACTCACATGTCTGGCATTTTAAAAACAAGCAGATGATAACTTTGGTAGCACTCTTATCAGGTGTCCGTACCATTTTATTTTCTGCCCTCTATGTATCCGAAGCACAGTGTTGCGCCCACCTTCTATCTTATTTCTTGGTTTAATATGTTATCTTGTGACCCCGACAGCCATTCTCAAACATCTCATTTCGTAAAACATGATTGTGATTTCTTATTCCTAAGTGACAGTCCATGTCTACTATTTATCAGCAATGTCTTATTTTTCATTGGAATGTGTTTGTGTTTTAATAATGGTGAGAGCTGATAGGAAACCACATTTCCTTGCTGAGTTCTTGATTCTACTTCACTATCCACCTTCCATCTTGAATGAACCCACTGCCAAAGTATTTTAATTCTCTCACCTGTTTTTCTTTGATTTTTATCTGAATTAAAATCTTTTCTATATTCTGCCGATTTTTCTGTCTTTGCTGCACAAATCGTAATATTATATCTATCTCAGTTTTAAATAGCAAGGCCGATTGTTGCAGACACACGTAAAATTCCAGGAGTAAGTACGACACTTTAAAAACACTGTTAGAAATTACATATCTGTAGTTCACTCTCTTTCTTTGGGGATACCATTCATGTTTTACAAAAGGAGAATATTCTCGTGTCTTCAACTATACATATTTAATAGACTGTATTTTTATAATAGTAGGCATCATATAATTATTGTTTCGAAAGTACAATTTATTATCTAAATGGGACTATCATTATTAATTATAATATGACCAATATTTATTGTTTTAGTAGAACTAATATTTATTGTTTTAGGTGGACTAATAGTTATTGTTTTAGGGGGACTAATAGTTATTGTTTTAGGTGGACTGTCTATTTATTGTTTTAGGTGGAATATATTTATTGTTTTAGCTGGACTAATATTTATTGTTTTAGGTGGACTAATATTTATTGTTTCAGTACGACTAATATTTATTGTTTTAGGTGGACTAATATTTATTGTTTTAGGTGGACTAATATTTATTGTTTTAGATGGACTGTATATTTATTGTTTTAGGTGGACTAATGTTGATTGTTTTAGGTGGAATATATTTATTGTTTTAGCTGGACTAATATTTATTGTTTTAGATGGACTAATATTTATTGTTCTAGGTGGACTAATATTTAATGTTTTAATAATCATTAGCTCTTTCCGTCTTGTTAGACAATAGCAATTGTGCTTTGAAAAGGTATGCAACTTACAGTCCATGACGGTAACGAATGTGACTCTTAAAACCAATCAGGGCAGAGAAGCATCTTCCACAGTGTATGCACGAAAAATTAGGACTAATTGCGGCATCGCATGGTGTGGTGTGTCTTCTCAAACTCTTAGTCTTTAGTCTATCAGCACTCAGTATCTCGTTTGACAGTATTCCATACTTAATCATGCCCCTCCATGTAACACGATCCATGGCGTCGTGTTCCCATGATTCCAAATCGATGCCTGCGTCATTCATATCCCGCTTGCATACATCCGTGTACCGAAGTAATGGACTGCACCGAGACCTTTTCTCCAACTGTAATTCCCCAAAGATAAGATATTTTGGTATTATTGTTTTAGGTAGACTAATATTTATTGTTTTAATAGGACTAGTAGTTATTGCCTATCAGGTCGGAGATTGGTCTATTCTTTCATGTTGTTCTCCCATTTCTCTTTGGGACGACCTCGTCTTTGTCGTCCGCCTCCCACATTTCCGCTCTGGACAGCATTTGAAATTCCGTTTGATCTCGATATGTAGCCGTACAAATCGAGTTTACGTCTTTTGACCATTGCCAAGACGTCTTTAAAAGGCCCTATTGCTGTTGTAATTCTTTCTAGTAATTCCTCATTTTTAACTCGGTCTTTGTATATGGCGTTTAGAAGTCTTCGGAAACATCTAACATCCAAGACCTATATCCTAGGCTGCTGGTCAGAGAAATTGTGCATGTCTCACAATGTGGTCCTTTTCGAAACATTCGACAAAAACAACACCAGGCATAGAGGAATATTGACAAGATCAATGTACGCCGTTTTTTTCTTTGCTTTTCAGGCGAATAGTTCAGATTTGGATCCTTTATCACTGACAAACGAGCCCAGATATATTTAAAGCGGTTGCCTGCTTCGAATTCATGGCCATTAGCTATTACATTACTGTTGAAGCCCTCGGCCTTGTAAGTAATTAATTTTGTCTTTCTAGCGTTAAATCTTCATACCATAGTCAAGAGCTGTTTCATCGAGACTTGCGTCCCATTCCTGGAGGTCCGATTCTATGCCCGTCAACCCGTCGATGTCATCTGCAAAACGAAGGCTGGTAATCTTTCAGCCCCCTATCTTGACAGGTAGAACATGATCTCCAAGTGCCTCGCTCATAATACCCTTAAAAAATGTTTTGAAAAGTGGTGGGGGAGAGTGTACAACCCAGTCTCCCACCTAACTATGTGCAAAAGCAGTTCCCAACGCCTCGCATTAACAATAAATGCGATAGACGCCATGTTATACATGTGTTCAAGAACATATTTACTATTTCCGTTAATATTATTCCTTCTCGTCATTGCCCACATCACTTTAAGCGATACCCTATCAAACGTCTATTTGAAATCAACAAACACATGATTCAAATTTTTTTTTATGGTCCTGATATTTCTGGTTTATAAGTCTAAATGTTAATTGTTTTGATAGGACCAATATTCATTCTTTTATTAAGACGGTTATCTATTATCATAGGAATAATATTTATACTTATAGATCGACTGACAGTTGTTGTCACAATATGCAGGGCCTACGTAAATGGAAGAGTTTGGGGCGGAGGAGGGAAGAGGGCATAGGGGTACCTTTGTACTGGCCATGAACCTAAAATAAGCCGGAAATCCAAAGTATTAATTCCATCCTATAATGTACATTATTGCATTACTACTACTACTACTACTACTACTAATACTACTACTACTACTACCACTACTACTATTACTACTACTATTATTACTGCTACGACTACCACCACTACCACTACTACTACTACTACTACTACTACTACTTCTACTACTACTACTACTACCACTGCTACTACTACTACCACCACTACTACTACTACCACCACCACCATCTCCACCTCCACTACCACCAAAACCACCATCCTCGCCACCTCTACCACCATCTCCACCATCCCATCTCCACAACCATCACCACCACCACCACCACCCCCAACACCACCACTAATACTACTGCTTCTACTACTACTCTACTACTACTACTAATACTTCTACTACCACTACTACTACTACTACTATCACTACTACTACTACCACTACTACTACTACTACTCTACTACTACTACTAATACTACTACTACCACTACTACTACTACTACTACTATTAATGCGACATAGCCATATGTGTAATGTACAATTATAAGTTGTAAAAGTTGAAATGCTTTATTCTTGCACGAAGTCTTCTAAAGCGGTAAATGCGTGAGAACTTATTTAGACCGTGGATGAATACATTAGCAGTCGGTGTGGAAGACTCGAGCGGGTTGAACAGATCATATGTTGTCTAATTTCTCTGTTCTGAGCACACAGTGTGCGCTGATTGAGCCGCACGTCATTACAAAAATAAAAATAACAACTGGATTAATTAACTGAACTGAAAAATACATTACGGACAGAGAGAACTACGATATCAAAGAGAATGAAACATCCTACATATGTGTTTAACGCGAGAAGTACGAGCTCAGATAGGAATGAGGAAGGCCATAAAGATTAACGCCAGAGAGGTCTACCTTATGGGCGCATGGGAAAATCAATTACCCCCCCCCCCCCCAACCACCCACCCTCTCCCAAACTTGCATTGATTTGCCTTATTTATTAATTTATTATGTTACCTTTAATAATTTTCAAGGCCACAATTAAGGCCACTTCATTTTTTTAAATAATGTAATTTAGAAACTTTAAAAATTCCTAGTACTTGTCAATCAGAATTTGCATTTGCTGATGATGTGACTCTGAATTCCCTATCAGATGGATATGTCAATTCTGGAAAGAGGATCTGGTGAAGAGAGGGATGACCATTACAAGTTCAAATACAAAAGCCAGGGTGGCTTCTAGCGAACAGAAGATACAACATTTATGCCGGGTGAACAGTTTCTGGAACCGATCAAGCGATTAAAATACATTGCAAGTGTAATAGATCAGAATGAATGAATCAAAGAATAGTTGGAAACTAGAAGAGCAGAAACTAGAAAACGAGTTACCATAATCAGGGGATCCGTCATTAAATGAAAAATATGTAGTAACACCAAGATGGCTGTACCGCTTCCCCTATGTACCAGTTATGATGCATGTATGTGAATTATAGGAAATAAAAACAGTCCAAAAAAAGCCAGATTGGAGCTTCATAAATGAAATAGCTAAGGAAGGTGGCCAAAGTAACAAGAAGAGACACGGTCTAAAATCAGATAATATGGCGCGATTCAGACTTTGCAGACTCGAATGGAGCAATCTCAACTGTGATGGTTGGACCTTGTCTGCAGAATGAAAGAAGATACATACATACTTTCACTGCGTAAAACATCATCCTTCCAGCATTCAGCCACATGGATTGCCTTATTGTTGCCACTCAGCAGGTCGTCAATATTGCAAGTCTTCGAGAGGTTTGGGCAGATCATCAGGTTGTCTTGGTTTTGTGTTGCTCCACAGTTGCATGTTTTATCATTCCTGTACTCCTGTTAAAATTTTGTCTGCATCGTGACAAGCCAGTTCGAAGTTTATTTAGTGACTTCTTATGTTGCGTAAGCCAGGCGATGACAAGGTGCAGGTTCTTCCGGTAATTCGATCCAGGGAACCTGTGTCAGCTTTTTCCATCTTTCGGTGCAGAATTTTTAATGAATAGTTTGCATGGGCTGGCTTGACTGTAAGAAAATTCGTTTTGGTTTTAGTCTTACACGCTGCACCCGATGTCCAAACATAGGGTGCCTTGGGTCGTTTACTTCTTTCTCTCTTTATATCTCTATAACGTTTTTCGTGTCTCAGGTGTAGCTCGCTACGTCAGGGTCAGCGAACAATAGCTGACCAAACCCTATTCTGCCTCCACGTGGCGGCCCTGAAAACGGACTGCACTGGTCACTAGTGTAATCTTGCCAACGGATAGAGATCGCAGTAGGAACGCAAACCTTTTACTAGCAAAAGTCAGCTGAAATCGGATATGTCTGGCCGTCACAAGGTTCTTTTTAGGACGAACGTTTAAAGAAGAAGAAGAATATACCAGGTGCTCCAATTTGTCTGTTTGGTTGTACCTAATGACTTAAAACTATTAAATATTTTCTGCCACGGCGATTATTTCGTACCATTCGATCTGAACTAATCATCTTCTGTGCGTGCAAAATAAAATGCTTGAATGCAGAGAAGCTGACTATTTAATTCGACATTATCAATGCCAATATCAAATGTAATGATCAACATCCGGAAGATGACAGATGCTGCAGAAAATCTAACATTATTGAATATGTATGCAATATGTGTTGATATCACCAACGGTTAGAACTTCTGTGTCGTAAACAAGAGACACGGGTTTAAACCCCGTTAGAACTAAGTATGCGCTATCAGAGGAAATCATTACCTGCACTCTGCCGATGACTGATATGGAAACGACCTTTATTTCTGTATCATTTAACAGTTCTCTATTTTATAATCTAATCAAGTATGATAAGCGATAAGATAATGACATACCACAGGACTCAATTGGGATTCTGTGGGCAAGACCAATTGTCAGAGCACAACAGAGCGCGCAGAGAACGACCACACAGTTCATGTTTTCGTGTAGAGATGACCTCAACAACTGCATCTAGCGACGAGTGAATAATTATTGCGCTGTACCTGTTTATTTATAGAGACCACCTGTTGCATATTAACGTACGTACATGTTACTCCACCTGATAATAAGATTCCCCAAAATATTGAAACTGCAGGGCGCTTCAAAGCCCAGACTGATGTCGAACGGAAAGAAATACATGAATAGCTGTTGTTGAATAGTGACAAATACATGACAAGCCTGTACTGATGTTGAATAGTGACAAATATATGACAAGCCTGGACTGATGTTGAATAGTGATAAATACATGACAAGCCTAAACTGCTGTTGAATAGTGACAAATACATGACAAGCCTGGATTGCTGTTGATCGTGCTGTTGACACATTCACAACATGACTTGTTCAGTGTTGTACAGCGGCTATACGTGACATGATGTGAGCGGTGTTGAATATGGACAAAAAAACATGACAAATGTGAGCTACTGCTGAACAGGGACAAATAGATGACATGACCAGACGGTTGTTGAACACTGACAAATACAGCACAGGCTTGCTCAAAGGACTGATGCTATCTTCTACTTCTTCTTTCGTTCGCTTGCAGTATGTCTACATCTGCAAAGTTGTCTCTTGTATGAACCTCACTGTCTTCTGCAGTTCACACATAGGTCCAATAGTTTTCCTTCCAGTGCTCTTTCTCTTGGCCAGTATCTCATACTCTGGACAGTCCTGAAATATATGTTCCGTAGTCTGGGGTGCCTGTCCACAGAGTGAACTGCTGCGGAGTAGGCTGTGTTTCCCTTTCTGAGGCGCAGTATGACAATCTGCTCTTGCCTACTTATATTATGATAGTCATCTTGTATTTGGGTTGAGAGCTCTTTCATTGATTTAATCATCTTTTTATTTTGATGGTATGTAACTGGTACACCTGGCTGCTCGTCTGCGACATCTTCCCTCGCCAGTGTGCCAGCTCTCTCATTTCCTGGTATTCGGCAGTGAGACGGTATCCATTGCGCCGTGATTCTGCGCTGGTTGCTCAATGTTGACAATACAACTTGTCGATCTGCCAGTTGCTCGGATGATAGTTCTTGGAGTACTGATTTTGCATCTGTCAGAAGTATCACAGGATACTGGCCAAGGTTGGTGTTCAACAATTTTTCTGTCACCAATGTAATCGCTTGTATCTCTGCAGCATAATATGGCAGAATTGCCCTGTTGGTGCTGCAACTGTTTCCATAGTGTTATTTGGGTATTCTATATACACTCCTGCTCCTCTTTACTGCATTCTGTGCTGACCCATCTGTGTATACTCGGATCCATAGATCCTGTGGATATTCTTCATTCAAGAAACTGAGGGGATTGTCTTACGTTGCACACTGTTCTGTTTCTCCTTGCTTAGTATTCCCTGAATGGTTGTTTAGACTCGAAATGATAGACTTTGCTGCTGCTCTCTCCAGGGTGTTTGTTCTGGCACAGTTGGTACAGGAATATCAATTTTAGGAATATCGTTTGGCTTGGTCTACAAAGCTACTTCTTTTCAATCGTCCCAATGCTAGGTCCTGGAATCTATCCTTCATTGGGTGACTCGGCATACAGTTGAACTTTTCTGCCTGTGTTAGTACCTTTGTGTCTCTACGTTCCCCTAGTGCTTAAGTCCTCCATATTTTCCCCGTCGCCACTTTATTCGTTGATTTCATTGTCTCTGTAATAGCCATTAGCGCCTGATTTTGTATTTGTAACTTATCTAACTCTTTCAATGTAGTGTTTGATACTGGACACCACGCAGCTGATCCATATTCCAGATATTTAATCTGAGACAACAATATGAATGAATAAACGATGTGCAATAGGCAATTATGTAGTACAGACACAAACGAGCAAAGGACGCTGGGACAAATGCATTTCATTTACGCTGCCTGAGACGCATACTTGGAATTTCCTGGAGTAACATAGTGACTAACAACGAAGTGTTGGACCGTGCAAATATTGTCAGCTTAGTTACGATCCTCCGCCAGCACCACTTGGTCACATGTGCAGAATGGAGGATGGGGGAATACCAAAAGATATCATTTATGGAAAGCTGACCACGGACAAGCGCAACAATGGTAGACCCTTTCTCCGCTACAAAGATGTTTGCAAGCGTGACCTGAAGGCGTTGGATATGAACACCTGCAACTGGTAGGAACTTGCCAAAGACGGACCAGGGTTCGATTCCGGAGAGGGAGCATGAGAAACGGCTACCACATCCAAGGAAGGCAGCAGGCGCGCAACTTACCCACTCCCGGCACGGGGAGGTAGTGACGAAAAATAACAATTCGGGACTCTTTCGAGGCCCCGTAATTGTAATGAGTACACTTTAAACCCTTTAACGAGGATCTATTGGAGGGCAAGTCTGGTGCCAGCAGCCACGGAAATTCCAACTCCAATAGCGTATATTAAAGTTGTTGCAGTTAAAAAGCTCGTAGTTGGATCTCAGGCGCAGGCGGGCGGTCCGGCTCGCGCCGGTTCACTGCCCGTCGTCTCCTGCCCTACCGTCTGCCGGCTCTCTCCCACGGGTGCTCTTCGCTGAGCTCCTGGGTGGCCGGCGCGTTTACTTTGAAAAAATTAGAGTGTTCAAAGCAGGCCTCGGCTGCCTGAATAATGGTGCATGGAATAATGGAATAGGACCTCGGTTCTATTTTGTTGATTTTCGGAACTGGAGGTAATGATTAACAGGGACAAACGGGGGCATTCGTATTGCGGCGTTAGAGGTGAAATTCTTGGATCGCCGCAAGACGAGCTACTGCGAAAGCATTTGTCAAGAATGTTTTCATTAATCAAGAACGAAAGTCAGAGGCGCGAAGACGATCAGATACCGTCGTAGTTCTGACCATCATGCGCATCGTACGTATGTTCAGTTGTTGCAGTTTGGTCTGGTCTCATTTGAACACGCCTCGTATATATTTATATATATATATATATATATATATATATATATATATATATATATATATATATATATATAATTTATTTACATATATTTATTTATATATATGTTCTTTCAGTCGTTAACGGATACAGTAAAAATCAAAAACTGTTTATAAACATAAACAAAACAAATATAATGACCACGGACAAAACTCGATGTTAAAAAAAATTGTCATTTGTGGTGAGTTTATAGATGTTACACATTTTGAATATCTGGGCTATAAACTTGACCAAAATGGCGACTGCTCAAATATATTAGAAGAAGACTGACCATTGCAACGCAGCGGTTAAATAGGCTGAAGAATTTCGGGCAGAACACCATCAAAACGACAAAAGTGAAAGTCTTTAGAGCTTGTGTTTTTCCTCTGACAGTATATGGACGATTACCAAAACTAGAAGAAAAAGAATCGAGTCCTTCAAGTCAAAATGTTCTAGCAAGATCTTTAGAATACTCTGGACTGAGAACAAGTAAAATGTAGACATTTGGCAAGGATTGAACACAGAGGAGAATTGTTTTATCAATTCCATTATGGCTAGATTTTGTAAATGCTTTGGTCACATCAAGAGACACAACGGTCTCGAGAGAACAGTAATGGAAGGCATGGTGCCAGGCAAAAGAGGAAGGGATAGACCAAGAAGACGATGGCACAAAGATATCCAGGAATGCCCGGGTATGACTATGGAATAGGTTGGAGTTTTGGCAAGGGGAAGAGTTTCTTTCAGACAGACTGTGATGGGATCGACGTTTTATAAAGAACATGCTACATGATGAACGCGATACAGTCTAATGCAGAGATAGTTTATTTCTGGTAACTAAGGCGACAAAGTCTAAATGCGAGATAGGTTATTGTTGGTAACTAACAAAGTCTAAATGTCAGGTAGTTTATTGCTGGTAACGACATAGTCTGAATTCCATCAATTCATTTATGTTAATTTTAGGGATTGGTGATAGGACGAATAAGAGACATTTTTGAGATAAAATAGCAGATTGTACCACTCGCTGGCAGAGTCTGTAGTGAGCTTGATCTCTCAATACTAATACATACTCCCAAGGTTAGCGCAAAGTTTAACTTCTGACATCAATAAATTCTGCTCATGGTCTGCTGTAAGCGGGACTGTTCTGCTAACATGAAAATGACGAAGTGTGTGTCTGTGGCTACCTAACACCGGAATACTCTGACTAATTAAGACGCGGTTTGTAGGTAATCATTTATCTAGGAGAAGGAAAAACAACGCTTCCTACATTGCAGGTGGTCTGGTTCAACCAAAGACATTGGACAGTTAACTGTATTCAAAATAATTGCCTAAAAAAGATGGTCCAGGCCAAATAGCGCAAACGTTGTTGTCTAACCTTAAAATGTACCACATCCTGTCTTTCCGTCAATAACATCAAATAAAATAGAGACAACGAATAAGAGTAAGAAGAATCTAAGATAGCTCATTAATGATAATTGCTGGAATAAAATCTGAATGGCAACCGTTTTAGTGTTTACTGAAATTAGTAGAATCCCAGTTCATTATTGAAAAACATACATTCTAATTTGTGGCAATGACCTTCACCTTTATGTAGGGATCTCTTTGCTTCACTCTAGACCAAGGATCATTTCATCAATGGACCAACCATTGCAGTTTTAGTATCCAGGTCTAGCACAACCTCACACATCCTTAACAGGTTTTAAGCAGAGAGAACCACATACTTCTGGTGGTTGTCTTGCTGGAAAGTCCCAGGCTGATCACAGAGGATCTAGAAAATTCAGAAACGATAACATGTCAGTTGATCTAGCGAAACAGGCATTCCATCCTATTAAGTTGAACAGAACAGGAAAACTTTGAACCGTCCGATGGGAGGAAGCCAATATCGGCTAGTGTTAAAGTATAGCTAACCCATCTTAATGCTCATTCAGAGGCGAGGTGATGATCCTTTTCTCTTAAATATTTAGAGCATTAGGTGATTATTGCAAGGCTATGCATGGAAATATAGAGGAGAATAGGACCGCTGCCACACTTAGAGCATGACAAAAGGGATGATTAGCAGTGAAGTCTAGTATTTCTAGTGCAGACGTCCTTCCAGCTCATGTGATTGCTTACCTGCAGTTCTCAGAAACAATAGAAACAATATTCTAAATTTGATACAGTAACACCAGAGCAAGCAACACGTTTTCCTTGTGATCAGAAGAAAAAAAAGAAGAAGAAAATAGCCGAGGAGAACTGGGTTGATCAGAATGCAACTGGTGACAGAAAATAAGTGCAGTTAAACCTAACATGGCTACAGTGTCACCGGTCCAGTAAACAGACACGCTTCGAAAATTTATTGATAACAAATTCTATTTTGTGAAAAATAAAGTACTAAAATGTTCGACTTGGTAATAATATCAAAGTCTTTGCGGATTGCCCAGCAGCAAATTTATTCAACTGAATAAATAATGTATTTAGTTCCGTTAAAGTATCGGCATTTTGCCAAAGGGCAGGAGCCCATAGGCAGCTGGGTCAATAACCAACCAGCCAACCAATTCCGTTGACGTCTAGAACTACTTATAGCTCTAGCAGGTATATAAAACGAACAAAAGACACTGCGGAGGTTCTCACCACATTACTAGTTACTTGGACAGGGACAAAAGAAAAAGACTAGTTGTTTTGATGTTAACACATAAGACTGTCACTTCATCGAACCATCAACGTCGTGCGTCATGCCCTAATGGCTTTGACATTTAAACACGTCAACCAACTTTGTAAACGGTTGGGTAATTTCATCGTTATATTATTTGACACACGTGACTGTCTTTGCCGTCTTGTCATCACACCTTAAATCAATCCTCTAAGTTCTTTTTTTTTTGCGTCTTTTGTTAAAAATGCACCTTTGAATTTGCTACACTGTTTTCTAAGAATGCGACCCGTACAAATTGGTCTATATTTTAAATGTTCATTTACCTGCTCTGTGTCGTTCTGCTTGAAGTATGCCCTAGCGTGGAAGGTAAAAAACCGCTAGGTCAAAGCCTTTAAGTGGGTTGGCTGGATAAATAGTTCCGTCATGGCTTCTTCGTTGGCCGTTGAGAGAAAAAGAGCATGGAAATGTTGATATTTTTTGTCGTGAGCATTTGTCCTTTTGTTATTTTACTAATATCAGGGTGGCGTAACAAAGTCAGCATTCTGAAAAATGTGGGCAAGAACAAACTACAAGGGGCGTGTCATATGTCTTTTCCCTGACTATGAATGAGTAGGAGGAGAACGTTGAAATTTGGCACATATCACTCATTCAATTTGTACTGGACTTGAGAAGTATGAATTTCCCTCCTCGACGGGTTTACCCTGTATGCTGCATGTGGCAACACCCCTTATTGACCGGATCTGCTATTCCAACGGTTTGTCAGAACAATGGAGAAATCAGAAACCAGAACTGTGATAAAATTCTTGTTGTTGCAGGGAAAAACATCTACAGAAATACACATGGAGATGGAACCAGTGTTTGAGTAATTCTGTCCTAGGTATGCTTCTGTGAAAACTGGTGTAGGCAGTTTAAGTGTGACCGATCCCATGTTGCTGATCTTTCAAGATCAGGAAGACCATCCTCAGAGTGCAGCGATGAAAATGCTGCAAGAGTGAATACAATCATTGACCAGGATAGGAAAATAACAATTGCAGATATTTCTGGGTCAGAAAAACTGAATGAAAGTTCAGTTTTTAGAATTTTCCACAACAGACTGAACATGAGAAAACTGTGTGCCAGCAATATCAACATCCTTTTAAGTTTTACCCACCGAGTAAGTGTGTATTGGTCTATTAACGTCGCGTGCTTTCATAAGCGGCACACATCCCAAAAACAAGACGTGAAAGAGTACCTCACAGATGTTCAATATGTGGTTGACACAGTGCAGTTCACATACGATTGCCTTACCAAGTGAAACTTATGGCCACAACTACAGCTGGCTCCGTTCAAGAATTTAGAGCTGTGGATTCATAGCAATGGTTTTACGTGATGAGGTTACTAGACTAATGCACATCCATCATCAGTTGCCTTTTGCGATATTCTTGAAGGTTGCAGTTGGGCCTTATTTTTTAATCCGGTTACCAAATTGGAGGGTTTCACTTGCGATTTTATTCAAATTCCCTGACCTTCAAAAGTGCTGCAGATGTTAACCTGGCTGCAATATGTGTTACTCAATTGCTTCAGTTTTGCAGTTTTTTCATTCCAGTAGGACAGTGGCTTTTAGGCATGGATTGTGTTTTCCACGTTGACCATCAGATGTATTTGTTCGTGGTGACTGCCTGCAAGTGATCAAGGCCAATTCTGTCTATCTTGTGGTTGTGTCTATTGTTCAGAAACTAAGGTCGGGTATTGAAGTAGACTGCCATCTTCTTGAGTAAAGACTGGGTACATCGTCAGCTTTGTTTATCAGCTGTAAGTTACTTTTAGTCCCTTAAAGTTCTATCTCTGTGTCGGCGATATCTGTCAATGCGTATCCCCATCTTTCCGAATGGCTCTACCAACTAGGCAATGTGTGTGTTGTACCTCCATTGTTGTTCACCTAATGGGAGGGAGAATTATAAATTGTGTTATCCTTAGGGTGCGCTCGTCTACAGCTATTTCAGTAATGATGACTACATCTTGGTAGTTTGTGGGATTTGGTAAACCTCTGTATGGTAGTGAGTTTCTGATTAATTGAATGTCGCGTACTTTGTGTCCCTTTCTGTTAAGCTGTATTGATTCATATCCTTGTGTAGATAATCGGTGGTTTGGGGTAAAGCAGGACTCTTGAATACAATCAAAGTCAATATTCTCTTCATGAAGCTTTTGAGTAAGTGGAAGTGTCTTTTTTAGAACACCCTCTGCATTCTAAATGAGTTTCTTCTTCTTCTTTCGTTCGCTTGAAAATATTTGTCTATATCTGCAATGTTGTTGCTTGTATAAACTTCACTGTCTGTTGTAGTTCACATACAGGTCCATAAAGTGTCTCTTCCAGTGTTGTTTCTATGGGCCAGTGATATTTTCTCTGTATATTATATTCGGGGAAGTTCTGTAGTATGTACTCTGCTGTCTGGGGTGCCTGTCCGCATGTACACATGGCTGAGTTGCCAATCTTCATTTTTGTGTACATGTGACTGCGGAGTCGGTAATGTCCCGTACTAAGGCGCAACATAACAGTTTGTTCTTGTCTGTTCATCTTTTGGTAATCATTTGGTGTTATCTTCTGTTGGTATGTAACTGGCACATCTGGTTGCTTGTCAAGATCAAGGCACCAATAGCTATTTGAAGCGTTTTGGTGGCCACTTTTGCATGTTCATTTGTACGCCATTTGACCAAGTTATCTGTATACATTGCAATTTTTTTTCCTTGTAGTAGTTCAACAATCAGGTTATTGATGGAGACTATGAAAAGTGTAGGGGAAAGAACTCCTCTCTGTGGCACACCATGACTTAGTAAAATGTACTTACTCTTGAGGTCATCTAGTTGTATTCTGGCTCTTCTATTATGTAAGTATGCTTTTCTCTATTTGTACATCCTACTCTTTTCAACGCAAGTGTCAAGTCGGTGTTGCTGAATGGATCGGAGACACGGAGAACGACCAAGGTCATAGAACAAAAACTCCTGTCCTTCGTTAACAGATGCCTTTGAAATATAATGTAGCAGGACATGGTGAGGCATGAAGACTTGTGGGAACGGAGTCAACAACAGCCATTAGATCTACAAATTAAGAGAAGAAAAAGAAGGGCTGGAAAGGACATATGCAGCGGAAGGTATAGTCTAACATAGCTAGATAGACGCTTACATGGAATACTCATTGAAAGATGCGAGAGAGAGAGAGAGAGAGAGAGAGAGAGAGAGAGAGAGAGGGAGAGAGAGAGAGAGAGAGAGAGGCAGACCTAAAAATACGTGAATGCGAGAATGTGACAAGGAGCTAACATTAAATGCTTACACCTGGAGGGAGGCAGAAAGAGGAGCCCAGGACTGTGTACGCTGGCGAGATGTTGTCGATGGTCTAAGCTATGGAGAGGAACGACGAGCTTTGATTGAATGATTTGATTGATATTGCAAAGTCACTTCCCAATCATATCGCCAGAGTTCTCCATGACGATGACCTTGCAGCTTAGAATGCTGCAGAACATTTGCCTGCTGGAAAACACAGAATGCAGACATCACTAAACACAATTAGCAAATGGACATCTGACTGGCGCGTTCAAATCAATCCCCAAACAAACAATAGCAACTGGTTAAGCTACAATTCCTTGAAAGCGACCTTACATTTGAGGAAAATACCAAATACTTGGTTGTGAAGCTTGACAAGCTACTAACGTGGATGTCACACATAAATGCTATTGAGCAAAACGTCATAAGAAAACACTCCTTCATGAAGAAGCTGGCTGGTTCAAGCTGGAGAGCTAATAACAGGATCCTAAATAATGTCCACACAGGCACAGTCAGACCGATATTGGAATATGGCACGTCAATCTGAGTGACTGCGTCAAAAACAAACACAGAAAGCCTAGCAAATGTTCAAAGTGCAGGCCTCAGACTAATCACAGTGGAGACAAGAACCACCCAATGCAGGCAATGCAGAAACATTTTAAAGTACGCTCCCTGGACAGAAGGCTAGATGAGAAGGTGTTTGTGCACAGTCTGGAACGAATGCCAAATCATCCAAACAAGCGAAAGTTCAAAATCTGACAAAAAACCGACTAAAGTTTTACGCAACCCAAAACACCTGCAGCGCTACCATGAAAACCTTATCCCAAAGCTATTCAGAGAAATGGAAATGCTGACTTACTATGAGGAGCCAAACTATTGCAATGAAATCATCCTAAAATCATAGAGATCCCAGAAATAAAACAGAAAATCTGCCAGACTAAACACATACAAATTCTAGCTCAGAAGATGATTGAAGAAAAATACAGTCCTAAACCACAAACAAAAATTAAATGATTTTGACATTTTACTGAATTGCTGTCATATGTATACTTGTTACCACACGGATTAGTTAAGCCGATTATCAGTCAATATCGGTCATGTGTTGCTTGTCCCCCTTGTCCGATGTCAACATCACTCCTGTGTTGCTTGTTTGTCCAATGTCAACATCACTAATGTGTTTCTTGTTTTCCTTGCCCCATGTCAACATCACTCATGTGTTGCTTGTTTGTCCAATGTCTACATCACTCATGTGTTGCTAGTTTTCCTTGCCCCATGTCAACATCACTCATGTGTTGCTCGTTTTCCTTGCCTCATGTCATCATCATTAATGTGTTGCTTGTTTTCCTTGCCCCATGTCAACATCACTCCTGTGTTGCTTGTTTTCCTTGCCCCATGTCAACATCACTCCTGTGTTGCTTGTTTTCCTTGCCCCCATGTCAACATCACTCCTGTGTTGCTTGTTTTCCTTGCCCCATGTCAACATCACTAATGTGTTGCTTGTGTCCAATGTCAACATCACTCATGTGTTGCTTGTTTTCCTTTCCCCATGTCAACGTCACTCATGTGTTGCTTGTTTTCCTTGTCCCATGTCAACATCACTCCTGTGTTGCTTGTTTTCCTTGCGCCATGTCAACATCACTAATGTGTTGCTTGTTTTCCTTGCCCCATGTCAACCTCACTCATGTGTTGCTTGTTTTCCTTGCACCACGTCTCTGCCAACAAAATACCCTACATAAAAAAATTGCTGAACGAATAGACGTTAGGCTGTCCTGTATTTACTGCTTGTGTATATCTCTTCAAAGTTTAATGCATGAGGCCCTCCAGTTTGAGTCTGGCCTCAAAGTAGGGCCCACAAGCAAGACTATGTACATCTCTACCGATACAGAGCTGAGGAAGGGTTGAGGGTGTAGGCAAAAAATAATAAAAATACGAGTCTTCAGTCGAAATTCTGGGGAAAAGATAATGTCACAAAAGCCATCCACAACAATGCAAACTATACCAAAGATATATGAGTCAAGAAATACTAGCGCTGAAGTTGATGAAATATACACTGTAGCCAGCCCATACGTTATGAAACGCCTCAGAATATACAAAAGAAAATACATTGTTGAGAGGGACAATGAAAGCTGCACCACGAGGAAATATGAAAGGCATGTTCAACATCACAAAGAAATACGAGGGAAATATAAGCAAGTAACTGGCTTTATTGATGAGAGTGAAGGAAATTTGATTTGCAGCACAAATATGCATATATAGATAGATAGGCAGAACACGTAGAATTTGTAAATAGATCAGCGCCAGAATATGTTTTAGACATTCAGTATGTAGAAATAAAACTGAAGTTAATTTTTGCGGGAAACCAATTAAAAGGAATTAAAAAGCTATAAAAAGATGTGTTGTAGTTTACAGGCAGGCTGCGATATCTGAGCCTTTCGGCCAGACATATCCGATTTCAGCTGACTTTTGCTAGTAAAAGGTTTGCGTTCCTACTGCGATCTCTATGCGTTGGCAAAAGGACAGAGTAACAGGTAAAAGGAATGAAAGCCATATAGTCCTGCTTACAGATGCCCTGGCCGTAGTCACAGCTCCAAAAAGCCAAAAAATACTGAACTTAATGATTTAAGAGCAGTACTCTGTCAACTATGCCAGCAGGCCGCACCAAAAAGAGTAGTGGTGCAGTGGGTTCCATCTCATTGCAACATTCAAGGCAACGAGGAGGCAGACAGACTGGCAAAAAAAGGTGCAAAACTACCACAACCTGATACTAGTATGACATACGAAGAGTCAAAACGGCTTATTAGAGCCAGATACATGACCAAATGGGAAACCGAACATACTGGCTACACCAAAAACGATGCCTATTACCAGTTGAACAGAAAGGAGCAGGTCGTGGTCTTCAGACTTCGCACTGGCCACAATAGACTCAGGTACCACCTATTCAACAAATTGAACGTAGGTGGCACCGACGAATGCCCGTGTGGTACCGGCAAAATGACCGCTTAGCATTTGCTGCAAAACTGTCCGACATACGAGGATCAGAGAAAGCAGATATGGCCATCACCAGTGGCAACACTAGACAAGCTCTATAGCAGTGTCGACAGGCTCAGGATGACGGCTGCTTTTTTCGAAAAAATAATGGTTACTGTCTGACTGCGTACGAAGAAGAATATATAGTGAAAGAAATACAAGCACAATTGTTTGAGAATGTAGCCCCCACATGAAATATGTAGTGAAAGAATTAAATGCAAAAATGTATATTGGGATAAAAGACACGTGAAACATGACGTGAAAGAATGCACCATTTTCTGTGAAGATAGTACTGACTGCACTCAAAACAACTACATATCCGTAACAACCCTTATGGCTGGGCGTTTTGGACAAACTCTCAGACCTCGGAATGTTCTGTAAAACCAGCACTTCGGTACCCGAAGAAAACAACCCTGCGGGAAGAAGAGAGGAAGGCGAGAACAAAATAGGCTAAGTATAAATACTGAATCGATAAGTGATTACTTCGCCCGGAGAGGGTTGGGCCCGTCCCAGCTAGAGACATGCACAAGACACATCTCTCACACAGTAAGCTGAAATGAGATGTGATGCTGCAACGACCTTAGAGTTAAGGAAAAGACGAGTACTCAAAGGATGAATATAGTGAAAGGATTTAAAGCAACTTTACAGAGGTTTGGAGGGTGGGGGTGGGAGGGGGGTGGGAGGGGGGATGGGAAGAAGTAAGTTGGTGGGCATTGGGGGGAGGAGGGGGAAGGCAGGTAGTGTATATTTTGTTGAACATATAGTGAACAATTAATGGCACAATTTACTGTGAAGGTGGTACCCACATGAAATATATAGTGAAGGAATTACTTGCACAATTTACTGTGAAGAACCCAAGCTCTGCGCCATCGAACATATCTTCCAGGTTCGTTCTGAAATAATCACATCGGTTTCCTTCATAAGCCTTACGGTCTGTCTGGGAATGGTCATGTTGTATCATTGCTCCTCTCATAGAGTCGACAGACTTGAACATGTTCTACTATTTGTCTGCTCTGTCCCTCGCCAACGCGTGTCTTTGTATCGGAATTATATTTTTCTGAACCGATGACGTCCGATTCTTGTTGGCTCTTCCGACAACTCAGAGAAGATAGTACAATTAAGTAAATGGCAATGGAATGAACAAAACACAATCAGCGGAAGCAACATTTACGTAAACAAATCACAGGGCCAGATCTCTTCCGAGCGATGTGTTTGTCAATTATTGGCCTGTGTGTACATTTCACAGCCCGACCAAAAGCGGTACTGTCAGCAAACATGTCGAGCGGCGCCAATCTCTTGAAGTTCAGCAATGTGTGCACTAGACCGTGGTAATACGCATCCACGAACTTACGCTCGCTCACGCCGGCCATTTACACACGCCCACACGCACACATAAACACACACATATTCACGCAGGCACACACACACACATATCAGGATGGTACGTTCTAGTGAAATAACTTTGTCGAAGGCTACATTTGATGTCAGAAATGATAAATATAATGAATAATAAAACAAGTAAACAACAAACCATTGATATAAAGGTAAACAACTTACTGTCTATGAATTTAAAGGTCACGCTGACGGTCTGTCCAGATTTTATCAGCCACGGTATCGTTGGGCAAGGGGTAATATCGACCTTATCGGGACTTACATACTCGTCATTCTCGTAATCTGATAGTTAAGGAGAAGATTGAAATCACTATCATCATCAGGGGACTGCGTGGCCTAGTGGTTAAGTGGCACGGCTCACAAGCCGAAGTTACTGGGTTCGATCCCCATCACAGCACCGGCCATAACCCCTTACATAAAATGCATGCTGAAGTCGGATGCACGGCCCGACAGGCGCAAAATAAAAACAGCAGTGCAACGCACACCGCCTTTGGGATTAGAGAAAATAAGGCGAACGCAAACAAAAAAACAACAACGAAACTATCATCATCTTCTATCCACTTGTGTGCTTAGACGGCCTGTGGAGGTGTAATTTTCTGTTGTGTGACAGCTTAGTCTCTAATGTTGTCACTCCGCGTTTCTTCAGTTTCTAACTTACACCTTATATCCATCTTTTGTTCGTCTGCCACTTGTTCTGCAAGTCTGGTGTCTGGTATCGTAAACATGAGCAGATGATAACTTTGGTAGCATCCTTATCAAGTGTCCGTACCATTTTACTCTCTGCATTCCCATATATTCCAAGCACAGTGTTGCGCCCACTTTCTATCTGATTTCTTGGTTTCATATGTTGTCTAGTCATGTGACCCGACAGCCATTCTCAAACATCTCATTCGCATACCATGATTTATTTTCTTGTTCCTTAGTGAGAGTCCATGTCTGACACTAGAAGCAGAGAGTTGGTATAAAAATACTATTTATCAGCAGTCTCTTATTTTTCATTTGAATGTGTTTGTGTGTTAATAATGGAGAGAGCTGATAGGAAACCACATTTACTTGATGAGTTCTTGATTCCACTTCACTATCCACCTTCCATCTTGAATGAACCCACTGCCAAAGTATTTTAATTCTCTCACCTGTTTTTCTTTGATTTTTATCTGAATTTAAATGTTTTCTCTATTCTGCCGATTTTTCTGTCTTTGTAGCACTAATCGAAATATTATATCTATCTCAGTTTTAAATAGTAAGGTCGATTGTTGCAGACACACGTGAAGTTCCAGTTAGTACGGCATTTCAAAAACACTGTTAGAAATACACATACTGCAGAGTTCACTCTCTTTTTTTTTTTTTAGATACCATTCATGTTTGACAAAAGGAGAATATTCTCGTGTGTTGAACTATACATCTGTAATAGACTGTATTATAGTAGGCCTCATCATAATTATTGTTTCGAAAGAGTAAAATTTATTATCTAAATGGGACTATCATTAATAGTTATAATATGACCAATATTTATTGTTTTAGTAGAACGTTTTTGGTGTAACCAGTATGTTCGGTTTCCCATTTGGTCATGTATCTGGCTTTGATAAGCCGTTTTGACTCTTCGTACGTCATACTAGTATCTGTTTGTGGTAGTCTTGCACCTTCTTTTGCCAGTCTGTCTGCCTCCTCATTGCCTTGGATGTTGCAGTGTGATGGGACCCACTGTACCACTACCCTTTTTGGTGCGGACTGCTGGCACAGTTTGAAGAGTGCTGCTCTTAAGTCATTAAGCTCAGTGTTTTTCTGGCTTTTTAGCGCTGTGACTACGGCGAGAGCATCTGTAAGCAGGACTATATGGCTTTCATTTTCTTTGTGTGACACCATTTCTTCCACTGCCGCCCTCAGTGCCTCTGCCTCCGCTCTGAAATTGCTTGTGTACTTACCAGTAGCGAATGACAGTGTTATTTGTCTGCCATTTGGTAGGTTCAGGAATGCTCTTGCCCCTCCTTTCTGTGTAGTGTTTGTTACAGAACCGTCGGTGTATGCATGGGTCCAGTCCATGCTTGGGTAGCTTTTCGATATAAAGCTTAGGGTAGTATCTCTCCTTTCTTTTTCAGTCTGGCAGTTTTTGTTTCCAATACCTGGTATATTTTCTACCACCTCTGGAAATATATCCTGCCTCCAGGTAGGTTTTCGTACAGTAGTGATGGGTTTTGGTGTTGTTAGTGCGTTTATGGGATCTTCGTGCATCTTTGCTTTGGAGTCACCATTCAACAATATGTTTCATCGCTCGTCAAGAAAAATTGATGATCATACATCCGACATGCTCTTAGAATGGACAGAAACCGACTCTCTCTGTAAGCGTTTATGTGGTCACCATTTGAAAACAGGAAAAGAGAAAAACCGAAAGAAAGTCTCCACAGAATAATCGTCAGAGAAGGTGCCTTTGTGGGCTTGAATAACATCCATGAACTGAAAAGAGTGGCTTCACTCAGATCAAACTGAAGAGCACTGGTTTCTGCCGTTTGGCGCTTCCATACCATTGAGGACTAATATTTATTATTTGAATTATTAAATTATTAGGAAATAGTTTTTTAGTCAGAGAGTGGTTAAGGCTTACAATGTATTGCCACGTGAGGTAGTGGAGGCAGGAACAGTTAATGCATTTAAGAATAAATTGGATGCACATAATTTTTAGAGCAAGGTAATGTAAATGTAACTGGTTGTATACAGACTCTGCAGCGTCTTCTAAACCAGTATAAAGACGTAAAGTTAAGTTAAGTTAAGAATGGGATTAATATTTATTGTTTTGTTAAGTCAAGTCATTCCGTAACCGATGAGGTCATTTTTGCACACACGAAGACACCCCGATCATCTCACGCCACCTTTTTCTGTCACGGCCTGCTGCTTTTACCTATCAAGTCGGAGATTGGTCTATTCTTAACTTTTGTCCTCCCATTTCTTTTTGGGACGACCTCTTCTTTGTTGTCTGCCTTGCACCTTTCCGTGCTGAATAGTATTTGCAATTCCGTTTGATTTCTATATGTGGATGTACGAATCGAGTTTACGTCTTTTGACCGTTTCCAAGAGGTCTTTAAAAGGCCCTATTGCTGTTGTAATTCTTTCTCGTAATTCCTCATTTTTGACTCGGTCTTTGAATATGTCGTTTAGAAGTCTTCGAAAACATCTAACATCCAAGACCTATATCCCAGGCAGCTGGTCAGGGTAATTGTCCATGTCTCACAATGTGGTCCTCTTCGAAACATTAGACAAAAACAACACCAGGCGTATAGGAAAATAGACAAGATCAATGTGCGCATTAATCTGATCTGCGTGCATATGGCTAACCTTCTGTTTTGCCAGATTTTGTTAAGCCGTACAAGCGCCCCCTTTTTTTTTTCTCGACAAATTTCGTCCCGCTACATGGCCAGGGAGAGGCGGGCGAGCGTTTTCGGCAAGCCCGAGCTATCGCTCCGTCTGGTGGGACTGAGATCGCTGTACGAATACTGTATGAGAGTCAATCGCGGCGGCGAGAGACCTACCCCAGATAGACCACTGTACAAAAACCAAAGACCTGATACACTGGTCCCAAGCACCTCATCCTCGACTCCCTTGCCGGCTATGAGACAACCTTGACCTGTCTTAATAATTAATTCCGTGTTAGAGCTGAAAACAAAATGTTCTTAACAACTGACCCACCCCGTCCTTACTAAAAACACGATGTTTAGGTAGAAGACGGTTTATACAAACTTCACAGCTAACCGCCATATCTTAAGCTGGATTTCTACTAAACAGCTGAACCACGAAGCTTTGGGAGGAGTAGCTTGAAGACATGTGATGTCAGACTATCAATATTAATATCGTCTTCTATGTCAGCGTATTTCTGGTACACATTTACTTATATGTTATTCCCTACCAGTGTTAGATTGTTGGTCAATGCACAGGAGAGTTGACGTGTTAAATGATATATCTAAGAAACTGTCTCAATGTCGGTGGAGAGGTACAATGAGAAATGAGGATTTCATAAAGATTGTAGGAACTCTTCATAGAGCCGAAAATAAAGCCAAACTAACATTCGTATACAACCTGGTTCACTACCAATTTGCGCATATCACACAAAAAGATCAAGCTGCAAGGTACAAGGAAGAGCGTCTGGCAGATGGAAAGATGACATTAAAAAAATAGTACAACAACGTGTGCTTACAAGGACCAAGGCGAAATACTTTGCTCAATAAAGAAGGCCTTAGCTTTCCACAATGCTTAGCGATATAAGTAACTGGAAGTGAGGTCTGTAAATAAAGTACACATTCAATATTAATGCGGATTCCGTCTTTCCAAAATAATGTGAGAATACACATGTGTCCCAGCGTCCTTTGCTCGTTTGTGTCTGTACTACATAATTGCCTATTGCACATCGTTTATTCATTCATATTGTTGTCTCAGATTAAATATTTCAGAGATGTACATTAT
This sequence comes from Ariolimax columbianus, assembly GCA_036924085.1. NCBI lineage: Eukaryota > Metazoa > Mollusca > Gastropoda > Stylommatophora > Arionidae > Ariolimax > Ariolimax columbianus. Next base: position 83,889,180 of record JAVGWX010000007.1, on the reverse strand, counting down.
AGTTAACTTGTTGAAATAGCTTTTCAGATGTATGTATTACATTTTGTTATACAATGTAAAACTGACTTTAAAAACAATATGGGATTAAACTGTTTTTTTTTGGGGGGGGGGAGGGGGGGGGGGATTTACGATATTTCTCTATTCACAAAAAGACGGTGTGCCCTATATTTGAATTTTGCGACTGTTGCCATATTCCATTTTCTTGTTTTATCAATTTTAATTTGGTTTAAATTAAAATAACTATATAAACTTGTAATTATTCAAAAAGTGTATTGCAGATGTCAGATTAATGGAATACTTTCTTTTATTGCAAAAATGTTGTTTATTCGTAAAGTTTATGATTTACATTAAATTTACTGTTGATTGTTTAAAAATATGAGGCGGTTTGTTTTGTAAAGAAAAATAGGGGTGAAGGGTATGTTCAGATATATGGAACGTTACATTAAGGAGGAACTGGGCTTATGTGATGTTGTGTAACGAGAGAGGAGATGTTGTAAAAAAAACTCTCAACAATTGCGTGTCGCCATATGTGAACGATCCATTTCTTGAATGTCCCTATTTGAATACGTAGTAAAATACATCACACGATATTAATCCTGGGGTGCAACATAGTATGAACAATAGTAGAACCCTGTAAAACCTGTATGGGGCTCTGTGCATATTTTACAGAGCATCGTGATAGGGACTTCAGGTAAAGAGGAAAGAACAAGAGATTAACACAACAAAAGTTTCGAGAAGAGTATTCAGACAGCAAATCATAGAAGATGTTATGCATGTGTGTGTTTGTTGTTGTTTTCTTCAATAAACAAATAAAGGCATCACATACATTAACACATTAACATGCCCTAAAAAGTTAATGGCGCATGAGAAACAACTTAGCACTTGACAGCATTCTTCAAAGATAATACGGAGAAGTATGAGTTTGTCATTGCCAGTCCTGGTCACATGACCGGCACGTCAGAACCGACAACTTTACATCATATTCACAAATATGTTTAAATTCTATCCCCTTCATTGATTAAAATCATGTATTGATAATAACTAAAATAAGTGTGATTAACTTAATTCAAAGACATTGCCAGAGAATACAAATGTAATAATTCTAGCTGAAAATCTAAATTGAATAATCGCTTTATAATCCCTGTTGGCGTGTCCATTTGTAAAGTCCAGCCTTGAACGAAGTGATAATCTGAGAACTTTGTTTAAAAAATCTTCTCGTACCCAAGCGAGGCCAGTCCCAGAGGGGCTAGGAAGAATTACAAACCCTACTGGAGTGACCAATTGCAGAAGCTCAAGAATGAATTACTTGGTCACAGAAACTTGCAGAGACGGAATAGTCAACCAAAGCAAACATCTCCCTAAAAGTAATCACTGTCAAATGCAATAGAACTTTACATCAGGCAACAAAAGACAAGTAGGAAGGAAAAATCGTAATCTCTCAACCTAAATAGCGGAAGAAAAAAAATTGTTAGAAATCTGAACAATGAAAGATCGCTCATCACACAAATTATAATCAAGCAATGTGACCAAATGCTGACATGAAAAAAAACTGCAACTGCACTTACGGAACACTTTGAAGTTAAATGACAGACTAGCAGAAAGATGACATTAGAGTTCAAGTTAAATGACAGACTAGCAGAAAGATGACATCAGAGTTCAAGTTAAATGACAGACTAGCAGAGAGAGGACGTTAGAGTTCACGTTAAATGATAGACTAGCAGAAAGATGACATTAGAGTAGGAAGTGTCCCAAGTGGAAATCCTAAAACGTACCTTGTTTCTTGCCTCTATAAATGATTTAAAAACAATATTTCCAAAAAGTATTCACAGCTCTATTTTTGTAGATGTTTGAGTTGGCAGTAATTACCCAGATGACGGACAGGAAGTTTCAGACACGGCATGCTTGCTATGCACAAAAGTAGACCAAACAAGAAATGGTCAATACGATTAAATATAAAAGAATGTAAATGAAACGATGATAACGCAGATACACACGAGTAAACACAGATATATATTATATGTGAAACTATGAGCATACAGCTAACACACGAAGACATGCACCATACAAATTTAACAATCATGCAAAAGTGGGGAGTATGTAGACATACTGCAAGCGAACGAAAGAAGAAGTAGAAGATAGCATCAGTCCTTTGAGCAAGCCTGTGCTGTATTTGTCAGTGTTCAACAACCGTCTGGTCATGTCATCTATTTGTCCCTGTTCAGCAGTAGCTCACATTTGTCATGTATTTTTGTCCATATTCAACACCGCTCACATCATGTCACGTATAGCCGCTGTACAACAATGAACAAGTCATGTTGTGAATGTGTCAACAGCACGATCAACAGCAATCCAGGCTTGTCATGTATTTGTCACTATTCAACAGCAGTTTAGGCTTGTCATGTATTTATCACTATTCAACATCAGTCCAGGCTTGTCATATATTTGTCACTATTCAACATCAGTACAGGCTTGTCATGTATTTGTCACTATTCAACAACAGCTATTCATGTATTTCTTTCCGTTCGACATCAGTCTGGGCTTTGAAGCGCCCTGCAGTTTCAATATTTTGGGGAATCTTATTATCAGGTGGAGTAACATGTACGTACGTTAATATGCAACAGGTGGTCTCTATAAATCACCAGGTACAGCGCAAGAATTATTCACTCGTCGCTAGATGCAGTTGTTGAGGTCATCTCTTCACGAAAACATGAACTGTGTGGTCGTTCTCTGCGCGCTCTGTTGTGCTCTGACAATCGGTCTTGCCCACAGAATCCCAATTGAGTCCTGTGGTATGTCATTATCTTATCGCTTATCATACTTGATTAGATTATAAAATAGAGAACTGTTAAATGATACAGAAATAAAGGTCGTTTCCATATCAGTCATCGGCACAATGCAGATAATATTTTCCTCTGATAGCGCATACCTAGGTCTAACGATGTTTAAACCCGTGTCTCTTGTTTACGACACAGAAGTTCTAACCGTTGGTCATACGTGGTGATATTAACATATATTGCATACATATTCAATAATGTTAGATTTACTGCAGCATCTGTCATCTTCCGGATGTTGATCATTACATTTGTTATTGGCATTGATAATGTCGAATTAAATAGTCAGCTTCTCTGCATTCAAGCATTATATTTTGCACGCACTGAAGATGATTAGTTCAGATCGAATGGTACGAAATAATCTCCGTGGCAGAAAATATATAATAGTTTCAAGTCATTAGGTACAACCAAACAGACAAATTGGAGCGCCGGGTATATTCTTCTTCTTCTTTAAACGATGGTCCTGAAAAGAACGGTGTGACGCTGTGTTGTAGTTTACAGGGAGGCTGCGATATCTGCGTCTTTCGGCCAGACATGCTAGTAAAAGGTTTGCGTTCCTACTGCGATCTCTATCCGTTGGCAAGATTACACTAGTGACCAGTGCAGTCCGTTTTCAGGGCCACCACGTAGAGGCGGAATAGGGTCTTGGTCAGCCATTGTTCGCTGACCCTGACGTAGCGAGCTACACCTGAGACACGAAAAACGTTTTAGAGATATAAAGAGAGAAAGAAGTAAACGACCCAAGGCACCCTATGTTTGGACATCAGGTGCAGCGTGTAAGACTAAAACCAAAACGAATTTTCTTACAGTCAAGCCAGCCCATACAAGCTAGTCATTAAAAATTCTGCACTGAGAGATAGAAATAGCTGAAACAGGTTCCCTGGATCGAATTACCGGAAGAACCTGCACCTTGTCATCGCCTGGCTTACGCAACATAAGAAGTCACTAAATAAACTTCGAACTGGCTTGTCACGATGCAGACAAAATTTTAACAGGAGTACAGGAATGATAAAACATGCAACTGTGGAGCAACACAAGAACAAGACAACCTGACGATCTGCCTAAACCTCTCGAAGACTTGCAATATTGACGACCTGCTGAGTGGCAACAATAAGGCAATCCATGTGGCTGAATGCTGGAAGGATGATGTTTTACGCAGTGAAAGTATGTATGTATCTTCTTTCATTCTGCAGACAAGGTCCAACCATCAAAGTTCAGATTGCTCCATTCGAGTCTGCAAAGTCTGAATCGCGCCATATTATCTGATTTTAGACCGTGTCTCTTCTTGTTACTTTGGCCACCTTCCTTAGATATTTCATTTATGAAGCTCCAATCTGGCTTTTTTTTTACTTTTTTTATTGCCAATGATTCACATACGTGCATCATAACTGGCACATAGGGGAAGCGGTACAGCCATCTTAGTGTTACTACATATTTTTCATTTAATGACGGATCCCCTAATTATGGTAACTAGTTTTCTAGTTTCTGCTCTTCTAATTTCCAACTATTATTTGATTCTTCATCCCTGATCTATTACACTTGCAATGTATTTTAATCGCTTGATCGGTTCCAGAAACTGTTCACCCGGCATAAATGTTGTATCTTCTGTTCGCTAGAACCCACCCTGGCTTTTGTATTTGAACTTGTAATGGTCATCCCTCTCTTTATCAGATCCTCTTTACAGAATTGACATAACCATCTGATATGGAATTAAGAGTCACATCATCAGCAAATGCAAATTCTGATTGACAAGTACTAGGAATTTTTAAAGTTTCTAAATTACATTATTTAAAAAAAATTGAAGTGGCCTTAATTGTGGCCTTGAAAATTATTAAAGGTAACATAATAAATTAATAAATAAGGCATATCAATGCAAGTTTGGAAGAGGGTGGGTGGGGGGGGGGGTAATTGATTGTCCCATGCGCCCATAAGTTAGACCTCTCTGGCGTTATTCTTTATGGCCTTCCTCATTCCTATCTGAGCTCGTACTTCTCGTGTTAAACACATATGTAGGATGTTTCATTCTCTTTGATATCGTAGTTTTCTCTATCCGTAATATATGATTCAGTTCAGTTAATTAATCCAGTTGTTATTTTTATTTTTGTAATGACGTGCGGTTCAATCAGCGCACACTGTGTGCTCAGAACAGAGAAATTATACAACATATGATCTGTTCAACCCGCTCGAGTCTTCCACACCGACTGCTAATGTATTCATCCACGGTCTAAATAAGTCCTCACGTATTTACCGCTTTAGAAGACTTCGTGCAAGAATAAAGCCTTTCAACTTGTACAACTTATAATTGTACATTACACATATGGCTATGTCGCATTAATAGTAGTAGTAGTAGTGGTGGTGGTGTTGTGGTGATGCTGATGGTTGTGGAGATGGATTGGAGGAGATGGTGGTGGTGGCAGCGGGGATTGTGGTGGTGGTTGTGGTTGAGATGGCGGTGGTGGTAGTAGTAGTAGTAGTAGAAGAAGTAGTAGTAGTAGTAGTAGTAGTAGAAGAAGTAGTAGTAGTAGTAGTAGTAGTAGTAGAAGAAGTAGTAGTAGTAGTAGTAGTAGTAGTAGTGGTCGTGATGGTGGTGGTGGTGGTATTGGTGGAGATAGTGGTGGTGGTAGTAGTAGTAGTGGTAGTAGTAGCAGTGGTAGTAGTAGTAATAGTAGTAGTAGTAGTAGAAGTAGTAGTAGTAGTAGTAGTAGTGGCAGTGGTAGTAGTGGTAGCAGTAATAATAGTAGTAGTAGTAGTAGTAGTAGTAATAGTAGTAGTATTAGTAGTAGTAGTAGTAGTAGTAGTAGTAGTAGTAATGCAATAATGTACATTATAGGATGGAATTAATACTTTGGATTTCCGGCCTATTTTAGATTCATGGCCAGTACAAAGGAACCCTTGTGCCCTCTTCCCTCCTTCACCCCAAACCCTTCCATTTACGTAGGCCCTGCATATTATGACAACAACTGTCAGTCGATCTATAAGTATAAATATTATTCATATGGTATTAGATAACCGTCTTAACAAAAGAATGAATATTGGTCCTATCAAAACAATTAACATTTAGACTTATTAAACCAGAAATATCAGGACCATCAACAACAAATTTGAATGATGTGTTTGTTGATTTCAAATAGACGTTTGATAGGGTATCGCTTAAAGTGATGTGGGCAACGATGAGGAGCTATAATATCAACGGAAATAGTAAATATGTTCTTGAACACATGTATAACAGGGCGTCTATCGCATTTATTGTGAATATGAGGCGTTGGGAACTGCTCTTGCACATAGTTAGGTGGGAGACTGGGTTGTACACTCTCCCCCATCACTTTTCAACATATTTTTAGAGGGTATTATGAGCGAGGCACTTGGAGATCATGTTCTACCTGTCAAGATAAGGGCCTGAAAGAATACCAGCCTTCGTTTTGCAGATGACATCAACTCTCGATGAAACAGCTTTTGACTATGGTATGAAGATTTAACGCTGGAAAGACAAAATTAATTACTTACAAGACCGAGGGCTTCAACAGTAATGTAATAGCTAATGGCCATGAATTCGAAGTAGTCAACCGCTTTAAATATATCTGGGCTCGTTTGTCAGTGATAAAGGATCCAAATATGAACTATTCGCCTGAAAAGCAAACAAAAAAGCGGCGCTTGTACGGCTTAACAAAATCTGGCAAGAGAAACGGTTATCCATATGCACGAAGATCAGATTAATGGGCACATTGATCTTGTCAATTTTCCTCAAAGCCTGAGGTTGTTGTTGTCCAATGTTTTGAAAAGGACCACATTGTGAGACATGGACAATTACGCTGACCAGCAGCCTAGGATATAGGTCTTGGATGTTAGATGTTTCCGAAGACTTCTAAGCACCATATACAAAGACGGAGTTAAAAATTAGGAATTATGAGACAGAATTACAACAGCAATAGTGCCTTTTAAAGACGTCTTGGCAACTGTTAAAAGACGTAAACTCGATTCGTACGGCTACAAATGGATAAATGTGCGAGGCGGACGACAAAGACGAGGTCATCTCAAAGAGTAATGGGAAGACAACATGAAAGAATAGACCAATCTCCGACCTGATAGGCAATAACTACTAGTCCTATTAAAACAATAAATACTAGTTCGGCTAAAACAATAAATATTAGTCTACCTAAAACAAAAATACCAAAATGTCTTCTCTTCGGAAGGCAGAAAATAAAATGGTACGGACACCTGATAAGAGTGCTGACAAAGTTATGATCTGCTTGTTTTTAAAATACCAGACATGAGAGTTGTAGAACAAGTTGCAGACCAATACAAAGATGGATAGATGGTATCAGGTAGACACTGAAGAAACACTGAATAACAACAAAATTAGCGACTAAGCTGTCACACGACAGGCCCTCCCAAGGCCCTCTAACCACACAAGTGGATAGAAGATGATGATAGTGATTTCAATCTTCTGTTTGATAATCAACATTTTTCTCCTTAATTTTCAGATTACGGTAATGAATCGTTTCAAATTCCCTATGAGGCCTATATTACCCCTTGCCCAACGAAACTGTGCCGGATCAAATCTGGACAGACCATCAATGTGACTAATAAATTCATAGCCAGTGAGATGTGTACCTTTATATAAATGGTTTGTTGTTTGCTTGTTTTATAATTCATTATGTTTATCATTTCTCACATCAAATGTAGCCTTCGACAAAGTTAATACACCATAACGTACCATCCTGATATGTGTGTGTGTGTGTGCGTATACGTGTGTGTGTGTGTGTGTGTGTGCCCGTGTGGGCAAATGGACGGACGTGAGCGAGCGTACGTTCGTGGATGCGTATTACCACGGTCTAGTGCACACGTTGCTGAACTTCATGAGATTGGCGACGCTCGACATGTTTGCTGGTAGTACCGCTTTTGGTTGGGCTATGAAATGTACACACAGGCCTCTAATGGACAAACACATCGCTCGGAAGAGATCTGGCCCTGTCAGGTAAGCAACATATCCAGGACACATCGCTCACACTCAGAGTTATGCACATACGACCTGATGGGGTTACACGATAGACAAGGCAAGTAGAAGAAACTGGTTGTCTGTACTATAATGACATCAAGTTAAGTTGAGTATGTCTAGTGTTCAAGTTTCTCTTTGAAAAATATAGTCTGTTTATGTTATCATTGGTAACGAAATTGATTGCAGTGATTTGTTTACGTAAAGCTTGCTTCAGCTGATTGTGTTTTGGTCATTCCATTGAGATTTCCTTAATTATACTTTCTTCTCTGAGTTGTTCGAAGAGCCAATGCAAAACTGCTGCCTAGGTAAATTCAAGCAAGAGTTATATCAGTACAAGTAGCTTCGAAAACAACAAACAAATTCGTTTCATTTACGAGCTAGGTTTATGCATGTTTTTCTAAGTTTATTTTTGTCCGGCAATTGATAAAGGTCTAGTGTGGCTGTATAATATATGTTTGTACACACACACACACACACACACACATCAATACACCACTAATTAACGCAGACTTGACACAATATAATAATCGAATGGTTAGCAAGAATGAGGTCAGAATTAGTTAAGAATGGGTGAAAAATAATTATCATTGTATGCCGAAGTATGATAAACAAGATATCATCAATGACGTTATGTAAAAACATCTTTGATTTATTTTTATAATATCTACAGATACCAACGCTACGACAGCTGAAGTTGAAATCCGTCTATATTCCGTTTTCCCACGTGGGGACTTATACACTAAAATGGATTTGAATGAAACAGCCAGTAATGGATGCAACTTCATGAAATGTCCAATTAACAAAGGAGATGATGTAACATTCAGCATGGAAGTTCTTGTCGACTTCCCCCGTCCATCTATTCTGGTATGTTCTTAAATGATTAAATTGTCTTGCCTTATTGTGTGCGGAAAACAAGAAAAAATAGTGCGCTAGATATTTAGTTATTGTCTGAGAACACAGAGGCTGGTGTAACATGTCGATGCGGCTCCTTACTAAGAATAGATCAATGGAGAACATTCGAACTGTGCGTGAACCGGCCATTGTAGAATCGGACATCATCGGTTCAGAGAAATAAAATATGGATACAAAGACACGCGTTGGCGAGGAACAGAAGAGACAAATAGTAGAACATGTTCAAGTCTGTCGACTCTATGAGAGGAGTAATGATACAACATGACCATCTCCAGACAGACCGTAAGGTTTATGAAGGAAACAGACGGGATTATTTCAGAGCAAACCTGGAAGAAATATTCGATGGCGCAGAGTTTGGGTTCTTCACAGTAAATTGTGCCACTAATTCCTTAACCATATGTTTCATGTGGGTACTACCTTCCCAGAAAATTGTGCAAGTAATTCCTTCACTATATGTTTCATGCGGGTACTACCTTCACAGTAAATTGTGCCAGTAATTTCTTCACTATGCGTTCAAAAAAGTATACTCTACCTCGCTACCCCCCACCCCACCACAAGTTACTTCCTCCTCCCCCTTCCCAACCCACCCACCAACCACTGAAAAAGTTCCATTAAATCATTTCACTATATTCTTCATTTCAGTACTCGTCTTTTCCTTAACTCTAATGTCGTTGGAGCATCACATCTCATTTCTGCTTTCTGTGTGAGAGATGTGTCTAGGGCATGTCTCTAGCTGGGATGGCCCAACCCTCTCTGGGCGAAGTAATCACGTATCGATCCAGTATCTATACTTAGTCTATTTTGTTCTCTCCTTCCTCCACTCATCCCGCAGGGTTGTTTTCTTCGGGTACAGAAGTGCTGGTTTTACAGAACATTCCGAGGTCTGACAGTTTGTCCAAAACGCCCAGCCATAAGAGTTGGTAGGGATATGTAGTTGTTCTGAGTGCAGTCAGTACTACCTTCACATAAAATGGTGCATTCTTTCACGTTATGTTTCACGTGTCTTTTTTGCCACATAGATTTTTGTATTTAATTATTTCACTACATATTTCATGTGTGTGGTACATTCTGAAACAATTGTGCTTGTATTTCTTTCACTATATGTTTCTTGGGTGTATTACCTTCACATACAATTGTGCATGTCATTCTTTCACTATATGTTTTCCGTGGGTATTACCTTCACAGTAAATTGCCATGTAATTATAATGAAGACAGTTGTTTTTTTCTTTTGTGAAAAATATGATGGAAAACTGATATCCTGTTTCAGGTAGCAGCAGAATTGAGGTTGATTATTCACTTTGGACAGTCCCTCGTGAAAAGACTCGGTGTGCCCTCCACGGCAAAAACAGGGCACGATGTATGTAATTCTGTTAAACTGAAGATGAGCCGATATTAGATCACATGGAACAGCTGCAGATGTGGAGCAAGGACTGAACTAAATAAATATACATTTTAAAATGTATATGATAATCTATAATATATTAATATAATCAGAGTTCTTGTGCATCTCTAATTAAATTTATCTACTCCTGCCTTATTGTGTTGATTTGTATAATGGATATTTTGTCAATGATAGGTTTATCGTTTATACTTGTCTGTGATTTTTGCTGTCCATATTTAATCTTCTGATGACTTTTTAGTTCAATTCAGGATAGATTTAAGTGCAAACATGTTTCAAGTGATAAATCCTATTTACTTCTCAAAGAATGGAAAGAAATATGTATGTAATGATAATCAATCGAAACTTTTCAGCTCTCTGTGGAGCACAAGTCCTGAACAAAAACACACCAAGTCCTCCTGTCCTGACCCATCTGTTCCAACTCTGTTCACATTTTTCCTGTGTCCCTCAGGTTTGTCTCGACCTTTCTTATCCGCGTGTGTTTTAGTTTGTCCCTACCTCTAACCTTGAGGATTCCAGAACAGAGAATGTCTAGTTTTCTTAATGTGTATCCTACCCATTTCCATCTCCGCAACAGTTTTACATTATTAATTTTATACCATTTCAATGTTTCTTTTCTACGCAGTCCCCTATTTATGAAAGTCTGCACTTTCTTCGTTGTTGTTTTTCTTGTTCTCATTGTTTCCGAGTCATTCAATAGAACAAATTTCACTTTAAAGTTGAAGTTTGCAATTTTTGTGTTGGACTTAATTTCTTTTGATTTCTAAAAATGTCCCAATGCATGAAAGCTTCTTTCGACATTTCTATACATATTTTGATATCTCTATCTCTACCTCGCACTAATAGAATAGAGATCGCAGTGGGAAGGCAAACCTATTAGCCAAAACGTCAGCAAAAATCTGATGTGTTGGTCCGAAAGGCGCATATATCACAGTCTCGATGTTAACTACGAGACAGGACGAATGAGAAGAAGACATACCTTTAAAAGAGCACGTTTCTGATATCAAGTGGTGAGCTCCGTTCTACAATTCGTTCAACTACTGTTCTTAGTGCAGCTATCTGGTCTGTACATGACCTATCTTGTTTAAAGCATGCCTGTTGTTCTCTCAGCTGTTTGTATATGATCTATTTGCATCTCCCTAGTGTAATCATCATCAATATTTTCCCAGGTACTGATAACTCTATTATTCGTCTCTAATGTGTACACTGTTGTAGATCTCAATCCTTTGGCACCCTGACTATATAGCCATCTTTCCAGTCAGCTAGTATTTCTTCTCTTTCACAAACTTTACCAAGTAATGTGTATAATATTTATTTTCAAATGTCAACGTCTGTAAAGATATTTGGGCTAGTGGCTTTACCATCTCTCATATGCAAAGATGGAGCCATAACTGGCTGCGAGTCTACATTTCTCTACTGTTTTGGATCATTTTGGATGCCGCCAGACCACGGATTTGCCTGGAATTCACACTAGTCGATGACTTACACTTGCGTTCACTGAAACGTGATGTTGTTTTCCGTCTGGGCTTGTTATTTCGTTCTTTTTTTGTGATTTCTTCCATCCGTTTATCCTGGTCAGGGCGCCGGCTGAATGGCACTACGCTAATACCTGTGTCGTATTTCACGGGTTAGTTCTGCCGGTTCACCTTCACGAATTTGGCGTGTGGGAATTTTAGATGCTACTATGATGAGCTGAATACAGCTGGGGAGAGATGCCAGACTCACTAACACGCAGGAGTGTTGCTCATACGACCTCTTGTGGTCATCGAAAAGGCACGACAAACTGCGTTAGCTGCCATCCCATGTACACGGAAAGGCTTCGGTGGTAACCCTGAGGCAAAATCTGCATCCTATGCTATCTCCAGTCGTCTCGATGAATGTCTTGCTACTGGCAAAAGGAAGCTTAGGCTCTGTGAGTGAGGTTGACAAAAGGCGCAGTTTCTTCCTCACTTTAATCTAAATACCCGCGCAAGTCACCCATTTCAGCGGACACAGCAAGAGATATGACTGTCCACACGGCTGAACAAAGAGAGTGGTCTTCATCACTTATGATGGACAACTATTTTGGCATTATGACTTTTTAATTCCTTTCAATTGGTTTCCCGCAAATTAACTTCAGTTCTATTTCTACATACTGAATGTCTCAAACATCTTCTGGCGCTGGTCTATTTAAAAATTATATTGTTCTGCCTATCTCTATAGATATGCTGCAGATCAAATTTCCTTCATTCTCATTAATAAAGCCAGTTACTTGCTTATATTTTCCTGGTGTTTCTTTGTGGTGTTGTACAGGTCTTTCATATTTCCTCTTGCTGCAGTTTTCAGTGTCCATCTGGCCAACTCAACAATGTATTTTCTTTATCTGTTCTGAAGCTATTCAGTGTATATTTCATGAACTTTGGTGCTAGTATTTCTTAGCTCAAAATGTACTAAAGACAACAAACGGGTTGCTTTTAATGGAATACGAACGATCCGCTGAAGGAAAAAGAAAGCACAGAAAAAGAGTACGATTAAAACAACAAAATTGAATGTGGAAAGCAGCAGAAAAATTATGAATTGGGAAAAATACAAAGATAGCAGACCTGGGACTTGCAGACACGCAACGAAAACCGGCCACAACATCAAAGAGAAACATCCTAACAACATACTCATATGAAGTGGAGTAGACAAAAAGGAAAGATTGAAGACCGTGTTGTTTTCTTGTGCATTCAGTGAAAGCAAAGTTCTTCGTACGTACTTGACTTTCCGTGTCCGTGGCACAACGTCAGACATCATGTTTCCAATGTTCGGCCACACGAATTGCCTTCTCGTTCCGTCTCAATATGTCAACTATATTGCTTGTTTTCATTAGGTTCCTGCATCATGTGGTCTGGGTCTTATATTGCTCCACAGCTGCATTCTCAACATCCTTGTATCCTCTTCTGGTTTTAAGTTGTTCATGTATTGTCATGCATCAGTTCGGTGTCTATTTTAGTGACTTCCATGTTATGTAAGGAAAGTGGTGTTCATGCGCAGGTTCATCCCGCAGCTCGATTGATCGAAGGGACCTGCGTCAGCTCATTCCATCGTTAGTTGCTGCGTTTTCCAGGACTAGTCTGTGGGATCTGTGTTGACTAAGAAATTTCATTTAGATTTAAGTCTTGAGCACTGCACTTGGTGTGGAAACATGAGGTATCCAGTGTCGTTTACCTGCTTCTGTCTTTCGATTTCCAATGTGGCACTTATTCGTGTCTGATGTGGTTGTGCGCCGATTATGGGGTATATTTTCAAATTTGGAGTAGATTTTTTAGGGCCCTGCTACTTTCTTATCACTCCCATTCACTATTGTGTTAATACGTTTAACATGTGCTGATTTTTTTTCAAAACTGACACAGTGTACTCAGCTACTGCGAAACGCAGAACGTTTGCTTAGGTTCAGACAATTGACTGTGCTCCCCATGTTATGGTAATCTATTGTCAGATTATATTACTTCTGTATGTGCTTTCCATTTTGTTTCCTGGTAGTGTAATGCATAAGACATGGTAAGGTCCAACTTTACTTTCAGGTACGTGATCCAGCTTTTGGTCATCGACACGTTTCGTGTTACTTTCTTCTTAATTGAAAAGCACATACTTGGATTTGAGATTATTCTTTTCTGGAAATATACGGCAAGGGCATCAAGGGCACTTGTCAGTTTGTGTTCACCTACTCTTTAAATTGGTTTCCCTGGTCAGCGAATGCTGTGTCATCGGTATATATGAATTTTCTCCACTCTGTCTATAGGTAGGTCGTTAGTATATATGTTATACAGCAAATGTGCAAGGACGCGTCCTTGCGCATGCCATTTATTTATTTCGCCAAAGTCTCCCATTCCCCTAATTGACATGTAACAGTCTATTCTGCAAGATACATTGGGTCAGGTTGGTGAGATGCCTATCGTTTGTTATAAAACACAACTTTGTCAGCAGCTGTTGGTGTTTTAATGTGCCATATGATGCACATAGATCTACGAACGACACTTGTGTGATTTGTTTGCGTTCACACATCCTCAAATAGCTGTGTCAGGTTAAGGATTTTGGGTGCGCGATGATCTGCTATGTCTGAAATTTACTTGTTGCTTGATAAGAGAGAGAGCAATACTGTTAAGGATCATTCTTTCAAATAGCTTGAACAAATAACATAGTGACGAAACTGATCGAAAATTCTGAGGTTTTTTGTGGGTTTTTCCTGGTTTTATCAACGCATCCATGTGAATTTCCTCCAAAGTTTAGTGATTTGCAAAGTTTCGACGCGTGTGTTAAAAAGATATAGACGACGATAGATGGTTTCTTAGTCTAAAGTTTTTAGTTTTCTCTGTCCTCAAATTGTCAGCTGTTTTGTTGTTTTTCATTTGATGTATTTCATCATTCAATTTGTCTCTGGAGAAGAGTATGGCCGATAGGTCATGGTGATCTTTGCAATCCCACTGGGTCTTGGTTTGCTTTGATTTGTTAGTGCTTTTACCATTCAGCAGAAATGGTTTAACTATTTGGTTGGGAGTAATTTGAACTGCCGTCATGAACACTCCTGTGTCTTTACTTTCATTCTTGATTAGTTTTCAGGTGAGTCTTTCACCTCACATCTTTCACCTCACATCTTTCACACATCTTTCACCTCACATCTTTCACCTCACATCTTTCACCTCACATCTTTCACCTCACATCTTTCACCTCACATCTTTCACCTCACATCTTTCACCTCACATCTTTCACCTCACATATTTCACCTCACATCTTTCACCTCACATCTTTCACAAGATGTCGACATTTTTATGTTTCCGAATATGAAATGGTATGTAGACGGTCTTATATAACATGTGATCACTTACAAATAGTAATTGGCATTGCTTGTACAGTGCTTTTAAGTTTTCGTTAAAAATAGAAGTATACTGGCTTCTCTAGCCTCCGGGGATGGGGCTTATGGAGATTGCTTTATTAAGTTAAACTAAAGTCTTACATTTTGTGGAGGGCTAGTTCTAGTTCATTTTGTCCAGGTCATAGGAGAAGAGACCCCATTTGACTCGCTTTTGAACAGCATATTCTACGGTATAACATCTTCTCTAACACTGCACGAGATGAGCCGTTGATGTAACCATGATGAAGGCTCATCTTCATGTTTCCTCACTTGATGTATTATCTCGCCGTTCACAGATATCTTGTCATAATTGTATTCTCTTCACCACCTGTAGCTATTGGAAGATGAATATCATTTCGGACCATGCATAGCTGAAATCTGTTCTGTCCTGCCTAGTACTCACTAACAACTGATCAGTTAATGACACAAACATATATACTCACATACACTGACCACTGACCAGTATCAATGACACAAACATATATACTCACATACACTGACCACTGACCAGTATTAATGACAGAAACTTATATACTCACATACACTGACCACTGACCAGTATTAATGACATAAACACACACACTTATCACTGACCAGTACTAATGACGCAGACATGTTCATACACCCCCCCCCCTTTCCCCCCGCCCCCTCGTGGTATCAGAGTGCAGATCGGCAGCTGGCGTTGAGGCTGGTCACTGACGGTCTGCTACCTTCTGTCATCGTAACTGTGCTATGAATAAAAGCGTCTCAATAAGGTTTGTAGGTTTCTCCCTGGGGATTCTTAATGTACACGTCACTTTCTTTCACGGGGCTATTGCCTAAACATCTGACCAATTTGATTCAGACAACAATATCTGATGTAAACTGGCATGGGTAGTTTTCGAGAGAGTCCAGGTGACTGCTCTTTTAGGTGTTCCTCGTACACCTTAGGTTATCGCCAAATCAGTGGATCATCAATAACTGTTGTCGCGGAGAAGAGCCACCTTTCATACCAATTGACACTAGTGTAATTGCCCACGTAACATAGCGAGACAACCTTCTGACACGTTCTGCCTTAAATGAATTATGTATCATTTTGTATTGGTCCCTGAGACTTCACCCTGAACAACATGGCCGCTGATCACGAGGTACTTATGTTTCTACCTCGAAGCCCAGCAAGTCACTCGTGTGCGTCCAACACTTTCCAGTCTAACAAGTTCCTCCCAATCAACAACATTTTCATAGCTGGCTATCTTGTTAATTCTATCAATCTCATAGTGACAGTTTGTTTGTGCCCAACTTCCTATGCCACTTAAATCTGGTGTGCAATTACATCATACAAGTATGTGCAGTTTGACTGTGCATGTCGGGGTTTTTCTCAGTATGTCCACTTCTCCAGGTGCATAAAATGTTGGCAAAATTACTGTAGTGTAAAACTTCCATCCACTTCTCCAGGCACATAAACGATTGATAAAACAACTGTCCTGTAAAACATTACAAACATTTACACACACATCCATACACTGGCAGTGCGTCCTGATGTCGCCAAAGGGGTACGGTCGGGGGTACTGGCCTCTGCCAATAGAATCCAGAAATGCCAAACTTTAAACCAAAAAAGAGCACTGCCCGAAAGCCCATATGATCCTCTAACAAACGTTACCGTCAGGCTAGCTTTTGCTTGTGATCACCTTTTTATGAGGTTATGTGGCCGGTTTCCTTTCTCTCACATACTTTTACTCTCCGAAAGTTACTAAAATTTGCTTCTGGTTTGGTTGGTTCATGCAGTGACCAGCAGTTTACCATGAACTTTTTCACCAGATACAATTGCACTAACCACTCTTTTATTCGGACGATCAGATACAATTATAGTGTCAAACGAAGAGGTTTGAAATGCTAACATTTTGATTGCTGATACATACAAATATTTCAGTATACAAAGTAAATCACTTAAGAGTAGGTTATCATAATCTTATAAAGAACTGGCATCACTACACACCTCCAAATACAAAGATTGTCTGTCTATTTTCATCAAATAGCTAAGTGCATGGCTACAGAAATTCCTCTGGTCGTACAAACTCCTGTCCCAGTCTATTCAGACCTGTCTTCCCAACGAAAATTTCGTGTTAAACTCCTGCATTCTGTGGATTCATAATTCATCTATCGAACATGTTGGCACTGATGTAATTCTTTATCTTCCCTTTGAATCTAAATCCCTGCTTTCGGTGCTTTTGAATCCCGGATGTGACATCATTCAATGACGGTGCTCTGAGTACAATAATAATTTTCCACTATGCCTCTAGGGCCGTTGCGTCGATCGATCTCTACCATGTGCAACTGCTGAAGCTTGTAGCCAAACCTCGTCCAAGGCTGAAGGAGAGACTGCTATCTGCTGAAGCCATGTAGAGCGGGGGCGTTTCCTCCCGCGCCTCCAGCCGGCCGGTGGGAGACCGTTCTTACACTAAGTTGACTTGGAAATTATCCAGTCAGACTTCGTGGTCAAAAAGAGATAGACGATGGCGGACCAGAGTGTCCGAGATGAAGGGATGACTCGTCTTTGCAGACATCTCGGCATTACGAGCGAGGTTTAACCACCAGATACCTAGGATGAGTCGCTGGTTGTGCATATGAAAGGCATATAGTCTTGATATGTCCTGTTTAAGAAGGATCCAAGTCTCTGAACCATACAGGAGGACAGGCATCACACACGTCTGATAAATACGAATTTTTGATCCGACAGAGAGTGTGACATTATTCCACACCCGACGAAGGTCGTTCAGAGGCAGCAATCCCGAACCGCCTTAACATGTGAAGCGCATTGCGTCCATCGGATGAAAAACAACTCAATAGTTATGTCTATTCATTAGTGCAAACCTCCGTATGACCATGGACAACAATGCTGTGAGGGCCAGTTTTAGAGCCAAGGTTCTGAATTTTTTTTTTGGTCCAAGCTACTGATAGGCTCAGGTTTGATGTTTCGAGACAAAGTTGCAAAGTCGAGTTGTCTTGGCCGACTAGGACATTGCCATCAGCATAGGCGAGGTCTGTGATGCGTGTTTTGTTCCTGTCAATGCCCAGATGGTTAGCGTCAAGACGGCGGAGAATCCAGTCGATGGCTGGTCAGAAAAGGTTAGGGGCAAGGACGCAAGCCTGCCTGACCACGAATATGTTGGGAACCTGTCCGAGAGAGTACCACCTAGACGGATTCTGGCACTGGTGACGATGTGTTCTTTACCAAGCTCTAGGTTATCCGCATTACATTGTTTCCATCAAAGTTCGCAACAAAGTTTAAAATTACCAACGTCCTTCCCTGATTAATCTATATTAATCATTAAAATTATGGATTAAATAGATGGACCTATTCTCATTAGTAGAATATTAATATGTGTGGCCTCTAATTTCGCTTAGACAGATTATATGTTACCTTCCAAATATTCGTGGTTTATCTTACCCTTTTTTATGTGTGTATGTGTGTATTGTGTGCGTAAGTGTGTATATGTGTGTATTGTGTGTGTATGTATGTACGTTTATTTGTATGTGTGTGCGTGGGTAAGCACGCTCGCCCTTGTGTGTGTGCGTGTATTTAAATAACCTAGTTTATCAATGCGTATTATTTGAGAAGGTCACTTGAGATTTTATTTTGTCTTTACAAATTTTGTCTTTACAAATTTGTAAATATTTCAAGATGGCTGTTATAAACAACTCGATAAATCAGATGTATTAATTGTTAATGCTGCACGTAAGCTGGGTGTCTGACCAGGGACATGTTTGTAATTGGCGTCGTTACCTAAATGTGGACGTAACACTGTTAAACGTGATTTGCGTATTCACTTTCTCAACACTAGGCTCACCTCGTAATGTCTTGGGGCATGGATCAGTCCGAAGATACAATCCGTCAAAGATGGAGGTGTTTTGTCTTTTGGTTGAACCTGAAATCGCTGTAAGATGTTGGACAGAAACAAGAAGAGCCCCATGTTGGCCATTGCTTCGCCAAGAAAAACACGTCGCCCTATACCAAACGGGATCAGTTCTTCGCGGACACAAAGTTTACCACTGGCGTCCAGGAAATGTTCGGGTCTGAAGCCCATGACATCTTCTCCCCAGATGGTCTTGTCGTGAAGAACTGAATCCAAATTGGGGACAATGAAGGCACCTTTTGAAATGGTATACCCTCTTATGGTCACTTCTTCTGAAGACATACGATTAAGCGAAAGTGTGACAATGCTGGCGAAGCGTTGAGTTTCCATGAGAACAGCATTAAAATAAGGCAGCTTGTTACTGTCCTGAATGTTCGGAGGCCGATCTGTTCCAACTACTTCTTTGATCTCACGGTACACTTTTTCTTCTATATCCTGGAAGTTGACCATGTACAAGATACACCAGTAGATTGTGGTACTCGTGGTCTCCGTTCCCGAAATGAATAAATCGTTTAAAACTTTCAGTAAGTTCTTGTCATCCATGTAATCGTATTGTTTCTTTCTGGGACGCAGACTTCAATTAAATTACCAAGATCATCGGAGTCAATATCACCACGTCTTTTCATGTTCAGAAATTGTTGTAGGAAACTGAGAATTGCCAGACCATTTCTGGTGATTTTCTTGGCCTTAAAGAAATCTTCTGGCAGGTACTTTAACCATGGGATGACGTTAATAAGGCTGACACCTTGTTGATCTGAAACGGTTGAGTTGATATACTTTATCAGTATTTGAAAGTCGTTATCATCGTAGTCAAATCGATGGCCAATGATGATGCAACAGATCACATTTGATGTGCTGATGTTGGGCATTACCTGGATATCGGTGGGTTTTCCTTTTCTACTTGGAGGATGATCTACATATAAGGAAACTTCCTCTTGAATTCTCTCAGCCAGAAGGTTGTTACCCATTCCAAACATTCTCAGAATAATCAAGGCCACAGATCTTTGCTCCTTCCAGTTAGGCCCAGAATTAAACTCTACACCTCTTCTCTGGGAATACCGGTTGCGTGGAATGAAAATATGATTATTTCATATATAAATTTTCACAGAAGTAGTGATGTGAAAATCATAAATGCAAACATATAGACAATCAATAAAAAAAACGACAGGACTCGTGTGACTCTTGGTTGACTGTATGCTTTGACAGGTTGCAACTTCATTCTCAGTTTTTTTTTTAAATATACTAGTCTTATAAAAATTGATAAAAAATACACACTATGCAAACGTAAAAATTGTTTCAACTAGATATTGCCATTAGATATTGAGTTGAGGACGTCATTAAAATTATACACCTCCACGTGATGATCCTGGATAACTGGCGGCAACTGAGATGGCTGGCTAATGAGAAGGGATGGAAGAGGGAAGGGCTAACCTGGTACTCAAAAAAGCTTTCTGAAGTCGGATGTGTCAGACTGAAAGTTTCAAATATCACAGTCAAGATTTAAACTACGACACAAACTATTCCGTTCTCCGGACAATAGCCTGCTACTTGCAAATCTCTTTTCAGGGCTTGGTATGGGAGATTTGGAATGTACGATGAATCAAAGAAGAAGAAGAAAAATAAGAAGAACTTAGCTTTCCTTTTGAGGTGGAGTAACCATTTCATCACATCTCTGTTCGAACAGAAAGCGATGGATGTATTTAAAGCTTTGCAAACTGGTGGCAATGTCGATAACTGAGTCACAACTTAGTAACTTTGCCATGAAAAGCAAGTTCTCTCCCCACTCGCCAACTCAGACACAGCCATGTGTTACCAGGGTCTGAAAAGTGAACAAAGAATAGTAATACTGTAGAATTTTAACCATGTCTTAAGAGTTTAATAGTGAGGATTGAGCATGGACCGACTCCGGCACCTTGTTAGAAAAGCTACATCTAAGGGATCTTTTAAAAAAGATAGACATGGAGGATATGTGCATAAAAATAGACATGAAATTCTTACTCATCTGAGGTGTGCTGATGATAAAATCATCCTCAGACACGACATCAAAGAAGCGGAGAAAAGCGTGAATTAGCTCAGCAGAATAAGCGTTGCAGTTGGCCTTCAAATCAATAGAAGGAAAACCCAGTTCACGCTCAACACCTTCTGCCCAAATGGGGATAAGCGTCTTGGATGTTGTCCCGTCGAAAACGTAAATTCGTATATCTAATGGGCCCAGAGATTACGGAACTCCCATTCAATAAATCGAGAGATCTCGTGCAGGATAGCGGGCGGGATCAGTTTCAACTGTAGCAAATGTGAAACGACAACGTTAGGGCTCACACCTTCAACAGTGTGGTTATTCCAGCCATAGTATATGACGAACGAGGTGGGGAACCTACGGAATGCTTATGCAGATAGACTAAGTTTTGCCCAACGATCGATGGAGCTAAGAACATTGAAGATCTCCATTCGAGACCAAATCCGCAACTCAGAAATAAGATGTCGTCCTTCCTTCTCTGTCGATGGGCCGGCCATGTGGTGCGCATGTTGGATAACAGAAATGCCGGCCATGTGGTGCGCATGTTGGATAACAGAAATGCCGGCCATGTGGTGCGCATGCCAGATAACAGATGGACACGTAGAGTGACGTCGTGGTGGTCATTTAACTTTAGCCGCCCTCGCAGGCGGCCTAGGCTGAGGTAGAGAGATAGGATAATGGAGGTCATGGGCTCAAAACGGTAAAACAAGACAAAAGAGCGAAATGAGTTTACTCAACATTTTGCTACCTGACATCAAACATGAGCGCCTAATTGAATCCAAGGAATTTGAGATTTAAGAAGGGTATCTCTATCCACGAATCTCTATCATATCTCTCTCTCTCTCTCGCTCTCTCTCTCGCTCGCTCTCTCTCTCTCTCTCTCTCTCTCTCTCTTTCATTCTCTTTCTGTCTCTATCCATCTGTGTCCCATGTTTGAACTTTACAAAACATTAGACCGTCACTGTATGTTGACCTTCTGATAGCAAGCATACACCCAACCACTTCGTGCACAGTTGTAGTTGTGGTGTATGTAGCAAATTGATTTTCATTATTAAATTGCCAGTCCCAAATGCAACCATTCTTAGTCGCCTTCCTTAAACGACATGTTTAGAAATGTAGAAAGGTTCTATTACACCCAGGAATTCACACGAATTGCAGCTTTATCCACTTATTTAGTGGCTCCAGTCTGGGGTATAAACGTTTGTCGGAAAGCTAATCCTATCCTCAGTCTTTCTTTTGGTCTAGTTCTACTCTAGTCCGCGGTTTCTTATATATTATCTATGTTATAATCTAAACGAACTTTGGGTCGTCCTCGAGGTTTCTTCTTCTTCTGCGTACACAGTCAGACAGTAACCATTATTTTCTCGAAAAAAGCGGCGGTCATCCTGAGACTCTCGCCACTACCATAGAGCTTGTCTTGCAGTTCCACTGGCAATGGCCACATCTGCTCTCTCTGATCCTCGTATGTCGGGCAGTTCTGCAGCAGATGTTCAGTGGTCATTTTACCAGTACCGCACGGGCATTCGTCGGTACACCCTATCTTCAATTTGTTGAATAGGTGGTACCTCAGTCTGTTGTGGCCAGTGCGAAGTCTGAAGACAACGACCTGCTCTCTTCGGTTCAACTGGTAATAGGCATCGTTTTTGGTGTAACCAGTATGTTCGGTTTCCCATTTGGTCATGTATCTGGCTTTGATAAGCCGTTTTGACTCTTCGTACGTCATACTGGTATCTGTTTGTGGTAGTCTTGCACCTTCTTTTGCCAGTCTGTCTGCCTCCTCGTTGCCTTGGATGTTGCATTGGGACGGAACCCACTGTACCACTACCCTTTTTGATGCGGACTGCTGGCACAGTTTGCAGAGTGCTGCTCTTAAGTCATTAAGCTCAGTGTTTTTCTGGCTTTTTAGCGCTGTGACTACTTCGAGAGCATCTGTCAGCAGGACTATATGGCTCTCATTTTCGTTGTGTGTTACCATTTCTTCCACTGCCGCCCTCAGTGCCTCTGCCTCTGCTCTGAAATTGCTTGTGTACTTACCAGTAGCGAATGACAGTGTTATTTGTCTGCCATTTGGTAGGTTCAGGAATGCTCCTGCCCCTCCGTTCTGTGTAGTGTTTGTTACAGAACCGTCGGTGTATGCATGGGTCCAGTCCATGCTTGGGTAGCTTTTCGTTATGAAACTTAGGGTAGTGTCTCTCCTTTCTTTTTCACTCTGGCAGTTTTTGTTTGCAATACCTGGTATATTTTCTACCACCTCTGGAAATATATCCTGCCTCCAAGTAGGTTTTCGTACAGTAGTGATGGGTTTTGGTGTTGTTAGTGCGTTTATGGGATCTTCGTGCATCTTTGCTTTGGCTATTTCTGCAAAGTTTCTCCGCTTTAGTTTCCCATTTCCCAAATTGTTTAGTCTCTGGTACATTGGATGGTCCGTCAGTCTTCTGAGTTTCTCTGACTGCAGCTGGGCTCTGCAGTCTCTTCTATCGGTCATGGATTGCAGTTTTGTAATCTTTTCAAGTTCTACAATTGGCGTTGACTTCATGCCACCTGTTATAATTCTCATGGCTTGGTTTTGAAGTTTGTTAACTTTATCGAAGTTCGCCTTCGCTGCGGTTGTCCATGCCGCAATGCCATACTCGAGAACTGCTCTCACTCTTCCAGTGTACAGTTTCTTTAGTATGCCTTCGTCTGCTCCCCAGCTTGTGCCAGCAAGTTTCCTCATGATCGCCATTCTTTCTCTGGCTTTCATTCGGTTTCTCTCAATCTGACTTTTCCATGTCATGCGCCGATCAAATGTGACTCCCAGATAGGTTGGGTTGTCGTTTGGCTGCAGGATTTTGCCATTCAGACTTAATTTGGTACTTTGGGGTTTTAATGAGAGCGAGAATATTGTGCACGTGGTTTTCTCCTCGTTTATTTTGACCAGCCATGAGTTCGCCCACTCTTCCAGCGATGTTAGGGCCGTCTGCATCCGATTTCTTGCTATGGTGAGATTCTTTTCAGAGGTCCACATAGCCAGATCGTCTGCAAACATTGAGCTATGGACTCTTCTTGGTATATTCTCTGTAATATCGTTTATATATACCAGGAAGAGTGTGGGTGACAATACTCCCCCTTGGGGTACTCCCTGCTCGAGTGTCACCTTTTTGCTCATCTGCCCTTGTACTTGGACTCTGACCGTTCTTTGTTTGAGGTAGTGGTTGATCCACTTGTACATCTTCCCACAGACATCACTTCTTCTTAGCTTGACTCTAAGTCCATCCTTCCAGACTTTGTCAAATGCCTTTTCCAGATCCACCCAAACAGCTACTGTGTGTTTCTGTGCCTGGTAGGCATCTTCTATCTCCTGGGCTATGAGGATGACCTGGTCCTCAGTGGATCTGTGCTGTCTAAAGCCGGCTTGCTGTGGAATTAGTATTCGTTTTTCTTCCAGATGCCACATCAGTCTGGTGTTTATCATCCGTTCCATCAGCTTGCCGACACAGCTCAGTAGGCTTATGGGCCTGTATCCATTTGGATCTGTTTTGTCCTTGCCTGTTTTTGGTACTGGTACCAGTATTGCATCTTTCCATGCCTGGGGTACAATACCCCTTTTCCAGCTTTGGTTCAGGACTGATAGTAGTTTCTTCTTCGCTGTTTGGCCCAGCCCCATCAGCATTTCGTTTGTTATCCCGTCTTTTCCGGGAGATTTCCTTTTCTTTAGTGTTCTCATAGCCTCTTCCATTTCGCGCATTGTTAGTTTGGCCATCATGTGCTCTTCAGGAGCCGTATTTATGTTTTCGTGTCCCTTTAGCTCTTCGCTAATGTCTGTATGCTTACTCGAGGTTTGAATTCTTGGATCTTTGATTTCCATGACTTGGGTAGTAGCCGATCTTCTTTCATTCTGCAGACATGGTCAAACCATGATAGTTAAGATTGTTCCACTAGGAGTCGTATGAAACTGGTTTTTGAGATTATATTGAAGTGTCTGATTAAGGAAACGTTATCCTCTTGTTACTTAGATCATTTGTTTTCCTTAGATATTCCATTTCTGACGACTGAAGCTAGCTTTTCTTCATTCTTGACATTGCTCATGGCTCACATCCATTGGTTAAATCTGGTGCACAGGTGGATAGATGTATAGCCATCTTAGTTGTGTAACCTATTTCTCTATACCTGAGGAACAAGTCATGTCTCTTTTCTCACGACCATTATACTTCAGTTTTTTAACTGCTAATTGTCCTTCATCTCTTCTCCAGCAAATTCTTCCATTGGTTCTCTTTGTTGTCAATCTTGTTGTTGTTGTTTAATCCCTACAATGATGCTGTTGTGCCCATGAAAAGGGCGTTAAGTGGCGGGTTGTAGTAACTTTCCTAACAGCCCGAGCGTGATGTGAGGAAAGCTGCTAACACCCGCTTACTTTAACGCCCGTTTCGACGTGTACAGAAGAGCAAACTTACTCCCTGTGGGCATTAATCGTCATGAGGTAGTGGTCTCTTCCGATTTCTAGTCTCACTATGACCTGATATCTCTTAAGTACTCAAATGAAACTATCTTATGGTGGTATAATAAACGTTGGCTCTACTAAATACTCAAAACATTAATAAAGCAGACCTCGTCTACAAAGAAAGGGGGCCAGACAGAAAACCCGTCAGCTTTTTTCACTAAGACCTCCCTGATGACATCGAAACCATTCAGAACAATCACCAGGTTTCTCGACAAATTGAGGCTGTTGTAAAGGTAACATTTTACAGCAATGCCTCAAATTTTCTCTACATTTAGCAATACTGCTACAACGTGCAACATCAATAATACTACTACTACTAGCAGCATCCTTAATAATACTATTTACAACATCACTTAACCTACTAACACTTTCACCATCTTTTCTCTAGACACAAAAATAGATAATTGCATTTTCTCGCTTCACAACGCATGTTTGAAAAAACTATATACTGGCAAATAAAACCAACGTCAGGTTGTACAATAACAATGTATGTGTCGTCAGCACATTCCTAAATGGCAGTGAGACTTGGACAACCTATGCCAAACATGAGCACAGGCTTAACACCTTCCATCTACCGAGGCTGCAATCTTTTATTGAAATTACACGGATGGACAGACTGACGAATGCAGAGGTCCACCCTCGCATCGGTTTCCCAAGCATATGTACTCTCCTTAGCCAGCGTAGACTACGATGGCTCGGCCATGTTCGTGGAATGGAAGATGGTCGCATTCCCAAAGATATTCTCTAGGGAGAGTTGACGGATGGAAAAAGAACAATCTGCCGAACACAGTTGAGGTTCAAAGACATGATTTGAAGGCCCTGGAAATGAGTCTGGCATCCTGGTAAGATGAAGCTGCGGAACGACCAAAGTGGAGATGTACCATGATTCCATCTCACGCTTGGTGAAAAACAGTTTTTGAAACATAGACATCTAAAACGACTACGTCGGAAGAAGAAAGAAAACCCAAGCTAAGTGTAATATGTGTTTGCTAACCACCCCAGGTCATATCATCCTGTAGTCAGTCATAATTGAAAGGGGCTATACCATACTAAGTCATATCATCCTGTAGTCAGTAATGACTGAAAGGTGCTATACCACACCAAGTCATATCATCCTGTAGTAAGACATGACTAAAGGGTAGCCCCTTTCAGTCATGACTGACAACAGGATGATATGAATTGGCACTTCCACTTGGTACTTCCACTAATTTTAACACTACAATTTCTTTCACCATCGATAATACTTCTACTTCCACCATATTTAATACTATTACTTCCACCGTCGCAAATACTACTATTTCCACCATCGCTAGTACTACTTCTTCCTCCATCGCTAATACTATTATTACTTTCATCAGCATGAGTCCATAGCTCAATGTTTGCAGACGATCTGGCTATGTGGACCTCTGAAAAGAATCTCACCATAGCAAGAAATCGGATGCAGCAGGCCCTAATATCGCTGGAAGAGTGAGCGAACTCATGGCTGGTCAAAATAAACGAGGAGAAAACCACATGCACAATATTCTCGCTTTCAATAAAACCCCAAAATACCAAATTAAGTTAAAATGGCAAATTCCTGCAGCCAAACCACAACCCAACCTATCTGGGAGTCACATTTGATCGGCGCATGACATGGAAAAGTCAGATCGAGAGAAACCGAATGAGAGCCAGGGAAAGAATGGCAATCATGAGGAAACCAAGCCATGAGAGTTATAATAGGAGGCATGAAGTCAACGCCAATTGTAGAACTTGAAAAGATTACAAAACTGCAATCCATGACCGATAGAAGAGACTGCAGAGCCCAGCTGCAGTCAGAGAAACTCCGAAGACTGACTGACCATCCAATGCACCAGAGACTAAACAATTTGGGAAATGGGAAACTAAAGCCGAGAAACTTTGCAGAAATAGCCAAAGCAAAGATGCACGAAGATCCCATAAACGCACTAACAACACCAAAACCCATCACTACTGTACCAGAGGTGGTAGAAAATATACCAGGTATTGCAAACAAAAACTGCCAGACTGAAAAAGAAAGGCGAGATACTACCCTAAGCTTTATATCGAAAAGCTACCCAATCATGGACTAAGCCCATGCATACACCGACGGTTCTGTAACAAACACTACACAGAACGGAGGGGGCAGGAGCATTCCTGAACCTACCAAATGGCAGACAAATAACACTGTCATTCGCTACTGGTAAGTACACAAGCAATTTCAGAGCAGAGGCAGAGGCACTGAGGGCGGCAGTGGAAGAACTACTGACACACAAAGAAAATGAAAGCCATATAGCCCTGCTTACAGATGCTCTCGCCATAGTCACAGCGCTTAAAAGCCAGAAAAACACTGAGCTTAATGACTTAAGAGCAGCACTTTGCCAACTGTGCCAACAGTCCGCACCAAAAAGGGTAGTGGTACAGTGGGTCCCATCACACTGCAACATCCAAGGCAACGAGGAGGCAGACAGACTGGCAAAAGAAGGTGCAAGACTACCACAAACAGATACTAGTATGACGTACGAAGAGTCAAAACGGCTTATCAAAGCCAGATACATGATAAAATGGAAAACCGAACATACTGGTTACACCAAAAACGATGCCTTTTACCAGTTGAACAGAAGAGAGTAGGTCGTTGTCTTCAGACTTCGCACTGGCCACAATAGACTGAGGTACCACCTATTCAACAAATTGAAGATAGGTGGTACCGACGAATGCCCGTGCGGTACCGGTAATATGACCTCTGAACATAAGAGGATCAGAGAGAGCAGATGTGGCCATCAGCAGTGGAACTGCAAGACAAGCTCTATGGCAGTGGCGACAGCCTCAGGATGACTGCCGCTTTTTTCGAAAAAATAATGGTTACTGTCTGACTGCGTACGAAGAAGAAGAAGAAGATATCATCCTGTAGTCAATAATGACTGAAAGGTGCTATACCACACCAAGTCATATCATCCTGTAGTAAGACATGACTGAAAGGGTAGCCCCTTTCAGTCATGACTGACTACCGGATGACATGACTTTGTACTTCCACTTGATACTTCCACTAATTTTAACACAACAATTTCTTTCACCATCGTTAATACTTCTACTTCCACCATAGTTAATACTACTACTTCCGCCACCACTAATACTATTACTTCCACCACTACTAATACTATTACTTCCACCGTCGCAAATACTAGTATTTCCACCATCGCTAGTACTACTTCTTCCTCCATCGCTAATACTATTATTACTTTCATCAGCATTAATAATAATATTACTGCCATTACTAAAAATACATGTATTACTTCCATCACCGTTAGTACTACTATTGCTTCCACCATCGCTAATACTTTTATTACTTCAACCAAAGATTAACATTATTATTGTTACCCCCATCGCTAATACTTATATTCCTTCCATTATCGCTAATACTACTATTACTTCCATCACCGCTAATACTACTATTACTTCCATCACCGCTAATACTACTATTACTTCCATCACCGCTAATACTACTATTACTTCCATCACCGCTAATACTACTATTACTTCCACCATCGCTAATACTTTTATTACTTCAACCAAAGATTAACATTATTATTACTTCCCCCATCGCTAATACTACTATTGCTTCCACAATCGCTAATACTACTATTACTTCCATCACTTCAAATACATTACTTCCTCCATCGCTAATACTTGTATTACTTCCATCACCTTTAATATTACTATTACTCCAATTAGCGTTATTACTACTATCACTTCCATCACCGTTAATACTTAACTAATACGGTATCAATTCTACTTTTGACATTGCTAATAATACACCTTTTTGCACCATCGCTTCTTTCATAATACTGTATTATTTGTGCCCATGAAAAGGGCGTTAAGTTACGATTTGTAGTAGCTTTCCTAACAGCCCGAGCCGTCACATAATACATCGCTTCTTCACAATTTTGGGTCCAGTCGTAAATCGTTTAGCCAGTATTTCCCAGTTAACTGGCTATATAGGGGAGACAGGTTCAGGAGTTTGTTCGTTCAGTAGTGTACAGTTCTGAAGCAGTCAGTCGAAGCGTGTCCAGGTGTATGATCGGTCTGTTGTGCTCTGTTATGTGGAGTCAAATGGTGATCTGTCGCCGTCAGTCAAAGGTGTGGTAGTCGTCGATTGGTTAGTTCTGTGAGTATTGTTTTAGATCCTGTATAGATCTCGTTTTCTCAAAGTATGTTAATACCTCATGTTTTACCTAGATATTTCTCCGCATTGTTTACGCCATATCTTGAACTGGAGTCGAGAATTGGCTTCAAGGTGAAACAGGTTACCTATAAATGGCAGTGGTCTCTTTGGGTACGGGGGCAGGTGGAAGTCAGCACGGCGCAACCACAGGAAGATAGTCAGACATATTACTGCTGTCAGTAAGAAGAAATCCATTCTGTGAGATACAATAACAGCCACAGAACCTTAGGATAAATGCGCTGATAAAAAAAAACTACGAAGCATTTGCAAAGTCACTGTATTTCTTTTTCTCTCCTTTGTATCGTGGTACCATCAATACACTTGGCATAATTGGCTGAAGTCTGAGATGGCTTCAATAGAATTATGTTGTACATGTTGAATTTACTATAAATATATTTAAACTTCTAGTTTTACATAATGTGTTTGCCATAATCTATTTAAACTTCTAGTTGTACATAATGAGTTTGCCATAATGTATTTAAACCTCTTGTTTTGCATGACGAGTTCACCATACATGAATTCAAACCTCCTGTTTTACATGATAAATTTACTTAAGACATATTTAAACCTCTCTTTGTTTTTTTACACTATTAGTTCCCTATAAACGAATCTAAACCTCTAGTTTTACATGATGAGTTCTCACCATATTTCACATTTCCTTATTTTTAATTTTATCTCTCCTGATGACACCGAAGATCTTCGAAATTTCTTTTAGCCTGCTGTAATGTTCGTTATCTGTACTTTGTACCAGTACCAAGTTACGAACTGGGATAATAGAGTTGGTACAGAATTGGTACAGAGTTGGTACAGAAATAGTACAGAATTGGTACAGATTTGGTACAGAGTTGGTACAGAGTTGGTACAGAATTGGTACATAGTTGGTTCAGAGTTGGTATAGAATTGGTATAGAGTTGGTACAGAGTTGGTATACATGTAACGTATAATAGTTGAAGTTTGTGTTGCTGAACTTAAGTTCGCATGTTTAAGCAGTGATCTCTTCCTCCGAATATATTAGCTTGTTTGTAAATAGTGATTCATACATTATGTTTAAAGGAACTTCACTGGCTGGATAGTTGCGGGTAGCGAGGTCTGGACTGGACGTACCGCTCGTTAAAGGAAAGTGAAGCGTGTGATATAGCCTCTCCTTTCCAGATGTAGAGATCGCCGCTTAATTCACTGTTCGGCTTGCCGTTCAGGAGTTTTTACGCCAATGGCCTCTCCTACATTACTGAGTCCCCATCAGCACCTTCAAGAGGGGCCCCCTGTTTCTTTCAGAGCCTGTTGTGGGGCGCGACCGAGTACCCGGCGGTATAACTGGGAGGGAAGATTGGGCTCAGTGGTCTTGTTTTAGCCAATCTAAGAGAAGGTAAACTCTGACTCTAAACCCGGGTAGACGAAGCTCGTTAGCCGTGGTTGCCGGCCAATCTAAGAGAAGGTAATCTCTGACTCTAAGCCCGGGTAGACGAAGCTCGTTAGCCTTGGTTGCCAGCCAATCTAAGAGAAGGTAAACTCTGACTCTAAACCCGGGTAGACGAAGCTCGTTAGCCTTTGTTGCCAGCCAATCTAAGAGAAGGTAAACTCTGACTCTAAACCCGGGTAGACGAAGCTCGTTAGCCTTGGTTGCCAGCCAATCTAAGAGAAGGTAAACTCTGACTCTAAACCCGGGTAGACGAAGCTCGTTAGCCGTGGTTGCCAGCCAATCTAAGAGAAGGTAAACTCTGACTCTAAACCCGGGTAGACGAAGCTCGTTAGCCGTGGTTGCCAGCCAATCTAAGAGAAGGTAAACTCTATAACACGGCCTATAACACTACTTTCGGTACCGGTGACGATGTTTGCCCAAGTGCTACTGGCAAGACTCAAGCCTCTTTGGAGCACAAAACGTCGACCACAACAATCTGGCTACATCCAGGGTCGTTCTACAACCGACGCTGTTCTTGCTCTGTGCCTCCTCTCCGAACTACACCGGGTCTTCAATCGCCCAGTGCACGCTGCATACCTGGACTTGAAATCCGCCTTCGATTCTGATGATCGGCAAGCGTTTTGAAAAGCACTCCATGGAATAGGCACCCCGGATCCCCTGTTGAACCTGATCAAGGAGCTACACAAGTACACCGGCGCCAGATTTCGATTGGGTGGCACTCTCTAAAACAGATTCTTCACGACTTAGGGTGTCAGACAGGGATGTGTTCTTGCCCCCGACCTATTCTACCGGCAGTCGACTGGTTTATTGACAGCGCCTATCAGGAGGGTATAGCTATTGATCAATCAATCTTCACTGGTCTCGTTTACGCGGACGACATTGTCCTATTCGGCACAGACAGATCTGCCTAGAACTACGCCACAGCTGTGGATTATCGATGTGGCCGACCAATGCAACGGGCCTCAGACACCTACACGAACATTATTATTAACTCCATTGCTGTCACCACGTCGTGTGCTGGCTATGTATGTTTATTTCACACCTACCATAAAAACACCAATTGTCAGCAGGCAAAGATTGGAAGCATTCGGCACCTAATACTTATGTTAAACGAGCAAAGCAAATTCTGCAACATGCATATCGTTTTAAATTAACATAATAAACAGCCTCTGGAAAATGTCTTTAAAGTATAGCGAGAAATTATAAAAAATGACGTGTTATAGTTAAAATGAAAATAGTTAAACATCGTTTTATATTTAATGGATGTGAGGACGCAATGGAATAGCTAATAATGATTTTAACCACATATCAATCAACACTTCTATGCTGCCAAAGATTCATGTTTAAGTTCTGAACAGGGCATACCAGAGTCAATAGTTACTTGAACCGATACAATCTCCAGCACCCGCCAGTGTGCAGACTTTGCACTACTCATTGATTGCAAGGCGCTTGCGGGCATGAGGAAAAGATTAAATCACCGAAGTGTTCCAAGCAAGGGTGGGAGGGAGATTTGCGCCACTGTTGGCTCTCAGAGAGGGACTGGATACAGATACAGTTACAGAGTCTCTTAACGCAGCTCTCATAGATACTGCAACAGAGATCCTGGGATGCCACAAAACAAACAAAAAGCCATGGGTGACCAAAGACATTCTAGACCTGTGTGATAAAAGAAGGTCACTGAAAAAACACAATCACCCGCCTGGAGGAGGTCGGCAGTTATAAAGAGGTCAAGAAAGCCATACGACAAAAGATGAGAGAGACGAAAGAAGCGTGGATATGTGAGCAATGCGCAAACATCGAAGTGAGACTAAACAGAAATGATGCTAAAGGAGCATACAAGGTGGTCAAAGAACTGGTAACACCAAGACAAAGAAGGAAACTTATGATTCCTGATAAAAACGGCAAGTGTCTCATTGAGGGAAATGACGTACTGGCAAGATGGACAGAGTACTGTTCTGAGCTATATAACTATGAAGGGCGAAACAAACCTGAGAAAACATTCCCCCCAACACCAACAAATATATAGGATAACCAACTGATAACGAGGGAAGAGGTAATTGCAGCGGTAAAGACATTGTGAAGAGGGAAGGCGGCCGGCGTGGACAATATACCAGCAGAGCTCTTACAAGCAGGTGGAGAGGTAGTGGTGGAAGGCCTGACACGCATCTGTAACAAAATATGGGCGACCGGAAACTGGCCGGACTTATGGACGAAATCAATAGTTATACCGTTACATAAGTCTGGAAACCTAAAGCTGTGCCAAAATTACAGAACAATAAGCATCATTAGCAACGATAGCAAGGTCATACTTAGATTAATCCACGACCGACTGAAACCCCAAGCAGAGAACATTATTGCCGAGGTGCAAGCAGGGTTCAGACAGGGAAGAAGCACTACAGAACAGATATTTAATTTAAGGCTGATAAGCGAGAAATATCTAGAACAGCAGCAAACACTGTATCATGTGTTTGTGGATTTTAAGAAGGCGTTTGAAAGGGTATGGCATAAAGCGCTTTGGGCAACCATGAGGTTGTATAATATCAACGGAAATATTATAACGTTCCTTGCACACCTGTATAACAAGGAGACTGGTTTCGCACATCAGTTGGTGTGAGACAGGGGTGTACACTCTCTCCAACTCTTTTCAATATATTCCTTGAAGGAATTATGAGTGAGGCACTTGGAGGTCACGTTGGTACTGTCAAGATAGGGGGCCGAACGATTACCAACCTTCGTTTTGCAGATGATATCGACGGGTTGGCGGGTTCAGAAGCAGAACTCCAGGAATGGGTCAGAAGGCTCGATGAAACAGCTCTTGACTATGGTATGGAGATAAACGCTGGAAAGACAAAATGAATGACCAACAACGCTACGGTCTTCAAGAGCAAGATAAAAGCTAACGATCAGGAACTCGAAGTGGTTGACCTTTTTAAATATCTTGTGTCGATTGTCAGTGATGAAGGATCAAAATGTGAAATATTGGCCAGAATAGCACAGACAATAGCGGCGCTTGCACGGCTTAACAAAATCTGGCAAGATAAATGGTTAGCACTACGGACGAAAATCAGATTAATGCGTACACTGGTCCTGTCAATATTCCTCTATGCGTGTGAGACATGGACAGTTACAGCTGGCGTTCAACGAAGGATACAGGCCTTGGAGATGAGATGTTTCCGAAAACGTTTAAACGTCACGTACAAAGATCGAGTTACAAATGAGGAAATTCGAAATAGAATTACAACGGCAATAGGGCCTATCGAAGATCTCTTGGCAACTGTCAAAAGAAGGAAACTCACTTGGTACGGTCACATATCGAGATCAAATGGTCTTGCAAACACAATCCTCC
The DNA here is from genome assembly GCA_036924085.1 of Ariolimax columbianus. Lineage (NCBI taxonomy): Eukaryota > Metazoa > Mollusca > Gastropoda > Stylommatophora > Arionidae > Ariolimax > Ariolimax columbianus. Next base: position 83,854,797 of record JAVGWX010000007.1, on the reverse strand, counting down.
ACGGGAAGGTGCATGGCAGACGACGAAGAGGCCGGCCCGAAAAGTGATGGGAGGACAACATAAAAGAATGGACCAGTCTCCGACCAGAAGAGTCACAGGCAGCGGCCGCTGACAGAGAAGGGTGTCGTGGAGTTGTGAGGATGTCTTCATGTGTGCCCCAACGACCTCACCGGTTACGGGATGATCTGACCTGACCTGAAATGCATATTCAACCATTTGTTCCAGTTTTACACATGACCAATAATAAAATAAATGATCTATTTACATCTAAATTCAGAGCTCTTTGATTTGATAATTGGAATTTGACAAATTAAAAATAATTATGTATTAACATTCTTGTGGTAAAGATTAGGTTCACTGAACCAAGAAGGTGTCTCGAAATGGGAGGATTAAAGATAGTAATACATGTGATTAGCATCATCATCATGTGAAAGACATTGCTGATGAAACCACCACTGTTGGAATACGTACAGGAAGTGCTGCAGTCCATATTTCCTGTAAGGCGTCAACTACTGTTAGCAACAAATTGGCATGGGCGAAGAAGAATAAGATGATGACGAAGAAGAAGAAATGCAAGTATGATGTGCCATAACCGGCTGCGGGTCTACATTGCTCTGCTGTTTTGATTCATTATGGATGCCGCCAGACCACGGATTTGCCTGGAATTCAAACTAGTCTATGACTTACAGTTGTGTTCGCTGAAACGTAATGTTGTTTTTCATTTTGGCTGGTAAATTGGTCTGTTTTTTTGTTTGTCTTTGGTGTTTTCTTCCGTTCAATTATCCTGGAATGGACATCGGCTATATGAATAGCACTACGCTAAAACATATGCCGTATTTCACGATCTAGTTCACACGGCGGAACTTAACGAGATTGGCGCCCTTGGCCCTAGCTGCAAACCGTGTCGGTTTTGGTTTATGAAATTTAGACACGACTATAATGACACAGCCAAACTTGTCACACTGTCCACAAAAAAAATTTTTTCTTTAAGTACGGAGACCGTACCAATAGCCATTTTTATACTGCTGGATTCGTCACGTCCATCTACACACGCTTTTTGCCGGTAAAATTATCGTATGTTAGATTACAAATAGCTTTTGAACGATTTTTTTTTTTCGCCGATTGGAGCAGGCTGACTTTTGGGGGAAAGGCCAAGTAGGTTGTTGGAAAGGATCTTCATCTGGTAGATATGTTTATTTTATTTGTTTAGATGAAAGAACTACGCTTGAAGTGGAAACTAACAGTTGTGTCGATATTGTAAACACAGTATCGATTCTTTGTTTTGGTTTCCATGGATTTCTCTCGGAGCGACTAGGCCTAGCCGGGAAAGTCCAAATATTAATTTTTTTTGAAAAAATTTCACATTCATCTTCTTGTACCTCAGAAACTAACAAACACACAACAACAATAACATCAACAACTTCTTTATTCATTTATGTCTCTAAACACAAGAAAATCATATTTATAGACCAACAAACAGAGCAGTTAAAATTTTTTAAAGTTGCAAAATTGAAAATTGCGAGAAAAAAAATGTTTAATGTTGGCGCTGAGTGATGTCTCCACGTCCTTTTGTGGTTATGAGAAAGGCACGACACACAACGTTAGATGCCATTCTCCACTCAGATGCCTTGCGGGACACCTGGTCATTGGAAAGACTACGGGAGTAAGCCCTGAGGAAAAATCAGCATCATTTCGATCTCCAGTTGTCTCGACAAATATGTTGCCACTAGCCAATGGTAGCTCAGGGCCGGAGAATGACATTGACAAAATGTCCAGTTTCTTCGTCACTTTAATCCAAATCACCGCGCAAGTCCCCAATTTCAGCGGACAAGTAAGAGCAAAGACTGTCCACAGAGCTGAGAAAATAGAGTGGTCTTCACCACATGTAATCGATGAACATCATAATCATGTATGTATGTATGAATGTATGTATGTATGTATGTGTGCGTGTGTATGTATGTATGTATGTATGTATGTATGTATGTATGTATGTATGTATGTATGTATGCATGTATGTGTGTGTGTGTGTATGTATATATGTATGTATGTATGTATGTGTGCGTGTGTATTTGTGTGTGAATTTATGTATGTATGTATGAATGCATTTTTAAAAATGTGTTTGTGTCTGCCCATATGGATGTATATGTTTTATATTTCAGTTAGTTATAATCAATGTTTCATATGTGTGTTCATCTGCGTGTATCTATACGTGTACTTTTCCATTTGTATTAATTATTCGTGTAATAATATTGACAATTGTATGCTTAGTCCAAAAATAACTGGCATACTGTGACTATCACGTTCCTGACCACTTTGTGGATAACGTGTTTCAACTCAAGCTGTATTGTATTGTTGGTAAATACATCGCCTTTGTTTTTATTGTGATTTGTTAATTGTTTTCATTTGTTTTTGTCCGTGACGAAAGCGTTGTGGGTTATGCTTTGTTTCTGACCTGGGATAGTCACTTGGCCTTTACACATATTACTTTTTATCGACTATTAACCTTCACTATCGCCGTAGCTTCGAGATGTTTATTTTTCAATAGGACTAACAATCGTCTTCTTGTACCAGTGCCACTCCAACAGAGGTATAGTTGCTTGCTTTAGCTCTGGTGTTGTCTGTGGCAATAAATTTAGTCCGATGATCTTGCCCATGCACAAGTCTCTTCATTCGCCTTTTACAATGTCTGCTATGAGACCCCGGGCTCCACTCGAAGAAGGGCCTAACAATAAATATCAATTTTTAAATGTTTGCTAAAGAAATCACTACTGTACAGGTAAACTGTCGGGTCTTTTGATCTGTTGATGTAAAATCCAAAAAAAACCTAAACAAATTACATTTAGATATTTTTTTTTTGTGCCTTCGCCTAATTTTTCTAATCCCAAAGGCGGTGTGCGTTGCACTGTGTTTTTATTTTGTGCCTGTCGACAAAGTGCATCCGACTTCAGCATGTATTTTATGTAAGGGTCTGCTTCCTCCTGCATTTTCTAAGGGTTTGCTTCCCCGGGGTAACGGCCGGTACTGTGATGGGGATCGAACCCAGCACCTTCGGGTTGTGAGCCGTCCCACTTAACCACGCCGTCCCCTACACCTCGAGTATGATTTAGATATATGAATATGTATAAATGGATATCATTTTATTATATTCTTCTTCATATGATTTACAAAGAAACAATTTATTTACTTTTGTTCTTTCTGTGTAGTGCATATCTAAAGAGTTACAACATGTATCCACACCCCGACACGACTGAAAACAGTAAATACCACAGTAAACACTATCCAACAAAATGTGACATATTTAATAACAAAAATCAACAGGAAGAATATTAGCGAAAAGAACAAAATACATCTGAAATAAATAATCCTAATATCTTAATTCTTACTACAACGGAGGTTTCAAGCATTAACTTTTTAATATTTCGTCCAACTAATAAAACCAAGTTCTTGTCGCTACACGTTATATATATTATTATATTATATGAACTGTTATAATATCAACAAAAAGAAACAAAGTACAACTAACCGTAATAATCATAATTTATATATTGAAGTACATAGGAGCTTTTTAAGGACTAGATTTTGATATTTTCCCAAAATTACATAACCTAGGCTCTTGCCTCTGCACTCCCCTTGTCTGCACACGCAACACACAATCACAAACTCGTCCTCACAATCCGATTACGTACTCAATCGTTTCAGTGCATTCACGTATAATTAGATCACCTTCAATCAGATGATCTGTACATCCATATACAATCGGTCCACGTATGCTCAGGCGATCTGTGAATTCATGTGTAATTAGATCACGTCACTTAAAGTCGGATTACGCACTCCCGTGTGGCCATATACTCAGTCGATATGTGCATACACATACAATCAGAACACACGTCGTTCCAAAAGTGTCTCGCACATACCATAGACATTCAGATCTCGTCCTTAGTTGATCTGTACATTCACATACAATTAGACCACTTACAATCAGGCGATATGTGCATTCACAATTACTTAGATCCTTTCACGTAGTCACACGAATCTGTACATTCATATGGAATTAGATCACGCATCGTTCACTAAGTGTCTTGCACGTACGACACACATTCAGCACACACTCACAGACTCCTGGCAGTCTCTCAGCCACACTCCTAGTCAGTCTCTCAGCCACCCTTCTAGCCAGTCTCTTTGAGTTCATCTTTGCATAGTATTTTATAGTCTCATGCAACAACATAGCTGTCCAATGGTCTTCTCTTGATTGTCTGGCTTAGTCATCCCTCTAATTTGGAACTACCCCCAACTAAATGTTATTGGATGACTGTTCCGGAATTCCTGCCACTCTAAATGTCGTAGTCGCTCGTGGCGAAACCTGACTGTCACAACGCCCCCCACCCCCACCCCTCCCCCGCGGAAGAGACTGCAGAGCCCAGCAGCAAGCAGAGAAACCCAGAAGACTGACTGACCATCCAATGCACCAGAGACTAAACAATTTTGGAAATGGGAAACTAAAGCCGAGAAACTTTGTAGAGATAGCCAAAGCAAAGATGAGCGAAGACCCTATGAACGCACTAACAACACCAAAGCCCATCCCTACTGTACGAAAACCTACCTGGAGGCAACATATATTTCCAGAGGTGGTAGAAAATATAGCAGGTATTGGAAACAAAAACTGCCAGACTGAACAAGAAAGAAGAGATTCAACCCTGAGGTACATAACGAAAAACTACCCAAGCATGGAATGGTCCCATGCATACACCGATGGCTCTGTAACAAACACAACACAGAACGGAGGGGCAGGGTCATTCCTGAGTCTACCAAATGGCAGGAAAATAACACTGTCATTGGCAACTGGAAAATACACAAGCAATTTCAGAGCGGAGTCAGAGGCACTGAGGGCGGCAGTGGAAGAAATGGTGACAGGTAAAAGAAATGAAAGCCATATAGTCCTGCTTACAGATGCACTGGCCGTAGTCACAGCACTAAAGAGCCAGAAAAATACTGAACTTAATGATTTAAGAGCAGTACTCTGTCAACTATGTCAGCAGTCCGCACCAAAAAGGGTAGTGGTACAGTGGGTTCCATCCCACTGCAACATCCAAGGCAACGAGGAGGCAGACAGACTGGCAAAAAAAGATGCAAGACTACCACAACCAGATACCAGTGTGACATACGAAGAGTCAAAACGGCTTATTAGAGCTAGATACATGACCAAATGGGAAACAGAACATACTGGCTACACAAAAAACGATGCCTATTACCAGTTGAACAGAAGAGAGCAGGTCGAGGTCTTCAGACTTCGCACTGGCCACAATAGACTTAGGTACCACCTATTCAACAAATTGAAGATAGGTGGTACCGACGAATGCACGTGTGGTACCGGGAAAATGACCGCTGAATATTTGTTGCAAAATTGCCCGACATACGAGGATCAGAGACAGCAGATGTGGCCATCACCAGTGGCAACACTAGACAAGCTCTATGGCAGTGTCGACAGCCTCAGGATGACCGCTGCTTTTTTCGAAAAAATAAAGGTTGATGTCTGACTGCGTACGAAGAAGAAGAAGACGATGAAGAAGACAACCTTTGTTCCCAGAGTCTCCAATGTAATCTCCCCTGCCCTAAACGCCCATGCTCATGCAGGAACTGTCACACATAGCGTATTGTTTACAGATCTTTCTTTCACGATCCACACTCGGCAAAAGATTAGTCTGTATAAATCCCGGTCAACGTAAAGTGGGAGTCAACTATCCTAGAAGTGACAGACCGAACAGTAAGTCGTCACTTCCAACTCTCCTCACTGCACACATAGATCGTGTTTTTTTCTCTGTCACACATACATCCCTCGCTAAAACCACTGGTGTCTGCACATTGATTTCAGCTCTTTATATAGTTGGTGTATATTTCGATTGGTGCTGAACGTTTGCATAGTACGTTTCTCATAGCACACTAGGTAGCTGAGCGAACATACCCCCATTTGACACTGTGCTGTAATGACACTGTTGCTGAATGATACTGAATGTTTCTGGGCGTGATCAATGAAAAAAGAAACGAGAAAGAGAAAGTGATGCCCCAAAATTCGTATCCCCATTGGCTGTAATCACCCAACGAATTCTTAGAATCTGATGAGCGATTGTTAGATGAATTTAAATAAATGGTGTCTAAGACCAATACCATACTGTCATATTACCGACAGGTGCAAATGTTTCTTATCTGTTGAACTCCATCACACTGCTCACACACAGCCAGAAGTCATCCGATATTTCACATCGAAACATTTCTTATTGATGAAAGAAAAATGTGAAACCGAAGATAAATTAGCAATGTTGGCAGTGAAAGATTCAGTGAATGAATGAGAACACGAGTTTGCTGGAAAAGTTGGTGAGTTTATAAATGAAAACGGGTATTTATGTTCAAGAGATAGATACGGATGAAGAGAACGATTGGCATAGAGTGAAAGAAGGCAGTTATCTAACAGCTGGATGATTAATTTTGTATATGCTTCATAGAAATAACTTCATTACAATTAGGTGTCCCCATATGTATCCAGTCCTTGCTATTTCTGAAAGTGTATCCAGTCCTTGATATTGCTGAAAGTGTATCCAGTCCTTGATATTGCTGAAAGTGTATCCAGTCCTTGCTGTTGCTAAAAGTGTATCCAGTCCTTGCTGTTGCTGAAAGTGTATCCAGTCCTTGATATTGCTGAAAGTGTATCCAGTCCTTGATATTGCTGAAAGTGTATCCAGTCCTTGATATTGCTGAAAGTGTATCCAGTCCTTGATATTGCTGAAAGTGTATCCAGTCCTTGCTGTTGCTAAAAGTGTATCCAGTCCTTGCTGTTGCTGAAAGTGTATCCAGTCCTTGATATTGCTGAAAGTGTATCCAGTCCTCGATATTGCTGAAAGTGTATCCAGTCCTTGATATTGCTGAAAGTGTATCCAGTCCTTGATATTGCTGAAAGTGTATCCAGTCCTTGCTGTTGCTGAAAGTGAATTTAGTCCTTGTTATTGCTGAAAGTGCCCACGACAGAGCACGAGCTGCATAGCTCCCAAGGCGTCTCCGATTTGTTACCATAACTTCATTAGGTAGCCATTTATAGCTGGATCAGCTGGGAGAATCGGTTCATTCCATGAAATGAATCCTAACTTGTTTGATCTGTCAAAGTGAACGTGACATGCTGCGAACCTGATACTCTGGGATTGTAAACCTAGAGCACAGCCCCTAGACCACAGAGATTTGATCAAGTTGGAGAAAGAATAAAATAGAAAACAGAGTGAGAAGATGGAAATAATGATCGACGGATATGGTGTAAAGAAAGACAAAGAATCAACAAGACTAATTTTCTCTTCCCAGTAAAATGTCTTATATTTTTCCTTTTCTTCTTGTTCACAACAACACTCTTGTGTTTGTCCTGTTTACTTGTTACTATCATGACAGTATTATCAGTTCATCACGTTGTATTTGTTGACGGACAGCTATTCGTAGAAATCCTTCATCATCATTAATATCCATTTACTTTGTTACTTCAGATGCTGCAGTATAGGTACAACGCTGCATTTGGTTTTCCTTAACTAGTCTTTACGGATCACAATCCTATCTGTTTGCAGTTCAGTTTCCGTGTCAATAGCTTTAACATAGTGAGGGTCCCTGCCCTAGCACAACTTCATCTAGTTTTGACATCCCGAGAAGGAAACAATGACCCCACTAGAGGGGATATAAACATGCTGGAAAGAATACTAAAAAGAGTGACAAAGCTGAAAGTGGGATTCCAGAAATACAGTTATAAGGAAAGACTCACAAAAACCTTCATACAGTGTCTAGAAAAGAGAAGAATTCGAGGTGACTTACTACAGATTTATAAGATGATCAGAGGAAGGGATACATAAGACTATTACAAGTTGTTGTTTTTTTTAATTTACCCACCCACAAGAACAAGAAGGAATAGCTACACATTGAATTAAAGAAAGGCCCAGATTAAATATTAGGAAATATTTGTTAAGTCAGAGAGTGGTGAATACTTGGAATGCATTGCCACGGGAGGTAGTGGAGGCAGGGACAATTAATGCATTTAAGAATACTTTGGATGCGCATAGCTTTTAGAGCAAGGTAATGCAAATGAAACTGGTTGTATACTAACTCTGCAGAGTCTTCTAAACCAGTACAAAGACGTTAAGTTAAGCTAAGTTAAGTTAAGTTAAGCTAAGTTAAGTTAAGTTAGAGAACCACTGGGACTTTGAGGCGAGTCCACTGAGGGACGATAAGTAGCGCGAGCGGGTAACAAAGGTTTTGATCCAATCTCACCGTCCAAGCTAATTCTCAAATGCTTGTAACGACCTCTCAACGATAAGACAACTGCTGCTACCACTGATTCCATCTGGAATTAATACCCAATATTTGATACCGGAAAAGTAAACATAAAAACATGTTTTTTCTCGAGGATCACAAGAAAAAGAAACATGATCTCCTTGTTTTATCTGCTTTAAATGACATATGTGGTTGTAATTTCGTGTAGCTGCATTTTGTTGCCAATTCATGTTTCAAAAACAATAACAGTAGACCTATGACTACAACATTCATATATAACCAACAAACGCGTTTACAATTTGTTTTTGCATTAACAAAATCAATATATTAGTGTTTATTATATTAATATTATTCATATCTTGGTGTCAAAACACATTCATATGAACACGGCTAAAGTTACCGTGTATTGCAATAAACTTGAATGTGCAGAGTACGATAGCTCATAGTGGAAAGTGTTTTCTGATTCTATTTTACCTATTTTGAGAGTGTACACATGCAATCACAGCTGCAGTGAAACTAATATCGGTTCATCGGGATGATTAGATCAGTATTCTGTGATGTGTGTCAACAGGGGCTGAATAGCAAGCTCATAATGTAAAACATGGTGCTAAATAAACTCCCTCTCCGCCTTCTCCTAATTCAAAGCACACATCAGAAATTCGTAACATGGGGTCAAACTGACATGGCTTCATGTGCATCGCATAAATCTAATAGGAAATTAGGCAAGAAGCCTAAATTAAGATGTATGTTGATAATGTTCAGGTTTTCTGGACTGAAGGATAATATCAACTTGAAAACGTTGTTTACGATATCACCATCAGGTGACATATAATAACTGATGATCATAACTTTCTGTTTCGAGTGACATTTATAAATTATTTCTACCCACAATTCCTTTGGGGCCCCTAACAACATACCTGGTAGATTAACATGTTAATATACTTTACTGACCGTTCTTGTTCCCGTAACGCAGACTACCCAGATGTAAATTGGTACTGTGCTTACAGTTAAGAAGGGAGGCATTGAGGAAGGTAAATGGTCGCAAAACAACGACAAAACCGGAGACTTAATACACTGAAGTCTCTAAAACTTCATCTCCGAAGTCAATGTCCGCTATCTCGCTAACAGTGAGGGTAGTGAAGATATGTCGGTGTGCATTGCAGTTTATTTTGGAATATCAATGTCAGGGGATTAACATGTACGTATGTTGATATGCATCACTGTTCATGTGATCTCTATAAATGGTCATGTACAGCGACATAATTATTTATTCGTCGCTGGATCCGGTTGTCGAAGTCATCTCTACACGAAAATATGACCTGGTTGGTCGTTAACTGTGTGCTCTGTTGTGCTTTAGCAACTGGTCTTGCGCACAGAGTTCCAATTAATGATTGTGGTATGTTGGTATTTTATATCTTAAATATGTGTTTTAATGTTAGACAGTGTTCGTGTATTCAAGTATGATATTTTGCATGTAACCTATAAATAATTCATTCTGATCGAATTGAACGAAATACTGTCCATGAGAGAAGACGTTTTAGTTGCACACGGGAAGGTAAAAACCAAACAGAGAAACTGGGGCAGCCTGCTTACGACGTGGAAGTTACAACTACCATTTCAGGCAAATCTTACTGACCTACTTAGTGGCACCTCTTCTAGCCTGGTGTATAGAGGTTTTATACGAAATAACGGCTGACTATTCTAACCACTGTCATCTTCTTGGCATGGTTCCAGGCTAGTCATCGGTCTCTTATAGACTGTCTTACATTGTCATCCTCTTGACATGGTTCCAGGCTAGTCATCGGTCTCTTATAGAGTGTCTTACATTGTCATCCTCTTGGCATGGTTCCAGGCTAGTCATCGGTCTCTTATAGACTGTCTTACATTGTCATCCTCTTGGCATGGTTCCAGGCTAGTCATCGGTCTCTTATAGAGTGTCTTACATTGTCATCCTCTTGGCATAGTTCCAGGCTAGTCATCGGTCTCTTATAGACTGTCTTACATTGTCATCCTCTTGACATGGTTCCAGGCTAGTCATCGGTCTCTTATAGAGTGTCTTACATTGTCATCCTCTTGGCATAGTTCCAGGCTAGTCATCGGTCTCTTATAGAGTGTCTTACATTGTCATCCCAATTGACTGTTGGTGGTCTTGAAGGTCTGGACCCTTGGTTACTCGTTTTTTTTTATTGCCGTAGTAACTGATTTTCCTTCATTCTGAATTGAGATTAAAAGGGCGAATTTTCTAGGTCCTGCCAAATTGTCTGATTACGGATCTTATTCTTTTATTACGTCTACTACTTTTCTTATAATATCTCATGTTCTGATATCGCTATTTAGGTTTAGAGTTTTTTTTAGCTTTTATCCAATTATTTCTTTCTGAACTGTTTATTGTATTTTTGTACTTCGCTACGATAGCTTCAATCGTTCTGTCCTTTTCTGTCTTGTCTATGGCCTTAGTCAGCTGTTCTGCTAATTCCATAAGTTCTTGTGTCCAGTACAGATTGCATTATGTTCTTGTTCTTCAGTGTATTCGTTCTAACACAACTACCAAGACTGCGTGGTTGAAACTTTGCACTATTTCCTTCCTTTATTCTGGTTTTTAACCTGGCTGCACAATATGTCCTACAGTGTTGCAAAAATGTCCCAGTTTACTTTATTTTCATTATAAAGCTTAGTCTAAGATCTAACTAGCGAGTTCTGCACGATCAATACATTCCAAGTTTGGAGAGACTTTGAGCAAAACACATGCAATAAATTACTTAATATAATATTATCACATGTGAATCAGATACCTGAAAGAAAATAGGACATAGCCACAGAGACAAAATTCCACAAAACGCATGGTAACTTTCCCAGAGGACCACATACAAACCAATCTGACCATGAAAGAACTTCGTGCTGCCATCCAAACCCTTAAACCAGGAATGTTCCCTGGAAGAGATGAGGCAACCAGTTCTCAAGATTATGAACTGCAGCTGCAAGTGTAGAACTCTACCACATCCACAAAAAACAAAAACAAAATAACCTCGACCCCAACCACTACAGGCCCATAATTCACTTGAGCTGTGTAGGCAAGGTTATGGAAAGAATAATAAATATCAGACCCAGCTGGAACTTAGAATATAAACAAATCGTCAAACACCAACAAGTATGCGTCAGGCAGCACAGTTCCACAAAAGACCAAGTCACCGACATTGAACAATAAATTGAAGAAGCTCTCCGTGTTGGAAAACATACCCTGGCAGTATAGGCAAACCTGGAGAAAGCTTGTAACCAAATGTTGAAATGCAGGCGGAGAATGCAGAAGAATGTTCAGCCTTCTAGACAATAAAACAACAAGAGTCCACGTGCAGGAAAAACCATTAACAATGAAACCAAAATAACTGTCCTTCAAGGTACAGTCCACGTCCCGACACTCTTCTGTATTTACATAAATGACGTCACTATTAGTTGCGACGTTGAATATGCCGATCATGAAGAAATTAGCTAGTACCATGTGGTATACTGATGAAAGTACCCGGAAGAAAGTTACACATAGGCAGAGCTAACTAGTCTTGGAATATGGCATTGCAGCTTATCCAAATTTGTAACATCAAACTTTGACAATACAAGGCCCACACAAAACCAAGCAGCCTCCAATATAACAGGAGTCTTAAAATAAATCCACACAAATAAAGGATCTGGAAACCATTAAGGCATGCAGCCTATGGATGAGAAACTAGGCAGTAGAATCATACTGCGAGTCAAAAAAAAAATGAAAAACAGTCATGGACCACAATATGCACCAAGGACTAGATTGACTGGGCAGAGGTAAGCTAAGGCAATGTAACTTGGCTGTCAGGCAAAAGAGAAGGTCCAAAATAATGCTGCGCTCGTAAACAAATCGGAAATACCCATGACAGCATGCTCTGATCGTCCACTCTGAAAAAAAAGACTCTTTTTCAAACTTATGTGCAATATTCCTAAAGTCGAGGACAAAAATTCACAGACAGAAGAATATAGAAAATATACAAACACCAAATACATCAACCATAATTATGCACCACACTTCTGGACCCATATTGACTAAGGGTCAGACATAATATTCTAACCAAGACCACTATCTCTCTTCCATGTAGCGTTCAGTGGAAACAGGTTGTTTTCAAGACTGGCTGACGAGATGTGGATTGACGTGACCCATATAGTATTGAGCGTTACCCAGATGAAGCCAAGCATAGCACAATCGCCTGGAGGACCACGGTCCTTCTTCATCAGCGCGCAGGGGATGTGAGGAATGAAGTGGCAACCAGCCACTTGACGCCATTTTTAGGGCGGAGAAAAGAGTAAACTTACTCATTGTCTGCATTAAACAACAACTGTGATACGGCTCACAATCCGAAGGTGCTGAGTTCGATCCCCATTTCAGCACCGGCCGTTACCCCGGGGTAGCAAACCCTTAAAAAATGCAGGAAGAAGCTGACCCTTACATAAAATGTATGCCGAAGTCGCATGCACTGGGCCGACAGAAGAAATATAAAACGCACACCGCTGTGGGGAATTGGAAAGAAATAAGGCGAACGCAAAAAAAAACCCACCAGAAACTGTTGATATAGGACTAACAGTAGCTGTTTTTATAGCATTAACATTACTTTAAAAGTATTAACATCTATTGTTTTAATAGGACTACCATTATTTTATTAGATTTAACGTTTACTGTTTTATTAGGCATGTCATTGTTTTAATAGGGCCAACATTTTGTGTTTTAATAAGGATAATATGTAGTGTCTTACGTAGGCTATTTGAAAAGTTATACTTCCAGCTCTATAACCATGACAACAGTGTTTAGAACGACGTGACACCTATGTGGATCTTTTAGGACTGCGAGATCGTGTCCACTCTGAAATGTTTGCAGCACGGCAATGCCGTCAACTCCGATCGATATGTGAAAACTTTGCAGAAACTTCGGGCACGATTTCTGCGTGTTCGTGTGGGCAAGCACGCAATCCTTTAGCACGACAATGATCGCCCACTTACGTGTCAACAAACAGTGGCTGCATTGGAGCGTCTCAAGCATGACGACATGTTACCGCACCTATCTTACAGTCCAGATCTGATACATTGTGACTTCTTGCTCTTCCCGAAACTGAAGAAACACATCACGGTACACTGCTACGCTTTTGACGAGAATGTACATGCAACTTTGCGTTGGTTTAGGAACAACACGTCTCATATTTCCTTCGACGGGATGCACCAACCTGTTCGACATGGGCGTTTGTGTGTGGACTGGGATGATGACTACGTTGAAAAATAGTGACAAATCACCTAAACGACATTCAAAGCTTTAAGAAAATGTATAGTTCATTTATAAATCTTGCACATTAATAGAAGTATCTCCTTAAATGTAAACATTTGCAAATCTCTATCGTAAAAGAGCTAAACTTTATTGTTTTAATAAGGCTGACGTTTAGTGTTTTAATAAGCTAGCGTCTATTTTGTTAAAGAGCTAACATTTATTGTTTTAACAGGACTAATATTTACTGCTGAGGGTTAATATGTATTGTATTCTTTAAATAGTACTAACATTTCCTGTATTTTCATAATGGACTGGCATTTGTTGCTTTTAAAGGTTTTTAAACAATAAACGTTAGTACGTGTAAATTAGTTAACGTTAATTATCGTAATAAAATAATGTTTATCCTGTTAAATGTAGACAATAGTTCTATTTAAATAATGTTAGCCCTTAAAATATAGTAAGTGTTATAACAACATATATAACAACAATTTAACAACAAATGTTGGAATAATACACAATATTCCTATTACAAAATATCCGTCCTGATAAAAGAATACAAATTACTTCAATAACAAAATAAATGTTAGTACTTTTAAAACAAAAAAACGTTAGTCATTTTATAAAAACACACCCTCTTATAGCTGCATTGTTCAGGAAACGATAATCTGCTTCTCTTGTCAAAAATGTTCTTAGGGATCCAAACGCATCTGGGTTTTCGCCCTTCATACCAATGTCATGTAGTAGTAATCTGCACATGTTTGTCAGTATTGTCTATTGTTATACAACGTGTTCCATTTATCTGGCCTCGGAAGGAGAAATATTTTCTCAGCATCGTTCAGCGCTGAGCACTCAAAGAGATGACGGTCAACGGTTTCGTATCAGTGGGTACACAGCTGGCACTCAGGAGTGTTGTGGTTTCATTATGTCCAGGTGTTTGGCAAGCATAAAAAGTGTCTATTAAATAAGGGAAATGAACTTTGAAGTATGTATCTGTCTGAATAGATGTTCTTGAGGTGACATTTTCTTAACTTCTAAAACTCCAGATGTGAATGTCACAATTGGCCACACTATTTAAATCTTTAATTAGATAATCAACATTTTTCTATTTAATTTCAGGTTCGACTCTTGCCACAATCACTGACATCGATAGTAGTCCTTGTCCATCCATACCATGCGAGTTCAAAACAGGACAGAACGTCAATGCCTCATTGTCTTTTACATCCAGTGAGAAGTTGTTTACCTTGTCTTACAGTGTCGTTTCTTTGTTTGTTTGTGTGATTGTTTGTTTGTTTAACAATTCATCATATTCATCACTACTCACATCATATGCACTTTTGTAATCCAACATTACGCCACATCTTTATTTTTTATTCATCCGTTTTGGCATCATAATTGACGTGCAGATTGGAGTAGAGGTAATGTGTTTCTAAAACGTCTGGTCGTAGGTGTCCTTTCCAATTTCTGTTGTCACGTGTCATTGTGTGAAGCTGCCCCGTGTATTATATTTCTGTCAGCAAACTACCAACGAGGACTCATCCACACTTTAGTAGGGAATACAGAAAGAAGTGCAATGGAAGAACTGAGGTTAAAGGGACACAGCTGATAAGTCTTAATACCAAGGATACTTAAGGTAGTTTGTGATGCTTGGTGAGAAATCAGGATGACGTTTCTCTATTACAGAAGCAGTGAAGGACATCTCCGATTGGAATGGAGAGAATATAACAACATCAATAGAATAGAGATTGGGGCAGTTAACTCTGATGTGGCTATGTGCGAGGTCATTATTTATAGTTGCAATTGTATTTACCTCTTAATTCTACCTTCTAAAGGTAAAAACAAGATGACTATGACAGTAGAGGTAATGAGCATAACGGCCTATCCCTGTCAGTGGCTTATCTAGATCTAATGTTCTGGTCATGTTGGGTTTGTGGCAATGAAAGAGTCGACATCTTGGCTTGGTTAACACCCTGGGTGGGGGTATTAGATGTTGATGTTTGTATAATATTGGAACCGGTTAACGTTTACGTGTTGAAAGATGGCGTTGAGTGGACGAAGCAGTAATATTTACGATCAGCAATGTTCAAGAGCCATGAACATCAAGACCCTTCATCTCTTGTTGAAAACAAGATTTGACACCTATTGGTCTATCTAAAGTGCAGTGATGCCCATTATTTATAATGTAAGATGTAGGTATATATATATATGTAGGTATATATATATATTTATATATATAAAGGACACAAGAGAAGCTTCGTCCTCATAATCGCTGGGGGTGAGCTTGGGTAAAAGTGAATTTAGCCAGAGAAAATGGTTGGTTCTGTCATCACTGGAGGTGAGTTTGTGTAAAGGAGAATCTGGGTAGAGAAGATGGTTGGTCCTGGCATCGTTGGAGGTGAGCTTGGGTAAAGGACAATCTGGCCAGAGAAAATGGTTGGTCCTGTCATCACTGGAGGTGAGTTTGTGTAAAGGAGAATCTGGCCAGAGAAAATGGTTGGTCCTGTCATCACTGGAGGTGAGTTTGTGTAAAGGAGAATCTGGCCAGAGAAGATGGTTGGTCCTGTCATAGCTGGAGGTGAACTTGGGTTAAGGAAAATCTGGCCAGAGAAGATGGTTGGTCCTGGCATAGCTGGAGGTGAGTTTGGGTAAAGGATACTCTGGGTAGAGAAGATGGTTGGTCCTGGCATAGCTGGAGGTGAACTTGGGTTTAGGAAAATCTGGCCAGAGAAGATGGTTGGTCCTGTCATCACTGGAGGTGAGTTTGTGTAAAGGAGAATCTGGCCAGAGAAGATGGTTGGTCCTGTCAAAGCTGGAGGTGAACTTGGGTTTAGGAAAATCTGGCCAGAGAAAATGGTTGGTCCTGTCATCACTGGAGGTGAGTTTGTGTAAAGGATACTCTGGGTAGAGAAGATGGTTGGTCCTGGCATCGTTGGAGGTGAGCTTGGGTAAAGGAGAATCAGTGTCCCCTTCAAATCCTAAAAGTGGTGTAGAAACATGCATGGGGAGCATGTTTGCGCCTTTGGAAAGGGCATTGGGCTTGCCTGTGCTGGATATTCTTTTTTTTAAAATGTTTTTTCGGTTCGACGTAAGAGTTTATTTGGGCGATACTTATTGAGAGGCATTATTTTTTCTGTTCATTTCGATGTAATCATTATATCTCCTAATTATTGTCATATCGGCTTTATAATTTCTTTTTCGTTCAGGATAGTTTTCAATAAAAAACAAATTGCAACATGAGGAAAAGCCATATCAACATGAGAAAAAGCCTCAAACAAATATTTAGCTGAAAAAGGTCGCCTAGATAACGGATCCGCATTTTCAATGTCATCTTTTTGATGCAAACTGAAGCTCCATCTTCATTAGATCTTCAAGTGGGCTCGATGGTAGAGCAGTGAATGGGTCGATAACATAGCTGGCTGCTGCTTGGATCAAGGTCAACGGGTCATAGCTGATTTCTTGCATCAAGGTCAACGGGTCGTAGTTGGCTGTTTGCATCAAGGTAAACGGGTCGTAGTTGGCTTTTTGTGTTAAGGTCAACGAGTCGTAGTTGGCTGCTTGCACAAAGGTCAACGGGTCATTAGCTGATTGTTTGCATCAAGGTCAATGAGTTGTAGCTGGCTATTTGCATCAAAGTCAACGAGTCGTAGTTGGTTGTTTGCATCAAGGTCAACGAGTCATAGTTGGCTGTTTGAATCAAGGTCAGCGGATAATAGCTGATTTCTTGCATCAAGGTCAACGGGTCGTAGTTGGCTGTTTCCATCAAGGTCAACGAGTCGTAATTAATTGGCTGTTTGCATCAAGGTCAACGAGTCGTAGTTGGCTGTTTGCATCAAGGTCAGCGGGTAATAGCTGATTTCTTGCCTCAAGGTCAACGGGTTGTAGTTGGCTGTTTGCATCAAGGTCAACGGGTCGTAGTTGGCTGTTTGCATCAAGATTAACGATTCGTAGTTGGCTGTTTGCATCAAGGTCACCAAGTCATAGCTGCCTGCTTGCATCAAGGTGAACGGGTCATAGCTGATTGATTGCATCCAGCTCAACGGGTCGTAGTTGGATGTGTGCATCAAGGTCAACGAGTCGTAGTTGGCTGTTTGCATCAAGGTCAACGAGTCGTAGTTGGCTGTTTGCATCAAGGTCACTGAGTCATAGCTGGTTGTTTG
Source organism: Ariolimax columbianus (assembly GCA_036924085.1). Classification (NCBI taxonomy): domain Eukaryota; kingdom Metazoa; phylum Mollusca; class Gastropoda; order Stylommatophora; family Arionidae; genus Ariolimax; species Ariolimax columbianus. Next base: position 83,837,079 of record JAVGWX010000007.1, on the reverse strand, counting down.
CACCAAGGTCACCTGGTCATAGCTGACTGCATCAAGGTTAGCGAGGCATAAATGGCTGTTTGCATCAAAGCAACGATGCATTGCTGACCAAGACCATATTTCGCCTCTAATATCTGTCATAGAAATAGATCTCATCCATACATCCTGTCTGAGAAAACAGAGAATCGAAGAAGAAGGACAAACCAAGTCACAAAATATGCCGTACTGAAGCCGGAAGTGTTAGACCGGAAGAGTAAATATTGCAGCCCCTCGTTGTAAACTACTAAACACGGTCACCAAATTATGTTCAGGACGAATACAGAAGGAGAAGATCCCAAAGTGATTCAAGCAACTCCACTACATCTCCTACTTCTACCTCCATTAACCCAACGTGTTGTGCCAATCCAAAAAATTGTTTACCGTTTAATGGCAGCTTAAGTCAAGAAAGGCGCCAATCAGTGTTATTATTGTACGAGCGTATATTTATATCTTTTTTCTTCCCTTATGACGTTCTTACGAAATGGCATTGAATGAAAAGAAGGTAATGGGGAAGTTTGTAAAAATGAAATACATCACTCCTGAGTATATTGTCATTGCGTTATACATAATTTGCATTATTACACTCCGGGGATACCCATATGTGCTCAGTTTCTTTTCATCGAATGGTGAAGGCTATGGACACAGACGGTTCCTATAGTCCACTGGTTGTGTCGTGTAATCAGGCATCCATCCCTGCCTGTGCTACGTTGATGTCAAACCTCTGCAGTCTATTGATTGACAATTCATCAATTGTTGTGCGTACATTCAAAGGGTGGTCACTTATTTATTTCATCTCCAACTCCTCCCCATTCCATATCCAGTATCCTTACTATGGATGTTTTTTTTAAATTTCAGATGTCAGTCCGTCAATGGCGGTGTATAATTTCCTGAAACCATTGTTTTCGTCAAAGCTGATGAGCATGTTGAAATGTCCTCATATTTTTTTTTTATTTCAGTAGGTCGCGAGAGCGTTTCTTGATTTCTTGACAATTTGTGAATAATTATATGTGGCTATATTTTTCGATAAAGCAGAATGCACCAAAATCTATGAGTTGTTGGTGCTGTATATATTGTGGATTCCAGATCAGGGACACCCTTGTACAAAGCGAGGCTACCTAATAATGGGGGTTCCACTATCCTACTTGATCTGCACATTCACTTTCTCAAGACCAGGCGCACCTCGTAATGTTGCGGGGAGCAGACTATTCCGAAGATGTAGTCGGTACAGGATGGAGGTGTTTTGTCTTTTGGTTGAACCTGAAACCGCTGTAACATGTTGGACAGAAACAAGAAGAGCTCCATTTTAGCCATAGCCTCTCCAATACAAGCTCGGCGTCCTATACCAAACGGGATCAGTTCTTCGCGGTCAAGAAGTTTACCACTGGCGTCCAGGAATCGTTCTGGTCTGAAGCTCATGACATCTTCTCCCCAGATGGTCTTATCGTGAAGAACTGAATCGAGGTTGGGTACAATGAAGGCTCCCTTTGGAATAGTATGACCTCTGAGGGTCACTTCTTCAGAACACAAATGATTTATCGATAGTGGGATAAGACTGGACAATCGTTGAGTTTCCATGACAACAGCATTAAAATAAGACAGCTTACTTCTGTCTTGCATATTCGGAGGCCGATCTGTCCCAACTACTTCGTTGATCTCACGGTACACTTTTTCTTGTATATCCTGGAAGTTGACCATGTACAATATACACCAGTAGATTGTGGAACTTGTGGTCTCCATTCCAGCAACGAATAAATCGTTCAAAACTTTCAGTAAGCTCTCGTCATCCATGTAGGTTGGTGTGCCTGCTCTAATTTTCTTGTTTCTTTCTGCGATGTAGGCTTCAATTAAGTTATCAACATCATTCGAATCAATATTGCCTCGTTTCATGTTTACAAATTTTTGTAGCAAACTGATGACTGCCTCGACATTTCTCGTAATTTTCTTGGCTTTAAACAAATCTCCTGGCAGGTACTTTAACCATGAGATGAAGTTAATGAGACTGACACCTTGTTGATCTAAACATGTTGAGTTCACATGCTCCATCAGTTTTTCAAAGTCTTTATCATCGTAGTCAAATCGATGGCCAATGATAATGGAACAGATCACATTGGATGTGCTGATGTTGGTCATTGGTCGGATATCAGTGGGTTGTCCTTTCCTACTGGCCAGGTGATCTACATAGGAGGAAACTTCCTCTTGGATTCTCTCGGCCAAAATGTTTTTACCCATTCCAAACTTTCTAAGAATAGTCAAGGTCACAGATCTTTGCTCCTTCCATTCAGCCCCAGATGCGAATTCTACTCCCTTTCTAGGAATACCCGATGCCTGTAACGAAAAATTAATATTCCATTTTCCACACAAGTAATAACTTAAAATCATGAATACTATTATAATAATCATCAATTATGTTCGGTCTGACAAGTTGCAATTGAATTGTCTGTTATAAAAAAAATGTACAAGATCCATGCAAAATTACAAAAAATAAGGGTGTGACGTGGATGGAAAAGTAAAGATAGTTTCAATCATACACTACTATGAGATATAAAGTTAGAGATTTCTTTTCAACCAGAGACTGCTTTCAGATATGAAGTTAAAGATTTCTTTTCAACCAGAGACTGCTTTCAGATATGAAGTTAAAGATTTCTTTTCAACCAGAGACTGCTTTCAGATATGAAGTTATAAATTTCTTTTCGATCAGAGACGGCTGTCAGATATGAAGTTAAAGATTTATTGTTGATCAGAGACGGCTGTCAGATATAAAGTTAGAGTATTCTTTTCAACCAGAGACGGCTGTCAGGTATGAAGTTAAAGATTTCTTGTTGATCAGAGAAGGCTGTCAATTAGAGACTGCCGTCAACAAGAGACTGCTGTTGGATATGAAGTTAGAGATTTCTTTTCAATCAGACAGTGCTGTCAGAAATCATGAGCTAAGAAACCTCACTGCGTTACGTCTCAACTTTTCCTATAGGATGTCATGGAAATTTTCTTAACTCATTGTGCTAGATCTCAGCTTTTCCTATGACGTGTCATGAACATTTTCTTAACTCATTGTGCTAGATCTCAGCTTTTCCTGTGACATGTCAGGGACATTTTCTTAACTCATTGTGCTAGATCTCAGCTTTTCCTGTGACATGTCAGGGACATTTTCTTAACTCATTGTGCTACATCTCAGCTTTTTTTGGTGCGGTATAATGGACATTTCCTTAACTCGATGTCATAAAAGTACATTAGGTATTCATTTACACTTTTACAGACATGAAAATGTCGATACAGGGGATATAAACATTACATTTTCATCGAGAGCTAGTTCTCTCCCCACTCGCCAACTCAGGCACGCCCATGTGTTACCGGGGCCTGAAAAGTTAACAAATAATATCAATATATCTCTCTTTCTCTCTCTCTCTGTCTCTCTCTTTCTCTCTCCCTTTGTCTCTCTTTATCAATCTGTCTTCCATGCTCGCAACATATAAACAGAAGACCGTAACTGCATATTGATCTCCTAATAAAACGCCTGCACCGAACCACTTTTTACAGCCTTTTAGTTGTAGTTTATGTATCAAATTGGTTTACGTTATTATATTGCTTCACCCTACTCTCTCATAACTCAATCATTTTAAGTGGCTTTTTACGACAACTTTGGAAATCTATATCGATCCCATTCTTGTAGACCAGGGATCCACACGGAACGTAGACACATATTATATACAACAGAGATTCATAAAACAAACCTCGTCTAAGAAGAAAGGTGGTCTATCTGAAAAGATGTCAGCTTTTTTGACTAGAGCCTCCTTGATCAGGTCGAAACCATTGAGAACAACCACCAGACTCCCTGCCAAGTTGAGGCTGTTGTAGAAGTAATATTTAACGGTGAAACCACAAGCTACCTCTACACTTGTAAATACTGATACTACTAGCAACATCACTAGTACTACTACTACTAGCAATATCACTAGTACTGCCACTACAAACTGCATGACTAATACTGCTACTACTAACAACTCCACTAATACTGCTACTCCTAACTGCATGACTAATACTGCTACTACTAACTGCATGACTAATACTGCTACTCCTAACTGCATGACTAATACTGCTACTACTAACTGCATGACTAATACTGCTACTACTAACTGCATGACTAATACTGCTACTACTAACTGCATGACTAATACTGCTACTACTAACTGCATGACTAATACTGCTATTACTAACTGCATGACTAATATTGCTACTACTAACTGCATGACTAATACTGCTACTACTAACTGCATGACTAATACTGCTACTACTAACTGCATGACTAATACTGCTACTACTAACTGCATGACTAATACTGCTACTACTAACTACATGGCTAATACTGCTACTACTAACTGCATGACTAATACTGCTACTACTAACTGCATGACTAATACTGCTACTACTAACTGCATGACTAATACTGCTACTACTAACTACATGACTAAAACTGCTACTACTAACTGCATGACTAATACTGCTACTACTAACTACATGACTAATACTGATACTACTATTAACATTACTGTTACTGCGACTACTAGCAACTCCTATAGTACCGCTACTGTTAGCAACAGCACTAGCACTGCTACTGTTAGCAACATCTCTGTTACTGCTACTGTTAGCAGCATCACTATTACTGCTACTTTTAGCAACATCACTATTACTGCTAATGTTAGCAACATCACTATTACTGCTACTTTTAGCAACATCACTAGTACTGCTACTGTTAGCAACATCACTATTACGGTTACTGTTAGCAACATGACTAGCACTGCTACTGTTAGCAACATCACTAGTACTGCTACTGTTAGCAACATCACTATTAATGCTACTGTTAGCAACATCACTATTACTGCTACTGTTAGCAACATCACTAGTACTGTGCTACTGTTAGAAACATCACTAGTACTGCTACTACTAACAACACCACTAATACTGCTACTGCTAACAACATCCCTACGTGAAATACGTAAGAAAGTGCTATCTTCTTTCAGGTCTCATGTGCACGACCGTTACTATTTTCATTCCATGGCGCTGTAACGTTGTTTGTATTCCCATTAATCCAGTGTGTGGGCTTCCTCTGAATCCCTGATGCCTGGTATTATTGGTTCATATGTTGGGAATTTTGAGCAATGCAATCTACAGCTAATTTAGTCTGCACGTTAGAAAAATCTTGAATGGCTGAAGCTATATTCTGACCTCTAATTAACGAAAGGGGTGTAACTTATAGTTAAACTGTGACCTTTCATGCGCATTATAAGCTGGGCCAAGGAGGGTTGAGGATGGTATTGACTATCCCATCCCGCAGAACCCTTAAGAAAAAGAATATCCTCTTTGGACATCTGATCCAACGACGATATATGGTCAATGGAGCTATAAGAATAGGCCGCCCCATATTGCGGTTCAAGGACATATGCAAGAGGAATATGAAGTCACGCGAGATCCCATCCGAGAACTGGGAAATCATTTCTCAAGATCGACCTGTTTGGGGACAGTTGAAAGGGGCATAATTGCTGTCGACGCTGGTAGTGGCTTTCTGGCAGCAGAAAAAAGAGAAAAACTGAAGAGATCAGGGAACACCACGACAATCCAGCCTCATCAGCATGGTTGTACTATCTGTGGCAAGAACTTTTACTCGTTGATCGGCGTTTACAGTCATATCGGACAGTGCGGAAATAAAGGGCACAGAGATGGAGAAAACTCACAAGGCGCCACGCCCATGGTCTACGGAGACTGAGACGCCAATGAATAAATGACTCTACAACGGAACTCTGATGGTAGACGGAACACAGGGTAGCTGAACTTCTGCATGCAGTACGTGGCTCTCCAGCAAGTGTGATAAAATTAAACCACTGATTAAACATAATGAAGTTAGTTTGTCAAAGAATCAGCAACTGATTCTCCGTATCTTCCTATCGATCCTGTGCTATCACCAACAAACATGGACTATTCCTAAAACACTTTACTGCCTTACCTAGTCGCTCCTCGTGTACATTGTTGTGTACAGGTTGTTCAAGGCACGAGAGAGTAAAATCACCGCAGGTGAAATGAGATGTCTGCAAATGGCCGCTGCAGTCTCAAAAAGAAGCAGACTGAGGAACTAGGACATTCCCAAATGGGTCGGTTCCATCCCATGTGTTGAACACATGTCCAGAAAGAAAGTTTCATGGTTGCCTATCTTATTTGATTATCTTCTCCTGCGTGTATTGGATCGAAGGTCATGTACCTGAGCGAGACGGGGATGGAAGAAGGTTGAATAGACGATGTAACGACAATTATTGAGCGATAAGGGTTGATGACTTCCGATGCAACGCATCTGGCCACGCAAAGCCAAATGAGACTGAGTAGACAGATGATAACTGAATAACATCAAATGCACATTCTCTCGTGAGATTTCATTCTACATTTGTTTTGTAGCACACATCTTACCAAAATATGTCGCCGCATTGTTTACGCCATTTCTTGAACAGGGGTCGAAGGTTGGCTTCAAGGTGAAACAGGTTGCCAACAATTGGCAGTGGTCTCTTCGGGTACGGGGGCAGGCGTGAGTCAGGGCGGCGTAACCACAGGAAGATAGTCAGACATATGACTGCTGCTGTCAGTAAGAAGAGATCCATTCTGCCAGATAAAACACAACTGTCCAGTGAATTTGTTGATTAGCCGGCTATAATGTATTGGCATGGTCATTGATTTTCTTACCTTGTCTCTGCAATTGGAGCGGCAGACCACAAAAATGCAATTGGCATAAGTGAATAATGCGTGAGGCACATCATTATTGTCTTTTATAAAGCAGTAGATTCAGTAGACCTGTGTTTTACATGATGAGTTTACATGATATTGTATATAAATCTCCTGTTTTGAGTTTACTCGATGAGTTTACCAGAGATTGTATATGCACTTCTCTTTGCTGATGACTGCGCCCTCAATGTTCATTCAGAGACTGAGATGCAATATACTGTTGACATGTTTGCAGCAACTTGCGTTTACTTTGGTCTCACAGTCTCTACCAGCAAGACTAAAGTGATGTACCAAGCAAGCTCAACAGCTGAGTATAGTGAGCCATCTATCACTATTAATGGTCAAAAACCAAAGTCGGTAGAAAGCTTAGCATACCATGGCAGTCCAAATTGATAGGAAGTAAACGCGTGAAAAGCCACAACATGTGTAGCATTTAAAAATCTAAGATCCTCAGATTTTAACCGGAGAGGAATTAAGCTTAAAACCAAATTGAAGTTTTATGCGGCAGTCGTTCTACCAACTCTTCTGTAGCGATGTGTAACTTGGACTGTGTACAGTGGAAATACGAAAAAGCTTGCCCATTTTCAACTGGGCTGTTTAAGTATACTGCTGAACATAAAACGGGAAAATGGGATTACAGACGTAGAAGTTTTTCGCTGTCTGGCATGACAAGCATCCACACGACACGGTGCAAATCGCAACTTAGATGGACTGCCCATGTTGTCCGCATGTCAGATGAGCGGTTTCCAAAGAACATATTCTATGGCGAGCCTAAGTCACCCAAGCTAGCTCGAGTTGGCCAAATAAAACGTTACCAAGATACTCTGAAAGCCTGACTAAAGAACTCCGACATTGACACTTATGGTTGGGAGAACATTGTTGCTTATCGGTCTGCCTGGCGTAGTCAAATATCATCTGGTATGACACATATGCAGCAGACAAGAATCACGGAAGCTGCACGGAAATGAACGACACGAAAGGAAAGAGAAGAGTTGCCCTCGTCTGACGGTCAGACAGTGCTTCTCTGCCCTCAGTGTGACAGCCGCTTTCGGGCTTGGATTAGATCGATTAGCCATCTACGAACCCACTCTAGGATTGACAGATGATATTATTGTGGGCATCTTTGGAAACGATGGACAAACAACATACAACCTCGTGTTTTGAGTTTCCGTAAGATTGTATCTAAACCTCCTGTTTGTAGTTTACATAATGCGTTTAAGCGATATTGAATATAAGCCTCCTGTTTGTAGTTTACATGATGCGTTTAAGCGATATTGAATATAAGCCTCCTGTTTGTAGTTTACATGACGCGTTTAAGCGATATTGAATATAAGCCTCCTGTTTTGAGTTAACATGAGATTGTATCTAAACCTCTTATTTTACATGATTAGTTTACCTGAAATGTATTAAAAAATCTTATTTTATTTGATTAGTTTACCTGAAATGTATCTAAACCTCTAGTTTTACATGACTAATTTACCTGAAATGTATCTACACCTCTAGTTTTACATGACTAAGTTACATGAAATGTATCTAAACCTCTAGTTTTACATGACTAAGTTACATGAAATGTATCTACACCTCTAGTTTTACATGACTAAGTTAAATTAAATATATCTAAACCTCTAGTTTTACATGACTAAGTTACCTGAAATGTATCTACACCTCTAGATTTACATGATTAGTTTAACTGAAATGTATATACACCTCTTATTTTACTTGATTAGTTTACCTGACGTGTATCTACACCTCTTATTTTACTTGATTAGTTTACCTGAAATGTATAAAAAAATCGTATTTTATTTGATTAGTTTACCTGAAATGTATCTAAACCTCTAGTTGTACATGACTAATTTACCTGAAATGCATCTACACCTCTAGTTTTACATGACTAAATTACCTGAAATGTATCTAAACCTCTAGTTTTACATGGCTAATTTACCTAAAATGTATCTATACCTCTAGTTTTACATGAATATGTTACCTGAAATGTATCTAAACCTCTAGTTTTACATGACTAGTTTACCTGAAATGTATCTAAACCTCTAGTTTTACATGACTAGGTTACCTGAAATGTATCTAAACCTCTAGTTTTACATGACTAGTTTACCTGAAATGTATCCACACCTCTAGTTTTACATGATTAGTTTACCTGAAATGTATTTTTGCACCTCTAGTTTTACATGACTAGTTTACCTGCAATGCATTTAAACCTCTAGTTTCACATGACTAATTTACCTGAAATGCACATACACCTCTAGTTTTACATGACTAAATTACCTGAAATGTAGTATCTAAGCCTCTAGTTTTACATGACTAATTTACCTGAAATGTATCTACACCTCTAGTTTTACATGACTAGGTTACCTGAAATGTATCGAAACCTCTAGTTTTACATGACTAATTTACCTGAAATGTATCTAAACCTCTTATTTTACTTGATTAGTTTACCTGAAATGTATCTAAACCTCTTATTTTACTTGATTAGTTTACCTCTTGTTCTGCATGATGAGTTTTTCATACATTTATCTAAATCTCTTGTGTTGAATGATTAGGTGACGTAATATGTATCTAATTTTCTTTCTCTTATTTTATACGATGAGTTCACCTGAAATACATCTAAATCTTTTGTTTTACAGGATTAATCTACATGAAATGTAACTGAACCTCTTATTTTACATTACTAAATACGAATGTTAACATTTTTTATATGAATTTACTACAGATGCTTCTGAAAATCTACTGTATTTAAACACCATTTGTAACAATAGCTTGCAATATCTAACTGAATGACTTGCCTTTCAATCCAAGTGTGCCGTTCAGCGCCGGGGTAAGCTTTACTTGCCTCTCTTGGTTCGCTTATTTTGGGCCAGCTGTTGTACGTCAGTGTTGTTAAATGCATGTTTTCTGTTATGTCATTTTTCCATCTGCCAAATTGGCACTACGTGGTAGAACATTTGGCTTCAAAAAAGACGACACGCGAGATAATAATTATACTTTTACATTTTATAATATTCTACTTGTCCCGTCTTTGGCAACTTTATTGGTATGGAGTCGTCTCTGACGTTAGTCGCTGCAGAGATATGGCACATATACTCACCATTTTTTGTAACATTTTGCTTCACATAAAGACGTTGCTAGACGCATGCAACTCTGTAATTACGTATTTGCTTTGACGTAACTATAATGGCTCAGTATAACGATATTTTATTGTCCCTTACAAGTTATACTGCTCCAGCCTGACTTCATTTAATGTAAGCGGTCATAGTTGGCTGCTTATATGATCGTCAGTGAGCCATAACCAACATTCTATTCCGCCTGCAACATGGAAATAGACTGTAACAATATAGCATGGCTAAAAGATTAGGAATAGATGTAGAAAGGCAAACCCATTTTCAAAAATGGCGTGCTGGAATCAGATGTGCCAGATCGAAGGGCATAGATATCACATCCTCACTGTAAACTACGATAAACGACATAAACGTCCTTTCAGGACGAACACAGAAGAAGAAAAAGAAGAAGAAGAAAGAAGAAGCAGAAGAAGAATATAATTTAGATACAGTATAAATGTTTCTGTTCTGGGAGTGGACTCCCTTTAAAATGTCAATTGATTTACCTGAAATGTATCTAAACCTCTAGTTTTACATGACTAATTTACCTGAAATGTATCTACACCTCTAGTTTTACATGGTAGAAAAATGCATGTTCATTATCAAAGTTAATATATACACATATATATATATATATATATATATATATATATATTTATATATATATATATATATATATATATATATATATATATATATATATATATATGGGTGTAAAGGCTAATTTTAGGGCCAGGTGAAGCACACTGACCGAGACCCCACAATATATCCGTGCCGTGCATCTGGAAGCAGACTGTGATCCAGCATCCTGTGAAACGAGATCAGCTTCGACTTTACAGGGCTTTTCAGTCATAGGAGACTTATTTTTGAAAGAGTTTATAATGACTGGTTTCTCTATACCTAATTGTTGCAACATTTGAAAAAGTTAGTTACTGGGAACTGGATCAATAGCTTTCTCTTTATCAATAAAGCAGATAAATACTGGTCATTATTGATATCATTCTTAATGCGAATGATCCGGTGACATCTCATGTACCTCGGGAGTAGTAAAATTAAAACTGATAATCTGTTAGCACTCCTCTATCTTGCCATAGCTTCTCTCTTTAATTATCTTTAATATAATTGTATATGTTTGTGGTATTAAGCTTATCGTTCATAAATGGCCGCATTCTACTACATTTTATTTTTCGGACAAAGGAATTAGTATTGAAGTTTTGTTTAATTCTTCTATGTCTACAGGTAATCTCTCTTCTATAAAAGGCATGTCATTTATAAAAGATTGTTAGCCGGATGTATGCCACCACCCTCACAGTTCAATAACATGTTCTCTCTATCTCTCTTTCTTTCTCTCTAGATCTGTTATTGGTTTCCCATTTTCATCATTAATCAACCATGATTGAATGACTTTATTTTTACTAATGGATTGATGTACTTTCTTATATAATTGTTCGAATGTTACTGTTCTTTCCAGGTCTTCAAAATCCTCGCAACGATCTAGTCTCTTTAATATTTCGCCACTTGTTTTTTTTTCCATATGTCAAAAATATTTACGCTGTTTGGTCTTATTTTGCTGAAAGAAGACTTATACCACTACCTAACCTATCTCAATTTCTCTTGTAATGAATATGACATAAAGAGCAACATACACAAGATCGAGACTTTAATTACATCACGTCAAAACGCATATAAATTTCAACGGCAGTGACATTAGTATCAAGCAAGTACTACAGCTCAAATACCTAACTAGTACGTTCACTGTTGACGGCAGTGTCCATTACCAAATTGCACAGATTTTGAAACACCCTAGAGTGCTTCTTTCAACTAAGAGGAGGCTGAAAAATATACTGTTTGTTCTACATTGTGTTACCAATGTCAATTTTGACCCTCACTAGAAATAGAGTAAGATCCAGAACTGTGAGAAGCACTGTGTGAGAAATGCAGCTGGAAAGACAATCCGTGACCGAATCCGCAACCCCACACAAAGGCTGACAGTTGGGACAAACCCAGTTAGTGCCTACATTGACGCCCAAATAGTCAAGTGGTTCAGTTCAAGTACCATCTCCGCATCGAAGGTCGTCTGCAGTCGATCTCCAGGGTACTATTTCTCTTGCCGTAATGGTGCAATCTGAGAGGATTTTTTCCAGTCCATCTCCTGATGTTATCCACCTCCTTAAAACGTTGTCTGCCCTTTGAACGACTGCCTCCAACCCTACCCTCCAGTACGGTCTTAAACAAGGAGGTATGTCTTGTTATATGACCAAAATAACGTAACTGTCTAACCCTGATTTCTGTCATTAATTCTCTTTTCACCCCCAACTTTCTCATTATATCCAAATTTGTTTTCTTTTCTTTCCAAGAAATGCGATCCAACCTTCTATATTACCACATTCAATACTCATTCAATACTTCAATACTCTTTTCCAACTTGTTATTCATTATCCATGTTTCTGCGCCATAAAGAAGTGACTAGTATACAAAACACCTGACAATTCTCATTTTTAAATTATGATTTATCTTGTTTGCATGTCAGAATGTGTCGCAAGTTGCCGAATAACATCTGGGCCATACCTATTCTCTTTTTGATTTATTTTTCACAGCTGCCATCTTACGTTATTAAATGGACCTAGATAGGTGAAACTCAGTACCTGTTCAAGTAATTCATTTTTATTTTTATCTGCATACATGGTTTCTTGTATTATTGTCTAATTGTGTCAATGGTTGTCACAAGCTCCTGTAATTCTTGCTCACTTATTGCCATCAAAACTGTATCATCCGCATATCTAAGATTATTGATTGCCTCTCTTCCAATGACAAGCCCTGACATTCCCTCTGTATGTGTGAATATTTATTCTGTGTAGATATAAAAAGGCATGGGGATAATACACATTCCTGTCACTTCTCTTTTCATATCTGTACTTGGAGAGCATAACTTTCCCCATTTTACTGTAGCAGATTTTTCCCAGTACAGATGACGGAGCAGTCTTATGTCTTTATCAACTAGACCTATTTCTTGGAGACATTTTATTAATTTATCATGTTGATTATGTCAAATGCCTTTTGATAGTCTATGAAGCAAATATAAATGTCATTTTGTATTTCCTTATATTTCTCTCAGAAATGTAATCAAAATGCAATATGACCAGCCTGCAGTGAGAGCAGATTTCCGGTCCACGTGCAAGGGGCCGACCTCGACATCGGTAGAACGAGAGTGCATCTTATACAATCAGAAAGTTACAGCTGAGGACAGCACACACCTCCCACCCATCCCGTCTCTCTGCGACGCCTCATGCCAACAGCAGTAAGACAACAAAAGAAGTAGATATTTATATAATATATTTATATAATATAATTATATATATATATATATATATATATATATATATATATACAAACGAATATATGTATTTGTATATACATGTATATATGTATATATATGCGTGCATTTATATTTTTTTTCTCCGTTTTTTTGTATATATCATCATCATCATCAGGTCATTCAGTCCTAGGACTGGTCAACAGTTGTCTTTCCTTTTCGTCCTATCCTCTGCAGCCGTCTTCAGTGCGCATATATACGTATATAGGTTTTTTTAATTGCAATCTTTTTTTTTTTTTTGGTGATCTGTTCATGCTTTCATTGTTTTTGGATGTGCATAAACAAATTGACAATTAGTTGTTTGATTCATTCCACATCATAACTGGCACAATGTGCCTCTCACTTTCCTGGCAACTTTCAGCTAACGCAGTTGACTTACACCGCTCATGTTACATCTTATCTTGATTTCTGTTGAGATTTGTTAGTTGTTATGGTTCGTGCCTATCTCTGGCGTAGACGTCTTGTGATGAGTGGTTTAGTCCTTGACCACTTATACATGTTTTTTCCCCTGAAGCGGCCTTGTGACCTTCATGTGTCGCTTCATACAAATTGTATTCATTTGTTTATATATATTTACCAAGGTGCGAGTCTATCAGACCTGCATTGTTGGCACTGTCATGTATGGAAGCAAGACTTGGAGCACGTACACTAAACAGGAACGGCAGTTCAACACCTTCCACGTGAGGTGTCTATGGTGTATATTGGGGATTGGGTGGCAAGAGAGAGTACCACAGACAGCGAGCCAACACACACAACTTGTACTCGATGGTAGGGGCATATTTACCACATGGAAGATGAGAAGCTGCCCGGGGGTATCCTATATGGGCAGTTGGCCATTGGAGATAAAAGAATCGGCCATCCCACACTGCGATTCGAGGACATTTGCAAGAGGAACATGAAGTCATGCAAGATCCCGTACGTGGGCCGGGAAATAATTTCTCAGGATCGGAGCTGTTTGGAGACAGTCAGTTGGAGGGGACATAGTGGCTGCGGATGCTCATCGAGGCCTTTGAGCTGCAGAGAAAAAAGAAAGATTGAAGAGATCATGGAACACCATGGCAAGCCAACATCTTCAGCATTGATGTACTATCTGTGGGAGGGCCTGTCACTCGCGGATCGTCCTTTACAGTCATAGCAGACAGGGGAGACAGTGCTGAACGAAACTCACCACGCGCATAGTCTACAGAGACTGAGACACCTATAAGTATAAGTATCTATTTATATTTTTGACTGCTTCTGTTGGTCACTGAACCATTACTTATATTTGTTTTTCTCGACTGTGTCTACGTGTGTACTTTTTCATATATATTCTTTCTACGTGGCATACCATAACTCCCGCGTTCACTTCCCTGCCAACTCAAACTGTATTGTCTCGCGGAATTTTATCATGTTGTGTCTTGTGTTGTAATTTACTAGTTTTTGCCTCTGTTATTTGTCCTTGGTATAGCGTGCATTTAGCTCTGATTCTGTCATAGTGCGGATACTCAGCCTTCACCTATTTGTGTTTTAATCGACTTTTGACCTTCAAGCTTTTTTGTAATTCATGCCCATTTAGTTTCAGTGTCATTTTATTCGGCTAACTTGAAAGTATATATTTGTGTATGCTTTTTCTACTCATTGGTCTCCAAAAGCCATTTCTGAGTCCATTAATTTAATCTTTGTAGGGCCTAGTGCATTATTCACCGTTTTTGTGTTTTCTTCAGTTATCCAGTAAGCTAGATCATCAGCGTGTAGCGAGCTCGGGATCCACTTCAATACTCTATAGACAAATCGTATAAATGTTGGCAAAAATTATGACGTAACTAGGATCAACACCTTGTTCCAACAGTGAAGTTACTGAAAGTAAATATCAAGGGTGCCTGAAACTCTCGGGCTGCCTCAATAAGCCTGCGCATGTTGAAATGTAGTCCAAGGTAGCTGCTCGAACGCCGAAAGTCAGCTTGTTTGACTGGTTGCAAGTCTTCATGAGTAGTGCGGGATCTGGCAATATTGTATTTTATAAACAGTGTGTGTAACCGTGAGGAGAGTAATTGGATGATCATTTCTTTAGACCTCTTTGCTTCTCTTCTTGGGTAGGAGAATCGTCCTCGAGTTGCCCCAAGCTCTTGGTGTACCTCCCAAACGAAGGTAGCGTGTAAAATGCTGGGCTATGGCTAGGAAAAAAGGGGGAGACCACAAATAAGTAGGTCTTCCGCGGTGATACTATCTTCCCCTAGTGAAGACGGTGAAGTTTCGATGCCAACTGGTGCACTGGATGTTCACATTTAACTATGTAGCGTATGTGGTCCTGTACTTTGAGTTTGACTTCTATTTTCGAGAAAATGGCATTACCATCTGTACATGCGCCAACATACTCCATTTTTAATGGGGGGTTTTCTTTCTTTCCGACCCTTCACACTTTACCAAAGGCTGTCTCCATATCTAAATACATTGACACTGTGTTTATTTTTCTCCAAAGCGTCCTCAATTTGTCATGTAAAATGTGTTAGCTGGTTCCCCTTTGGTCAAGAGATTTAACAATGCTTTTGAGGAAGCTCTCAATATCCCGAATCATGGCACGACTGTCTCAGAGACCGGGCAATGTTTCAGAAATATCATCCATAGTACTGCACAAATAGCTACCTTTGTAAGAAGACCTGTTTAACTAGACAGCTGATTTGAAGCTAAGGTGTGGGATATAACACTTGTCATTGAGGTCAAGCCTGCTGCTCTGATTAAATATAATCAGCTTCCAAATTCACACCTTCAAGTGTGTCAGAATACACGTTCAATAAACATCTTATCGTTTTACAAATGAGTATTGGCTACAGTTTAGAATAATATCTAAAATGAGTCACAAACAGGAAACATCAGACAAATGTACGATCGTACAAGGAACGCATGTTGGTCATATAAGTTTGAAAACAGCACCACTTAAATCAATGACTGGATAGAAAATGACAGACAAAGCAAAGCAGACTGGCTGAACACTATTCTGAACTCTACTCGTGTGACAATATACTCAATCACATATCCCTTGACGCTGTCAAAAGCTATCCAAGTAAGGACGAGTTGGACATCAAACCATCTATAAAATATCTTAATAAAGTAATTCACAGCTTGGCTTTGGACAGAGTACCAGGCAGCGAAGGGATCCCAACTGATCTAATAAAGCGCTGTAACGGTGCATTCTTACAACCGCTGTATATTATGTTATGCCAGTGCTGTAAAGAGACCATTATACCTCATGATATGAGAGATGCACAGATTGTAACATTATACAAAAGCAAAGGTGACAGAAGTGATTGTAATAACAACCGAGGTGTCTCTCTGCTTAGTGAAGTCCTAGCAAGAGTAATCTTACTACGTCTATATACTTGACTGAGCGTGTATATCTCGAAGATCAACAATCGACATTATTTTATCTCTTTGGGAACTTCACGAAAAGAAAACTCGGTAGAACCATGAGTTTTATATCGCCTTCATTGACTTGACAAATGTATTTGATTTAGATAGTAGGTATGGGGGTCTTCAAAATGCTTTCTAAAATAGGCGGTCCGAGCAAACTGTTACACGTCACGCTTGGTGAAACGAAGCTCTTGCAAACCGGAGAAGTGAACCGACAGTCCCGCAAGGAGAAATACAATATTACTCCAAGCATGTCGTATCATCCTTCAGGCATGACTGAAAGTGGTTATTAACTAACTTGAAAACATCTGTTCCTCTGTTACAGTTGGTATTTGTTCCTTTTATGCATATATGTTTACGTCTCTCTCTCTCTCTCTCTTTATCTCTCTCTCTCTCTCTCTTTCTCTCTCTCACTCTCTCACTCTCTCTTTCTCTCTCCCTCACTCTTTCTCTCTCTAAATCTTTGTCTCTAACTCTCTCTGTCTTTCTCTCTCTCTTTCTCTCTCTCTCTTTCTCTCTCTCTCTAACTCTCTCTCTCGCTTTCTCTCATTTTCTCTCTAACTCTCTCTCTTACTCTCTCTAACTCCCTCTCTCTCACTCGCTCTTTCTCTCTCTAACTCTCTCACTCTCTCTCTCTATTTCTCTCTCTCTCATTTTCTCTCTAACTCTCTCTCTCTCTTACTCTCTCTTCTCTCTCACTCTCACTCTTTCTCTCTCTCTCACTCTCTCTTTTTCTCTCTCTCACTCTCTCTCACTCTCTCTTTCTCTCTCTCTCTCTCACTCTCACTCTCTCTATCTTTCTCTCTCTCTAACTCTCTCTAACTCTCTCACTCTCTCTCTTTCTCTCTCACTCTCACTCTCTTTCTCTTTCTCTCTCTCTAACTCTCTCTAACTCTCTCACTCTCTCTCTTTCTCTCTCACTCTCACTCTCTTTCTCTTTCTCTCTCTCTAACTCTCTCTTTCTTTCTCTCTCTCTCTCACTCACTCTTTCTCTCTCTAAATGTTTGTCTCTCTCTCTCTCTTTCTCTCTCTCTTTCTCTCTCTCTTTCTCTCTCTCTTTTTCTCTCTCTCTTTCTCTCTCTCTCTCACTCTCTCATTTTCTCTCTCTTTCTCTCTCTAACTCTCTCTCTCTCTTTTTCTCACTCTCTCTCTTTCTCTCTCACTCACTCTTTCTCTCTCTAAATGTCTCTCTCTCTCTTTCTCTCTCTCTTTTTCTCTCTCTCTCTTTCTCTCTCTCTCTCACTCTCTCATTTTCTCTCTCTCTTTCTCTCTCTCTCTCTCTTTTTTCTCTCTCTCTCTCACTCACTCTCTCTCAGTTGATCTTCGATTATATCTGTTTTGCCAATTATATTTTTCTACGAGCATATTTGCTGTACCTTTTCCTGTTACCATATTTCCGAGTACTTATAGTGTGATATTTGGTATTCTTGTGGTTTTCTTGTGTACGGTGGCATTGCAACTATCCATAACATTGTTATCATTTTATCTAGCTTAAAACTCAAAGCTGGTTTGCTATGGGGGTTAATTTTTGTGCAACTTTTTCTTGTTGCTTCATTCGTTTCCTTTATGTAATGTGTTGTGCTTTCTTTAGTTAAATATTGGTTTTCCAGGATTACGTCTATTTCTCTGTCAGCCGACATCTTTTCTTAGTCTCTATAGATCATCTGACTAGTATGGTTTGTACATTTTTTTCTAGCTCCTCTGGGAATTGACTCCATTGTTGCTTTCAAAAATTGCTGTATTCAAATTGTGTTGTCATTTGTTCTTCTTCTTTAAGGTTTGTGCTGATATCCTTTCAATACTTATGTAGATTGCTACCAGTTGGTCTTTCATAGTTCATCGTCGCAGAGACGATTACCGTGGTGGTGTACAATTTAGATGAGTAAAAAAGTAAGTAGCATTACCGAACGTCGCTTATTACAAGCGCCACCTGTTTAGCTGTTATGAGTTTCTTGGCAAATGTGCAGTATGGTAGGTTGCCATTACTTTCAGTCGAAGAGCGATCGCCCGAAAAGCAAAATCCAGTGTCTACCAAACTGGACACGATGGGATTGTGAAAACCAAGTGAGTCCAATTTAATTGGTCTGTGATTACTTTTCCCAAGTTGTTCTTGGACTGTTCTGCGTATTTTATATATTCGATCTTTTGCTGTAGAGGATGCTCTTTTTCATCGCCTTGAATGAAAGGTTGATTCGTCTTCTGTATTCTTTTTGCTTTTCTAATCTACCAGGGATGAGAAAGACATTCACAGATACACAGCGATACAGTACAACTATCGATGACTCTTTGAGACAGAAGGTCACGGATCAAAAGCGCCACCGTAACGATTACAAGACACTCATTGGAACATTCGCTAACGTGGAGATTTGAACACATTCCAGACAGTCACGGGGTCACTGCCTACATTTGCTCTATTTCATTGTAGTTCTACTTCTCTGTCTCATCTGTCCTATTCTGTATAGGAAGCGCTACATGAGCACCTGAACTTCGTGCCATGTTCAATTTGGTTTTCAATATGTATGAGTATGTGAGTGCCTACTCGTGTGTTTGTGTTCTGTTTTTGTTCATATGTCTGCTTGATTTGTATCAGGCGAGTGTTGACGAGTTAAATAATTGCCAAAAACGGCAGTTGCTACAGTTTTGGGCTTAACCATTAGCTTAGTCGGCAGACGCATTGGGGTACAGACCTATTGCGGGCCAGTGGATGTGCTACCAACAAATTGTAATATAGATTTGGTATTATCTTCAAAAAGAATAAGTTTGAACTTTTTGCAATAGCATTCATAATGTACACCAAACATATAAAACGGTCCATTAAACATTTTATTTGCCACAACTTTGCTGTGATGTTCTACGTCAATTTTAAAAATTCATCGCCGTTTTCAGTCTTCGCGGTTTGTGGCGGACATATTGTAGAAACAGACTTACAAGTACATGAAAAACATAAATACAAGTGCAGAAGTAAAAATTGTGGTTCTAAAAAAGTTACAAAAAGGAACGTTTTCAAATTGACAGCAAACACTGCTGCCATAAACTCTTGCAGTGGGGTGTCCATGTTACAGCAGCAAAATCAGGTTTGCGATACAGGTGACATTGAGGTTGGTGAATCTGGTTGCGAGTCTTGGGAAACTAACATTATCCACAACAGTGACATAGAGAACAGTTTAACTATAGAAATAACTGGAAGTGCTGACACCATTTTAAAAAAAGTTACACAGTTTTGATTCTGACTGCCATCATGCACAAGCCAGTCAGTTCGCAGTAATCAATACATCTTTTTTTTTTATTTTTCTCCGCCAACACATCTTATTTTTGAACAATAACGGAATGTAACTGTTGCAGAAATTGACATTTTAGCAATGCCATTTCAGTTCACATTGAGAAAAGAATGTAAAAGGTATTTTGCTAAATCATTGTGATTGTGAAATGGCGAAAAGAAATGAAACGCTGATTGCGTTTGGCACTGACAAAATGTTAACTCTTTTGTGTTCAGTGCAAAGTTTTAATAAGTAGAGAACTAATTTGCAACACTTGGTAATTGTATTGGAAAAACTAAGTTCATCGTATTTCTGTTCATGAAAACAGTGGTTCATGTATAGAAACTACCATCACATTACTGTAAAGGGCAGATAGTACTGGTTATGTGAATACAAGTTAGTTGTCCATCGCAAACGATGATGGCGACACCATCAGGCAGTTTTGTCTGGATGATGTAACTTCCTGTATTTGGGTTATTGTGAGAAAGAGGCTGCGAGGGTCATCAACCTAACTCTCTGGTCCTGAACTACCTTTGACCAATGGCAAGACATAAGTCAAGACGACTGGGGTCAATTTATAATGCAGGCACTCTCATCCCACCTCCTTGAGACAGGGGTCGCTCGAACCCACGTCGTTTTCGTTCATCGCTTTGTGGGGCGAGGGCCTTACCTCTCGACAACAGCTACCCCACAGCTACAAAGGATTATGTGAATACCGTTGTTGTGAAAGTACAACAAGCTGACCGTGTTAATGCAACACCTATTGTAGATCGTCTGCTTGCTACTAAACAGTTCCTAGCTGAGCATTAAATAACTTGAATGACCAGGTGTTAGGGTCACCAAAAAATGGCAACGTTGAAGTAACTCTAGATTTATTATTCAATTGTAAAATATTCTACCTGCAAATAAAAATAAAAGCGATATTACAGGAAGAGTTCGGATATCTTACCTTTCGTTCAAAACGTGTGACCAACTCGGAGATATTATTGAGGAAAAAGTACTGAAATTTATCACTGATGAAAATATAAAGGCTAGGTATTATTCACTTTCTGTGGACTCTGCACCAAACATTAGTAATGTAGTTAAGTTGTGCTGTATAGTTCTGTGTAGTGTTCCGGTTGAGAGATTTGTATAGTTCATTGAATTGATGTTGCATTGCTACAGAAATTGCATAAGGCTTTTTGAAAAAGCATGACATAAGCTAATGCGTCACGCATGAGAGAAATGTATAGGCTGACATGCCAGAATTCGTAACAAAAAAAATTATCTTCGTGAACAGACACACGTTAAGCTTTGCGCATTTGTCAAATATGGTACGCTCCTCTGGTGTGCCATTATATATGTAAACGCTGTAAGATCGAGACATGTCAAATGTCCTGTGTAAGAAGTGCGGCGGAAAAGACAATTCGCGAAAAAATTTGCAACAACTCCCTAAGGAATATGGGGTGAACTACATCACTTAACTACTATATTAACGCACAAAGATAAAGTGGTTTGATCACCCGACAAGGATACAAAGATCAACCTGCAGCGAAATCAAACTACATGGAGGTTTCAAGGTCACAGTCAAGAGGTCGACACTGGCGACGTGGATAGAAGAGATCAAAGAAACACTACAGAAGTTGAACATGTCAGCAGCACTATCCTTCCACCTAGCACAAACCACAAGTCTACACATATCTCCTCTCTGCGACGCCGCAAGACAAGAGCAGTAGAAGAAAAGAAAAAGAAGATTCCGTTGTAAAAATAATTCTGCATATATTGAATTCTTTGAATTAGCTGAAAACATTTACATACAGATAGCCACTTCTACTTAACGTTCTTTGTGATTTACCCGTCGCAAAGCCACTCAGTGATTCTCTGGTCCGTTCTTGTTGAAGTCACAAAGCACTTGACTCTGACTATGACAGAATAAAGGAAGAATTTAAGAATTTACTTAGGTAGTAAACAACATCAAATAATTATGACCATACAGATCCATACCGAAGCTCAGATCCGTTTACTGAACATAAACTAATTTTGTCCACCGATAATACAGGACTTCAACTCAAATTGGTGTCTCAGTCAAGGACATGTAAAACGTTGCCTACTGTGAATACCTGGGCACTATACTTCACAACAATCGAGACTGTACAAAGGAAGTAGGAAAGCGATTGACTATGGCAATGCAGAAGCTAAGAAGAATGCTGAATTTATGCCACAATACAAACTAACAACTAAAACTAAAAATCCTGATAACATGCATTTTTCCTGTGGCAACCTATTGTTGTGAGGCATGGACTTTCTCACGGCCATTAAGAAGGAATATCGGAGATGTCGAGACCTGGTGCTACAGATGCATCCTGAAAAGAAAGAAAAATAGACTGCTATGCAAGGCCTAAAAATAGACGAAAAATGGCTTATAAACAATTTTATGTTTTGGAAACATAACTTTTTGAGCCACGTTAAACGTCATGACGGACTGGAAAGAGCAGCTCTGAAGGGCATGGTTCCTGGAAGACGAAGCCGCGGTCGATCTAGACAGCGATGGACACCCGGCGCCTAAGAAACGTTGAATTTGACCATGAAAGAAGTCCAAGAATTTAACAGCTGAAAGACATTCCTACAGATAGGCTATCATGAAAACGACGTTCTGAAAAGCACATGCTACATGATGATGATGATTAAGCAACCTGTCTTGTGCTCAGGTTAATCAGACTGGAGAATGGCATATTCTTTATTCCTCAGTCATCTATAATAGAGAGATTTCACATAGCAAGTTGAAGATTACAGAGTGCATAAGATGACTCCAATGAGGCAGTGAAGTTAATTAAGGCAGTGAATAATTAAATAATTACACTTCGAATTTATGAGAGAGCTTTGAAGAGTTTGAAAGAAAATAGCAAAGAGCAAAGTGTGTTATTTAGATTGAACTAGGAATATAAGTGAAATGTATTAATAAACTCTCTAAGATCCGCCATGACAGATGATTAATTGTACAATTTGGTGTTGATCCATGTCGAACTTACCATTTTCAGAAAAACTTATTTTGCTATTTATATCAACACACTGTTGAAAATATATTTTTTTAAAGTTTCCAATAAAACTTGATTTATTGTGTTAATCACAACATTAATATAAAATTATATAATATCAAATATAAAATTATGCTCTTCAAGTATAGATGTAAAAAGAGGAGTAAGACAGGGATCTGTATTTTCCCATTGTTTTTGTTTTTTAAATATTTTCACAGAACAAATATTAAAGGAGATAGAGGGGATGCCAGAACTTATCATTGAAGGAGTGGCAATGAACAATCTAAGATATGCGGAGGATACAGTTTTGATAGCAAAAAGTGAGCAAGAATTACAGGAGCTTATGATAACTATATACACAATAAGTGAAGAGTTTGGATTAGACATAAACATAAAGAAAACAAAGACTATGATTCTTCGGAAAGGTGACGAGAAATCATGTAGATAAAAATAGAAGATCAACTACTGGAACAGTAGTGTACTTGTCACTTTTTTATGACGCAGAAACATGTACAATGAATAACAAGTTGGAAAAGATTATTGAGGCCTTCGAAATGTGGGTATATATAAGATTGGGTCGCATTTCTTGGAAAGATAAGATAACAAATTTGGAGGTTGTGAGAAAGTTGGGGAGTGAAAAGAAAGAATTAATGACCGAAATCAGAGTTATACAGTTACGTTATTTTGATCATATAACAAAACATACCTCCTTGTTGAAGACCATACTGGAGGGTAGGGTGGAAGGCAGTCGTTCAAGAGGCAGACAACGTTTTAAGTGGGTGGATAACATCCCGAGATGGACTGAAAAAAGCCTCTCAGATTGCACAATTACGGCAAGAGACAGAGTACACCGGAGATCCATTGCAGCCGACTTTCGATGCAAAGTTGGCACCTGAACTGAACTGAATATAAAAACATTGTTGAAAATAAAAATGTACTAATAAAAGAAGATAGCTATGTTAGTTGTAAGACATACGTCTGTTAATTCAACTATATAAATATATATGCGTGCATTCAGAAAGTAATGCACTAAATCGTTTTTCTCAGCTAACAATGACAGCAGAAGCACGAAATTTTGAAAACCTCAAATATGGCATGTGTCAATTGTGTGAACCAAATTGCACCGCAATCGGCCAAATAATACGACTGCACTAAACTGTTGAAATGGAGCATGTTAGCAACTTGCGTTATAAGCAGCGAATTGTGATATAATTTCTTGCTGCAGAGAAGGAAACGGTTGTCAACATTCACAAGCGTCTTTGTGATGTGTACGGAAGTTTTGTTATCTGCAGGAGTACAGTTGGTCGCTGGGTTCAGAGAATAAAAGAATTAGGAATTGTAGATACGGATGTGCTTGATCGGTCGTGCAGTGGGCGTCCTGTCACAGACACCAACTTAGAAATGTTGAAAGACGCTGAGGGCGAATGACTACTCAACAACTGGCCTTACAGCTGTCAATCAGCATTGGTAGTTCAAATGCAGTTATAAAAACTCTCAGATTTTCTCAGATCTGCGCAAGATGGGTTCCTCGAAGTATGCAGAAATGACCACCGATTGCAAAAGAAAACAATTTCTTCTGAATTATTGAACGGTTCAATGCGGATAGAGATAACTTCATGGCTAATATCGTTACAGGTGACGATACCTATGCACATTTTTTTTAACCTGAGACAAAATGACAGTCCATGGTGTGGTATCACCCACAATCACCAGGAAGAAAAAAATTCAAGATAGCTCCTTCAGCTGGAAAAGTCATGATCACTATCTTTTGGGACATTGAAGGTGTGATTCTTGTGGATGTGATGCCAAGAGAAAAGACAAACCTTATCCTAATTTTTGCCATAAGTTGTCTTTATGTCTGTGCCTTCCAAAGAACCACGTTATTCGATTTCTTTGCAGTCTATAGAATTTTCAACATTCTTCTATAAAAGCACACTTCCGTTGCCACTAATGATCCCCCTGCTTGACTGCTGGTTGCACATGAATCGATGCCATATAGCAATACTAATCCCATTTAGCATCCAAGAACGCTCTTCATAAAGTCCAGTGATATGGTTTTGTTGCACAAGATTCCCCTCATACGTAATTCTATTCTTTATTTCATAAGTGCATCTGCAATGAGAACTGAAATGAGTGGAATTTTTTTAGTTCAGTTTCGTTCAATGTCATACAAATGTGTGGAGATTGCGGCTTCTAACACACACATGCACACACACACACATACACACACACACGAGCTCTGACCAAATGAAACCCGTCTTAGTGGCTTTATTTCAAACGGATAAAATGTACATCAGCAGATGTGACAGAATTAAGCAAAGCAATTGCTTTGAAGCAAGCATGGCGGTAAGAAGAAGTCCCCGTTGGCATTCAGACATGCATCCCACTGTTTATGGAGACGACGGATACCAAGACCTTTGCTGATCATTTAATCATGTTGTTACCGACATGATGTCTGCACCGAAGTGGAATCGTTGTCCCTTTAAAGCTTTTTCAAGGGTCCGAAAAAATTAGTCACATGGCGATAGATCGATACTATAGGCTGGGTGTGGAAGAACTTCTCACCTTTTAAATGTTAACATTTCCAACACAATGCTTTGGGATGAGCTAGCATCGTCGTGAAGCAGAATCACACCCCGTGACATTGTGTTGTTTATTCTTAATGAGTTTATGTAGTTTGGCTAGTGTGTTCTTATAGCCGATGTGAAATCGTGTTGTTTATTCTTAATGACTTAATGCAGCTTGGCTAGTGTGTCCTTGTAGCGGATGTGAAATCGTGTTGTTTATTCTGAATGACTTTATGTAGCTTGGCTAGTGTGTCCTTGTAGCCGATGTGACATTGTGTTGTTTATTCTGAATGACTTTATGCAGTTTGGCTAGTGTGTCCTTCTAGCCGATGTGACATCGTGTTGTTTATTCTTAATGACTTTATGCAGTTTGGCTAGTGTGTCCTTGTAGCCGATGACATTGACGTTCATGCCAGGCTCTTTTAAAGTCCACACAAAGGTTTTTCACGATCTAAAAATTCGGTCAGCATAACCTTACAAGTGGAAACCTATATCTTTATTTTAATTTTAATTTTGTTTTGGTGATTCTGGATGTTTTCATTGTATGCCTGCTCTTTTTGCTTCACAGCTCAAAGTGATAGCCTCACGATTCTGCTACATAACCCAGCAAGGGATTCCAACTCAAATCCTTGCGTTCTTTCTTGTGATTGTCAGTTAGCATCCGTGGAACCCATTGTGAACACACCTTTCGATACTTCAGTTTCTCCTAACCACCATTTGAGCTATCCCAAATGATACAGCGAATTCTTCTACTGCCAAACGTAAGCTCCGATGACGGTCTAACCGTATTGATGCATCAATCTTTACAATGACTTCCACAATTTGTGCCTGACCGCCCTCGGAAAATCTTTCGTTCCCTAAACATTAGCATCCATTCCACCATCGTCGTCTTCGACACAAATTTGTCACTATACACTGCCTGCATTCTGCCATTAGTGTTGACTGGTCGACTCCACTTGGCTGTTAGGAACTGAATCCCCGATTGATGGTCTGGGTTAGTCAGTTTCACATCGACCATGCTGTCAACGATCTCCAGCACATTCTACGAGCATTCTAGGAGAATGAGCATGTACTGGCTTGTTCATTGGTCTGTGCGTATTACGTGAACTGCGACATCATCATATCCTCTTTTCCCCGTGCCAAAGGTAAGAGTTTTCGTGTTACTTCATTTGTGCGATTCATGCAATATGTATGACACTGTCGCTTGCGCTTGTATAGCTTTAAGGAAGATTTGCGCTGTCGTCCTTCTCATTCTCTCATCCTGAGCTACCTTGATCCCATGGCAAGACGCTGTTAATACTACTGAAAATATAGTATATCGGGAGATTTTTACCTCAGGGGTTACTCAAAGCCTTTCCTGTGAACATGTAACCCACACGGCAGCAAGGATGCAGCTACCTACAGATTATTAATGGTAATATATTCGCCTTTAATACATAATGCAATACGTAGGCTGCACTATAAAATATGCAGAAAAATATGTAACAGAGTGTCAGTGTCTAATGACACCTATAGTTGGTAAACTCATCAACACAAGTAACGTATGGCAATATCCTAAAAAAAGAAGTTTGTGGGAGGAACACTTTGTTCACATCAGCTCATTAAACTATTTGAGAACTGAAGACACTAGTCAGATCAAGCACAACATACTGACCAGGACGTCGCGTCAGGGTCAAGCCCAATATATTTACCAAGACCACTATCTCTCTTCCATGTACCGTTTACGAGAAACAGGCTGTTTTAACGGTAGTCTGGCTGACGAGATGTGTATCGCCGTGATTGCAGGAGTAGTGAGCGCCACGTAGATGAAGCTAGGCATAGCACAACTGCCTAGAGGACCACGGTTCACCTTCATTAGCATGTTTAGGATGTTAGAAAAGCTGCTACAATCCGCCACTTAACCCCCTTTTCAGGGCGTACACAATATAAGACATACTCACTGTGGGTATTCAATAACAACAACAGCAACTCACAAACTACAGTGTCGCCCTCGTCAGGTGTGACCTCATGAATTGTGGGAGACGACAACACCACACACGAATCTGGGCAAAGGGAGAAAACGTACGAATAATCATTCAGTGAAGTCCTCGGTGAAATCAGTCCATATAAGGACAGAGACGTATGTCACAGTCTGCTGATTCGTTGCCCATCTCCAGATTGAGATTTATGCGTTGACTGTGAAGGCTTCCGTAGCGTCAATGGAAATGTTGTGTGAATGTATTGGGCGATACACAAATGCGATATTCCACCACATAATCCGTATTTTAACACATTAGTCTTTTACCCTGCGTAGTCCCAGGACCATCTGTAACCTCGTATCACACCGAATGATGTTCTTAATTAAAAACCAGGCGACGTGATAAGGGTCAGAAACCAATACGGCTGGGAACAGATTTAACATCTCCAAACTGCAGGTTTTTTTCAAGGTCCGGGGCATTCGGGTGACGGACACACATTTAATACAATAGTTGATAGATGGGGTTTTTTTTCTAAATTATGCTGTTAACTCTACTGCCTTTGTTTACTTCACCAAGCGGCTCACAGAAACCCTGACTGGTTTGATGAGAACGATGAAGTCATTAAGATTATCTTCTTTGCTTTTATCACCTGAGAGTGCACAGATCATTAACTAATTATCTTCAAGCATACCTGTAATGTGCTATTTTCTCTGATTCTTGCCAGTTTCTCTCTGTTCTCTTTGTATATCTCTAGGTATTTTCTCCATGTGCTCTGCCGCCTTTTTTTTTTGCTTCCTTTTTCCTGTCCGTTCATTGACAGGGATTGTCTACGTGGCCTTGCTTTTCTTCCCTTTCCCTTTGGATTCAATGACAGGGATTGCCTATGTGTGGTCTTTTCAGCGACATCTTCTTTCCAAGATGTCTTGCTCTACCTGTCAGTGTCCTGTGTTCTCCATTAGGCTTTCATTTGTAATCCTGTTGAGCCATTACGAGCACATAATCTTTCTCAGGAATTTATTGATAAAGCCTTTAATATTGAATTTAGTCATACGCCATTGTTCCGCTTCACATAGAAGAATCATTTAGACTTTACTGGATGAACAACTGTGCCTGCTATGACTCCACCAAAACAATTTATGCTTTTCTTCCAAAAAGTCGGCATTCATCAATACGCGCAGGCTTATCCCAGACATAGCTCGTTGTTATGCAGACACAACAGCAAGGCAGATGCAATCCAGTGACATGCAGACATAAATGACTCGAAGCAGTTCTACGGTGCCCTTAAAACAGTTTAAAGTCCACAGTCCTATAATTCATTTCCTATCAAAGCTAGTGGCACAACAATGAGGACTGACAAGTTCATGTTCTGGGTTGCCTGGTAGAGCACTGAATTGGTATTCTAAGCTGTCCGTCCAGTATAATCAAACTAGTCATAGTAAGCAAGTTGCTGTCCACAACGGACTTAATATCCCACCTAAACTGATGAGGTCGAGAAAGCAATCAGCCTAACGTCTGGTGGCAAAGTACCTGAGACAGACGCAATTTCTGTTGAGGTTTACAAAGCAGAAGCTCCGGGAGGCTATGAAAGTTAACTTACCTCAATGAATATCACATACCGCAAGAACTGAAAGATGCCACAATGTTGCACATGTACAAGCGCCAGGGCAATCGTCAATCTTGTGATAATGACACGAGAATGTCACCCCTATCGATGGCTGGTAAAATTATGGCTCGTGTCTTGCTCAACCGCTCAACAACTCATCTCTACCAGGAGCTACACACAGAGTCGGTGTGGTTTCTTAGCTGGTTTTGAGACTGTTGACATGAAAATTGCTTCCAGAAGAAAAATCAGAAGCAGCATTGTGATATGTACACACTTTTTAGTTGACCTAATCAAGGCATTTGACACTGCCATTACAGACGGACTCTGGTAAGTCAAGGCGAAAATTAATTGCTCCAAATAAATGTACCACAGTTGTCGCCAGTTTCATAGTGGCATGTCTGCTCATGAACTGAAAGATGCTGAACTGTCTGCAGTCTTCTCAACCATAAGCCGAGTCAAACAGGGCTGTGTGCTGGCCCCAACCTTCTTATGGTATTTGTGTTCCAGATTTCTTCTGGTGTGCAGATCGGATACCGGACAGCTGTTCGGTTCACAGCTGTTCACCCCCACAAAAGTGAAAGAAGCAACCATTTCAGATCTCCTGTTTGCTGATGACTGCACCATTAACACGTATTCACAAAAAGACATGCAGATCATCATGAATGAGTTTTCAGCTGCGTACACAAACATTAGCCTTTTGATAAACACCACCAAAAAAAAAAAAATATTTCTACCAACTCCCAAGAAACACTACCACGAATCATACATCACTGCACAGAGTCTACATCTACACGCCGTTGATAGCCTGGAGAACCGAGGTTTACCTTTATCTGCACGACAGGTATGTCCGAAGAGCTACTTACAACCCGCAACTTGACTTCCTTTTCAGTGCACACAAAATAGTGGACTTACTCAATGTGGGCATTCAACAACAACAACAACAAGCAGAGCAGGCAATATCGTCTCTCAGAGTCACAATCGGTTGGTCAACTCAGGCTCTGCTTTCGAATGGCTTCGAGCGAATTTCTTGGACCAGCAGAGAATCAGTGTTACACCAGGACCAAGATATATCGTGCTTCTAATGTGTTAGCGAAATATGTACAGTCTATAGCAGACGTACAGTGAACTCAACCATTTCCACATGATCTGTCGTCAGCAGAATGTTCAGTAACCGCTGGCAGAATAGAGTACTCAACTGATCCCCAACGGGGCTAGGCTGTCTGGCATTCATACGATGATGCAGAGCTCCCATATCAGATGAACTCGGCATGTTGATCGCATGCATGATAATAGCATCATAAGCAGCTGGTTTACGGTAAGTTTAAAACAGGTAAATACTAGACAGTGGAACAGAAAAAGGATACAAAGACTCTTTGAAAGTATCTATGAACAGTTTCTTTATTGATGTCGTTCCATGGTATCTGCTTGCACCAAACCGCTAATGGACGAAAAAGCGGCAGAAAAGGACATAATGCAAGCAAGTCCAATTAATGACGCTGTCAACGTGTGCTCAATGGGCGGTAGAGTTTGTCGCGCTTGGATTGAACTGAACAGTCATGTACAGCCTATAGCCACATAAAAACTTCTGACATGCAGAAACACTATCAACTAAATAACTACTAACTAGTCATGTCGTCAGCAAAGTGGAACAGTCGTAAAGTATCTTGAGAAATGTTATGTTTATGTGAATCCAGGTGCCAGGTTTAGTGCAGTAACCTTTGACTTCTCAGGTTCGCTGTTTGCGTATTGATAAGTTTTTCTGCCCTACCTTGAAAGGATATTACAGTACTTGGTGACATGAACTGCCAGTGTTTCTATTCTGTGTTGCTACTAAAATCACGTGTGTTATCTCTGGCGTTTCAGTTACAGAAATAAGTAATCGCATAAATGTAGACATATATGTATGCATGGGTGTACGCGGTGTCTTAACCAGAGGCGTCATCTCTCTGTACTGTATATCAGCAAAATATACGTGTGTATACTTTTATATATGAATGTATTTTAGTTACCATTCCAGTTATCTGCATTTAGCCATCAAATGGTATATGTTTGTTCTGTTATGGAATGTGTTTTATTAATGTCTTCAACTCCCTTGTGGGCTACCTGTTAAATGGAAAAGGCTTTGGGAGCAAACCATTACGTAAAATCTGCATCCTGTGCTATCACCAGTCGTCTGTACTACGTCTTGCCACTAGGCCAGGATAGCTCAGGACGAGAAAGTGAGGCTGACGAGAGCGAACATTTTTTCTCACTTAAACTTTTTAAGCGCAAGTTACAGCGCCATACATTTTTATCAGATGAACCGTGTGATTGATACGAAATGAAGGGTTTTACCTTCGACACGTGGAACATGCGTACATTAATTGACAGCACCAATGCTGATAGACCAGACAGGAAACGGCACTAGTTTCCAGAGAATTAGCTTGCTACAAGGTGGATGTGGCTGCTCTTAGCGAGTCTAGATTACCAGCATAGGTTAAGATCACTGAAGTTGTGGACGGACACACGTTCTTCTGGAGTTTGCGCGATATAACAGAAAGACGAGAGACTGGTGTCAGATTCGCCATCAGGTCTTATCTAGTCCGCGCGATTGTTCGACCACCACAGGCTATCAATAGATGGCTAATGACTGTCCAACTCGCACTGGGACACAGCAGTATTACATTGATCAACGCCTATGTTCCAACAATGAAAAATCCTGGGGATATCAAGGATACATTCTATGAGGAGCTGAGATCCCTAATCTTGTCAGTTCTAAAGTGTGATAAACTTGTTATACTTGTGACTTCAATGCAGAACCAGAGTAGGGGCCGACCATCAGTCATGGGAAGGTGTACTTGGGATACATAGCACGGGAAAGTGCGACAGCGACGGGTTGCTACTGCTGGGCCTCTGTGCCATCAATGATCTCGCCATCACCAACACCATGTTTCGGTTGTCCACTCGCAACAAGATGTCGTGGATGCATCCCCACTCTAAGCAGTGGCATCTTATTGACTATGTCCTCACCAGAAAGAGGGACAGACGAGATGTGCGAGTGACAAAGGCTATGTGGGGTGCCGAGTGTTGGACAGATCACAGACTCATTGTGTGAAATTTAACCTTCCAAAAGAGAATTAATAACTCCAAACTGCAAAGTGGGCTCTATGCATAAGGCTTTTCCAGGGATCTGGACACCCGACTGACTCACACACAGCCATGTACGGTACCAGTCGAGAAGAAATGGGCCTTTATTAAGGATGGTGTCCATTCTACCGCTTCTGAGTATTTGGGTCATGCATCTCGCAAAACCCAAGACTGGTTTGATGACAACGATGAGGCTTTTAAGACTTTGCTGGATGAAACACATCGTTTATTAAGATTTCACCAAAACGATCCCTCCTTATCTTCCAAAAGTTAACATTCACCAATATTCGCAGGATTGCCCAGAACCAGCTCAGGACTATGCAGGATGCCTGGTTTAACAGCAAAGCAAAAAAAATTCAGCGGTACGCAGACACAAATTACTCAAAGCGGTTTTACGATGCCCTGAAGACGGTCTATGGTCCCAGATCTTATCATTCATGTCCTGTCCTTAATGCTGATGGGTCGGCACTGATGACCGACAAAGTCGACATACTGGAGCGATGGTCAGAGCACTTCAGTGATATCCTAAATTGTCTATCCACTATCAGTGAATTAGCCATGACATGCATGCCTCAAGTTGAAGTCAATGACAGGCTGGGTATCCCGCCAGGTACAGATGAGGTTGAAAAAGCAATCAGTTTAATGTCCAGTGGCAACGCCCCCGGGTCGGATGCTATTCCTGCTGAGTTCTACAAGACAGGAGCCCTGAGCTGTTACAGAAGCAAACAGACCTCTTTTGCTTAAACAGTTGGGAAATAGTTCTTTTTCCTCTGGAACTGGAAGATACCACCATTGTCAGCATGTACAAGCACAAAGGCAATAGTCAGTATTGTGATAAAGACAGAAAGATCTCCTTTTTGTCGTTTGCTGGAAAAATGTTTGCTCGAGTCTTGCTTAACCGCTTAAGAACTCATGTCGAGCAGAAGCTACTGCCAGAGAGTCAATGTGGTTTCAGTTCAGTTCAGTTCAGTTCATCCCGTAACCCATCAGGTCGTTGGGGCACACATAAAGACATGAAAATCCCACGCCAGCTCTCTCTGTCTGTCGCCACCTGACGTATCTCACCGGGACGAAGGCCTGACCACTCAGTGATGTTGTCCACCCATCTCTTCCTTGGACGTCCTCGCCCTCTCTGTCCCGGTACGGATCCAAAGAGTATCGAGTTGGAAATTCCGTTGGACCTTGCGACGTGCCCGCACCAGGCCATCTTTCGTCTTTTGATAGTTGTGAACAGATCTTCAAAAGGACCAATAGCGTCTTCAACTCTCTGGCGGATATCTACGTTCGTGACACGATCCTCATATGTAACATTTAGGAGTTTTCTGTAGCACCGCATTTCCATTGCGCTGGTTTCGGATGACATGATTTTCGCAGCTAGCCAAATTCAAGAGAAATGTCAGGAACAGCATCGTGATCTACACACAACTTTTGTTGATATGATAAAGGCCTTGGACACAGTCAACAAGGACAAAGTTTGGTTGTCTCGAAAAATTAATCACAGTTGTCCACCAGTTTCATGACAGCATGTCGGCCCGGGTACTGAATGATGGTAAACTCTCTGCGCCATTCCCAGTCATAAATGGAGTCACAGGACTGACCGCAACACTTTTCAGCATGGTATTTGCAGTCATGCTCTCTTGTGCAATACGTGACTGTGACACTGGCATGCCGAGTCATGTAAACCAGTATAAAGACTTTAAGTTAAGTTAAAATGAAATATCGGACTGATGGGCAACTGTTCACTCTGATGCGTCTAAAATCCCTGACGGGGGTGAAAGAAGCAACTATCTTAGATATCCTCTTTGCCGATGACTCCGCAATTAACACATGCTTAGAAGAAGGCATGCAAGCAACCATGAATGAGTTCTCAATTGCGCTCCACTAATTTGTATCTTACACCAAGAAAACGGAGGTAATGTTTCTACCTGCGCCCAGGGTGCACTATCCCGAACGAAACGTCACTGTACGAGGACATCGCCTAAAAGCAGTTGATATCTTTACCTACCTTGGCAGTGCACTCACCAGAGAAGGAAATATTGACTCTAAGGTCCACAACAGAATTTCCAAAACGAGTGCTACTTTCTGAAGACTACAAGAAAACCTTTGGGACCGGCAGGGAATCGGTGTTGCCACCAAGATTAGTGTGTATAATGCTGTTGTATAACCACCCTTTTGTACGCATGCGAAACATTGACAGTCTTTACCAGGCATGTCAGGAAACAATCATTTTCAAGTAAATGGTCTCCGCATACTGCTGAGGATCGGCTGGCAGGACAGAGTGCGCAATTCTGAAGTTCTCAGAAGGGCTAGAACCTCTGGCAGTTATAAGCTGCTACAGAGAGCCCAGATCAGACGAACAGTGCATGTTGTTCGCATATCAGATGAGCGCCTCCCTAAACAACTGTCTTGCGGTGAGTTTGGGGGAGGAAGACTAACGTCTGGTCAAGCAAAATACACTCATCAGACATGTTAGTCAGGGCTTCCGAGTAGTTCTTAGTAGCCTTCCTTGGAAATTGGCTGTTTTCATGGCAACGAGGTGAGGGATCAATGGGGTCCCAGTAGTAGTGAGCGAGACACGCAGATGAAGCCAAGAATAGCACAACCGCCTGGGGGACCCCAGTCCACCTCCATCAGCACGCTCGAGATGTGAGGAAAGCTACTGTAACACGCCACTTTTTCGAGGCTCACAAAAGAGAAATCCTACTCATTGTGGCCATTCGAAACAAAAATAACAACGGTTAGCTCATGACAGGACAGCGCACGCAGGGGGGACAAAAGAAACGATTCCAAGACACTCTAACAGTGTCTCCATTGATGTTGCTGACTGGGAGCTGCTTTCTCCGAACCGCTCAGCCTGTCGCTCTCCGTCACACAGGGTGCTGGCACTACTGAGTAGAAAACCATCATGGAGGTGCAGAAAAAGCGAGCTGGACGAAAGGAAAGAATGCAAGAGCGTCCAACTAAAAATGCTGTTCATGTGTGTCCTGCGTGCGGTAGAGTTTGCGCCCTCAGATCGGACTGTACAGTTATATGCAGTCACATCTGAACAAACATGTCTGACGCTGTCGCCATCTTCGCTTGCGATGAGCAACTAACTACGTATGCTCAATTGGTGGTAGAGTTTATCGCGCTTCGATTGAACTAAACAGTCATATACGGTCACACGTGCCTGACGCTGTCGTCGAGTATGCCTATAAATATATATATATATATATATATATATATATATATATATATATATATATATATAAGTAGCATGTCCTTGACCTTTGTTCTGCTGAGGTTTAACAAATAGTTATATTCTTGTTCAAATCTTTTCCCAAATATTATTCGAGTTTTGACTTAGACGTGATACGGCGCTCTATGTTTCAGTTTCTGTTACTGCCTTTTTTTCCTGTGGCCTTTGTGTTGTCAGCTTGGTTTACAATCCCAACGTGCCAGGTTTGAATCTCGCCGTGTCCAGTTTGACAGACCGTTTTTTGCATAGTATGATAGCTTATTCCAGTTTACCAAGATACGGAGTTTGTGCTCTGTCGTCCATACGTTCGGCAATGAAAGAAATTGAAATGGTATCCTCAATGGAAAAGTGTCACTATCGAAACTACATGAAGATCAAATTGATGTTGCGTGTATCCAGTAGACCGACCTCAATAGCAACCATAGATCTTCGGACAGGGAATACCATACCTTCAGACTCAACCAGGAAGGATACAAAGGAGACGTGATGAAACTTACGCGAAACTCGATAGCAAGCACCGTAGTAGCAGTGATCATGCGGCTGTTTCTTGGCTCATTTCTTTGTTGTCACAAGATAATGGTCACTTTCAATGTCTTGTCCATTTCAAACCAAATTCGCAGATACAACATCGCTAGACTAAATAGTCCTATACATAACATCACTGGACAAAATATCCCTATATATAACATCGCTAGACTAAATAGTCCTACACATAACATCACTAGACAAAATCTCCCTATACATAACATTGCTAGACAAAATATTCCTACACATAACATTGCTAGACAAAATACTTATAGACAACATCGCTAGACAAAATATTCCTACATATAACATCGCTAGACAAAATACTTATAGACAACATCGCTAGACAAAATATTCTTAGACATAACATCGCTAGACAAAATATTCTTAGACATAACATCGCTAGAAAAAATATTCCTACACATAATATAGCTGGACAAAATATTCCTACACACAACATGCCTAGACAAAACACTTATAGACATAACGTTCCTAGACAAAACACTTATAGACATAACGACCCTAGACAAAAGACTTATAGACACAACGTCCCTAGACAAAACACTTATAGACATAACATCCCTAAACCAAATACATCTACTAATAACATCTCTAGACAAAATGCTTATTTATGTATAACATCTCCTGGCAAAATGTAATTTTTACCAGTGAGATTCTAGATCCGTAGTTGCTGTTTCTGAACTTCTAACTACAGACGATATGCGCCTTGGTCCATATATCTGGTCCTAACTTTTGAATTTCTTAGATTGTATGCCTTTACTATTGCTTTTCCTTTTCTTGAGTGTGGCTTCTTACTTAATTGTGGACAATGTTCTGGCCAGGTTACTCTTACGGTTGTTCTCTCTATCATATTCAGTAGTATGTGAGGCAGTAGTCACTTCAGAATTCTAGTCTTCAGGAACTAGCATTTCTGACAAACACAAATGTATCATTCCTCAAGGTGACATTATCAGTGACGAATTTCTATGTATGCTCTTGTGAGGGAACTTTGTGATTATGATGACCAGGAGACGCCTTCAGTTAACATTTAAAACATCTACCACGTATCTTTAAATCACTCCATCCATCTTCCACGTATCGTTCAATCACTCCATCCATCTTCCACATATATTTCAATCACTCCATCCATCCTCCACGTATCTTCCAATCACTCTATTCATCTTCCCCGTATCTTCCAATCACTCCATCCACCCCATCAAGAACGATCTTTTCCAACTCTGGCATTGAAATCTACAAGATAGATAATTTAGTAATTGTCATCCGCCATTGTCTTTTTAAAAGGTTCAAAGAACTCGTCCTTGGCATCTGCTTCATACCCCATATTTGGGGCTTAACCTGACCATGTTGATTAACTTGCCTTCTTTTCTTTAGGTCCAGCACCAATAATGCGTTAGAAGATAAATGTTCACCCATTGACGATGTCCTTTGACTCGTGGGCACACTGACTCTATCGGTAGTGAAAACTTAGCTGTAGAGAGAACATATTACCCTCATTAGCCATGACACCTCCCTCCCACTCTTAGTTTCTGTGATTGCTAGTATTTTAAATTAGGATTTCTTCATTTCTTTCATGACCTCATTCTTCTTTCTTTGTATACTTGAATATCCCATGTTCCAAAAACAGATGATTGGTCTGTTGTGTCCTTGCATGATGGAGGTGATACCGCTTTTTACCTCCATGCAGGCCACCTTGTCTAGCTCAAAGCTGTTTATTTAACATTCACAACTAACCTCCAGATTTAGAAGTTGTTCAATTATCTACCACCCAGCTGACGGGCCTGGCCAGGAAGTACAGCTTCCCCCCCCCCCCCCCCCCAATGGTTTCATAATGTCATTTTATAAAATTACATCTTCAATGAAACTGTTGACTCTGTATATTTAATGTACATTATTGCGCACATAAGACCGCTGACTTTACTACGCCACCCTGAACTTACAACAAAAATCAACAAAAGAACAAATTCTCACAAACAAAAATATCAAAATTTGTATGCAGTTTATCGCTCAAAGAACAACGAAGAAGCCATAATGGCATCGTTTGTCCAACTGACTGACGTCTTACCGTTTTGATCTATTGTTTGTTTGCCTCCACCGCTAGAGCATACTTCAAGCAGAACTATATAGACAAGGCAAATAAAAAGTAAAGTAAAGTAGCTTAGTTGTCACTTAGTTGTGAAGCCAGCGGGCTAACCGCTGCGCTACGCGACTTCTACGCGGTGGGATTAAATATATTATTTATTCAGATTAATATTTTGCCTTCTCAGCAGCGCGTAACGATCATGCCATTACTCTGCAATCATTAACTTTTTATTAAGATTTACGGCAGCGTGACTATGTGCTAGACAGGTGACATTCTATCCATGTTAGGTTTAACTACTTATTTTCTGCCATCAGACGCATTCTGATCAACCCAGTTATCCTGGGTTTTTTCTTTTTGTTTTTACTTCTTCTTCTTATCACATGGAAAACGTGCTTTTTGCTCTGTTGTTACTGTATCATATTTGATGATATTGTTTACATAGTTTCTTCCAAGCTAAAAAGGTCACTCCACGCTCTACAACATTTGATCTGTGTGAACTGCAGGTAGACAATCACATGAGCTAGAAAACCTTTTACGCTAGAAAGATAGAAAGACTAGACTTCCCTGCTAATCGTTCCTTGCATCATGCTCTACCAGATGCTCATTCATATTTCTCATACATAACTCTTCCAGAAATCGCCCTATGGCTCTAGGTTAGTCATTTAGTTGTTTTCCCACTTATGCCGTTAAGCGTTGTGGGGCGCTGAAGTCGTTTGTCCTGCCCCTTTTGCGTTGCGTCGGTCATTGTGATCTTGTTCGTTGCACAATCACTCTAATGATATCTATCCACCTGCCTCACGGTCACCTTTTAGCCCTGCAGCCAGATTTACCATAGTTGTAAGCCATCAGTGGACGTTGATAAGACTGCATTGTCATGAGAGGACCGTACCTATCTTGGCCTGGAAATGCACACTGCTCAAGACTTAGTGGCGATCATACCTCTAATGTCTTCATTTCGCATTCTGTCTTTCCTTGTGACATCGATGGCCTTCCCCAAACGCTCCATTCGGGACGGCGTGGGCTAGTGGTTAAGTGACTCGGCTCACAACCAGAAGGTGCTGGGTTCCATCCCCATCCACAGCACCGGCCGTTACCCCGGGGAAGCAAACCCTTAGAAAATGCAGGAGGAAGCAGACTCTTACATAAGATGCATGCTGAAGTCGGATGCACTGGGCCGACAGCCGCAAAATAAAAACCACAGCTCAACGCACACCGCCTTGGGAATTAGAAAAATAAGGCGAACGCAAACCAAAAAAACCCCAAAAAAACGCTCCATTTCACACGTTGAGATTTCTCTCTCACGTACCTTGTACATGGACCATGTTTGCCACTGGTAGCACAAAGTTGACATAACCATAATGTTTATCAGCTGTTGCTTTGCTGCCAAACATATGATCCGGTAATCAGTGGCGACAGATGATAAGTTACAGCAAAGGCTTCATGACACTTCGTCTTCTTCTATTCTTCTCTGCCATCGGTTTCGAATGCTCGTTGTATGCCAGCAGTTAGGCCGCCTCCATTAATTGTCGCAGATCCTCAATGGTTCCCCACAGTTTGTCTTGTATGTTTCTTCCTTTGGGCCATGTCTTCTCACAGTAGCCTTGGGGCAGTGGACGTTTTGCAGGATGTGTTCTGGAGTCTGGGGGTCATTTCTGACATGTGCATTGTGTAATCTGTGCTGCTTTCATTTGTTTGCATGTGGCACCTGGTCTTGATTTCCCAGTTGAGCTGACAAAATACTGCCCAAATACTTGAATTCGTGGGTCAGTTTGAGAGTAAAATTATTTACACTTATGTTGAGTTCCCAGGTGATTTGTTGAGCTTTATAGTTTGTGTTTTCGTACTGCTATATTCATGTATTGTATTTGGCACAGGTCGTCGTAAACGCTTTCATGTGATTTTGCAGTTGACTTTCACCATCGTACAACAGACGCTGATCGTATGCAAAAAGCAAAATAGTTCGGCTCTGCTTGTGATGTCTCAATTTGACTGGTCTCTGATGTGATTTTGTCCATGTAGATGTTGAATAAAAGAGGGGGGCAGCACACCCTTCTGTCTGACACTGGCGGGGATTTCAAAATCGTGCATAACATCAATGGTTTTTACGTTTACGTGTAAAATAAAATGCTCGTATATTATTAAGCAGCTGGCCTGGTACATCATAATCTCCCAGTAGTGTCCAAAATTTAGTCCTGACTACCATATCAAATGTGTTTTTTTTTAATCAATGAAATAAATGTACAGACATTCGTTATATAAATTGATCTTTTGCTTAATCGTCTAAAGGTGAATAATGCGTCCTAGCAGCTTACACCAGGCGAAATTCAAATTGAGCTTTAGATAGCTGGGGTTCAACAATAGGTCTCATTCTATGCTCTAGGTTTTTAGCATACATTTTACGAGTATAACTAAGTAGCCATATGCCTCTGTACTTGCCACAGTTTATGTTGTTGCCCTTCTTCTTAATTGGTACGATTTTTGATTGCTGCCAGTCGACTGCTACATACCTGTCTTTCAACGCCGTTGTAAATAGTCTTCTCAGTCACTTTAACTCTGTTTTTGCACAGATATGAATCATGTCTGCTGCTATGCCATCCATACCAGGTGACTTATTCTTTTGGTTGTTCTTTAAAACTCTCTCTTTCTCTCTCTACTTTTTCAATCCTTATATCAGGTTCTGCATGATTTTTAGTAATAATAATAATAATGTTTGATTAGAAATCTGATGCCAGTTGGGTCGATCGGCCACATCCATGACCCACTGCTACGGCCTCGATACCAGAGGTGGAGGTTGCTATCTGCTGGAGCCATACTCTGCGGTGACGCCTTTGCTGCGCCTCCAGTCGGTCGGGTAAAGACTTTTGAAGCTGAGGGACGACTTGTGTAGTATCTTGTGGGCCTGTGTTTCCTGGTTCAGCCGTAAACATAACCGAGTAGAGGCCTGTTTTAGTAGAGACCTCCACGCTGCGGATGTAGTCATGCCATCGGATGCTCAGGATGCGCCGCTTTTTGCGACATATCATGTTTCAGTAATGTCCAGGTTTCGGAGCCGTAAAGCAGGACTGGGACAACGCAGGATTAGTAGATGATGATTTTTGTTTCAAGGGAGATCTTGCTGTAACTCCACACACGTCGGAAGTCGTGCATAGCAGACACAGCTAATCCAATCCACTGTGACATATTGGATTCATTGGATTATTTCATCCTATTGAGGTAGATGAATTCGTTGATGCCCTCCGTTGTGTGAGCTTAAGTTTCAATACCCTGAGAAGGTATGTTGGAAATGAGGCTCTAATCTATGGTCTTGGCCCAGGATATAGATAGGCCTAAGGAGTTGCTTCGCTGACTATAATTTCCAGAGAGCCTACAGTTGGTCTGTGCCAAACAGAACAATATCGTCCGTGTAAACCAAGTCAGTGAAGATTGACTAATTAAAAGTGATACCGTCTTGGTGAGCCATAAGGCGATCAAGAAGTCAGTCGATGGCCTGGCAGAATAGGTCGGGGGTAAAATCACATCTTTGTCTGACAACCAGAAATCGTGGGTAATCTGTCAGTGAGGGTGCCACTTAATCGAATTATGGCGTCAGTGTCTTTGTGTATATCTTTAATCTTCTTCATCAGGTTGGGTGATATGGGGGGGGGGGGGGAGTGACGGGGTGTTATGGTGTATTTTCTCTGGTGAGTTTTCCATAAATCCGACCGATCAACCAAGTCGAAGGCGGACTTCAAGTCCACGTATGTTACGCACAAAAGTCTGGTGCCAGCAGCCGCGGTAATTCCAGCTACAATAGCGTATATTAAAGTTGTTGCAGTTAAAAAACGCGTAGTTGGATCTCAGGCGCAGGCGGGCGGTCGGCTCGTGCCGGTTCACTGCCCGTTGTCTCCTGCCCTACCGTCTGCCGGCTCTCTCCCACGGGTGCTCTTCGCTGAGCGTCCCGGGTAGCCGGCGAGTTTACTTTGAAAAATTAAAGTGTTTAAAGCAGGCCTCGGCTGTCTGAATAATGGTGCATGGAATAATGGAATAGGACCTCGGTTCTATTTTGTTGGTTTTCGGAACTAGAGGTAATGATTAACAGGGACAAACGGGGGCA
The DNA here is from genome assembly GCA_036924085.1 of Ariolimax columbianus. Classification (NCBI taxonomy): domain Eukaryota; kingdom Metazoa; phylum Mollusca; class Gastropoda; order Stylommatophora; family Arionidae; genus Ariolimax; species Ariolimax columbianus. Next base: position 83,794,950 of record JAVGWX010000007.1, on the reverse strand, counting down.
TTCGTATTGCGGCGTTAGAGGTGAAATTCTTGGATCGCCGCAAGACGAGCTACTGCGAAAGCATTTGTCAAGAATGTTTTCATTAATCAAGAACAAAAGTCAGAGGCGCGAAGACAATCAGATACCGTCGTAGTTCTGACTATAAACGATGCCGACTAGCGATCCGCAGGAGTTGCTTCGATGACTCTGCAGGCAGCTTCCGGGAAACCAAAGTGTTTTGGTTCCGGGGGACGAATGGTTGCAAAGCTGAAACTTAAAGGAATTGACAGAGGGGCACCACCAGGAGTGGAGCCTGCGGCTTAATTTGACTCAACACGCCAACACTGAAATGACTGACATGCCGAGACCACTTTCCTTGGGTCTAATATGGAACGGGTGCTGGATTTAGACCCTCAGAAATCTAGGGTTATGCCCTATGTGGCTAAGTTGATCTGAATCCAGTGTTTGATAAAGGAATTGACGGAAGAGCACTACCAGAAGTGGAGCCTGCGGCTTAAATTGACTTAACACGTCAATACTGTAGAATGACTGTCAAATCGAGAGCACCTTCGTGGGGTCTAATAGTGAACATGTGCTGTTATTAGAACAACGGAAGACAGGTCAGTCTCTTAACCCCCTAATGAAAGAGCGTCTGCTATGGTAATCTGGTCTTAACCCTGCAGAAATCGCAGGTTCCAGAAACTTGGCCATTAACAAACTAAAAAGCCCTCTATTGATACGTCCGGTCTAATATTGAACGGGTGCTGGAAATAGACCCTCGGAAGACAGGTCAGTTTTACCCTACTAATGACAGGGCGTTGCTACGGTAATCCTGCTCAACTCGAGAGGAGCCGCAGACATTTGGTTAACGTACTAGGCTGATAAGCCAACGGCGCGAGACTACAAGGTGAGGGATTACGGCCGAACGCCTCTAAGCCAAAATCCCGCCCAAAAGCCCAGCACGATTGCAAGGGGAGGCTTCGACATGGTGGGGACCTGGGGCTCCCGCTCCAGCCCCCCCCCCCCCCGGTCGAGCCGCAGAATGAGGTCTCTGCCGTCCGCCGAACAAAGCGGGCGGAAAGCTGCTCGATATTCACCCCATACGGCGATGAGATATGAAACCATTTGTAGAAGACTTAGTTCTCGGTCGGGGTGCCCTAAGCAGTAGATCAGCTACCTCACTGCGAACTGCTGAGACTCAACCCTTGACCATGAGATATGTCCGCACACCAGGCGAACAACATCTCCGTGCAATGACCAGGCTTGTCCCCTGGTCAAATGCACTATTTCGAGAGGAATCACAGGTCGCTGACATTTGGTCCACGGGCTTTGCTGATAAGCTACCATCTGACTACGGCCGAACGCCTCTAAGCCAGAATCCCGCTCTAAATCTCAGCACCGCTGTGATGTGAGGCTACGACATGGCTGGGGTTTGCGTCTCAGCCCGGCCCGGTCGAGCCGCAGAAATGCATCTGGTAAAATGCACTCCTGCCTCGCTCTTTGCCTCTGTCTGCTATCAGTCATCCCAATAGACGCAGAAGAGATGCATTCCAGCGGACATTGCACCTTCTGCCCTATTGTGACAACCTCCCAGGGGAATGCTAGGCGTACCATCACTGCAGATGAGCCGAGAAAATAAAGGGAGCAAAGAGATACCTCACTCACATTCATATGCTACGTTTCTGGCAGGACGTGACGATCCTGGGACAAAGTTACACTGGACTGCCTCTCTTCCTGGATAGTACAAACTAGTACATAGTCCATCATATCATTGCCAACCCCTAAAGACACGAGTAGGGAAGACTCGATAGTCCTGCAAGACAACTTCCTAAGAGAGACAACTCTGACCAAAAACAACTGCTGCCTTGCAGTTAGGCTGGGGACAGCCAAAGGCTAAGGAGGGCAACCCTACAGAAACGTCTGTTGAAATCGGATGCACTGAGCCACACGCTTAACAAAATAAAACAGTGCAACGTAAATATCGCTGTAAACAGCGTACGATGAAGAAGAAAAAGAAGAAAAAGAAGACCCTCGGAAGACAAGTCAGTTTTACCCTACAAATAACAGGACGTTGCAACGACAATCCTGCTCAATCCGAGAGGAGTCGCAGACATTTGGTCCACGTACCAGACTGATAAGCCAATGGCGCGAAGCTACAATGTGAGGGATTACGGCCGAACGCCTCTAAGTCGGAATCCCGCCCAAAATCGCAGCACTACTGCGATGGGAGGCTACGATATGGTTGGGATCTGGAGCTCGCGTTTTCAGCCCGACCCGGTCGAGCCGCAGAAAGAGGTATATGCCGTCCGCTGATCAAAGCGGGCGGGAAACAGCTCGATATCCACCCCATACGGCGATGAGGCGTAAAACCACTAGTAGAAGACTTAGTTCTCTGTCGGGGTGTCGTAAGCAGTAGAGCAGCCACCTCACTGCGAACTGTTGAGACTCAACCCTTGATCATGAGATATGTCCGCACACCAGGCCAACAACATCTCAGTGCCATGGCCAGGCTTGTCTCCTGGTTAAAGGCACTCCTGCCTCGCTCTTTACCTCTCTCTGCTATCAGTCATCCCAATGGACGCAGAAGAGATGTAGTCCAGCTGACATTGCGCCTCTGTCATAGTGTTACAACGTCCCAGGTGGCGGGGAATGCTAGGCGTACCATCACTGCAGAGAAGCCGAGAAAATAAAGGGAGCAAAGAGATACCCCACTCACATGCAAATGCTACGTTTCTTGCAGGACGTGACGATCCCTGGACACAGACACACTGGACTGCTTCTCTTCTGGGACAGTACAAACTAGTACAAAGTCCATCATACTATACCATTGCCACACCCTATAGACACGAGTGGGGAAGACTCGATAGTCCTGCAGGACGACTTCCCTAAGAGAGACAACTCTGATCAAAAATAACTGCTGCCTTGCAGATAGGCTAAGGAGGAAATCTCTACAGAAACGTAACACAGTGCAACGTATATCGCTGTATACAGCGTTCGAAGAAGAAGAAGAAGAAGAATGTGCAGTAGTCTTTGTGACTTCCATCGCTTTTGTACAGGGAGACGACGATTAGGTTGTGTCAGTCGACCGGTACGTGACGCGTCCGTCATACTTGCAGTAATCAATTATGGGAGGGGGAGGGGGCAGACCTGATCAGGTCGATTGTGTGTTTCAACAACTCCTGCAGGATGATATCCATGCCTGGTACTCGCCTTCTGAGTTTCCAAATGGCAGCAAGGATTTCAGCTATAGTGTGGGGCGAGGGGGTTGGGTCTCGATGTTGGTTTCCGTATCCGGGGGATGATGCAAAGATTCAGAAGATAGATCAGGGCATGTCACTGCCGGTTGGTGGTTAAGAGCACGTGTGAAGTGCTTCTTTCACCTGTTCACTACCTCCCCGTCTGACGAGCACAGGGAACTGTCGGACTTCAAGATGAAATCCGTTCTTTTTTTTCTTGTTCTGTTTGTGTCTAGGGCGGAGGAGCCTTTTAGTCTGAAAGGCGAGTCTGAGGCCATGCGATCAGCAATTTCGTAGCGAAAGCGTTCCTTGTTTGCCCTGGCCGCTGCACGGAATTGGCCTTTCAACCATCGTCATTGAGAAGCCTGGCTGGGCTCTTCTGGAGTATGATGTCATACGAGGTACCGGAGATGCTGGCGTTTTGGGGTCCTCAAATCGGTGATTAGCTTGGCGGCCTCGCATATGGCGGTCTTTATGGCTGTCCATGTTGCCTCCGGGTCATCGGGAAGGTGTCTGCTGCAGATAGGGATGCTGATATCATCTGCGAATTTATCGGCAAAGCATGAGTTAGCCTTGAGGAGCTGGAAATTGTACCTTTGGCTCGACACAGATTTTGAAGAGGCGTATGGGCTGAAATGGAGTACGTGATCATCAGCAAGCAATGGTCAATATTGGGAAAGACCTGATGATGATAATGAATAATATGATGATTGAGTTGAAATACTTTTTAATGTATGTATTACCTGTTGTTATAGAATGTCAAAAGGACTTTAAAAACAATATACGATTAAACTTAAATTTTTGAGCTTCTGATTTTGTCTTGGGAAAATGAAAACAATACAGACAAATAATTATTAACTTAACTTAACTTAACGTCTTTATACTGGTTTAGAAGACCCTGCAGAGTCTGTATACAACCAGTTACATTTACATCACCTTGCTCTAAAAGCTATGCGCATCCAGTTTATTCTTAAATTCATTAACTGTCCCCGCCTCCACTACCTCCCCTCGCAATGCATTCCAAGCAGACACCACTCTCTGACTAAAAAAATATTTCCTAATATTTAATCTGGACCTCTCTTTAGTCAGCTTGTAGCTATGCCCTCGTGTTATTGTTGGTGGTTGTATTTTAAAAAACTTGTTATAGTCTAATTTATCCATTCCTCTGATCATCTTATAAATCTGTATTATTGATAATAACTAAAATACGTGTCACTGAATTAACTAGAAGACATTGCCAAAAATAAAAATAAAACACCCAGCTGAAACTCAAAATTATGAATTGACAAATCACATTGACTTAGTGTGACTATTCCCTGTTGGTGTGTCCATTTGTAAAGGCCAGCTCTGTACGCAGCGATAGTCTGATAACTGTGTTCAAAATCATCTCGTAACTTAGCGAGATCAGTCCCAGAGGAGCTCAGAAAAATTACAAACTCTACTGGAGTGACAAATTGCAGAAGCTGAAGAATGGATTACCTGATCACAGAAACTTGACAGACACGGAACAGTCAGCAAAAGCAAACAACTCTCTCAAAGCCATCACTGTTAAATACAATAGCACATTACATTAATGGGGAAACAAGACAGGTGGAAGAAAAAATATGAACCACTCAGGCTAGATAGCAAAGTAAAGAAACTATTGAAACTAGTTAGATCTCAAACAAGGAAGGATCGTACACCACACTAATTAAAATCAAGCAATGTGACCATATAAACTGAAAATGCACTGAAAGAACGCTGTACAATTGCAACAAATATTGACGTCAGTCACAACAGACAACAACCTAACTATCATCAATGAACAAAAGACCCATAGTAGCGCATATATGTAACAAAAGAGCAAACGATGACGAATTTAATAATGGATGACATATTAATGGTAGTGATATCACAGAAGAAAAATAAAACACCAGGAAAAGGTAGGATAACAAATTAATTGTTAATAATTGTAAATACATTTTTTTTTAAAATTCTGGCCTTCTTAAACTGCAATTGGAAAAATAATTACACCACGGGTACGGAAGGAGGTCATTTTAGATACTAATTCCCAAGTAAGATAAAGGCTTTGTTGCGTACCAAAACTGTTAGCATACGATCCTCATGCTAAATACCAAACTGATACGGCAAGATGGGTTCAAACAACAATTTAGTATCATAGCATCCACATTGCTCAAGAAATGGCAGATGCATCCACTAGCCGTTTGGGTGGATTTTTTAAAAAAAAGCTTCTGATAAAGTATGCAAAGATGCATTGAAAGCCATGGTGCGTAGAAGTCACATTTGCTGGATTATGTGCAAATGGATAAGTAACTATACTGAGAACAGAACAGCTAATGTTCAAGTAGAATAACAGACTAGCAGAAAGATGACATTAGATAACAGACTAGCAGAAAGACGAAACTAGAGTTCAAGTTAAAGGACAGACTAGCAGAAAGTTTACATTAGAGCAGGGAATGTCACAAGCAGAAATCCAGAAACGCACATTATTTCCATTTTATAACTGGGAATATTTCAAAACATTACTACAGCAAGCATTCGGGATGCTTCATGCATGTTCGACCTTGCGCGGTCCTTTCTGCCACTCTCCAGCTGAGGTACATGTACCGGTTCATTTTTACAGTATCTGCTCTAGATGTCCCTTTATCTTTTCCTCTTCCATGGATTCCATTTCAGGGTCTGTCTAGCAAGTTTAATGGTGCTACCGTAGCATGTTTCCTATCTACCCCATTTCCTTCGTTTTATATGTTGTTCCGCTGATTGTTGTTGGCTTCTTTTCCATAGGTCTTCATTCCTTACCAAGTCTTGCCCGCCTATATCTATTACCCCCGTATACAGTTATGGAGGAATGACTGAAGCTTTCTCTGTATTACCTTTCTCGTTCTCCAAGTTTCTGCTCAATACAGAAGTACTGACTTGACATTGGAGTTAAACAATCTTAATTTGGTATTAGTCTTTATTTCCATGTAGGGCCATATATTATTTAGTTACAGAAATGCTGTCTTTGCCATTCTAATTCTAGCCCTAACATCGTCCTCTGTGTTCCCGTTAGTATCAATGGTGCTGTATCAAATATATGAAGTTGACCACATTTTCCAGTACCTCACCTCAAAGCATGACTGGATATCTGCTTAATGAGTTGATTTTAAACATCTTGGTTTTGTTCGTTTTAATACTTAGTGACAGTTTAACTGAATGCTTCCTAGCCTTATTTAGTGTTTTTTGTTTTTTTTTCATTTGGCCATGACTGCGTGACAGCAGTACCAAGTCGTCTGCGTAGCGGGGATCGTCTAAGTGTGACGACAAAGACTACTGTATATCTATATTCTTTTATTTCACACTTGGAGGACCCCGGCTATGCAGACGATTTGGTACTACTGTATAACGAGTCTCGTTATACGTATAAACACAACCAACAGTGTTGAAATGCTTAACGAAGAGATAACAAAGACAATCTTGGAAGCATCATCAAAGTGCATCTCAAGGAGCTGTCAAAAGCCATATAGACCATTCTAGAATAGAGAAATATAGAGTGTTATACAAGATAGAAGGAATGCAATTACAACCCTTGAAGCAATGCCATCACAAGAAGCAAAGATGAAGTACAATAAGGCGTGCTGCAAAGTAAAGCTGACAGTCAAGAAAGCTAAAAGCGAAAAATAGGTAGAGACATGCTCCAATTTAGTTCTTAAGCGTAATGGAAAAACAAAGTCTGGCCATCGGTCGACAGTCTGTCCGGAGGAAACAGATGAGTGGACCCGATGCCAGTGACAGATGGAGAGAGAACAATCACTGACGACCCAAAAAAAAGCAGAGCACTTTAATAGATATTTTGCATCTGTTAATAAAGCAGAAAAACTTACAAAAAGAAAGCATTTGCGCTACCTAAGTGCCAAGAGAAAGCTTCTCAAGTCAATGACTCCATGTTTAAAGAAGATCTAAACATGCAAGAGCTCCAACAAGCCTTGGAGAAACTCAAACCTAGAAAGGCTCCAGAACCAGACAAGATCCACAATGAAATGCTGCTTCATCTGGGGACTTTAGGTAAAGAAGGTCCCCTCAGATTGATCAACATGACGTGGAGAAATGGCAAGCCTTCCAAAACATGGAAGAATTCACATATAGTGCTAAGACTGAAAAACAAAAACCTCAGAAACAGCCAAACAGCTATCGGCCCATCTCTCCAACATCGTGCCTGAGCAAATTGGCAGAGAAAAGGATAAATACACGTCTGCATTGGTTCCTGGAGAACCCGAATACATAATGCTAGGAACAAGCAGGATTCAGAATTGATACCTGCACAGAAGACCAGCGTTTTAGACTGGTTCAAAGAATAAATGATGGCTTCCAGAACTACAAGCATACAGTGGCATTACGATCGTGTTTGGAGGAATTGTATTGATAAAGATGTTTAACATGGGAATCTATGACAAGCTCTACAACTGGATAAAGTACTTCCTAACTGAGCGAACGATTCAGATGACGATCGAGAATGCAATTTCTTCTAATGAAGTTCTAGAAGAAGGATTACCACAAGGCCCATCCCTAAGCTGTACTCTTTTCCTGATCTATATCTATCCCTTGACTGGCCAGATCAAGGCCAAAAAAGCTTTGTACGCTGATAATCTAACTATATGACTGAGCCATGAGTATATTCATAGTGAGACATGAAGGCTAAATAGAGACCTGATGAGACTTCAAGCGAAATATAAAAACTAAAAGTAACTGTTAAAATACAGTGTATACCATCTTCACCGAAAGCCACAAAGTTGCCAAATAGAATATAGTTTTAAGATTAGAGGAACACCAATTGATTAAAGAACACCCCACATATCTTGGAGTCACGCTTGACTGACAACTCAACCTCAAGCATCACATCCAGAATGTGAAGAATAAATCCATGGGACGTCTACAGCTTTCAAAGAGGCGTGTTAGTACATCATCGGGATCCAACAAGGAAACTTCGAAAAAACTTCTATGCTTCAATAGTAGATGAGGACAACGCCAGCGCAGCTTGCAAAATCCACACACAAGTGGAACCCCTCTAGATGCGGAGGGATAAAGAAGTTATGGAAGTGTATGAGCGATGTAGCAGAATGAAACGGGATCATCCCAACAGACTGCTTGTGGATAACAAAAATCAGAATTAAACAACAGTCTGTACTTCACCATGTTAGTGAAATCAAAGACAGACACCATCTCCTAGAAAGAAGACGAGAGTTACAAACAGTAGTAAAAGACGTACCTCCACAAGTATTCCTTAAAACACCAGAAATACAAGAAAAATTAATAGATGATACAACCAAAGGATCAGATTAAAGTACTTTCATTCGAGCAGCTCAAAGAACTATTGATGCCTTTTCCAATGAATGGATACATGGATATACTGATGGATCTGCGTTTAAAGCAACCATCAAAGCAAGTTATGGTGGTTATATAAAATACCCGGACGGATCCAATGAGGAACTGTCAGCATTTTTGATAGTTTTATTAACTGAACTCGTACAATATAATACAATGCCACGCCATTTAGCCATGTCTCCAACTACCCTATATTTCCTTAACATTGTATATCCCTCTATTTTAAGTTCACTATCTGCAATGTCCTTATATGGCCATGATTCTGTTAACCACATTATATCTGGTTTTTCTTGTTCTATATACAGTTCTAATTCTTCTCTTTTATGTACTATGCTTCTTACATTTGTATAAAAACATTTTAGTTAGTTATTTTGTTCTTCTTCTTCTATATACAATTGTCACTTTGCTGTATCTTTTTTGTTTGTTGCTTTTCCACTACTGATTTCACAGTTCTGTTGGTCTTGATGCTTGGCTCTCTCCTTGCCATGACTGTCTTGGTAGGCAATCGTCTTTCATTCTGCAGACATAGCCAAACTACCGAAGCTGAGATTGTTCCAATCGAGTCAGCAATGGTTGGTTGATTTAAACGGCGCTATAATGTAAGATGCCAGCCTTGTCTCTTCTTGTTACTTGGAACCCTTTCTTTTACATCTTATTTCTTAGGCTTTAGGCTTGGATATGACATTTTTAAACTGTGTTCATTGCCCATGATTTACAAACGTACGTCAGAACTGATATATAGGCGGAGCTGTACATCCGTATTTATTTTACTACATATTTATCTTTGAATGAGGGATCCTCTATTTATGGCTAAACGTTTTCTAATTTCTGCTCTTCAAGTAGTAAACTCTTCTTTGATACATTTGCTCTGACTTATTACACTTCTAAAATATTTGAATTTCTTGACCGGTTCCGGAAACGGTTGAAAAAAATTATGCCTCTTCTCTTCGCAAGAGACTACCATGGCTTTTTTTTTTTTAAACCTACTGGTCATCCCTTTCATCCCCAGCTCCTCTTTCCGGATTTGAAATGTTGTCTGAACATGCGCTTCTGATCTGGTATTCAGGGTCACATCATGAGTAAATGATAATTCCGATAAACAAACTGGCCTCAAGTTGTCAGTACTTCACTGAGTACTGTCCCTCATGCTTCGTTGGCATCCTTGATGAGTAATTACGAAATGTTTTGGCGATACAATGTCGCCCTGTTTTTTAATCTCCGACTTTTAGTTTCCTGCTCTATTGTAGTTTCTGCAAGTCTTTTAGAAACTATGCATGGGGCAGATCTGGAGTGCTCTATCATCTACCTTTGCATGATGCATTTCCAGATTCTGAACTATTGAACCTTATCGAAAGCCGTTTCTAAGTCTAAGAAACAGTTTGAAGAAAATTTTTAATCAGTTCTCTGTGTGTGAAGATGATGTCATGAGTACTTACGTTTACACTAAAAGCGCATTAAACCTGGCCTACCTGTCTCACAGCCAGACGCCTTAGTCTTTGCTCCAGAATAACTGAGTAGGCTTTAATGGAGAGACTATTGAGAGATATGCCTCTATAATTTCTCACACTGTCGGTTGACACCTTTTTTAAAACTTTCATAATCATGTTTTTCTCCCATTCCCTTAGATTAGCCGTGTGGCGGGAGGCTGCTCGGAGAAACTTCATGGAAATCAGTTCACCTGCAGCTCCCATGTACTTGACCATTCCTGCTGAGGTATTCTCCATCGATTATCTCAGGTCAAGGTCTAGACTTCTCTTACATAAATCATCGTTGTTTGTAAGGACAACTTTTGTCTTTCATCTGTGTTGTGAGGTCAGTATTGTTCTCTCCCTCCCTGCGTGAGTGTGCAGCTTTATACAATATCTTCAATGGTATGCTTCCCACATGGACGGACACCTGTCACCTGTTCTAATTCTCATGTTGACTTATGGGTCTATTATGTCCAGTTCTCATCCTGAAGATGACCATTTGCTATTTTCTAAGAAGTAATCTTCATTACGGAAGCGCGACTGTTGATCAGCACATTTTCCCTGCAGTCGGCTGTAATTACACCCTTTGCCTAAGTTATGCATGATATTCAGGTCTGTTTGGGGAGAAGCTCTTCCACACTCTGCTAGATTGTCTGCAGTTTAATTGCCTTTGTTATTGTAGTGAGAGGGGATTCACAAAATGATCAACCTTGGATGTTCAACTGAGAACTGTGGCAGGGAGCCCCTGTACCGTTGTCGTCCCCCCACAGAAAAGCCCTGAGACCATTGTCGCCCCCCCCCCCACAGAAGACCCTGAGACTATTGTCGTCCCCCCCCCCCACAGAAGAGCACTGAGACCATTGTCGTCCCCTCCCCCACAGAAGAGCACTGAGACCATTGTCGTCCCCCCCCCCCCCCACAGAAGAGCCCTGCGAAATGGTGTTTATTTCTATCCATAATTCTACTTTTTGGATTCCTTCTTTTTTTATTGTCACAAGGTAGTGGTCCATTACGACTTTTGGTCCTCTCCGGGCTCTAGAGGCTCTTACATTCTTAAGTGAATCGTTAATCACGATGGCATAATCGATGATGGATATATCTTTCCTTTATCGTCAGTTCATATCCAGAGTATGTTTGTGTAACCTTGTGAGAGGACTTTATTTTTGCAGCGACCAGACTTTGTCCACTGCCTAATGGGTCGCTGTAGTCGGCTTCCATTGTAATTTTAAAATATCCACCGTATCTCCCAATCATTACGTCATACTTAGAATGATATATTCCAACTCTGGTAATGACATCTCGACATTCGACATTCGACATGTCCGGTATCCGCTGCCGACTGTATGGACTTAAAGAGTTGAAGCCAGTAGTCATGTGTACATTTCCTAGCTAGTTTCTGTACTGTACTCCTTGCGGATTAAAAGCCTCCAAGGTCGTGCTCCTTGGGGAAATCTTAAACTCCAGGTGAGTAGATTGGCGCTTTTTAATGGCTGGTTCAAAGGTGGCAGACCTAACCCTCAAACCCGTAGTAGTCATGTGTACATTTCCTAGCTAGTTTATGTACTGTACTCCTTGCGGATTTGTAAGCCTCCAAGTTCGTGCTCCTTAGGGAAATCTTAAACTCCAGGTGAGTAGATTGGCGCTTTTTAATGGCTGGTTCAAAGGTGGCAGACCTGACCCTCAAACCCGTCATTTCTGCCTGTTGTCTTTTTTCCAAAGACTGTCAAGGCTGTGGTGTATATTGACCCTCTGACGTGTTCTCATCTTTCTGTAGCTCTTCCAATAGTGCGCTGTTTTGCCATTAATTCAGTGAGGGATTTTGTGAATTCGTCCACCCTTTCAGAAATATGAGTTCCTGCTGTGTCTATGCGGCATTTACCCACAGGTCTTGCGCGGTGGATCTTCTTAGGCTGGAGTCTCATTTTACAGCAGACAAGTGAGTAGTCATTATCTGCACTGTCTGCAGTCTGCACTGTGAAGCGTGCGGGTTTGCAAAACGTGTTTCAGTTCAGACCGTCTAGTGATGATCAGGTCCAGCTGATGCCAATGTCTGGAGAAAGGATGTCTCCAGGATACTTTGTGTTGGGGTTTTGTTTAGAAGAAGGTGTTAGTGATGCAGAGGCCGTGGTAGGCACACAGCTCCAAACAGCCGTTGTCCTTTTTCGTTAATCTTTCCAACACCAAACTTTCCCATGCACATAAGCCAGAAGTCTTGATCGGTTCCCATCCCTACTCATAGGCCAGGAGGCGTAATCGGCGCCCCCCCTTGCATTGAAGTCCCCAGGTAGGATCAGGTGTTCCTCACTAGGGATCCGTGTGATGAGTGAGGTCAGCTGGTGATAGAACTCATCCTTGGAGTGACTTGTAGCGCCAAGTGTAGGAGCACACGCGCTGATCAGATTAATTTTGACATTGGATGTTTGGAAACGAAGAGATAAAAACCGCTCTATGCCCTTTTGGCATATCTCTGTCGATCCTAGAAAGGAGTTTTAAAGGCAAAGCCAACGCCATGTTCTCTGACGTCCTCCAATCCTATCCCTTGCCAGAAGAACGTGTAGTCATTTTCCACAAGAGACTCAGATTCGGCCAGACGTGTTTCTTGGAGGCTGACGATGTCGACTCGAAGACATTTGAGTTCCTGGTCTATAATTGAGGTCTTGCGAACATCGCTTAACGCTTGTAGGTCCTCCGTTATACCTGTGGTCATTGTGCGTACGTTCTAACAACCAAGCCTCATTGTAGGCTTCTTTGTTATGTTTTGAGTTCTGACGTGAACCCTTGTAGTGCCTGCCTAGACATACTGATGTGAGGACCGATGTTGCCCATGGAGCAGGTCCCCCCTCTCCACGCAGCCGGTATATCCAAGGGAACGACAAGTCGATACTACTTGGCACTGGAGGCGTCGCATGAGCTGTTAGACTGGCATTGAGTACAGTGATTGACTGCCTAAGGGACTCCGGATCATGATTTGATCTATGGGTCAACTTCGAAAGCCTTTTCCACAAGTGGATATAACCACAACACAGCGTAGATTGGTTTCTGAAGTTGTTGGAAGCACGAACGGAGATAACACAGCAGATTGTTGATGACTAAAACAGCGCATGTCGGCGGTGATTCACTATCGCAGGCCAGTACACTGACTTTGACGATATGTTGAACTGATGTGCCCCTTTCCTGAACTACTAGTGTGACACCGTCAGCTAGTCTACACATCAATCTTCAACAACAAACTGATCAGTTACTACGTGCATGAATCCAATAACGCCGAAACCGACAATCTTACTAAATGTGTACTCAGTGTTTATCAATACACATTCCAGCGACGTCACCAATATTTGGTTCGGAAAGTACACAAATGAACATTGATTGACAATGATCACTGACCAGGCGCGATGTGAACTATAGATTTGGTAGTCATGCGACACCAGCCATCCTAAACACCAAGTAAAATGTGTATTGAAAGGTTGAAAAATATAAAGAATTACCAAAACGTGAACTTTCAATTGTCTTTTTGTACACAAAAAGACACCACCATTTTGGTCGCTATGTGATGTACATCATATGTATACTTGAATATTGGAATCCTGGTATTTAATCTTGCCTGATACCAGGTAGCTAAACGCTGCTGGAATCTATGTCTGTCCTTCGCCTTAGAGAACCACGACGGTCCAAAGTCGTGGTGCAGGTCATCTCTCCATCTCGTCGGCGGGCCATCGCGTGGGTATTTGTTCCACCAAACATACACCCCCCTCGTCCATCTATAGTCAGTCATTCAGACCAAAGGCCGACCCATCTGTGGCAGAGTAGAAGAAATCCTGGAACATCGGTGTTTCGGAAATGGTCTTTTAATTAAATATTTAGGATTCTACTATCCATTGCTTTTTCGGTAATTCGGAGCTTCTCTTTGTCTGATTTGCGTTGAATCCAAACCTCACGCCCACACATCATTACTGGAATAACCAAACTATTGAAGGAGTGAGCCTTGCCCTTGACATTTGTCATTTGCTGGTGTTTCGGTTTAATGCTGTTGGTTTAGCCAACAACCCCCCGACCCCCCCCCCCCCCCGCCCCCGACCCCCACCCCCACCCCACCCCCTCCTGCGTGAAGTTTTCTTAACAATGCTGTAGTTGTTGATTTCCTGGCCTAGGTAGACATACTCATTGACATCTTCTATGGATCTGCCAATCGCAGTTCCCTGTAGGGCAGAAAACGTTCAGTAGAAATTGAGTCTTCTGTTGTTCATGCCCCCCACATTTCCTGTTTTATTCGGCTCATTCAGGTTTTGTTCGGTTTCTGCAATGATGTGACTGAAGATGACAATGTCTTTATTTAAAGTGTCTGTGTTGATCCCTGGTCTATGAAATGGGTAAGAACGAATAGGCCCACTGAATCACCATGCATCTCGTAAAAGGCTACTTAATACAGTAATACATGTATCTAGCAACATCATCATCAGGTGTCCTATGGTTGGTGTTGACGATCATGGACAAACACTTCCTCTTATCAGTCATGCCGCTGATCGCCTCCCACGCTATGCCTTCAAGCTGTCTGATATGTTCTCACTTTGCCTCACTCTGTCTCTCTTCCCTTCGATTCTATCTGTTGTCATCGAGTGTTCCAAACTGAATATTATCGTGACAACACGAATAAGGATAACTGCCGTGTGCTGAATTTTGCCATAACTGTATGTATCTGTGCCTCCTCAAGAACCACGCTATTAGCTTTTCTTGCTAGTATCATCATCATGTAAAATAAACTGCTACAGATGTCACCACTTTAAGAACACACATACAGTGATTTAATGCTTAGTCCATATAAGCAGTTATCTACTTGGTGAGCCTACACTTCGCAGGCTAACATTTTAATATACTTTATTTGTCCCGGTTAAAAAGACTACCCAGCTGTAAATGGGCACTGGGTTCACAGATAGTAAAGGCAGGCATGGAGGAAGTAAATGGTCAGACCACTGTACAAAAACAAAAGACCTGATACACTGATCCAAATCACCTCATCCCCGACTCCCATGTCTGCAATGAAACAACCTTGACCTGTCTTAATAATTAATTCCGTGTTAGAGCTGAAAACAAACTGTTCTAAACAACTGACCCACCTCGTCCTTACTAAAAACACGATGTTTAGGCAGGAGACGGTTTATACAAACTTCACAGCTAACCAACCGCCAAATCTTAAGCTGGATGTGTTCTACTAAACAGCTGAACCACAAAGTGTGACGAAGTTTTGGGAGGAGTAGCTTGAAGAAATATGATGTCAGACTATCAATATTAATATCGTCTTCTATGTCAGCGTATTTCTGGTATACATTTACTTATATGTTATTCCCTACCAGTGTTAGATTGTTGGTCAATGCACAGGAGAGTTGACGTGTCAAATGATATATCTAAGAAAATGTCTCAATGTCGGTGGAGAGGTACAATGAGAAATTAGGACTTTATAAAGATTGTAGGAACTCTTCATAGCGCCGAGAACAAAGCCAGACAGTAACATTCGTATACAGCCTGGTTCACTACCAATGTGCGCATATCACACAAAAAGATCAAGCTGCAAGGTAGAAGGAAGAGCATGCGGCAGATGGAATGATGACATAATAAAAAATAGTACAACAACGTGTGCTTACAAGGACCAAGGCGAAATACTTTGCTCAATAGAGAAGGCCCTAGCTTTCCACAATGCTTAGCGATATAGGTAAATGGAAGTGAGGTCTGTAAATAAAGTACACATTCAATATTAATGAGGATTCCGTCATACAAAAATAATTTGAGAATACACATTTGTCCCAGCGTCCTTTGCTCGTTTGTGTCTGCACTACATAATTGCCTATTGCACATCGTTTATTCATTCATATTGTTGTCTCAGAGATGTTTCAGAGATGTACATATTAGTTGACTTGTTGAAATATCTTTTTTATTTTTATTTTTTTTTTGCGTTTGCCTTATTTATCTATTCTCGAAGGCGTGTGTGCGTTACACTGTGGTTTTTATTTTGCTCCTGTCGGCCCAGTGCATCCGACTTCAGCATGCATTTTATGTAAGGGTCTGCTTCCTCTTGCCTTTTCTAAGGGTTTGCTTCCCCTAAACTTAAATTACATTTTCGAGTCTCTGATTTTTGCCTTAGAATATTGAAAACTACACAGAAAAATAATTCTTTGACAAATTCATCTTAAATCCTGTACGTCTTTGCTGTGATCTCAAGTCGAACCTTATTTGATCAATCGTAAATATTAGTAAGAATTTTAGGGTTCTGTGTGGTTGTTTTACATTCCATTTTCTTGTTTTATGAATTTTAAATTTGATTTAAATTAAAATAACTATATAAACTTGTAACTATTCAAGAAGTTTATTGCAGATGTCAGATTAATGGAATACTTTCTTTTATTGCAAAAATGTTGTTTATTCGTAAAGTTACATGATTTACATTAAATTTACTGTTGATTGTTTAAAAATATGTGGCGGTTTGTTTTGTAAAGAAACATAGGGGTGAAGGGTATGTTGAGATATATGAAAAGTTACACTGAGGAGGAGCTGGGCTTGTGTGATGTTGTGTAACGAGAGAGGAGATGTTGCAAACAAATCTCAACAATTGCGCGTTGCCATATGTGAACGATCCCTTTCTTGAATGTACCTATTTGAATACGTAGTAAAATACATCACACGATATTAATCCTGGGGTGCGACATAGTATGAACAATAGTAGAACCCTGTAAAACATGTATGGGGCTTTGTGCATATTTTACAGAGCATCGTGATAGGGACTTCAGGTAAAGAAGAAAGAAAAAGAGATTAACACAACAAAAGTTACAAGAAGAGTATTCAGACAGCAAATCCTAGAAGATGTTATGCATGTGTGCGTTTGTTGTTGTTTACTTCAATAAACAGATAAAAGCATCACATACATTAACACATTAACATGCCCTAAAAAGTTAATGGCGCATAAAAAACAACTTAGCACTTGACAGTATTATTTAAAGATAATACGGAGAAGTATGAGTTTGTCATTGTCAGTCCTGGTCACATGACCGGCACGTCAGAACCGACAACTTTACATCAAATTCACAAATATGTCTACATTCTATATCCTTCATTTATTAAAATCATGTATTGATAATAACTCAAATAAGTGTGATTATTTTAATTCAAAGACATTGCCAGAAAATAAAAATGTTGAAATTCCAGCTGAAAATCAAGATTCTAAATTGAATAATCGCTTTAATTTCCCCTTGTTGGCGTGTCCATTTGTAAAGTCCAGCTTTGTACGAAGTGATAATCTGAGAACTTTGTTTAAAATCTTCTCGTACCCAAGCGAGGCCAGTCCCAGAGGGGCTAGGAAGAATTACAAACCCTACTGGAGTGACCAATTGCAGAAGCTCAAGAATGAATTACTTGGTCACGGAAACTTGACAGATACAGAATAGTCAACAAAAGCAAACATCTCCCTAAAAGTAATGACTGTCAAATACAACAGAACTTTACATCAGGCAACAAAAGACAAGTGGTAAGGAAAAATCTGAATCTCTCAACCTAAATAGTGAAGAAAAAATTAGTTAGAACTCTGAACAATGAAAGATCTTACATCACACAAATTATAATCAAGCAATATGACCAAACGCTGACATGAAAAAAAAAATACAACTGCACTTACGCAACACTTTGAAGTTAAATGACAGACTAGCAGAAAGATGACATTAGAGTTCAAGTTAAATGACAGACTAGCAGAAAGATGACATTAGAGTTCAAGTTAAATGACAGACTAGCAGAAAGATGGCATTCGAGTTCAAGTTAAATGACAGACTAGCAGAAAGATGACATTAGAGTTCAAGTTAAATGACAGACTAGCAGAAAGATGGCATTCGAGTTCAAGTTAAATGACAGACTAGCAGAAAGATGACATTAGAGTTCAAGTTAAATGACAGACTAGCAGAAAGATGGCATTAGAGTTCAAGTTAAATGACAGACTAGCAGAAAGATGGCATTCGAGTTCAAGTTAAATGACAGACTAGCAGAACGATGACATTAGAGTTCAAGTTAAATGACAGACTAGCAGAAAGATGACATTAGAGTTCAAGTTAAATGACAGACTAGCAGAAAGATGGCATTAGAGTTCAAGTTAAATGACAGACTAGCAGAAAGATGGCATTCGAGTTCAAGTTAAATGACAGACTAGCAGAAAGATGACATTAGAGTTCAAGTTAAATGACAGACTAGCAGAAAGATGGCATTAGAGTTCAAGTTAAATGACAGACTAGCAGAAAGATGGCATTAGAGTTCAAGTTAAATGACAGACTAGCAGAAAGATGGCATTAGAGTTTAAGTTAAATGACAGGCTAGCAGAAAGATGACATTAGAGTTCAAGTTAAATGACAGACTAGCTGAAAGAGGGCATTAGAGTTCAAGTTAAATGACAGACTATCAGAAAGAGGGCATTAGAGTTCACGTTAAATGACAGACTAGCAGAAAGATGACATTAGAGTTCAAGTTAAATGACAGACTAGCTGAAAGAGGGCATTAGAGTTCAAGTTAAATGACAGACTATCAGAAAGAGGGCATTAGAGTTCAAGTTAAATGACAGACTAGCAAAAAGATGACGTTAGAGTTCACGTTAAATGACAGACTAGCAGAAAGATGTCATTAGAGTAGTAAGTGTCCCAAGTGGAAATCCTAAAACGCACATTTTTTCTCGCCTCTATAAATGATTTAAAAAGAATATTTCCAAAAAGTATTCACAGCTCTATTTTTGTAGATGTTTGAGTTGGCAGCAATTACCCAGATGACGGACAGGAAGTTTGAGACACGGCATGCTTGCTATGCACAAGAGTAGACCAAACAAGAAATTGTCAATACGATTAAATGTAAAAGAATGTAAATGAAACGATGATAACGCAGATACACACGAGTAAACACAGATATATATTATATGTGAAACTATGAGCATACAGCTAACACACGAAGACATGCACCATAACAATTTAACAATCATGCACAAGTGGGGAGGAAGACTAATGTCTGGTCAGGCAAAACATACTAATCAGACTGGACCAGGCAAAATATACTGACCAAGACGCTCACCTCGACTTCCCCGAGCTGTTTTCGTATCAGCCTGGCTATAGAGATGATGTATCGACGTGATCCCCGTAGCAGTGAGCAACACGCAGATAAAGCCAAGCACACACAACTGCCTGGAGGATCCCGGTCCACCTTCAAAAGCACGCTCGGGATGTGAGAAAAGCTACAACAACCAGCTGTCTGAATATAGTACTCCTACTCATTATGGACAGTCAACAACAACTACAACAGCAACAGCAGCAACAACAACAGCAACAGCAGCAATCATGAGGAGGTGAGTATTCGTTTTTCCCTCACATACAGGTACATAAACATAAAAGAAGGGGGACGGCGTGGGAAAGTGGTTAAGTGACACGACTCACACCAAAGGTGCTGGGTTCGATCCCCATCACACCACCTGCCGTTACCCCGGGGACGCAAACCATTAGAAAATTCAGGAGGAAGCAGACCCTTACATAAAATGGATGCTGAAGTCGGATTCACTGGACCGGCAGTCACAAAATAAATGGGCCCCAGCTACGCATGCCTGTTCAGTTAGTTCAGATCTGGCTTCAATTCCAGGGCCCCTTTCCTTTGATGTAGTATCGATACATCGACGATGTGATTGGCATTACCGACATGTCTGAGAAGGATATCCTAAACTGTATCGACTTTGTCAATGACTTCCATCCCTTAATCAAGTTTACGTCTGACATTTCCCTCACGTCTGTCCAGTTTCTGGACATCACTGTCTCTATCTGCCCTTCAGACTTCTCCACCACTGTCTACTACAAACCAACTGACGCCCACAACTACGTCCTCTACACTTCCTCCCATCTTCAATCCTGCCGAGATTCGCTTCCTTTCTCCCAACTCCTCCGCCTCCGTCGCCTATATTAGGATGACGACGACTTCCTTCTCAGGGCCCACGAGATGCTTGACTTCTTCCGCAAGCGACTCTACCTTGAGACCACTCTCTCCTCCGCCCTTCAGCGGGTTTTTCTTATCTCCCGTCAAGACTCCCTCACTCCCACTCAACGTCCTCCATCTGACCGTGTGAAACCCGTCCTCACTTATCACCCTCATCGCGTCTCTGTCCGGGATATCCTATTCCGCCATCTCCCTATTCTTCACTCTGATCCTGCCACTCGTAAAGTTGTTCCGATCCTCCCCATGTTGCCTACAAACGGGACAGGAACTTGAGGAACTTGCTGGTCAGTAGCCGCCTACACACCAGCCCTCATAGCCTTCCAGGCACCAGGCCGTGCAAAAATACACGTGGCTGTGTTACCTGCCCTCATGTCATCCGTTCTCGCTCCAACACCTTTCCTAAAGCAGAATTCTTCATCAAAGAGGGATTCACATGCAATTCTCGTAACCTCATCTATTCTATCATCTGCCGCCAGTGTGGTATGACTTACATTGGGGAAATTGGTATGGAACTACGAGAGCGTTTCCGCCAACACCTCAACAACATCCACAACCGCACTGGTTCCCCAATTGCCGGCCACTTCAAGGATCCTGAGCAACGGGGTAAGGCTGACGATAGTGTCACTGGTCTAGTTTCGTGCTTCTCTGACGATCATCATCGATTCGCCCTTGAGAATAGACTTTTCTCTAGTATGGGTTGTCTCCAACCACGTGGCATTAATATCTTCCATACTTTTTCTTAAACCCTCACACTGGCCCCCATCTATTTGTCTTCCTTTGCGCTCCACCCCCCTCCCACCCCAATTCTTCTATCAGTGCTCACCCCTCCTATATCAATCTCACGCCCTCCCGGCTTATATAACCTTCTCTTTGTTCTCCCATCTGTGCCACCATTTGGCCACCATTGGCTTATCCCGCGCATTCCCATACATTGCTTTCGCTCTCCTGGGCACTTTTTGTTTGATTGCTCCGATTCAGTTTCAATCAAGCATCTGGCCCAACCGGTCGCTTAGACATTCTGTGTCTACTATCAGAAACAGATGAGTTTACCATTTTTTCTTATATATTTATTTGTTAGTTCAGTATTGTTGTCCCTGATGAAGGCCTATTGGTCATAACGTAGGTTTTGTTTGTGTTCTCGTCTCGGTGCGGTATCTGACCATACCCATTTTTAAATTTTGATTAAACTCAACCTTAATCAACTTTTACAAGTTTTTTTTCATGATTTTTTCCCATTGCAAAATAAAAACCACAGTGCAACCACACCACCTTGGGGAATTAATAAATAAGGCGAAAGTAAAAACAAAGAAACAAAAAAAATAAAGAAAGAAAGGATATTTGTGTGTGTATATATATATATATATAAACAGGGGTGGAAGAAACACTGGAGGAAAGGAGAAAGAGAATAGCAGAGTAATGTATAATAAGGCAATGCAAAGGCATGAAATATATTAATGCCAAAAAAGGTTATTCATTTCATCAGTGGGTGGAATAATAACACTGGGGAGGAATAATATCAGTGCAAGTCGGATTGAAGTATATACGGAGGGGGCAGAATTTAAATGCTTCATGACAGAAAATACAGAATTTCATCTGTTGAATTACTACTGACCGAGTGACGGACCCCTGGCACTGGATACAATTCCCAAAAAAGATAAACTGGTCGTCTGTGGAGATTTCAGCAGCCATTCACAAAGCTGGGACTACGATCAAATGGACAAGAGAGGAGAGGAATTAGAAAACTGGCAGGATGACAATGGACTTATTCTTATCAATCAGTCAACCGATCTTCTACTCGAGGGCATGGCATACTACCTCCACACCAGACCTATCACTCCTTTCACCAGATATAAAGTGGAACATCTCACCAGACCTATCACTCCGTTTACCAGATATAAAGTGGAACATCACACCAGACCTATCACTCCATTCACCAGAGTGGAACATCACAGGCGTTGTTGAGAAACAGCTGGGATGCAGTGATCACAAGCCAGTTTTTCTAACTGTTGAAAATGGAGACAGAGATATAGATAAGGTAGTTGACGAGTTTAGCAGACACATACTACAGGCTGCCCGTTAAAAAATACCTAGAGGGCCCGAAAGAACTATAGACCTTAATGGAACAGTGAACAAGAGAAACTGCACAATGAAGTGGAGACTTCTCGAAAGCAAGCAGAGACTAACCCAAATCAAAATCACCACCAACATTTTCAACATACCAAAGCCAAATTCCAAAGGACTTAGCTTGCCAGCCAGGAGGAAAAGCTGGAAGGAGAAAACAGAGCCCCTGAACTTTGAAAAATACACCAGGAAAATGTAGAAGTTGGTAAAACAACTAAATGATGAAAGTACAGGGAGAAACACAATGGTTGCACTAAATAATAATGAGAACATCATCACAGGTAAACAGGCAGCTGATCACTTTGTAGATTCCTTTGCTAAAGACAATGACATGAAGTTAGTACAGAGAAACAGCAGGAGATCAGAGAAAAGCAACAAAATGTAAGAAGTGATGAAACTATACCAGAGGTTATGGAGACCCCATTGCCTATCAGAGAACTGGAGCTAGCAATATCCAAATTAAAAATGAGAAAGTCCCCTGGGGCTATCAAACGAAATGATTAAAAACTTGGGAATGCCAGGGTAGACAAAACTGCTCCAGATCTTCAATGCCAGTTGGACCTCAGGCAGAGTCCCTCAGACCTGGAGAGAAGCAATTATGATACCATTCCTGAAATAAGGGAAAGACAATTCCACAGCATCCAGCTATAGACCAATCAGCCTTACAAGTTGTCTTTGTAAAACAGTGGAACGTATCATTAATCTCAGGATGGTACCTTGAGAGTGAGAACCTCCTTGTGTCTCAGTAAACGGGTTTTCAAAAATGCTTCTCTACTGAGGACCAAGCGACTTATCTTTCTCAATAGATTGAGGATGCTTTCCAGGACAAGAAACTGGTACTAGCAGCATGGACAGACCTAAGGAAAGCATTTGACAAGGTATAGAAAAAAAGACTTGAAGAAACTCAAAAACAATAAAGTAAAAGGCAGGACCTAGCATTGGGACGATTGAAAAGAAGTAGCTTTGTACACCAAGCCAAACGATATTCCTAAAATTGATATTCCTGTACCAACTGTGCCAGAACAAACACCCTGGAGAGAGCAGCAGCAAAGTCTATCATTTCGAGTCTAAACAACCATTCAGGGAATACTAGGCAAGGAGAAACAGAACAGTGTGCAACGTAAGACAATCCCCTCAGTTTCTTGGATGAAGAATATCCACAGGATCTATGGATCCGAGTATACACAGATGGGTCAGCACAGAATGCAGTAAAGAGGAGCAGGAGTGTATATAGAATACCCAAATAACACTATGGAAACAGTTGCAGCACCAACAGGGCAATTCTGCCATATTATGCTGCAGAGATACAAGCGATTAAATTGGTGACAGAAAAATTGTTGAACACCAACCTTGGCCAGTATCCTGTGATACTTCTGACAGATGCAAAATCAGTACTCCGAGCACTATCATCCGGGAAGCTGTCATATCTACAAGTTTTATTGTCAACATTGAGCAACCAGCGCAGAATCACGGTGCAGTGGATACTGTCTCACTGTGGAATATCAGGAAATGAGAGAGCTGGCACACTGGCGAATGATGGTGCTGCAGACGAGCAACCAGGTGTACCAGTTACATACCATCAAAATAAAAAGATGATTAAATCAATGAAAGAGCTTTCAAACCAAAAACAAGATGACTATCATAATATAAGTAGGCAAGAGCAGATTGTCATACTGCGCCTCAGAAAGGGAAACGAAGCCTACTCCGCAGCAGTTCACTCTGTGGACAGGCACCCCAGACTACGGAGCATATATTTCAGGACTGTCCAGAGTATGAGATACTGGCCAAAAGAAAGAACACTGGAAGGAAAACTATTGGACCTATGTGTGAACTGCAGAAGACAGTGAGGTTCATACAAGAGACAACTTTACAGATGTAGACATACCTCAAGCGAACGAAAGAAGAAGTAGAAGATTGCATCAGTCCTTTGAGCAAGCCTGTGCTGTATTTGTCAGTGTTCAACAATCGTCTGATCATGTCATCTATTTGTCCCTATTCAACAGTAACTCACATTTGTCATGTTTTTTGTCCTTGTTCAACACCCATCACATCCTGTCACTTATAACCGTTGTTCAACACTGAACAAGTCATGTTGTGAATGTGTCAACAGTCCGTTCAACATCAATCCAGGTGTGTCATGTATTTGTCACTATTCAATATCAGTCCAAACTTGTCATGTATTTGTCACTATTCAATATCAGTCCAGGCTTGTCATGTATTTGTCACTATTCAACATCAGTCCAGGCTTGTCATGTATTTGTCACTATTCAACAGCAGTTTAGGCTTGTCATGTATTTGTTGTCACTATTCAACAACAGCTATTCATGTATTTTTTTCCGTTCTACATCAGTCTGGGATTTGAAGCGCCCTGCAGTTTAAATATTTTTGGGAACATTATTATCAGGTGGAGTAACATGTACGTACGTTAGTATGCAACACTGGGCAGGTGGTCTCTATAAATAACCAGGTACAGCGCCAGAATTATTCACTCGTCGCTAGATGCAGTTGCTGAGGTCATCTCTACACGAAAACATGAACTGTGTGGTCGTTCTCTGCGCGCTCTGTTGTGCTCTGACAATTGGTCTTGCCCACAAAATTCCAATTGAGTCCTGTGGTATGTCATTATCTTATAGCTTATCATACTTGATTAGACTATAAAATAGAGAACTGTTAAATGATACAGAAATAAAGGTCGTTTCCATATCAGTTATCGGTAGAGTGCAGGTTACGTTTTCCTCTGATAGAGCATACCTAGGTCTAACGGGGTTTAAACCCGTGTCTCTTGTTTACGACATAGAAGTTCTAACCGTTGGTTATATTAACACATATTGCATACATATTCAAAAATGTTAGATTTACTGCAGTATCTGTCATCTTCCGGATGTTGATCATTACATTTGTTATTGGCATTGATAATGTCGAATTAAATAGTCAGCGTCTCTGCATTCAAGCATTATATTTTGCACGCACTGAAGATGATTAGTTCAGATCGAATGGTACGAAATAATCTCCGTGGCAGAAAATATTTAATAGTTTTAAGTCATTAGGTACAACCAAACAGACAAATTGGAGCACCTGGTATATTCTTCTTCTTCTTTAAACGTTCGTCCTGAAAAGAACGTTGTGACGCTGTGTTGTAGTTTACAGGGAGGCTGCGATATTTGCGCCTTTCGGCCAGACATATCCGATTTCAGCTGACTTTTGCTAGTAAAAGGTTTGCGTTCCTACTGCGATCTCTATCCGTTGGCAAGATTACACTAGTGACCAGTGCAGTCCGTTTTCAGGGCCGCCACGTGGAGGCGGAATAGGGTCTTTGTCAGCTATTGTTCGCTGACCCTGACGTAGCGAGCTACACCTGAGACACTTAACTTAACTTAACGTCTTTATACTGGTTTAGAAGACCCTGCGAAGTCTGTATACAACCAGTTACATTTACATCACCTTGCTCTAAAAGATATGCGCATCCAATCTATTCTTAAATGCATTAACTGCCCCTGCCTCCACTACCTCCCCTGGCAATGCATTCCAAGTAGACACCACTCTCTGACTAAAAAAATATGTACTAATATCTAATCTGGACCTCTCTTTAGTCAGCTTGTAGCTATGCCCTCTTGTTATTATGGGTGGCTGTATTTTAAAAAACTTGTTATAGTCTAATTTATCCATTCCTCTGATCATCTTATAAGCCTGAATTAAGTCACCACAAATTCTTCTCTTTTCGAGACACTGTAGGCCAGTTTTTTTCTGAGCCGTTCCTCATAACTGTAATTCAGGAATCCCACTATCATCTTTGTCGCTCTTTTTTGTATTCTTTCCAGCATGTTTATATCCCCTCTATGATAAGGACTCCACACCTGTACACAGTACTCCAATCTAGGTCTAACTAAAGCTTTATACAGTTTGACGATCACTTCCTTGCTCCTTTGTTTAATATTTCTTTTTATTATACCTAACATTGCATTTGCCTTTTTCACTGCTACCTTAACTTGCTCACTCACCTTTCCTGTATGATCTATTATAACCTTTAGGTCCATTTCCTTATCTATCTTTCTAATATTGTTTTCTCCCATTCTGTAATTATGTTCCATATTGGATCTACCCATGTACATTTATCTACATGAAACTCCATTTGCCAGCTTACAGACCATTCTCGAATTTTATCTAAATCCGACATCAATATATCCACTTCCGCTTTAGATGAGACACTACTGCATAGTTTTGTGTCATCAGCAAATTTTGCAATCATGGATCCCATATCAATGTCCAAATCAGTTATATATATCAAGAACAAAATTGGTCCCAAAACCGAGCCCTGTGGCACACCACTTCACACCATTCAGAGTACTCCTTATTTATGCCCACCCTCTGCCTTCTTCCCGTTAACCAATTTTCAATCCATTTGGCAACTTCCCCACCTATTGCATGTGATTTTAACTTTCCAATGCCTTTGTTATTTTCTAGCATTCACATCCATAAGTCAGTATTAGTAATAAGTAAGAGTTAAATAACCTGAGCTTGATGTAATCGCTCAGTGATTTTGATTTCCAGATGTTGGTTAGTTGGGTAAGTGCACCTGTGGCTAAAGCAATGATGGTGAAACTTTCCTTAGATGTATCTCCATCTTGAGTAATTTTGCTTCTCAGATAGGTCAAACTGTCAACTGTTTGTAATATATCACATGCAACTGATTAATATCAGGTTTCCTCAATGACATTTAAGACCTTCGTCTTGGAAGCAATGATTTGAAGTCCTATCTGTTCTAATAGGCGTCATAGTTGATCCAACTTGTTGTGAGCTTCTTAGGAAGTGGAACTTAAGTGTGGCATGTCATCTGCGAAAAAAAGGTTCTCTATAATTATGTCATATATCCATTGTACGCCAAAATGTTTGTCGGACGCATAGTTTTTCATAACCCAATTCCTTCCTATGCCAAATAGCAGAGGTGACATAATACAGCCTTGTTTCCCTCATGTTTCTATTTGAAACAAATCATTTGTGTCCTCAGTGGTCCCAGCACAGCATTGGGAATCTCGGTAAAGGGCTGCAACTGTGGTTATGTACTTTGGGTGAAAGCCAAAGCCGGAGGGTATAATCAAAAGCTTTCTTGAATATCATTAAAATTAATCATGGGGGGGGGGGGGAGGCTGCTGCATTTCTCAATAATTATCCTTAAAGTGAAAATGTGATCGATACAAGATCTCTTTGGTCTAATGCGAGATTGTTCTTCTATCAATATTCTGTCTAGTTTGTCCCAGAATCTTTGAAACATCATAATGCAATGTGCTTTTCCTGGCTCTGACAGACGTATAATGCTCATCAGTTCTTGCAATAAGTGATAATTCTTTGCAATTTTAACAATAATTCCATCTTCCTATTGTCAGGATGTGTTTGCGTTCCTCCAAACTTCATTTACGATGGTTAAAACAAGTCTCTAACAACTGCATCATTTGTTCCTTTTAGCATGTCTCTGTGATTTAAACAATAAATACTAGTCCTACTGAGACAATAAATATTAGTCTACCTAAAACAATAAATCCTAATCCCATTAAAGCAAGAAATATTAGTCTACCTAAAACAATAAATCCTAATCCCATTAAAGCAAGAAATATTAGTCTACCTAAACAATAAATATTAGTCCTACTGAAACAATAAATATTAGTCCATGTAACACAATAAATATTAGTCCACCTAAATCAATAAATATTAGTCCTACAGAAACAATAAATACTAGTCTAATTAAAATATAAATATTAGTTCTACTGAAACAATAAATATTAGTCCACTTAAACAATAAATATTAGTCCACCTAATACAATAAATATTAGTTCTACTAAAACAATAAATATTAGTCCACTTAAACAATAAATATTAGTCCACCTAAAACAATAAATATTAGTCCTACTAAAACAATAAATATTAGTTCTACTAAAACAATAGATATTATCCTACTGAAACAATAAACATTACTTGCACTAAAACAATAAATATTAGTTGTACTAAAACAATAAATATTGGTCATATTATAACTATTAATGATAGTCCCATTCAGATAATAAATTGTACTCTTTCAAAACAATAATTATGATGTCTATTACAGATGTATAGTTCAACACACGAGAATAATCTCCTTTTGTCAAACATGAATGGCATCCCCAGAGAAAGAGAGTGAACTCTGCAGTATGTGTATTTCTAACAGTGTTTTTGAAGTGTCGTACTAACTGGAACTTCACGTGTGTCTGCAACAATCGGCCTTGCTATTTAAAACTGAGATATATATAATATTACGATTAGTGCAGCAAAAACAAAAAAATCGGCAGAATAGAGAAAACATTCTAATTCAGATTTTAAAATATGTTATATACTTGGACTGTATTCAAGATGGAAGGTGGATAGGGAAGTGGAATCAAGAACTCAGCAAGCAAATGCGGTTTCCTAGAAAATATTTCATGGTATGCGAAATCGGATGTTTGAGAATGTCTTTCGGGGGCTCACAGGACTAGACAAAATATGAAACCAAGAAATCAGATAGAAAGTGCTTGGGATACATAGAAGAGCAGAGAATAAAATGGTACGGACACTTGAAAAGGATGCTACCAAAGTTTTCATCTGCTCATGTTTACGATACCAGACATCAGACTTGCAGAACAAGGGGCAGACCAAAAAATAATGGATAGAAGGTGTCAGGGACACACTGAAGAAACGCGGAATGACAACCACTTTAGAGACTAAGCTGTCACACGACAGAAAATTATACCTCATCACGCCGTCTAACCACACAAGTGGATAGAAGATGATGATAGTGATTTCAATCTTCTGTATGAGAAGCAACATTTTTCTCCTTAATTTTCAGATTACAAGGGTAAAGAGTATGTAAGTCCCTATGCGGTCGATTTTACACCTTGCCCAACCTTACCGTGCCAGATCAAATCTGGACAGACCGTCAAAGTGATCTTTCAATTCATAGCCAGTGAGTTGCTTACCTTTATATCAATGGTTTGTTGTTGTTTCCTTGTTTTATTATTCATTATAATTATCATTTCTCACATCAAATGTAGCCTTCGATAAAGTTATTCCACCAGAAGGGGCCATCTTGATATGGGTGTGTGCGTGCGTGTCCGTGAGTGTGGACGTGTGTGTGTGTGTGTGCGTGCGTGCGCCCGTGCGGACGGGTGTACGTACATGCGTGTGTGTGTGCGTGCGAGCGTGTGTGTATGGACGTGTGTTTCCGTGTGCGCAAATGGACTAGAGTGAGCCGAGCGTACGTTCGTGGATGCTTATTTCCACGGTCTAGTGCACACATTGCTGAACTTCATGAGATTGGCGCCCTACGACATGTTTGCTGACAGTGCCGGTTTGGGTGGGGCTGTAAAATGTATACACAGGCATACATACCCAGGGCACATCGCTCACACGCAGTGTGATGCACATACGACCTCCTGTGGTTACAGGAAAGACAAGACAAGACAAGTAGAAGAAACTGGTTGTCTGCACTATAATGACATCAAGATAAGTTGACTCTGTCTAGTGTTCTAGTTTCTCTTTGAAAAATATAGTCTGTTCATGTTATTAAATGTAACGAAATTGACTGCAGTGGTTTGGTTACGTAAATGTTCATCCGCTGATTGTGTTTTGGTCATTCCATTGCCATTTACTTAATTATACTTTCTTCTCTGAGATGTTGGAAGAGCCAATGCAAACCTGCTGCCAGAATAAATTCAGCAAGCGTTATCTCAGTACAAGTAGCTTCGACAACAACAAACAAATTCGTTTAATTTACGAGCTTGGTCTATGTTTTTCTAAGTTTACGTTTATCCAGCAATTGATAAAGGTCAATTGTGGCTGTATAATATTTATTTAAATACACACACACACAAACACACACACACACACACACACACACAAACACACACACACACACACACACACACACACACACACAAACACACACACACACACACACACACGTCAGTATAACAATAATTAACGCAGACTTGACCCAATATAATAATCGAATGGTTAGCAAGAATGAGGTCAAAATTGTTTAAGAATGGGTGAGAAATAATTAACATTGCATGTCGGAGTATGCTAAACAGGATATCATCAATAAGGTTATGTAAAAGCTTTGATTTATTTTCATGATATCAACAGATACCAGCGCTACGACAGCTGAAGTTGAAATCGGTGGATATCCCCTCGGTAGAATACCACTTTTGGACATTTACGTTACGATGCCTTTGAATGAAACAGCCAGTAATGGATGCAACTTCATGAAGTGTCCAGTTAACAAAGGAGATAATGTAACATTCAGCATGGAAGTTGTTGCCGACTTCCCACCTCTTCCGGTATGTTATTAAATAATTAAATTCTCTTGCCTTTTTTGTGCGGAAAACAAGAAAAAATTGTGCGCTAGATATTTAGTTATTGTCGGAGAATATAGAGGCTGGTGTAACAGGTCGATGCTGCTCCTTACCAAGAATAGATCAATGGACAACATTCGAACTGTGAGTGAACCAGCCATTGCATAATCGGACATCATCGGTTCAAAAAAATATAATTCCAATACAAAGACACGCGTTGGCGAGGGACAGAAGTGACAAATAGTAGAACATGTTCAAATCTGTCAACTCTATGAGAGGAGCAAATGATACAACCTGACCATCTCCAGACAGACCGTAAGATTTAGGAAGGAATCCGATTTGATTATTTCAGAACTTCTTCTTCTTCTTCGTACGCTGTCAGACGTCAACTTGAATTTCTTCGAAGAAAGCAGCTGTCATCCTGAGACTGTCGACTCTGCCATAGAGCTTGTCTAGTGTTGGCCACATGTGCTTTCTCTGGTCCTCGTATGTCGCGCAATTTTGCACCAGATGTTCAGCGGTCATTTTCTCTGTGCCACAGGTGCATTCGTCAGTGCCACCTATCTTCAGTTTATTGAATATACGGTAACTCAGTCTGTTGTGGCCTGTGCGCAGTCTGAAGACCACGACCTGCTCTCTTCTGTTCAACTGGTAGTAGGCATCGCTTTTTGTGTAGCCAGTATGTTCTGTTTCCCATTTGGACATGTATCTGGCCCTAATAAACCTTTTGGACTCTTCGTCTGTCACACTAGAATCTGGTTGTGGTAGTCTTGCACCTTCTTTTGCCATTCTATCTGCCTCCTTGTTGCCTTGGATGTTACAGTTGGATGGAACCCACTGTACCACTACTCTTTTTGGTGCGGACTGCTGGTATAGTTGACAGAGTACTGCTCTTAAATCATTAAGTTCAGTATTTTTCTCACTTTTCAGTGATGTAACCACGGCTGTAAACAGGACTATCTGGCTTTCATTACTTTCGCCTCTCAGCATTGCTTTTACTGCAGCCTTCAGTGCCTCTGCCGCCGCTCTGAAATTGCTTGAGAATTTTCCAGTTTCCACTGACAGTGTTATTTTTCTACCATTTGGTAGGCTCAGGAATACCCTTCCCCCTCCATTCTGTGTTGTGTTTGTTACAGAACCGTCCGTGTATGCATGGGTCCAGTCCATGCTTGGGTAGTTTTCCGCTATGTACCTCAGGGTTATATCTCTTCTTTCTTTTTCAGTCTGGCTGTTCTTATTTCCAATACCTGGTATATTTTCTACCACATCCGGAATGATATGCTGCTTCCAGGTTGGTTTGCGTACAGTAGGGATGGGCTTTGGTGTTATAGGGTCTTCGCTCATCTTTGCTTTGGCTATTTCTGCAAAGTTTCTCCCCTTTAGTTTCCCTTTTCCAAATCTATTTAGTCTCTGATGCAATGGTACAACATGACCATCTCCAGACAAACCGTAAGGTTTAGGAAGGAAACCGATGTGATTATTTCAGAACGAACCTGTTTTTACAGAACATTCCGAGGTTTGTGAGTTTGTCCAAAACGCCCAGCCATAAGGGTTGTTAGGGATGTGTAGTTGTTCTGAGTGCAGTCAGTACTACCTTCACATAAAATGGTGCATTTCATTCTTTCACGTTATGTTTCACGTGTCTTTTATCACCACATACATTTTTGCATTTAATTCTTTCACTACATATTTCACGTGTGTGCTACATTCACAAACAATTGTGCTTGTATGTCTTTCAATATATGTTTCTTGGGTGTATTACCTTCACATACAATTGTGCATGTCATTCTTTCACTAAATGTTTTCCGTGGGTATTACCTTCACAGTAAATTGCCCATGTAATTATTTAACCATATTTCTCATGGCATATTCTAGTTTTACTAGGAGTAAGCAAGAGTTAGTTAGACAGGAAGACAGTTTGAAAATAGAATGTGATAAATGTTTATTGTGATTATGGCAATGTGCTCTTAATTGTCATTTGTTCTTTGAAATCTCTTTACACGTCAGACTGAATTTTTTGTATGCATATAACTGCATTTATGTGAATATAAGCTGCAGTTTGTTGTAGACACTTTAATTGACATTTCAAATGAAGACGGTTTTTTTTTTCTTTTAAAAAATTGACGGAAAACCGATATCCTGTTTCAGCAACCAGCAGATGTGATCTTGATTATTCACTTTGGAAAGCGCCCCAGGAAAAGACTCCGTGTGACCTCCACAGCAGAAAAAGGACTCGATGTATGTAATTCTGCTAAAATGAAGATTAACCGACCCTAGATCACATGGAATAGCTGCAGATGTGGAGCAAGGACTGAACTGAATAAAGATAAATTTTTGAATGTATCTGATATAATCTATAATCTGTTAATATAATCAGAGTTCTTGTGCATCGTTAATTAAATTGATCTACTCCTGGCTTATTGTGTTGATTTGTATAATGGCTTTTGTCTATGATGTGTTTATCGCTTATACTTGTCTGTTTTTTTCGCTGTACATATTTAATGTTCTGACTACTTTTTAGTTTAATTCAGGATAGATTTAAATGCAAACATATTTCAAGTGATAATTCCTATTTACTTTTAAAAGAATGGAAAGAGATATGTATGCATTGATTATCAATCGAAACCTTTCAGCTCTCTATGGAGCATGTCCTAAACAAAAACACACCAAGTCCTCCTGTCCTGGCCCATATGTTCCAACTCTGTTCACATTTTTCCTGTTTCCTTCATGTTTGTCACGACCTCTCTAATCCGTGTGTGTTTTAGTCTGTCTATACTTCTCTTGCCTTAGGAATTCCAGAACAGAGACTGTCTAGTTTCCTTAATGTGTGTCCTGCCCATTTCCATCTCCCCACGTCAAATCCCACATTACACTGATAAATGTTTGGGTCTTTCCAACAGTTTTACATTATTAATTTTACCATTCAATACTGTTTCAATGTTTCTATTCTAAGAAATCCTCTATTAATGAAAGTCTGCACATTTCTATTTTTTTTTTCTCCTTGTTTCAGATTCATTTAATAGAACAAATTTTACATTGAAGTTGAAGTTTTCTATTTTTGTGCTGGGCTTAATTTCTTTTGATTTCTAAAAATGTCCCAATGCCATGAAAGCTTCTTTCAACATCTGTATTCTAATTTTCATATCTCTATCTCTACCTCCCACTTTGTCTACGTCATTACAGAGAGCTATGAATGATTTTACATAATCGTTGGGTTCTTTCTCTGTGCATTCTCAGTTTCAATTTATGTGACACACTAGTCAAATACACGTATTTTATTTTGCAAAGTCTATATCTTGAAGTTGGCGTGTCAAATTTCAATGAATTCCATTTAAGTTGGTTAATGTTGTCTTCATAATCAAGTAGACAACAAACAGAAACAGAAAAAGTGATAAGAGACATGTCTGTCGCACACCAGTCCGTATCTCAAATGGTTCAGAATGGTAACCTTCATGTAAAGAACTCTGAATTTCATATCTTCATGTTTTCTTAATTATGTTAAAGACTCCAGTGACACTCCATACCGGGACTGATCAACTTTCATAGTGATTCTCTGTTCAATCTGCCAAATGCCTTTCAGTGGCCGTAGCTGCAGCACGAGGAATGAGCTGACAGCAGACGTCGACTCATAGCTGACTGCTTCCATCAGTCAACGAACCAAAGCTGAGCGAGACCGTATTCTTTTCAAGAGGCGGCCCTAGAAGCAAGCTGAACTAGTGTAGTCTAAGAGAATAGAGCTCGCAGTAGGAAGGCAAACCTATTAGCCAAAGTGTCAGCAAAAATCAGATGTGTTCGTCCGAAAGGCACAGATATCACAGTCTCGATGTCAACTACGACACAGGACAAATTACGAATGAGCTGTTTGTATATGATCTATTTGAATATCTCTAGTGTAATCTTTATCAATATTTATCTCTCTACATATGTTTATTAAGGCTGCAAATCAAATTTCCTTCACTCTCATTAATAAAGACAGTTACTTGCTTATATTTCCCTTGTGTTTCTTTGTGGTGTTGTACATGTCTTTCATATTTCCTCTTGCTGCAGCTTTCATTGTCCCTCTCAACAATGTATTTTCTTTTGTCTATTCTGAGGCGTTTCAAAACGTATGGGCTGACTACAGTATATATTTCATGGGCTTTGGTGCTAGTATTTCTTGATTCATATATCTTTGGTACAGTTGTTTTTGTAGTGCATGTTTTTATGGCATTATCTTTTCTGGCTGCGAGTCTACATTTCTCTACTGTTTTGGATCATTATGGATGCCGCCAGACCACGGATTTGCCTGGAATTCACACTAGTCGACGACTTACACTTGTGTTCACAGATACGTGGAGTTGTTTTCCGTCTGGACTTGTTATTTCGTTCTTTTTTGTGATTTATTCCATCCGTTTATCCTGGTCTGGTCGCCGGCTGAATGGCGCTACGCTTAAACTAGTTATACCTGTGTCGTAGCTCACGGGTTAGTTCTGCCGGTTCACCTTCACGAATATGGCGTGTGGGAATTTTAGATGCTACTAGGATGAACTGAATACAGCTGGGGAGTGATGCCACACTCACTCACACGCTGAGTGTTATCCATACGACCTCTTGTGGTTATCGAAAAGGCACGACAAACTGCGTTAGATGCCTTCCCACCTTTCTAGCCTGCGAATTACATGTTTACGGAAAGGCTTCAGTGGTAACCCTGAGGCAAAATCTGCATCCTTTGCTATCTCCAGTCTCCAAATCTCCGCGCAATTCACCTATTTCAGCGGACACAGCAAGAGTTACGACTTTCCATACGGCTGAACAAAGAGAGTGGTCTTCATCACTTGTGATGGACAAAATCTATCCTCTTTTCCTCAGAATTTTGACTGAAGTCTCGTACTTTTGTTATCTTTTGCCTACACCCTCACTCCTGCACATCTCCTCTCCAAGCCGGTGCGAGCTAACATCTGCATCTGACCTGGTGGAGCACATCTCCCCTAGCGAACCATTGCCTCGTTTGCCTACAGCCTCGCGGCCATAGTTTCCCAGTGTGCACCACTTGGAGGTGAGGTTGACTTGTGTGCACCACTTGGAGGTGAGGTTGACTTGTGTGCACCACTTGGAGGTGAGGTTGACTTGTGTGTACCACTTGGAGGTGAGGTTGACGTGTGTGCACCACTTGGAGGTTAGGTTGACTTGTGTGCACCACTTGGAGGTGAGGTTGACTTGTGTGTTCACTTTATCAGCAGGCTACTCATTTCACGTTTCACCCCTCAGAAGAAGAGCTAGCCGAGCCCTATGTCGAGAGCAAACACACTATTTCACACCAATTGCATCCTATGACTGCCGTAGTAAACGATATTCTTTTATTATGCAGACGCGACCTAACCACAGAAGTCGAGATTGCCCCACTCGAGTATATAATGGCTTGGATCTGTCTTTTCTGGTCTGTTGCCATTGCCTATGATTCGCTTCCATCAGT
This sequence comes from Ariolimax columbianus, assembly GCA_036924085.1. Classification (NCBI taxonomy): domain Eukaryota; kingdom Metazoa; phylum Mollusca; class Gastropoda; order Stylommatophora; family Arionidae; genus Ariolimax; species Ariolimax columbianus. Next base: position 83,758,988 of record JAVGWX010000007.1, on the reverse strand, counting down.
CAAAATTGGTACATAGGTGGAATTTTTTACAGTCTTCTTAGTTTTCTTAAATAATTTTTCGGAGGAATCCTCAATTATGTCTTGAAAAAGTTTACCAGTTGATGTCTTTCAAATATACAACTCTTCTTTAACTCCTGTTTGTTTTGAACAGTTCCAATGTATTTTAACTGCTTGCTGAATTCCAGAGTATGGTTGTTCACTTAAATATGATAGCTTTTCTGTTCTCTCGAGGTCACTAGGGTTTTTGTTTTTTAACTGCAAATGGTCATTTCTCCCTTCACTAGCTCCTCTCTTCACATTATACGGTATGTCGAGATGGGCCTCTGTATTAGTAATCAGGGCCCCATCATTAAAAATGAAATTCCGATATATAGACTAGTCTCCTCTTCCAGTAACCCAATGAGCACTTTTTGGTTATATCCAAACAAACATTGATGACATCATCATTGAGTAGTCTTACACCACGGGCGAACTTGAATTCTTCTGACAGTTGGTTAGCTGTTCTAATGTGGTATCTGCAGGTCTTACAAAAACTGTACAGCGCCGAGCACGGGTGCTGGGATGTTATTTCTTTTAAGGCAGTATCAGAGCATGGGTGCTGAGATGTTCTTTCTTTCTAGGCAGTATCAGAGCATGGGTGCTGGGATGTTATTTCTTTTAAGGCAGTATCAGAGCATGGGTGCTGAGATGTTCTTTCTTTCCAAGCAGTCCCAGGGCATGCCCCAGAGAACGTTGTTGAATGTCTTTTACAGGTCCAAGAAACAGAACTACATTTTAGCGTCCTACTCAGAAGCATTTTCACTCAATGACTGGGTGTGAGGATATTATTTTTTATATTTTTTGTTTGCTCTGAAACTGCATTTGGTTTCACCCATCTGTGTCTCAATCAGATGAGACGTCTTAGTCCCTGCTCCAGTGTCCTAGAGTAGGCTTTTCCGGAGACACTAAAAATATATATGTATCTGCGGGTTGTCACCATTTTCAGAAAATCGATGCAGTGATGGCTAAATCCCAGTCATTTAGTACACATTTGTGACATCAGACTGCCCAGAAAACAAAGATAATAGATGACATGCAGTCCTCATGTACTTTTCTATTCCTGGTGCTGTACCATCATGCCCAGCTGCTTTGCAAACATTTATGTTCTCTACTGTTGCCTTCAGCACCTCCATTGTGATGTCTCCCCAGCTTTGATTTCCTCCTCTGTATTAGAGCCTGTTGTATCTGAAGCTTAGTCTTCTGGTTATTGGCTTCTTACTTAATTGGGGACGCTGTTTTGGCGACGGGACTCCTTCAGTTGTTTTCTTTATTGTCACAAGGTATTGGTCAGATTCGCGGTCCTCTCCAAGCACTAGCATCTCTGACATAAATGAAGGAATAGCTGCCGCAGTAGTATAATCAGTAAGGGATTTGTATGTATGCGCTTGTAAAGGAACTTGATTGGTTGGGGTGACCAGGTGTTGTTCACTGCAGAATTTCAGGATTCGCTGCCATTGTTATTTAAAACATCTTTACTTTCTCTCACAATCACTCTAATCCATGTTGAATTATCTTTTCCAACTCTGGCATTGAAATCTTTAAGAAGGTACATTTCGTCAGGACAATCGGCCACTGTCGTTTCAAGAAGTTCTTGACATATGCTTCATCCGCCATAACCGGGACATAACCAATGACGTTGTTGACAAACATGCCTTCTACTTTGCGGTGTAGCCCGATTATTCGTTCGCAGCCCCATTATACGTTCGCAGACACATTATGCGTTCGCAGCCTCATTATGCGTTCGCAGACACATTATCCGTTCGCAGCCTCATTATGCGTTCGCAGACACATTTGCATCCCTTGGTGTTGTCCCGTTGACTGGTGGACACAATGGATCTGTGAGTAGTGGGAACCGACAAGATCCGTGACACCCACTCCTCCCTACCCCGTGTTGTATCTCAGTTTCTGTGATAGCTAAGATTTCAAATTACAATTTCTTCATTTCGTTAATCATCTCATTCTACTTTGCGTTATTACTTTTAATATTCCATGTTTCAAAACTCTTCGCGGAGAGGAAAACAGCGGACTGAATATCTTGGTAATCTTACAGGTAATTCGCGTCCACTTGTCGTCTTTAAGGTCTGTTCAGTTTGCTCCCTTTGTTGACTTGTAATCGGGTGGGTGAACACACAGGTGTTTCGTCTGTTGTGTCCCTGCATGATGAGGAGGATACGTCCTGCTGACCTTCCTGTAATAAACTGTAATTGGCTCCAAGCTGTTTATTTGGTATTCACAACGAATTTCCAGATATAGAAGTCGTTCATTTAACTACCACTCAACTGGCAGGCCAGGCAGGAAGACCAGCTCTTCTCCCCGGGCTATATCATGTCATTTTATCAAACTACATCATCAATCAAACAACTGGCTTTGTGTATAAAGTATACGGTTGCTTGCATTTTTCAGATTGTTGACTTTGTTACGCCCCCTAAGCTTCGAAAAAAAACTATGGAAGTACAAATACTCACGCAAAAAAATTAATATAAAATTTCCATGCAGTCTTTATCTCAAAGGAGAGCCAAAAAAAACATAATTGCACTGTTTGTCCAGCCGACTGACTTTAAGGCTTTGATCTAGTGTTTGTTTGCCTTCATCTCTATAGCATATTTAAATACAGAACTACATAGAGCAAACAAATAAAGATTAACAAGATAGACGAATATAGGCCCCCGCATTCATAGCAAATAGTCACGAAATAACCGACAATTTTAGCAAATGACGCAGACAAAAAATTGGAAAATTTACCTGGGGTGGGATCACATTTTATACACCTGATAGAGTTATACATGTTTCTATCCGCTGGTGGGATGCAATATAGGATGTATTGAGCTGAACATATTGCTGGAAATTTAGCTGCGCGTGACGACCGTGCTATTATTCACTAGTCGTACATTATTCCAAAAAAAGAATGATATATCAATTGTGTTTCGGCAGCGTGACTCTGTACGAGACCGATGATATTGTAGCCATGTTAGGTTCTTCTTCTTCTTCTTCTTCTTCTTCTTCTTCTTCGTTCGTTCTCAATCTCCCACTACCAAACCCTAAAAAGGCTTAAGTAGCGGAATGTAGTCCAGAAAAAGTAATGCGTTGTGTCGTAGTTTACAGCTTGGCTGCGATATTTACACCTTTCGGTCCAACACATCCGATTTCAGCAATAATTTTTTGAGTACCAGGTTAGCATTCCTTCTTCGATCCTTTCTCCTTAGCCAGTCTGCATTGCTGCAGCCTGTTATCCAGGATCACCGCGTGGAGGTGTAGAAGGGTCTTGGCAGCTATGGTTCGCTTGGCCCTGACGCTAGCAGTCACCTATGGGTCGCTGACCACTGCAGCTCATGCGCTGCTCAGCATCTTGATCCCCATGTTAGGTTCAACTGTACTTATTTTCTGCCACGAGTTGCATTCTGATCAACCCAGTTCTCCTGGGTTATTTTCTTCCTTCTTTTCCTTATTCTGATCACATGGAAAATGTGTTTACCGCCGTGTTGTTACTGTAGCATATATGATTTTATTTTTTTATAGTTTTTTTTTCAGACAAAAATGCTACCCAACACTATACAAACGCTTGGTCTGTGTGAACTGCAGGTCAACAATCACGTGAGATTAGACTTCACTGCTAGTCATCCCTTATTCCAGGCCCTTAAGTGTGGCAATAATCACCTAGTGCTCTAAATATTCAAGAGAAAAGGATCATTACCTCGCATCTGAATAAGCTTTAAGATAGGTTCCCTATAGTTTAACACTAGCCGATAATGTCTGCCTCCCATTGGCCGATTCAATATGTTCTTGTTCTATTCAACTAAATAGGATGCAGTGCCTAGATCAACTGACTTGTTATCGATGTTGAATTTTGTCTAGATCCGCCCATGTACCTTCTGGAAGCCTACGCCAAATCACATAGTATTCTCTTGAAGTTTCTGAATCAACGTGTTTTACATGATGACTTTCCTAATCTCATTTACAACCATCTATTGTCGTCTTTTGCGCCTCGACAGGAAGGTTACAATGGTTCTGTTCTTTGGTTCCCTGTTTACGTGAGTGTAGGAAACAATGCTACGATTGAAATAACTATATTTCACGGACTGTAGGATGGGAGGGGGAGGAGGAGGGGCATTCTTTGATGCGCCCTGCAACTTTAAAAGAACTGTTTTGACCGTCATTATCAGATGGAGTAACATGTGCGCGCGCTGATATGCAACACTGAACAGGTGATCTCTATAATTAGCCAGGTACAACATCAGAATAATTTATTCGTCGCTGGATCCAGTTGTTAAGGTCATCTCTACACGAAAACATGAACGGCTTGGTTGTTCTCTGCGTGCTCTATTGTGCTCTGTCAACTGGTCTTGCGCACAAAGTTCCAATTGAATCCTGTGGTATGTCATTTTGTTATAGCTCATCATAATTGTTTAGACTATCTTGGTGATGTTTCACTCGTTGCAGGGCTTCGATTGGGAAGGAGGGACGAAACACAGGTCTATTAAAGGGCAAAGAAATAAAGGTAGCTAGCACATCAGTCATTCGCAGAGTACAGGTAAGATTTTTCCCGTGTAGAGCATACCTAGTCCTAACTGGGTTTCAACCAGTGTCTCCTGTTTGCGACACAGAAATTATAACTGTTGGGCCTTACCTGACTATCGTAACATATATTGTATACATCTTCAAAAATTTTATTTTTTGAAAACTACTGTCATCTTCCAAATTTGTATCAATACATTTGTTGTTGGTCTTGAAAATGTTGATTGCAATGCTAGTACAAGAACCAGCTTCTCTGTATTTTGGTTTTATATTTTGTATGCGCTGAAAGCGATCGAGTGGAACGAAATATTCTCCGTGGCAGAACTGATTTAACAGTTGCACGTGATAACGTAGAACGAAACAAACAAATTGGAAAAGTGAGTATATTCTTCTTCTTCTTTGACGTGTGTCCTAAAAAGAATGTTCTGGCGCTGTGATGTAGTTTACAGAGAGGCTGAGATATCTGTGCCCAATAGTCCGATACACCTGATTTCAGCTGACTTTTTTTTAGTACCGTGTTTGCCTACCCACTGCGTGCGATCCCTATCCCTATAACTAGTAGCCCATTCCCAGGGCCGTCACGTGGATGCGGAATAAGGTCTTGGTCAGCTCTGCTTCGTTGACCATGGTGCAAGCAGTCAGGTATGAATCGGTAGCTGGTGTCAGCCTTTTTCACTACTGCATCTTGACCCCCAGTTGGCATATGACGTTAATTTATACAATCGCCACTTTATAGGAAGCTAATTAGTCACTCCTTTTCTACCCAAGCCCTATTTTAAAAACATATTTCAGTCGATCTATAAGTATAAATATTATTCCTATGGTAATTCCCAACAAGAGGTGGGAGGTCAACATAACAGAATGGACCAATCTCTGACCAGAAGAGATACAGGCAGCGGCCGCTGACAGAAAAGGGTACGTGGTGTTGTGAGGATGTCTTCATGTGTGCCCCAACGAACTCACCGGTTACGGGATAACCTGACCTGACCTGAATAATAACCGTCTTAATAAAAGAATGAAAATTGGTCCTATCAAAACAATTAATTAAAACTTATAAACAAGAAATATCTGGACCATCAACAACAAAATTGAATCATGTGTTTGTTGATTTCAAATAGGCGTTTGATAAGGTATTGCTTTAAAGTGATGTTGGCAACGATGAGGAGGTATAAAATCAACCGTCATGTACCGTCGTAGTTCTGACCATAAACGATGCCGACTAGCGATCTGCAGGAGTTGCTTATGACTCTGCGGGCAGCTTCCGGGAAACCAAAGTGTTTGGGTTCCGGGGGAAGTATGGTTGCAAAGCTGAAACTTAAAGGAATTGACGAAAGGGCACCACCAGGAGTGGAGCCTGCGGCTTAATTTGACTCAACACGGGAAAACTCACCCGGTCCGGACACTGTAAGGATTGACAGATTGATAGGTCTTTCTTGATTCGGTGGGTGGTGGTGCATGGCCGTTCTTAGTTGGTGGAACGATTTGTCTGGTTAATTCCGATAACGAACGGGACTCTAGCCTATTAAATAGTTCGCCGGTCCCTCGATGCACCGGCGCTATTTCTTAGAGGGACGAGTGGCGTTTAGCCTCACGAGATTGAGCAATAACAGGTCTGTGATGCCCTTATATGTCCGGGGCCGCACGCGCGCTACACTGAAGGAATCAGCGTGGATCCCTCCCTGGCCCGAAAGGGATGGGAAACCCGTTGAATCTCCTTCGTGCTAGGCATTGGGGTTTGTAATTCTTCCACATGAACGAGGAATTCCCAGTAAGCTCGAGTCACAAACTTAAAGGAATTGACGAAAGGGCACCACCACGAGTGGAGCCTGCGGCTTAATTTGACTCAACACGCCAATGATTGACAGACCGATTTATTTTTCGTTGGTCCAATAGGGAACGTGTGCTGGAATTAGACCCTCGGAAGACAGGTCAGTTTTACCCTACTGATGACAGGTCCTTGCTACGGTAATCCTGTTGAATCCGAGAGGATTCGCAGGTTTCAGACATTTGGTTCACGTGCTTAGCAGAGAGCCAATGGCAAGAGGCTACCATCTGAGGGATTATGACTGAACGCCTCTAAGTCAGAATCCCGCCCGGATATGCGACGATATTCTTAGCACTACTGCGACGGAAGGCAAAGATTTGGTTGGGACCGGGGGATCGCGTCTCAGCCCGAACTGGTCGAGCCGCAGAAAGAGGTCTCTGCCGTCCCGCCGCTCAAAGCGGGCGGGGAGCTGTCCGATATTCATCCCATTCGGCGTGGAGGTATGCAATCATTTATAGACGACTTAGTTCTCGGTCGGGGTGTCGTAAGCAGTAGAGCAGCCACCTCACTGAGGACTGTTGAGACTCAGCCCTCGATCATGAGATATGTTCGCACACCACGCGAACAACATCTCCGTGCCATGCACCCTCACCTCGTTCTATACTTTTGTCTCCTATCAATCATCCCAATGGACGCAGAAGAGATGCAGGCCAGCGGCCATTGCACATCTGCACTATTATGACAACCTCCCAGGTGGCGGGGAACGCTAGGCGTACCATCACTGCAGAGGAGCCGAGAATACTAAAGGGGAGCAATGAGATACCTCCACTCAAATGTATATGCCACGTTTCTGGCAGGACGTGACGATCCTTGGACTCAGACACACTGGACTGCTTCTCTTCTGGGATACTAGAAAAACTAGTACATAAGTCCATCATATCATATCATCATCATCACACCCTTTCGACACGAGTGGGAAAGACTCGAAAGTCCTGCAAGGCAATTTTCCTAAGAGAGACAACTCTGACCTCAAACAACTGCTGCCTTGCAGATGGGCTGGGGACAGCCAAAGGCTAAGGAGAGCATCCTTTCAGAAACGGCTGTTGAAATCGGATGCAGTGGGCCACAGGCTTAACGAAACAGTGCAACGTATATCGCTGTATGATGACGTTACAACCTAACAGAAGAAAGTATGGTGCTCATCCTGTGGAGTTCCGCCAGGCAGCGAGAGTGCCGGGCCCCACGCCTCGAAGGGGCCCATCTGATGCTACTGGTGGTCACCCACCCATGTGCTGTGGAGTCAAGGCACAAGGTGATGGGGCAAGATCTATTGACCAAAAACTCAAGACACTTAAAATACTACAGTGGAACGCGAAGGGAGTCTTCAACAAAACGGGTTCCCTAACAAATCGCCTGTACGAAGGTAATATAGACGTGGCATGCATCCAAGAAACGCACCTCAATAAAAACCACACATTCTCAATCAGAGGATACCAGACCTTCCGTCTTGATTGAGAAGGTCACAAAGGAGGTGTGCTGATACTGACACGAAACTGCATACCAAGTAGCGCAGTATCTGTAAATCACACGGGACAAGCAGAGATTGTAGGGGTCGACATAATGACACAGGAAACGAAAACCCGTATATTCAACCTGTATGGCCCACCCAACTCACAACCTGTCGCTCTCGAGTATGGAAATCAAGGACTCCAGTTGCCTAGTGGTTGGAGACTTCAACAGTCACTCAAAGAGAAGAGGATATTCAGATACAGACAGCAGAGGTCATGAAGTGGAAGACTGGGAGATAGACACAAATCTCTATCTCATCAATAGGCCAGACGACAGCCCTAGCTTCTATTCTAGAACATGGCATACCACTTCCACTCCAGACTTGGCCTTCTCTACGGGAGATATTCACCACAAAATAGATCGCCAGGTGCTCGACCAATTGGCAGGTAGTTTGGCGCTGGCCAATTAGGCTAGAAATTGATCTAGAAGTTGGCCCCCAGGAAATAAAACCACTGCCACGTTGGAACTATAGACGAGCCGACTGGGACAGATTTGCAATGCTGACAGATGGACTGTGCGAAACTATCAACACACGAAATAACAATATGAAACCTATGGTGGAAAGCCTAAGCAAAGCAATACTGCAAGCAGCCACCGAAACCATCCCAAGAGGGGCAAGGAAAAACTACAATCCATATTGGAATCATGAACTGCAGAAAGCAGAAGATGAAGTCTCAAATGCTAGGGACATCGCAGAGATAGAGCAATCTATGGAAGCAAATATCGCCCTCAAGGTCATCACTGCGAAATACAAAAGAACACTGAACCAAATAACAAGAGACAGTTGGAAAAACAAAACAGAAAGCCCTAATATAGATAAAAAAGGGAACAAACTATGGAATTTAGTCAGAGCCATGAACGACGAAACACCACCAAATAAACAAATTACCATCAAACAGGGCGACAACATGCTTACCGGAAAAAAAGCAGCAAACGCCTTTATAGAACATTATGCCAGAGCAAACCACATCGATGTCCCTACATACAGGCATACAGATATAAGTGAAGAAAAGAGCCACGACAACATCAAGATGGAACCAGAGGAGCACATGCTGGCAAAACTAACAATGAACGAAATGGATGACGCATGAGAACTCTAAAGAAAAAAAAATCGGCCGGAAAAGATGGGATAACAAATGAAATGATGATGGGGTTGGGCCAAACAGCAAAGAGGAAGTTACTATCAGTCCTGAACCAAATCTGGAAAAGGGGAATTGTACCGCATGCATGGAAAGATGACGTACTTATACCAGTACCAAAGAAAGAAAAAGATAGAACAGATCCAAATGGATACAGGCCTATCAGTCTACTGAGCTGTGTAGGAAAACTGATGGAGAGTATGATAAACACCAGACTGATGTGGCATCTGGAAGCAAAACACATACTAATTCCACAGCAAGCAAGTTTTAGACAGCACAGATCCACTGAGGACCGGATCACTCTCATAGCACAGGAAATAGGGGATGCTTACCAGGAGAACAAAAAATACACAGTATCGGTTTGGGTGGATTTAGAGAAGGCATTTGACAAGGTGTGGAAAGAGGGACAAAGTCAAGCTACGAAGAAGTGAAGTTCGTGGGAAAATGTACAGATGGATCAGCCACTACCTCGAAAACAGAACAGCCAGAGTTTAGGTACAAGGGCAGATGAGCAAAATGTTGGCACTGGAGCATGGAGTACCCAAAGGGGAAGTACTGTAACTTTTCCTGGTGTATATAAACAACATCACAGAGAATATACCAAGAAGAGTCCACAGCTCCATGTTTGCAGACGATCTGGCTATATGGACCTCTGAAAAAATTCTCCCCATAGCAAACAATCGGATGCAGGCAGCAGGCCCTAACATCGTTGGAGGAGTGTGCGAACTCATGGCTGGTCAAAATAAATGAAGAAAAAACAACATGTACGATATTCTCGATTTCAAATAAACTCCAGAAAACCAAAATAAGTCTTAACGACAAATATCTGCTGCCAAACGACAACCCAAACTACCTGGGAGTCACATTTGATCGGCGCATTACATGGAAAAGTCAGATCGAGAGAAACCGAATGAGAGCCAGACAAAGAATGGCAATCATGAGGAAACTTGCTGGCACAAGCTGGAGGGCAGACGAATGAATACTAATGAAACTGTACACTGGAAGAATGAGACCAGTTCTCGAGTATGGCATTGTGGCATGGACAACTTTGATAAAATTAGCAAACTTCAAAACCAAGCAGAACCCAGCAGCAAGCAAAGAAACTAAGAAGACTGACAGATCACCCAATGCATCAGAGACTAAATAGATTTGGAAATGGGAAACTAAAGCGGAGAAACTTTGCAGAAATAACCAGAGCAAAGATGAGCGAAGACCCTATGAACGCACAAACAACACCAAAGCCCATCCCTACTGTACGCAAACCTACCTGGAAGCAGCAAATCATTCCGGAGGTGGTAGAAAATATACCAGGTATTGGAAACAAAAACAGCCAGACTGAAAAAGAAAGAAGAGTCATAACCTTGAGGTACATAACGAAAAACTACCCAAGCATGGACTGGACTCATGCATACACCAACGGTTTTGTAACAAACACAAAACAGAACGGAGGGGTAGGGATATTCCTGAGCCTACCAAATGGTAGAAAAATAACACTGTCAGTGGCAACTGGAAAATACTCAAGCAATTTCAGAGCGGAGGCAGAGGCACTGAGGGCTGCAGTAGAAGAAATGCTGACAGGCAAAAGAAATGAAAGCCAGATAGTCCTGTTTACAGATGGCCTGGCCGTAGTCACAGCACTAAAAAGCCAGAAAAATACTGAACTTAATGATTTAAGAGCAGTACTCTGTCAACTATGCCAGCAGTCTGCACCAAAAAGAGTAGTAGTACAGTGGGCTCCATCCCACAGTAACATCCAGGGCAACGAGGAGGCAGACAGACTGGCAAAAGAAGGGGCCAGACTACCACAACCAGATTCTAGTGTGACCTACGAAGAGTCAAAAAGCCTTATTAGAGCCAGATACATGGCCAAATGGGAAACAGAACATACTGGCTACACACAAAATTATGCCTATTACCAGTAAAACAGAAGAGAGCAGGTCGTGGTCTTCAGACTCCGCACAGGCCACAACAGTTTGAGGTACCACCTATTCAATAAACTGAAGATAGGTGGCACTGACGAATGCACTTGTGGTACTTGGAAAATGACCGCTGAACATCTGCTGCAAAACTGCCCGACATACGAGGACCAGAGAAAGCACATGTTGCCATCACCAGTGGCAACACTAGACAAGCTCTATGGCAGTGTCGACAGCCTCAGGATGACCGCTGCTTTCTTCCAACAAATACAGGTTGACGTTTGACAGCGTACGAAGAAGAAGAAGAAGAAGAAGAAGAAGAAGAAGAAGAAGAAGAAGAAGAAGAAGAAGAAGAAGAAGAAGAAGATTTCAATTAGGCGTTTGATAAGGTATTGCTTTTAAAGTGATGTTTTTACAATGAGGAGGTATAAAATCAACGGGAATAGTATACATGTTCTTGAACACATGTTTAACATGGTGTCCAGCGCAATTCTTGTGAATGAGAGGCAATGGGAACTGGTTTTGTACATAGGTTGGTGGGAGACAGGGTTCTACACTCTCCCACAACACTTTTCAACATATTTTTTTAATGTATTATGAGTGAGGCACTTGGAGATCATGTTCTATCTGTCAAGATAGGGGGGCCAAGTGATTACCAGCCTTCGTTTTGCAGATGACATTGACGGGTTTGGGAGCACAGAATCGGCCCTCCAGAAATGGGACACAAGTCTCTTGACTATGGTATGAAGATTTAAAGCTAGAAAGACCAAATTAATTACTTACAACGCCGAGGGCTTCAACGGCGATGTATTAGCTAATTGCCAGGAACTTGAAGTGGTCAACAGTTTTAAATATATCTGGGATCGATTGTCAGTGATGAAGGATCAAAATATGAGTTATTTGCCAGAAGAGCAAAGAAAAAAGCGACGATTGCACGGCTTAACAAAATCTGGAAACACAAACGGTTAGCCATATGCACGAAGATCAGATTAATACGTACAACGTACATTGATCTTGTCTATATTCTTCTACGCCTGGTGTTGTTTTCGTCCAATGTTTCCAAGAGAACCACATTGTGAGACATGGACAATTATGCTGAGTAGCAGCCTGGAATATAGGTCTTGGATTCTAAATGTTTTCGAAGACTTCGAAACGACATATACAAAGACCGAGTTCAAAATGAGGAATTACGAGAAAGAATTACAACAGCAATAGGGCCATTTAAAGACCTCTTGGCAACGGTCAAAAGACGGAAACTCGATCCGTATGGCCACAAATCGAAATCAAACGGAATTACAAATACTATCCAGAACGGAAAGGTGCAAGGCAGACGACAAAGAAGAGGTCGTCCCAAAAAAAAAAGGGAGGACAACATGAAAGAATAGACCAATCTCCGACCTGATAGGTAAAGGCAGTGGCCCGTGACAGAGAAAGGTGGTGTGGTATTTTGGGGGTATCTTCATGTGTGCAAAAATGACCTTACCGGTTACGGAATGACTTGACTTCACAAAACAATAAATATTAATCCCACTCAAATAATAAATATTAGTCCTCAATGTTATGGAAGGGCCAAACGGAAGAAACCAGTGCTCTCCAGTTTGATCTGAGTGAAGCCACTCTGTTCAGTTCACGGATGTTATTCAAGCCCATAAGGGCACCTTCTCTGACGATTATTCTGTGGAGAGTTTCTTTCGGTTTTTCTCTTTTCCTGCTGTCAAATGGTGACCAAATAAACGCTTTTCCAATGCATTTGTTATTTTCTAGCATTCACATAAATAAATAAGTATTAGTAATAAGTAAGAGTTAATCAACCTGAGCTTGATGTAATCAGCCAGTGATTTTGTTTTCCAGATGTTCATTAGTTGGGTACATGCACCTGCCGCTAAAGCGATGCAAGTGAAAATTTCCTTAGATGTATCTCCATCTTGAGAAATTTTGCTTCCCAGATAAGTCACTGGTTCTGCACTGGTTTATGCGTCCTGATATCGCCCAATGGACTACGGTCTGGGGTGGAATGGGCGCGCCTCCGCCAGTAGAAACTAGTGAGGCAAACATCTAAGCAACCAAAAAAAGAACCAGATAAGTCAAACTGTCAACTATTTGTAATATATCACATGCAACTGATTAATAGCAGGTTTCTTGACGATATTCATGACCTTCGTCTTTGAAGCACTGATTTGAAGCTATTTCTGTTCTAATAGGCGACATAGTTGATCCAACTTGTTATGAGCTTCTTAGGGAGTGCAACTTAAGTGGGGAATGACATCTGTGAAATCAAGGTTCTCTATAATATGTCAAATATCCATTGTATGCCACAATGTTTGTCGGACGCATATTTTTTCATAACCCAATTCCTTCCTATACCAAATAGCAGAGGTGATATAATACATCCTTGTTTCACTCATGTTTCTATTTGAAACAAATCAGTTGTGCCCGTACTGGTCCCAGCACAGCATTGGGAATATTGGTAAAGGGCTGCAACTGTGGTTATGTACTTTTGGTGAAAGCCAGAGCCGGAGGGTATTTTCCACAGTGTCGGTCGATGGATATAATCAAAAGCTTTCTTGAATATCAATAAAATTAATCAGAAGTGCGGATTGCATTTCTTCGCATTTCTCAATAATTGTCCTTAAAGTGAAAATGTGATCGACACAAGATCTCTTTGGTCTAATACGAGATTGTTCTTCTATCAATCTTATGTCTAGTTTGTCCCAGAATCTTTGAAATATCATAATGCAAAGTACTTTCCCTGGCTCGGACAGACGTGTAAGGCCTCGCCAGTTCTTGCAATAAGTGATATTTCTTTGCTATTTTAATACTAATTCCATCTTCCTATTGTCAGGATGTGTTTGCTTCCTTTAAACTTCATTTACGATGGATAAAACATGTCTCTAAGAACTGCTTCATTTGTTGCTTTCAGCATGTCTCTGTGATTTCATCGTCGTCCTATTAAAACAATAAATATTAGTTCACCTAAAACAGTAAATATTAGTTCTACTGAAACAATAAATGTTAGTCCACCTAAACAAAAAATATTAGTCCTAATAAAACAATAAATATTAGTTCTACTAAAATAATAAATATTAGTCCTACTGAAACAATAAATATTAGTTCTACTAAATCAATAAATATTAGTTCTACTAAAACAATAAATATTAGCTGTACTAAAACAATAAATATTAGTCCTACTGAAACAATAGATATTAGCTGTACTAAAACAATAAATATTAGTCCTACTGAAACAATAAATATTAGCTGTACTAAAACAATAAATATTAGTTCTACTAAAACAATAAATATTAGTTCTACTAAAACAATAAATATTAGTTCTACTAAAACAATACATATTAGTTGTACTAAAACAATAAATATTAGTTCTACTAAAACAATAAATATTAGTCCTACTGAAAATATAAATATTAGTTGCACTAAAACAATCAATATTAGTTCTACTAAAACAATAAATATTGGTCATATTATAACTATTAATGATAGTCCCATTTAGATAATCAATTTTACTCTATCGAAACAATAATTATGATGAGGCCTACTTTAATACAGTCTATTACAGAAGTATAGTTCAACACACGAGAATATTCTCCTTTTGTCAAACATGAATGGCATCCCCAGAGAAAGAGAGTGAACTCAGCAATATGTGTATTTCTAACAGTGTTTTTGAAATGCCGTACTAACTTCTGAAACTTCACATGTGTCTGCAACAATCGATCTTACTATTTGAAACTGAGATAGATATAATATTTCGATTAGTGCAGCAAAGACAGAAAAATCGGCAGAATAGAGAAAACATTCTAATTCAGATAAAAATCAAAGAAAATCAGGTGAGAGAATTAAAATACTTTGGCAGTGGGTTCATTCAAGATGGAAGGTGGATAGTGAAGTAGAATCAAGAACTCAGCAAGCAAATGTGGTTTCCTATCAGCTCTCACCATTATTAAATAACAAACAGATTCCAATGAAAAATAAGAGATTGCTGATAAATAGTATTTTTATACCAACTCTCTGCTACCAGTGTCAGACATGGACTCTCACAAAGGAACAAGAAAATAAATCATGGTATGCGAATGAGATGTTTCAGAATGGCTGTCGGGGTCACATGAATAGACAAAATATGAAACCAAGAAATCAGATAAAAGGAGTGTGCAACACTGTGCTTGGAATATATGGAAGGGCAGAGAATAAAATGGTACGGACACTTGATGAGAATGCTGCCAAAGTTATCATCTGCTCATGTTTACGATACCAGACATCAGTCTTGCAGAACAAGTGGCAGACCAACAAAAGATGGATAGAAGGTGTCAGGAAGACACTGAAGAAACGCGGAGTGACAACAACATTAGAGACTAAGCTGTCACGACAGAAAATGACACCTCCACAGGCCGTCTGACCACACAAGTGGATAGAAGATGATGATAGTGATTTCAATCTTCTGTTTCATAAGCAACATTTTTCTCCTAATTTTCAGATTACAAGAATGACGAGTATGTAAGTCCCTATAAGGTCGATATTACCCCTTGCCCAACGATACCGTGCCAGATCAAATCTGGACAGACCGTTAGCGTGACCTTTAACTTCATAGCCAGTAAGTTGTTTACCTTTATATCAATGGTTTGTTGTTTGCTTGTTTTATTATTCATTATATTTATCATTTCTCACATCAAATGTAGCCTTCGACAAAGTTATTCCACTAGAACGTACCATCCTGATATGTGTGTGTGTGTGTGCGCGTGCGTGTGTATGTGTGTGTTGTGTGTGTGTGTGTGTATGGGCGTGTGTGTCCGTGTGTGTAAATGGACGGCGTGAGCGAGCGTACGTTCGTGGATGCGTATTACCACGGTCTAGTGCACACATTGCTGAACTTCATGAGATTGGCGCCCTTCGACATGTTTGCTGATAGTACTGCTTTTGGTGGGGCTGTGAAATGTACACACAGGCCAATAATTGACAAATGCATCGCTCTGGAGAGATCTGGCCCTGTCTGGAAATAAACATACCCAGGACACATCGCTAACACGCAGAGTGATGCACCTACGACCTTCTGAGGTTACAGGAAAGACAAGTAGAAGAAACTGGTTGTCTGCACTATAATGACATCAAGATAAGTTGAGTATGTCCAGTGTTCAAGTTTCTCTTTGAAAAATATAGTCTGTTCATGTCATTATAGATAACGAAACTAACTGCAGTGATTTGGTTACGTAAATATTGCTTCCGCTGATAGTGTTTTGGTCATTCCATTGCCATTTACTTAATTGTACTTTCTTCTCTGAGATGTTGGAAGAGCCAATGCAAATCTGCTGCAAGCGTAAATTCAGTAAGAGTTATCTTAGTACAAGTAGCTTCGAAAACAACAAACAAATTCGTTTAATTTACGAGCTTGGTTTATGTTTTTCTCAGTTTACGTTTGTCCAGCAATTGATAAGGGTCTATTGTGGCTGTATAATATATGTTTGTACACACACACACACACACACACACAAACACACACACAAACACACACACGTCAGTATAACAATAATTAACGCAGACTTGACCCAATATAATAATCGAATGGTTAGCAAGAATGAGGTCAAAATTGGTTAAGAATGGGTGAGAAATAATTATCATTGTATGCCGGAGTATACTAAACAAGATATCATCAATAAGGTTATGGAAAAACATCTTTGATTTATTTTCATGATATTAACAGAGACCAGCGCTACGACAGCTGAAGTTGAAATCGGTGGATATCCCCTCGGTAGAATACCACTTTTGGACATTTACGTTACGATGCCTTTGAATGAAACAGCCAGTAATGGATGCAACTTCATGAAATGTCCAGTTAACAAAGGAGATGATGTAACATTCAGCATGGAAGTTGTTGCCGACTTCCCACCTCTTCTGGTATGTTCTTAAATAATTAAATTCTCTTGCTTTATTTGTATGGAAAACAAGAAAGAAATAGTGCGCTAGATATTTAGTTATTGTCGGAGAACACAGAGGCTAGTGTAACAGGTCGATGCGGCTCCTTATAAAGAATAGATCATTGGACAACATTCGAACTGTGAGTGAACCCGACCATTGCAGCATCGGACATCATCGGTTCAAAAAAATAAAATTCCGATACAAAGACACGCGTTGGCGAGGGAAAGAACAGACAAATAGTAGAACATGTTCAAATCTCTCGACTTTATGAGAGGATGCAATAATACAACATGACCATCTCCAGACAGACCGTAAGGTTTACGAAGGAAACCGATGTGATTATTTCAGAACGAACCTGGAAGATATGTTCGATGGCGCAGAGCTTGGGTTCTTCACAGTAAATTGTGCCAGTAATTCCGTAACTATATGATCATGTGGGTACCACCTTCACAGTAAATTGTGCCATTAATTGTTCACTATATGTTCAAAAAAATATACACTACCTGCCTACCCCCTCCCTCCCCCAATGCCCACCAACTTACTTCTTCTCCTCCACCCCCCCCCCCCCCCCCCCAAACCTCTGTAAAGTTGCATTACATCCTTTCACTATTTTCCTCATTTGAGAACACGTCTTTTCCTTAACTTTAAGGTCGTTGCAGCATTACATCTCATTTCGGTTTTCTGTGTGAGAGATGTGTCTTGTGCATGTCTCTAGCTGGGACGGGCCCAACCCTCTCCGGGCGAAGTAATCACGTATTGATTCAGTATTTATACTTAGCCTATTTTGTTCTCGCCTTCCTCCCCTCATCACGCAGGGTTGTTTTCTTCTGGTACAGAAGTGCTGGTTTTACAGAACATTCCAAGGTCTGTGAGTTTCTCCAAAATGCCCAGCCATAAGGGTTGTTAGGGATGTGTAGTTTTTCTGAGTGCAGTCAGTACTACCTTCACATAAAATGGTGCATTTCATTCTTTCACGTTATGTTTCACGTGTCTTTTATCACCACATACATTTTTGCATTTAATTCTTTCACTACATATTTCACGTGTGTGCTACATTCACAAACAATTGTGCTTGTATTTCTTTCAATATATGTTTCTTGGGTGTATTACCTTCACATACAATTGTGCATGTCATTCATTCACTTAAATGTTTTCCGTGGGTATTACCTTCACAGTAACTTCCCATGTAATTATTTCACCATATTTTTCATGGCATATTCTAGTTTCACTAGGAGTAAGCAAGAGTTAGTTAGACAGGCAGACAGTTTGAAAATAGAATGTGATTAATGTTTATAGTGATTATGGCAATGTATTCTTAATCTACATTTGTTAGTTGGAATCGGTTTACATGGCAGACTGAATTTGTTGTATGCACATAACTGCATTTATGTGAACATAAGCTGCAGTTTGTTGTAGACACTTTAATTGACATTTCAAATAAAGACAGATTTTGTTTTCTTTTATGAAAAATATGATGGAAAACCGATATCCTGTTTCAGCTACCAGCAGATGTGATCTTGATTATTCACTTTGGACAGTCCCCCGTGAAAGGACTCCGTGTGCCCTCCACGGCAGAAACAGGACTCGATGTATGTAATTCTGTTAAAATGATGATAAACTGACTCTAGATCACATGGAATAGCTGCAGATGTGAAGCAAGGACTGAACTAAATAAAGATCAATTTTAAAATGTATCTGATATAATCTATAATCTGTTAATATAATCAGAGTTCTTGTGCATCGTCAAATTAAATTGAACTACTCCTGGCTTATTGTGTTGATTTGTAGAACGGCTTTTGTCTATGATGTGTTTTTCGTTTATACTTGTCTGTTTTCAATGTCCATATTTAATGTTCTGATGACTTTGTAGTTCAATTCAGGATAGATTTAAGTGCAAACATATTTCAAGTGAAAAATCCAATTTACTTCTCAAAGAATGGAAAGAAATATGTATGCAATGATAATCAAACGAAATCTTTCAGCTCTCTGTGGAGCATGTCCTGAACAAAAACACACCAACTCTGTTCACATTTTTCCTGTTTTCTTCATGTGTGTCTCAACCTCTCTTTTCCGTGTGTATTTTAGTCTGTCCCTACTTCTCTTGCTTTGGGGATTCCAGAACAGAGACTGTCTAGTTTCCCTAAGATGTATCCTACCCATTTCCATCTTCCCCCATCATGTCTCACTGATATATGTTTGGTTCTTTCCAACAATTTTACATTATTAATCTTATACCATTTCAATGTTTCTTTTCTACGCAATTCCCTATTTATGAAAGTATGCACATTCTTCGTTGTTGTTTTTCCTTTTCTCATTGTTTCAGAGTCATTCAATAGAACAAATTTTACATTGAAGTTGAAGTTTGCTATTTTTGTGTTGGACTTAATTTCTTTTGATTTCTAAAAATGTCCCAATGCTATGAAAGCTTCTTTCGACATTTGTATTCTTATTTTGTTATCTCTATCTCTACCTCCCACTTTGTCTACGTCATTACAGAGATATATGAATGATTTTACATAATCTTTGGGTTCTTTCTCTGTGCATTCTCAGTTTCAATTTCCGTGACACACTAGTCAAAAACACAAATTTTATTTTGCAAAGTCTTGATCATGAAGTTGGCGTGTCAAATTTCAATGAATTCCATTTTTGTTGGTTAATGTTGTCTTCATAATCAAGTAGAAAACCAACAGAAACGGAAAATGTTAAAACAGATATGTCTGTCGCCCACCAGTCCGTATCTCAAATGGTTCAGAATGGTAACCTTCATGTAAAGAACTCTGCATTTCATATCTTCATGTTTTCTTAATTATGTTAATGACTTCAGTGACACTCCATACTGGGCCTGTTCCACTTCCATATTGATTCTCTGTTCAAGCTGTCAAGTGTTTTTCAGTGGCCGTAGCTGCAGCACGAGGAATGAGCTGACAGCAGACGTTGACTCATCGCTGACTGCTTCCATTAGAGTAAACGAACCAAAGCTGACCGAGACAGTATTCCCTTCAAGAGGCGGTCTTAGAAGCAACCTGAACTAGTATAGTCTAAGAGAATAGAGCTCGCAGTAGGAAGGCAAACCTATTAGCCAAAACATCAGCAAAAATCAGACGCGTTGGTCCGAAAGGCGCAGATATCACAGTCTCGATGTAAAGTTCGATTCAGGACAAATTACGAATGAGAAGAAATGACTTTCAATGTTCACGTTTCTGATATCAAGTGGTGATCTCCATTCTACAATTTGTTCAATTACTGTTCTTAGTGCAGCTATCTGGTCTCTACATGACCTATTTTGTTGAACGCATGCCTGTTGCTCTCTCAGCTGTTTCTATATGATCTATTTGAATCTCTCTTGTGTAATCATCATCAATATTTTCCCAGGTACTGATAACACTATTATTCCTCTCTAATTTGTACACTGCTGTAGATCTTAATCCTTTGGCACCCTGACTATATAGCCCTCTTTCCAGTCAGCTAGTATTTCTTCTCTTTCACAAACTTTACCAAGTAATTTGAATAATATTTATAGTGAAATGTCAACGTCTGTTTGTATTGCTTCTGCAAAGAAATCTGGGACAGTGGCTTTACCATCTCTCATAGGCATTATAGGTTTTAAATTCCTTTTAATTGGTTTCCCGCGAATTAACTTCACTTCTATTTCTACATACTGAATGTCTAAAACATCTTCTGGCGCTGATCTATTTACAAATTCTACGTGTTCTGCCTATCTATCTATTTATGTTTATTTGTGCTGCAAATCAAATTTCCTTCACTCTCATTAATAAAACCAGTTACTTGCTTATATTTCCCTTGTGTTTCTTTGTGATGTTGTACATGTCTTTCATATTTCCTCTATCTGCATGGCTTTTGTGCCATTATCTTTTCCCCAGAATTTCGACTGAAGTCTCGAATTTTTGTTATTTTTTCCTACACCCTCAACCATGCCTCAGCTCTGTATCGGTAGAGATGTATATAGTTTTGCCTGTGGGCCCTACTTTGAGGCCAGACTCAGACTGGAGGGCCTCATGCATTAAACTTTGCAGCGATATACACAAGCAGTAAATACAGGACAGCCTAACGTCTATTCGTTCAGACATTTTCTCATGTAGGATATTTTGTTGGCAGAGACGTGGGGCAAGGAAAACAAGCAACACATTAGTGATGTTGACATTGGGCAAGGAAAACAAGTAACACATTAGTGACGTTAACATGGGGCAAGGGAGACAAGCAACACATGAGTGATGTTGACATGGGGCAAGGGAGACAAGCAACACATGACCGATATTGATTGATTATCGGCTCAACTAACCCGTGAGGTAAGAAGTATAAATATGAGAGCAATTCAGTAAATATGTCAAAAGCATTTTTTTTTTTTTTTTTTGGTTTCGGACTGTATTTTTCTTCAATCATCTTCTGAGCTAGAATTTGTATGTGTTTAGTCTGGCAGATTTTCTGTTTTATTTCTGGGATCTCTATGATTTTAGGATGTTTTCTTTGCAATAGTTTGGCTCCTTATAGTAAGTCAGCATTTCCATTTCTCTGAATAGCTTTGGGATAAGGTTTTCATGGTAGCGCTGCAGGTGTTTTGGGTTGTGTAAAAACTTTAGTCGGTTTTTTTGTCAGATTTTGAACTTTGGCTTGTTGGGATGATTTGGCATTCTTTCCAGACTGTGCACAAACACCTTCTCATCTAGCCTTCTGTCCAGGGAGCGTACTTTAAAATGTTTCTGCATTGCCTGCATTGGGTGGTTCTTGTCTCCACTGTGAGAGATGTTTTTGTGTTTGTTTTGGACGCAGTCATTCAGATTGACGTGCCATATTCCAATATCGGTCTGACTGGGCATGTGTGGACATTATTTAGGATCCTGCTGTTAGCTCTCCAGCTTGAACCAGCCAGCTTCGTCAAGAAGGAGAGTTTTCTGATGATGTTTTTCTCATTGGCATTTATGTGTGACATCCACGTAAGTAGCTTGTCAAGCTTCGCAACCAAGTATTTGGTATTTTCCTCAAATGTAAGCTCCCCTTCTTGCAATTGTAGTTAAACCACACCAGTTCCCTTTGGTTAGAAAGCGAGAAGCAGGTCGCTATTGTTTTTTTTTAGGTTGATTTGAACACGCCAGTCAGATGTCCATTTGCTAATTGTGTTTAGTGCTACCTGCATTCTGTGTTTTCCAGCAGGCAAATGTTCTGCAGCATTCTAAGCTGCTAGGTCATCGTCATGGAGAACTCTGGCGATATGCCTGGAAAGTGACTTTGCAATATCAATCAAATCATTCAATCAAAGCCCGTCGCTCCGATCTATAGCATAGGCCATCGACAACATCTCGCCAGCGTACACAGTCCTGGGCTGTTCTTTCTGCCTCCCTCCAGGTTTAATTATTTAATTTTAGCTTCTTCTCACATTCTCTTATCCACGTATTTTTGGGTCTACCTCTCTCTCTCTCTCTCTTCTCTCTCGCTCTCTCATTTTTCTATTAGTATTTCATGTAAGCGCATATCTAGCCATGTTAGACTGTGCCTTGCGCAGCGTATGTGCTATTCAGCCCTTTTTTTATATTAATTTGTTGTTCTAATAGTAGCAGAGAGAACAGGGTCTTGATCTTTAAGGTAGCACTTCGTTTAAACACCTTAATCTAAAGAATCTAACACAATAAACTTAGATTAACAAATTCTTTATTCATTACTACACTGGCACTCTTCTATTCACAACTCACTCACTCCTATCCAGGGATTACCTAACCTAACAATCTCTACCCCTCCACCTATACTATTGTCAACAGTCACTTTACCCGTGCTTGGCCTACCGTTACGTAACGCAAGTCCAAATTATGGCCGGAATGTCGCCGATGAGTACTTCGTGCTGTGACCTCAACCCAGGTAGATCGCTCTTGGTTCTGTTCCTTCGTGCCGCTTGTCGAATTGCGTTGTGGATGTCAGGAAAAACTAAATCAGCATCCGCAGGTTTGAATTGACGTGTATTGAGTTAGGGCCGGCTGACCACATGATAACGTGTCACAGGTCAACACACGTTTGAGATGGCAACCATCACTCCCACAGCGGACAATTATGGCTAACAACTGAGAGGATCGCCCACGTGGCTGGTGCTGGTCACACCCCAGCCTAAATGAAATGATACTCACAGTTGTAAACTTTGAATACCTTGAACTGGAGCTTAGACGAGGTGACATCCAGTTCAAAGCAAAGTGACCAACTCGTTCAAGGTTTCGGGCGCTTGAAAACCTCGTGTAACTGTCCGACCTGGAAGACCGTGTAACTCGTGCTGACGATCTCTTAGTGTGCGGCGCTCAACTGTCTCCCTCTTCAATGAATCGCTCTTCAAAAATCGTGTAACCTCTCTGCAAATGTATCGTAGCGTATCTGTTGCAAATGTTGTAACCTCTCTGCAAATGATGGGACCTCGCCCTCTGCAAGTCACGCAGTCTCTCACTGCAAATGTATTGTCTGCAAATCGGGTAGTGTTCGTCTCTCTGCAAAAATTGTGTAGTCTGTCTGCAAAAATCGCATAGTCTATCCCTGCAAATGTATCGTCTGCAAATGGTGTAGTGTTCGTCTCTCTGCAAAATCGCGTAGTCTCTTCTCTTCAAATCGTGTTAAGGTGCGTCTCTCCAAATCGTGTAGTCTCTGTTCTCCCACGTATCGCTCTCTAAATCGTCGAGTCTCTGTTCTCCCACGTATCGGTCTCTAAATCGCGTAAAGTTCCTCCAGCTTTTTTTTTTTTTTGCTTATATGTTTGCCTCACTAGTTTCTATTGGCGGAGGCGCGCCATTTTCCACCCCAGACCGTAGTCCATTGGGCGATATCAGGACGCATAAACCAGTGCTTGGATGCATGTATGCGTCTGTATGTACCTATGCTAGGTTTGTATGCCCTCAGAAGCTAGCCCAAACAAAGTGCAATGGAAGGGCCTCACCATGAGGGCGCGTGTGAAAGTTGTGCAAGAGTGTGACTGTTGGACAGAGTCAAATGAAACAGAGTGAGGTAAGGTAAGAGAAGAGAGAGATGTATTTTTTTTTTGAAAATTCTTTATTGCACATAATAAATTATTACAATTTTCAAATTTGAACAACAAATTTCCAATAAAATGTGTACATGATGTGAATTGAAATGAAATAGTAATTTCCCATGAGATGAAAGGAGTTTACATTTTGTGAAGTGAGTGGTGACATCAATTTAAAATGATTTAAATTTTCAAGAAGTTAGCCCGTGCGCTACTTTACCCGAAAATAAGCAAAGAATAGCCATATTATAAGAGACAACAAAAGAGAGTTGAGCATGGACCAACTACTCCCATCTTGTAGAAAGTATAAGCCACAAGAACTAGAAACTACATGGTAGATGAGGAGCGACTAAATCAAGTGAAATAATACATCCTCTATACACTTGTTACTGACCATCTGTTCGTCGTTTACTCCATTAGGACGTCAATGTTGAGAGCTAAGAACCTACAGACCTCAAGTGTGGAGTGTGAAGAGTAGCGAACAGCAGTTTTTAATAGAGGATTCAATCGTTTTGTTTCCCTTTGGTAAGATATGCCACTATCAACATCATTCGATGTCTTCTTGGTTATATCAGAGTATTTTCTTGTTGAGTCATTGTATTGCATGCGTTGGCACTAAAGCATTTTGTGTCCTCCTGCAGTTAAGGTATCTGTAGTCATGTTTTACAAGAAGAGGTTGCTGTCTCCGTATACAACTCTCTTTAGTTGCTGCTCCCGACTTGCTAGAATACCACAGTATGTATATTCTACATTCCCTCCGGATCAACGTGGGATATAGTTTTTGCTTGAAAGAGAATATAAAACAGTCGTAGTAGTTGGGCCCTATATACCTAAACGTGGCAATATATGGACAATCTATACAATACAGTTTGTAATTTACGGATTTTTCAAAGTCGTTGGGAATATGGAACATAAGTATTTTTTTTCATTCGCCTTATTTCTCTAATCCCCAAGACAGTGTGCGTTGCACTGTGGTTTTTATTGTGCCCCTGTTGGCCCAGTGCATCCGAATTCAGCATGCATTTTATGTAAGTGTCTGCTTCCTCCTGCATTTTCTAAGGGTTTACTTCCCCGGGGTAATGGCCGGTGCTGTGATGGGGATCGAACCCAGCAACTTAGGGCTGTGAGCAGTGTCACTTAACCACTATGCCACGCCGTCCCCGAACATAAGTATGAGGGCAGTCCAAAACGAAACCGCTTTTAAAAAGAGCAACAACTAAATGAGGCAGTGGGCTATGTACTACTTGTATGTATGTGTACCAGTGACACTGACCTTCAGCCATCATTACCCCATCAAGCCAAGACCGTTAGTCTTTGATCGTGTTCCTCAAGCTCCCGGCCCGTCAGGCTTTTTAAAACCCCAGACTATTTTCTTATGGTGGGCGCTACTTACTTGCAAAATGGCGTCGCTATTACTCCGCCACGGTACTTGCCGATGTGAGTGATCCGGTCAAACGGAAGGCCCATCTCTAAATTGCCTGCCCAGACTAAATATGTCACATAATGGCTGTTGTTGACTCCGTTCCCACAAGTCTTTATGCCTCACCATGTCCTCCCAGGCATTATCTTTCATAGGCATCTGTTAACGAAGGACATGAGATTTGTTGTATGACCTTGGTCGTTCTCTGTGTCTCCGATCCATTCAGCAACACCGACTTGACACTTGCGTTTAAAAGGGTAGGATGTACAAAGGGATAAAAGCATAATTACATAACAGAACAGCCAGAGTACAACTAGGTGGCCTCAAGAGTAAGTAAATTTTACTAAGTCATGGTGTTCTTCAGGAAGGGGTTCTTTCCCCTACACTTTTCATAGTCTCCATCAATAACCTGATTGCTGAACTACCACAAGGAACAAAAGTTGCAATGTATACAGATAACTTGGTCATATGGTGTACAAATGAACATACAACAGTGACCACTAAAATGCTTCAAATAGCTATCGGTGCCTTGATCTTGACAAGCAACCAGATGTGCTAGTTACATACCAACCGAAGATAACACCAGATGTGCCAGTTACATACCAACAGAAGATAACACCAGATGTGCCAGTTACATACCAACAGAATATAACACCAGATGATTACCATAAGATGAACAGACAAGAACAAACTGTTATGTTGCGCCTTAGTACGGGACATTACCGACTCCGCAGTCACATGTACACAAAAATGAAGATTGGCAACTCAGCCATGTGTACATGCGGACAGGCACCCCAAACCGCAGAGCACATACTACAGAACTGCTCCGAATATGATATACAGAGAAAATCTCACTGGCCCATAGAAACAACACTTGAAGAGAAACTTTATGGACCTATACGGGAATTACAAAAGACAGTGAAGTTTATACAAGAGACAACATTGCAGATATAGACAAATATTTTCAAGCGAACGAAAGAAGAAGAAGAAGAAGAAACTGCTATAGAATGCAGAGGGAACAAGCTATGGAAGCTAGTCAGAGCCATGAACGACGAAACCCCGTCAAATAAACAAATTACTATCAAGCAGGGCTAGAACTTGATCACAGGTAAGAAAGCCGCAAACGCCTTTGTCGATCACTATGCCAGAGCAAACCACATCGAGGTCCCTGCAGATAAGCATACAGACATTAGCGAAGAGCTAAAGGGACACGAAAACATAAATACGGCTCCCGAAGAACACATGATGGCCAAACTAACAATGCGCGAAATGGAAGAGGCTATGAGAACACTAAAGAAAAGGAAATCTCCCGGAAAAGACGGGATAACAAACGAAATGCTGATGGGGCTGGGCCAAACAGCGAAGAAGAAACTGTTATCGGTTCTGAACCAAAGCTGGAAAAGGGGAATTGTACCCCAGGCATGGAAAAACGCAATACTGGTACCAGTACCAAAAACAGGAAAGGACAAAACAGATCCAAATGGATACTGAGCTGTGTCGGCAAGCTGATGGAACGGATGATAAACACCAGACTGATGTGGCATCTGGAAGAAAAACGAATACTAATTCCACAGCAAGCCGGCTTTAGACAGCACAGATCCACTGAGGACCAGGTCATCCTCATAGCCCAGGAGATAGAAGATGCCTACCAGGCACAGAAACACACAGTAGCTGTTTGGGTGGATCTGGAAAAGGCATTTGACAAAGTCTGGAAGGATGGACTTAGAGTCAAGCTAAGAAGAAGTGATGTCTGTGGGAAGATGTACAAGTGGATAAACCACTACCTCAAACAAAGAACGGCCAGAGTCCAAGTACAAGGGCAGATGAGCAAAAAGGTGACACTCGAGCAGGGAGTACCACAAGGGGGAGTATTGTCACCCACACTCTTCCTGGTATATATAAACGATATTACAGAGAATATACCAAAAAGAGTCCATAGCTCAATGTTTGCAGACGATCTGGCTATGTGGACCTCTGAAAAGAATCTCACCATAGCAAGAAATCGGATGCAGACGGCCCTAACATCGCTGGAAGAGTGGGCGAACTCATGGCTGGTCAAAATAAACGAGGAGAAAACCACGTGCACAATATTCTCGCTCTCATTAAAACCCCAAAGAACCAAATTAAGTCTAAATGGCAAAATCCTGCAGCCAAACGACAACCCAACCTATCTGGGAGTCACATTTGATCGGCGCATGACATGGAAAAGTCAGATTGAGAGAAACCGAATGAAAGCCAGAGAAAGAATGGCAATCATGAAGAAACTTGCTGGCACAAGCTGGGGAGCAGAGTAAGGCATACTAAAGAAACTGTATACTGGAAGAGTGAGACCAGTTCTCGAGTATGGCATTGCGGCATGGACAACAGCAGCGAAGGCGAACTTCGATAAAGTTAACAAACTTCAAAACCAAGCCATGAGAATTATAACAGGTGGCATGAAGTCAACGCCAATTGTAGAACTTGAAAAGATTACAAAACTGCAATCCATGACCGATAGAAGAGACTGCAGAGCCCAGCTGCAGTCAGAGAAACTCCGAAGACTGACTGACCATCCAATGCACCAGAGACTAAACAATTTGGGAAATGGGAAACTAAAGCGGAGAAACTTTGCAGAAATAGCCAAAGCAAAGATGCACGAAGATCCCATAAACGCACTAACAACACCAAAACCCATCACTACTGTACGAAAACCTACCTGGAGGCAGGATATATTTCCAGAGGTGGTAGAAAATATACCAGGTATTGCAAACAAAAACTGCCATACTGAAAAAGAAAGGAGAGATACTACACTAAGCTTCATAACGAAAAGCTACCCAAGCATGGACTGGACCCATGCATACACCGACGGTTCTGTAACAAACACTACACAGAACGGAGAGGCAGGAGCATTCCTGAACCTACCAAATGGCAGAAAAATAACACTGTCATTCGCTACTGGTAAGTACACAAGCAATTTCAGAGCGGAGGCAGAGGCACTGAGGGCGGCAGTGGAAGAAATGGTGACACACAGTGAAAATGAGAGCCATATAGTCCTGCTGACAGATGCTCTCGCAGTAGTCACAGCTCTAAAAAGCCAGAAAAACACTGAGCTTAATGACTTAAGAGCAGCACTCTGCAAACTGTGCCAGCAGTCCGCACCAAAAAGGGTAGTGGTACAGTGGGTTCCGTCACACTGCAACATCCAAGGCAACGAGGAGGCAGACAGACTGGCAAAAGAAGGTGCAAGACTACCACAAACAGATACCAGTATGACGTACGAAGAGTCAAAACGGCTTATCAAAGCCAGATACATGATCAAATGGGAAACCGAACATACTGGTTACACCAAAAACGATGCCTATTACCAGTTGAACCGAAGAGAGCAGGTCGTTATCTTCAGACTTCGCACTGGCCACAACAGACTGAGGTACCACCTATTCAACAAATTGAAGATAGGGTGTACCGACGAATGCCCGTGCGGTACTGGTAAAATGACCGCTGAACATCTGCTGCAGAACTGCCCGACATACGAGGATCAGAGAGAGCAGATGTGGCCATTACCAGTGGAACTGCAAGACAAGCTCTATGGCAGTAGCGAGAGCCTCAGGATGACCGCCGCTTTTTTCGAAAAAATAATGGTTACTGTCTGACTGCGTACGAAGAAGAAGAAGAAGAATGCAGAGGATGTTCTAAAAAAGACACTTCCACTTACTCAAAAGCTTTATGAAGAGAATATTGACTTTGATTATATTCAAGAGTCCTGCTTTACCTCAAACCACAGATTATCTACACAAGGATATGAATCCATACAGCTTAACAGAAAGGAACACAAAGTACGCGACATTCAATTAATCAGAATCTCACTACCATACAGAGGTTTGCCAAACCCCACAAACTACCAAGATGCAGTCATCATTACTGAAGTAGCTGTAGATGAGCGCACCCTAAGGCTAACACAATTTATATTTCCCCTCCCATAAGGTGAGCGACAATGGAGGTACAACACACACATTGACTAGTTGGTAGAGCCATTAGGAAAGATGGGGATACGCATTGACATATATCGGCGGCACTGAGATAGAAGCTTAAGAGACTAAAAGTAACTTACAGCTGAGAAACAAATCTGACAATGCACCAAGTTTTTAACTTAAGAAGATGGCAGTCTACTTCAATACCCGACCTTGGTTTCTCAACAACGGACACAACCACAAGATAGACAGAATTAACCTTATAACGTAAAACCATTGCTAGGAAATCGCCGCTGTAAATTCTTGACCGGAGCCAGCTGTAGTGGTGGCCATAAGCTTAACTTGATAAGGCAATCGTATGTGTACTGCACTGTGTCAACCACATATTGAACATATGTGAGGTACTCTTTCACATCATTATTTGGGGATGTGGGCCGCTTATGAAAGCACGGAACGTGAATAGACCAGCGCACACTTACTCGGTGGGTAAAACTTCAAAGGCTGTTGAGATTGAATTAGTCTCCACTCACCTATCCACAAAAATGTGTTTTATTGATTACACATATTACATTAAATCATAAACTAATGAATGCACGGGAGCTTCATAAACGTAAAAACTTCACTTACTTGAAAAGAATTGTGTAGGGACGGGTAGGTCGTAAGTCGAGTGATCGTAAGTCGATGGGATCAGTGTGTCAATAGACTTAGTTACTTCATGTAATTACATTTTTGCACCGTTGTCTATTGATTGGTTTCGTTATCTGGCATTTACGATTCAGTTCTGGTAAGAATCCACGTCAGTGCACTCCAGGCAGGCCCTCTCGGCAAATGGCGAAGTGTAGATACTTATGGTTCCTGTGGCTTACACATATATGCTCCATCCTCTCAGGCGCCCCTCTCTGCTGAACCCGAAAGTGATTTTAAAATTTTGCAATCTCCGCATTGATGGTTCCTCGACTGCAGTGTCTATATCCAAAGGCAGCCGCTGATCAAAGTCACCTCTATCCATTGCCAGTGTCTCCGCCGCGCGTCCCATTGAGCTTTTTCATTCCGAAAACTCAAGCATGGCCAGGACAGTAGATAAATACGAGTTTCCGGAAGTTCAAGATCTCGCTGACATGTAAGGTGATAGCTACTAACATTTCGTATATCGTCTATGACATCACTGGACCTCACTTTATTTTAAGCGGACATTTTCAATAGAGCGTGCACTGTGAAGCTATCATTTTCTTTTACTTCAGTACAACAAAATCCACGTATTTGTTCAAGATGATCACCATGAGCTATCACTTTCTTGTATTTCCGTACAGGAGAATCCGCGAATTTATTCGTGATGGCATTGTGGCTACAGGAGAACTATGAATCTATTCAAGATGGCTTTGTGGCTACAGAAGAACAATTAATCTTTACATAATGGCGTTGTGGCTACATGAGAATCACTTAATGTATTCATGATTTTTTGTAGCTACAGAAGAACAATGAA
The DNA here is from genome assembly GCA_036924085.1 of Ariolimax columbianus. Classification (NCBI taxonomy): domain Eukaryota; kingdom Metazoa; phylum Mollusca; class Gastropoda; order Stylommatophora; family Arionidae; genus Ariolimax; species Ariolimax columbianus. The sequence goes on along the minus strand of JAVGWX010000007.1, from coordinate 83,728,270 downwards.
TCCATATAAAATGATACCGTGATTAGAGAGAGAAAAAAATATGTATATATATATTAATATATATATATATATATATATATATTCGTGATGGTCGAGTGATTACAGATGAATCTATCCACGACGGGCACGTGGCTAAAAGAGAATCCATTAATCTATAGGAATGGCACAAAATAAAAAGTAGATGTGGTCCCATAGATAACTAGGCTTTCAAAAGTGAAGTATTAGAGTTTTCATTTGTACTAGTTAAACCAGCTTCTTGTTCGTAGATGTGACCAGTTCCTTCCTGTATTATCTTACATCCCAGTAAGTCAGGTTATCGTTTTCAGGTAGGTTGATTGATGAGTGCAATGAAAACTGTGCTGACGTTTCCAGCGCAAATAAAGCATTCTAACCAGTCTTTTATTCAGAGAATCAGGAATAATAAAGCAAAATGGCTACAAGACTTGTTCAAAAGGCATAACTGTTGGTTGCTGATACATAAGCAAATGTGAGTTGGCGATGATCATTCTCAGGTTGATCAGTGCTAAGACTGGCTGTAAGTTTGTCTGAGAATGTCTCTCGAATTGACCATATCCTCTGGTTGATCAGTGCTAAGACTGGTTGTAAGGTTGTCTGAGAATGTCTCTCCAATTGACCATATCCTCTGGTTGATCAGTGCTAAGACTGGTTGTAAGGTTGTCTGAGAATGTCTCTCGAATTGACCATATCCTCTGGTTGATCAGTGCTAAGACTGGTTGTAAGTTTGTCAGAGAATGTCTCTCGAATTTACCCTATCCTCAGGTTGATCAGTGCTAAGACTGGTTGTAAGTTTGTCTGAGAATGTCTCTCGAATTGACCATATCCTCTGGTTGATCAGTGCTAAGACTGGTTGTAAGTTTGTCAGAGAATGTCTCTCGAATTTACCCTATCCTCTGGTTGGTCAGTGCTTAGACTGGCTGTAAGTTTGTTTGAGAATGTCTCTCTAATTGACCCTCTCCTCTGCCTCTTCAAGTCAAAGACTGGTTGTAAATCCGTCTTTTATCTTAGTTTTATCTCTGTGATAACTCGGATTTTAAATTAGAATTACTTCATTTCGTTAATGATCTCATTCTACTTTGCGTTATTACTTTTAATATTCCATGTTTCAAAAATCTTCGAGGAGAGGAAGACAGCGGACTGAATGTCCTGCTAATCTTTCAGGTAATTCGCGTCCAGTTGGTCGTCTTTAAGGTCTATTCGGTTTGCTCCCTTTGTTGGCTTGTAATCGGGTGGGTAGAAAAACAGGTGATTCGTCTGTTGTGTCCTTGCATGATGGGGAGGATACTTCCTGCTGACCTACCTGCAATAAATTTTATTTGGCCCCCAAGCTGTTTATTTGGAATTCACAACGAATCTCCAGATATAGAAGCCGTTCATTTAACTACCACTCAACTGGCAGGCCAGGCAGGAAGAACAGCTCCTCCCCCAGGGCTATATAATTTCACTTTATCAAACTGCATCATCAATCAAACAACTGGCTTTGTGTATAAAGTATACGGTTGCTTGCATTTTTCAGATCGCTGACTTTGTTACGCCCCCCTGAGCTTAGAAAATCTACTATAACAGTACAAATACTTACTCAAAAAAACAAAATATCTAAATTTGCATGCAGTTTTTATCCCAAAGAACAGCAAAGAAGCCATAATTGAACTGTTTGTCCAGCCGAATGACTTTAAGGCTTTGATCTAGTGTTTGTTTGCCTTTATCTCTATGGCATATTTAAAAACAGAACAACATAGAGCAAACAAATAAAGATTAACAAGATAGACGAATATAGGTTACACATTCATAGCAAATGGAGTCAAAAATAAATCGAAAATTTTAAGCAAATGAGGCAGAACAAGAATTAGAGGTTTGACCTTGGGTGGGATCACATCTTATACACCTGCTAGAGTTATACATGTTTCTAGCCGCTGGTGGGATTCAATATATTATTTATTGAGCTGAACATTTTGTCTTGTGGGAAATCCAGCAGCGCGTGGCGACCATGCTATTTTTCACTACTAGTACATTATTCAAAAAAAGAATGATATATCAATTGCGTTTGTAAAATATTAACATATATATATAATATTAACTAAAGCGGAAATTTTAAGCATTAGCTATTGATGGAATCCCCAACTATCAAAACCCAGTTCTATTGCCGTACACACATCACACACCCCTCTCCTTATCTGCATCCTCAACACACTCTCAAAAGCTCGTCCTCCCTCAAATCCCCTCAGGCGAGTGATCTGGATATAATGCATTCAATATATTCTACATATACTCACATATGATCTCTCAACTCAGTCGATCTGCGTATACACACGCTCTGAAACATACCTCGTTCCCTCGGTGTCTACACACACCACACACACATCTAGATCTCTCATAGACTCTCCTCGAACATACCTCGTTCCCTTGGTGTCTCCACATACGACACACACATCTAGATCTCACCTAGTCGATCTACGCACTCGCTTAACCCGTCAGGATATACCTCGTTCACAAAGTGTCCTGCGCACAACATACGTTCAGATTACCTGTAGATACAAGATGCCCAACACACACCTACTTGAGCGACTGGCCCCGACTCAATGGCGTATGCTGTTTGAGCAATCCTGTTCTATCACACATTTATAAAAACAGCCTAACAACCACTCTTCTACTAATTCGGTGAGATAAACAGACTCCTAGCTAAATTCTCTCTCACGCTCTCATTCCCTCTCCATGGCCAGGCTATTTGCGCTAAACTTTGTCTAGTGTTATACAGACTCAAGCACTATCAGAGATAACCAATGAAAATTGGGGGGATGGCCCCAATCAGTCGCTAATGCAACGAATTACTCTGAACACCTGTCACTCAAATATCGCAGCAAGCTCTGCTCCCCTCTTGTCTGTGACTCATCCCCCACTACCCAAATCGGAAAGCCAGTGGTCAGTTCCCGAGTGACCTTGGCGTAGTGTCCAGACAGAGAGTGACATTGGCACGCATTCAGGAACCTTTGTTCTCCGAGTCGCCGACCACATCACCCCTGCCCTAAACGCTCATGCTCCGGCTGGAACTGTTACACGTTTCGGCAGCGCGACTCTGTACTAGACCGATGATACTGTAGCCATGTTAGGTTTAACTGTACTTATTTTCTGCCACGAGTTGCTTTCTGATCAACCCAGTTCTCCTGGGCTATTTTCTTCCTTCTTTTCCTTATTCTGATCACATGGAAAATGTGTTTTCCGCCATGTTGTTACTGTAGCATATATGATTTTATTTTTAAAGAGTTTCTTTTCAGACAAAAAAGCTTCTCCACACTCAACAAACGTTTGGTCTGTGTGAACTGCAGATCAACAATCACGTGAGATTAGACTTCACTGCTAGTCATCCCTTACTCCAGGTCATTAATTGTGGCAATAATCACCTAGTGCTCTAAATATTCAAGAGAAAAGGATCATCACCTCTCATCTGAATAAGCTTTAAGATGGGTTCCCTATAGTTTAACACTAGCCAATACTGTCTGCCTCCCATTGGACGGTTCAACTAAATAGGATGCAGTGCCTAGATCAACTGACTTGTTATCGATGTTGGATTTTATCTAGATCCTCGGTGAACAGCCCATGACTTTCCATCAAGACAACCATCACGAGTATATGATTCTCTCTTCAGAGAACTTGCTAAGGATGTCTGAGGTTGGCCTATGAAAAGATGCTAGGTCTAGAGTTGAGCAAGGAGGAACAAACATAAAGGTGAAGGTCACTGCCGCAATACGAATGTATATTTTTCAATAATGACCTAGGATTTTACTAATTTCAGGAAACACTAAAACGGTTTTATCATTCAGATTCTGTCCCACCAATTATCATTAATGAGCTATCTTGGATTCTTCTCTTATTAGTTCTCTCTATTGTACTTGATGTTATTGATGGAAAGACGGGCTGTGGCACATTTTAAGGTTAGACCACAACGTTTGAGCTATTCGGCCGGGACCATCTCTTCTCTGCAATTATTTTAAATCGGGTTAACTGACCATGTGGAGCATATGGAAATGTGACCACGAACGATAGAGGTCTGAGACTCCTGGAATTTGCGTATTATAATAAGCTAATAGTAGCGAATACGCTGGGACCACATAAAATGTCGAGACGGTGGACGTGGCACAGCCCAAATAGTACGCTTCATAGTCAAATAGACTATATTCTGGTCCAAAGGAGATTTAGATCTAGCGTCAATAGCGCCCGGACAAGAAGTTTCCAAGGAGCGACCACGACTTAATGCTGATGACCATGCATCTCAGACTAAAGAAAGTTCTGAAAAGAGAGATAACTAGACTGAGATTTGACTTGGAGAAGTTGAAGTACCCGGATATAGTGGAGACCTTTGGAGCGATAATGGGGGGAAGATTAGCGCCTCTCTTGGTTCTTAACGAGGAGGCAGAGGTTGAGACGATGACTGAAGCCCTGAATGCGGCATTAATCTCCACGGCACCTGAAGTTCTAGGTAGGTGCAGGATTAAGAAGAAAGCATGGATCACGGAGTGAAATACTGAATTTATGTGACAAGACACGACAAATGAAGAGAGCGAAGAAAACACTAGATGGGATTCAGCGATATAGAGAGATAAATGGAAACATGAAGGCCAAGATGAAACAGGCCAAAGTGGAATGGATAGCGACTCAGTGTGCAGATATCAAACAAAATCTAGGAAGAAATGATGCCAAGGGGGCATATAAATTAGTCAAGGACTTAGTAACTCCTGTACAAAGTCGAAATACAACGATTCGGGACAAGAGTGGGAAATGTCTCACAGAAGCTCAAGACATTCGTGAGCGCTGGACAGAGTACTGTTCGGAACTATATAAGTATGAAGGTCGAGGTGACCCAAGAAACGCAATGTCTCCTGAAGTGAGTCTAATAGAGGAAAATCAAACGATAACAAGGGAAGAAGTATATGAAGCCGTGAAAATGCTGAAGAGATGGAAGGCTGTAGGTGTGGATAATATCCCAGCAGAGCTCCTACAAGTGGGAGGTGAGGTAACAATTGATACCCTGACATACATCTGCAATAGAATTTGGCAGATAGGAGAGTGGCTCACCAGCTGGACAAAATCAGTAATTATTCCACTGCCTAAATCAGGAAACCTAAATATGTGTCAGAACTATCGAACAATCAGTCTGATAAGTCATCCAAGTAAAGTTCTCTTGAGAATAATACTTAACAGACTGAAACCACAGGCAGAGAATATCATTCCCGAAGAACAAGCGGGCTTTCGAGCAGGAAGGAGTACCATCGAGCAGATATTTAATCTTCGGCTAATGAATGAGAAGTACTCAGAGTATCAACAACTCTACCATGCCTTCATTGACTTTAGAAAGGCGTTTGACAGAGTGTGGCATTCGGCGCTATGGTCAACAATGAAGCATTATAAGTTCAACAGTGATATTGTGAGGGTAATTGCAAACCTTTATGAGCAGGAGACAAGCGCAGTATCGGTAGAGGGAACGCTTGGCGATTGGTTCCGTACGACGGTGGGTGTGAGACAGGGATGTATACTCTCCCCAACACTACTTCAATATATTCTTGGAGAGAATAATGGACACGACCTTAAACGGACATGTTGGCACGGTTAAAATGGTGACAGGCTTATCACAAACTTCCGATTTGCTGATGATATTGATGTATTGGCAGGCACAGAAAGGGAACTCCTGGAGTTGATTGGTAGATTGGATAGAGCGGCCCTGAGTTTTGGTATGGAAATAAATGCAGATAAAACAAAGCTCATGACCAATAACATAACAGGGTTTAAATCTGTAATAGAGGCAAATGGGCAGAAACGAGGTGGTAAAACGTTTCAAATATCTGGATCGTTGATCAGCGAAGAGGGATCGAAGCCAGAGGTAATTGCAAGAATAGCACAAACAACAGCGGCGCTGAAATCTATATGGCAAGACAAGCGACTCGCCCTCGGCATAAAAGTTAGACTAATGCGCTCTTTGGTGCTATCAATATTTCTGTATGCCTGCGAGACTTTGACCATTACAGCAGATATCCAGGGCAGAATACATGCAATGTAAATGAGGTGCTAAAGAAAACTCCTAAATGTTACATATAAAGATCGTGTCACGAACGTAGTAATACGTCAGAGAGTTGAAGACGCTATTGGTCCTTTTGAAGATCTGTTCACAGCTATCAAAAGACGAAAGATGGCCTGGTGCGCGCACGTCGCGAGGTCCAACGGAATTACCAACTCGATACTCTTTGGTTCCGTACCGGGACAGAGAGGGCGAGGACGTCCAAGGAAGAGATGGGTGGACAACATCACTGAGTGGTCAGGCCTTCGTCCCGGTGAGATACGTCAGGCGGCGACAGACAGAGAGGGATGACGTGGGAATTTGGGAGTGTCTTTGTGTGTGCCCCAACGACCTGATGGGTTACGCGATGAACTGAACTGAACTAAACTAACTGACCATTGTCTTTGGTTGAACCAGACCACATGCAAGGTAGCAAGTGGTTTGAATTCCGAGCGTTTTTCCTTCACATAGATAAATTATCACCTACGACTTGCATGTCTTAATTGGCCAGAGTATAATAATAACAATAATAATAATTATTATTATCATTTTATTATTCTGGTTTTAGGTGACCACAGCACAAACGTCATACTTCTCGTGTTAGTTGAAGAGTCCTGCTCACACAAGGTCATGAGCAGATTTGATTGCTGACGAAAAGCTTTGTGCAGACCTCTGAAGCATGTATTAGTATTGAGAGTTCAAGCTCACTACAGGCTCTACCAGAGAGAGGTACAGTCTGCTATTTAGACTCTATCCCACAAATGTCTCTTCTTCGTCTTTTAACCGATTCCAAAAATTAACATAAATCAATTGATGAATTCTGTCGCGCTAGTTACCAGCAATAAACTACCACACACTTCGACTTTGTCGTATTTGTCCGCAAAAATAAACTATCTCAGATTTAAATAAACTTCGGCGCGTGTTCAAATGAAAACTGATCAAACTGCAACAAGTGAACATACGTACATTGCGCATGATGACATCACTTGTGGTGTAAACAGCATATACCAACCGTCACGTTTGCACAATTTCATTATCCTTCGACTCATAGTTTCCTCAGCAGACCGTTGAAAACATGGTGTGTGTGATAAGGAATCCGTTCAGAGTTTACCAGCTAGCGCTGATTCGGTTTCTAATAGCTGAAGGATGTCGACCAGTTGACATTCATCGCAGAATGCAGGCAGTGTTTGGTGATAAAAGTGTGTCGAAGACAACAGTGAAGAACTGGTCAACGATGTTTAAAGATTGACCTAAGGTAACGAAAGATCTTCCGAGACCAGGTCAGGCGCATATTGTTACGTTTACTCACGTTCTTCTTTAAACATCGTTGTCCAGTTCTTCACTGTTGTATTCGACACACTTTTGTCCTCATAGACTGCCAGCATTCTGCGATGAATGTCAACTGGTCGACATTTTTCAGCTGTTCAGTAGGTTTGTTCACTTGTTGACGTTTACTCCGGTTTCATTTAAACAAGCCTCGTACTTCACATTTACACTTTGCCGTATTAGTCGGCAATAATAAACTACCTCACATTTAGACTGTCGTCCTAGCTACAAGCAATAAACTACCTCACATTTACACTGTCGTTAGTCAGCAACAATAAACTACCTCAGATTTAGACTGTCGTATTAGTCGGCAATAATAAACTACATCACATTTACACTGTCGTTAGTCCGCAACAATAAACTACCTCAAGTTTAGACTGTTGTACTAGCTACAAGCAATAAACTACCTCACATTTAGACTGTCGTACTAGCTACAAGCAATAAACTACCTCAAGTTTAGACTGTCGTACTAGCTACAAGCAATAAACTACCTCACACTTAGACTGTCGTACTAGCTACAAGCAATAAACTACCTCAAGTTTAGACTGTCGTACTAGCTACAAGCAATAAACTACCTCACATTTAGACTGTCGTACTAGCTTCACAGTAAACAGAGGAGGGATGTGGATAATAATGTCTAAGTTTGGCTGCCCCAACAAGTTCATAACAATGGTGAAACAGCTACACGAAGGCATGTGTGCTCGTGTACTGGACAGCGGTGCAATCTCTAAAACGTTTCTAGTATCAAACGGAGTAAAACAAGGATGTGTACTAGCCCCGACTTTGTTAAGCATGATGTTCGCGGCCACGATGACAGACGCCTTCAGATCATTGGAGCTTGGAATACCCACAAAGTATCGCACAGATGGCAAGTTACTCAATTCCAGAAGAATGAAGGCCAAAACCAAAGTGGCTGGCGACATAATCAGGGAACTTGAATTTGCTGACGACTGCGCTCTAATGAGCAACTCAGAACTGAACATGCAGGTTGGAATGGACCAGTTCTCTGCCGCATGCGAAAATTTTGGCCTGACCATAAATGCAAAAAAAACAGAGGTCATGTACCAACCAGCACCAGGCATGCCGTAAACAAAACCAAAGACTACAGTCAGCGGGCAGACGTTGAATACCGTAGACAAATTCACATATCTGGGCAGCACGCTGTCGAGATCTGTGAGCCTAGACGATGAGGTCGCAAGCAGAATAGCAAAGGCCAGCACAGCCTTTCGTAGAATGCGATCGATGGTCTGGGCACGTCGTGGCATCGGCGTCAAGACCAAATTCAAAGTCTACCGTGCAACCATCATTCCAACCCTACTATACGCTTGCGAAAGCTGGACTGTATACTCTGGACATGCAAGGAGGTTAAACCACTTCCACACAAGTTGCCTGAGGCGAATATTCCACATCCGATAGCAAGATCGTGTCACTGACATCGAGGTTCTCTCGAGGGCTAACATGCCCAGCATCCATGCACTGCTAGAAAAAGCACGACTAGGATGGGCCGGACATCTCGTCCGTATGTCAGACGAGCGGCTCCCAAAGAAGCTTCTCTACGGCGAGCTGAGAGACGGATGGCGCGAGAGAGGGCACCCAAAGAAACGTTTTAAAGACGGTCTGAAGGACTCACTAAAATGTTGCCAGATAGACATCGACACCTGGGAATGTGTTGCGAAAAACAGATCTGACTGGAGAAGCGCAGTCAAATCGGGTGTAGCTGCCGGTGAAGATGACCGTGTTGTGAAAGCCCAGAACAGACACGAGACGCGGAAATCCGGAGCAGCGGGAACACCATTCCCTTCTACAAACCTCGTGTGCCCGATATGTAGCAGATGTTTTCGTGCTCGCATTGGCCTGTTCAGCCACATGCGCACCCACACCCAACAGGGAAATCTGTGACAAGGATGATGTCGGCGGTCCTCATCGACAACGATGGACAGCTATTATTACTAGCTACAAGCAATAAACTACCTTACATTTACACTGTCGTACTAGTTACCAGCAATAAACTACCTCACATTTAGACGGTCCTACTAGTCACCAGCAATAAACTACCTCACATTTAGACTTTGTCGTTTTAGTTACCAGCAATAAACTACCTCACATTCAGACTTTGTCGTATTAGTTACCAGCAATAAACTACCTCATATTTAGACTGTCGTATTAGTTACCAGCAATAAACTACCTCATATTTAGACTGTCGTATTAGTTACCAGCAATAAACTACCTCACATTTAGACTTTGTCGTACCAGTTACAAGCAATAAACTACCTCACATTTAGACTTCGTCGTGTCAGTTACCAGAAGTAAACTATCTCCCTCATTTACACCTTGAAACAAACAAACCTTTGCTTTGTTTTTAACGTCATGACTGTTGGCTTCAAATCAATACCAACAACGATATCTCGGACATTCTAGGACACGTTCAAACATATTCATGACTAAGACGTGTTGTCGCAGTGAAATCTAACAATGACAGCAGCTACATCTGTTTTTGGTTTCATTTATCACGTGTGATACCATCTCGTGTCCATGTGTTGTTCTGGCGACATATGTTCTCTGTCGGTGTGCTATTTGTTTTATATTCTATTTCTGTTTATTTCAATTTCCAGCATTGTGCGAGTGCACTAAGAAACATAAATTGATTGATTCACCACGAAATCCAGTAGCATGAATTGTTTGAAGGCACTATCCCTAGAGGCACTCTTACATTTTTTGTGATTACCATTTGGATCATCATCATAGGCATCTCAGTCTATATAGACCATGACGTTTTGTCCAGCTCTATCTTCTGTATTTTGAAAATGTCTGCTATGGCTGTAAAGATCTCTTCAGTTTTTATTGTTTCTCTTCAGCAAAAAACCTCTACGAACGTTAGCATTAACGTTGTCCCCTCCAGCTGACTGTCTCCAGATCGATCCTGAACAATTTCTTCCCAGCCCTCGGATGGGATGTCGCATGACTTCATGTATCTCTTGCATACGTTCTGGAATCGCTGTGTGGGACGGCCGATTCTTCTAACTCCAATGGCTAGCTGTCCATAAAGGATATCCTTTTTCAGCCTCTGGTCTTCCATGACCCAACCACCGTAGACGTCGCTGGCTCAACATCGAGTACATGCTGTGAGTGTTTACTCTCTGTAAGACCGTATTTGGGAGGAAAACTAACGTCTGGTCAGATAAAACATACTGGCCAAGACCCTCACCTCGGCTTCATAGTAGCCCTCTCTGGGAACGAGCTGTTTTCATGGCAGACTGGCTAACGAGGTGAGGGATCGGCGTAATCTCCGTAGTAGTAGGTGACACGCAGATGAAATCATGCATAGCACAACCACCTGAAGGACCTCGGCCACCTTGATCAGCACGCTCGGGATGTGAGGAAATCTACTGCAACCTGCCACGTAACGTCCTTTTCAGGGCGCACAAAAGAGTAACCTACTCATTGTGGGCATTCGCAAACAACCAGTCCGTATTATAGGACACTCTCTCTTGACAGCCAATCTTCAATATACGCCGTAAATACCGCATGTGAAAAGTGTTTAGCCACCGTTCCAGTTTAGTGTAAGTGCTCCAAGTCTCACTTCCATACAAGAGAGTACCCAGAACTCAGCTCTGATGAACCTGGACCTTGGTGTAATTAGACAGTGCAGTGTTCTCCCAGACTCTCTTCGTCAGGTGGGTCATCACGGTACTTCCCCTGTCAAGTCTACTGTCTATTTCATTCTCGAGCGAGAGAGTGTTACTAATGGCAGACCCAAGATAAGTGACAATTCTTGACGACCTCTATAGTGACGCCATCAATCTTTATGGAGAGCTTATTGGTAATGTCCTGTGTGCAGACTTTTGTCTTTTCCTGGCTGATGATGACCCCAAACTCCTTGCACCTTCCGGGGAATCTGTTTCTCAGTTTCTGCAGGTCCTCCTCACTATTGGTCACTAGAACTGCATCATCCGCAAATAGCATCTCCCTAATGAGCACCGTCTTCACCTTGGTCATCGCACGTTCTATAGTCCAGGCTTGTCATGTATTTGTCACTGTTCAACAATAATCCAGGCACATCATGTATTTGTCACTGTTCAACAGTCTAGGCTTGTCATGTATTTGTCACTGTTCAACAATAATCCAGGTGGATCGTGTATTTGTCCCTTTTCAACAATAATCCAGGCGCATCATGTATTTGTCACTGTTCAACAATAATCCAGGCACATCATGTATGTGTCCCTGTTGAACAGCCCAGGCTTGTCATGTATTTGTCACTGTTCAACAATAATCCAGGTGGATCATGTAGTTGTCACTGTTCAACAATAATCCAGGCGCATCATGTATTTGTCACTGCTCAACAATAATCCAGGCACATCATGTATTTGTCACTGTTCAACAATAATCCAGGCACATCATGTATTTGTCCCTGTTCAACAATAATCCAGGCACATCATGTATTTGTCCCTGTTCAACAGCCCAGGCTTGTCATGTATTTGTCACTGTTCAAAAATAATCCAGGTGGATCATGTATTTGTCCCTGTTCAACAATAATCCAGGCGCATCATGTATTTGTCACTGAATAACAATTGTCTAGTATTGTCATGTATTTGTCCTTGTTCAACATTAATCCAGGTGGATCATGTATTTGTCCCTGTTCAACAATAATCCAGAAGCATCATGTATTTGTCCCTTTTCAACAATAATCTAGGCGCATCATGTATTTGTCACTGTATAACAACAGTCTAGGTGTGTCATCTATTTGTCCCTGTTAGTAACATTCTAAGCTTGTTGTCTATTTGTCGGTGCTCAAAACGCCCAGACATGCCATGTATTTTTCCTCTTACAACAACAGTCCAAACGTATCAACCATTTCTCTTTGTCCAACAACAGTCTTATCTTGTCTCTGTTAAAGAATAGTTTACACTTGTCATCTATTTGTCCCTGTTCAAAAACAAGTCTAATCCTGTCATCTATTTGTCCCTGTCCAACAACAAGTCAATTTTGTCATCTATTTGTCCCTGTCCAACAACAAGTCAATGTTGTCATCTGTTTGTCCCTGTTCAACAACAAGTCAATTTTGTCATCTATTTGTCCCTGTCTAACAACAACCCATGCTCGTTATGTACGAATGTATCTCTATTTCGATCCCTATGAAGCATGGGCTCACCCATGCACCTTGTGGAAGTCTACGCCAAATCACGTAGTATTCTCTTGAAGTAGTCGTTTCTGTATCAACGTGTTTTACATGATGACTTTCACAATCTCATTCACAACCATCTATTGTCGTCTTTTGCACCACGACAGGAAGGTTACAATGGTTCTGTTTTTTGTTTTCCTGTTTACGTGGGTGTATGAAACAATGATTCGATTGAGTTCCCTAACTTTCAAGGACTGTAAGAATGAGAGGGTGGGGGGAGGGGGAGGACAAGGGGCATACTTTGATGCGCTCTGTAACTTTGAAAACAAATATTTTGACCGTCATTATCAGATGGAGTAACATGTGCGCGCGCTGATATGCAACACTGGACAGGTGATCTCTATAATTAGCCAGGTACAACATCAGAATAATTCATTCGTCGCTGGATCCAGTTGTTAAGGTCATCTCTACACGAAAACATGAACGGCTTGGTTGTTCTCTGCGTGCTCTATTGTGCTCTGTCAACTGGTCTTGCGCACAAAGTTCCAATTGAATCCTGTGGTATGTCATTTTGTTATAGCTCATCATAATTGTTTAGACTATCTTGGTGATGTTTCACTCGTTGCGGGTCTTCGATTAGGAAGGAGGGACGAAACACAGGTCTATTAAAGGGCAAAGAAATAAAGGTCGCTAGCACATCAGTCATTCGCAGAGTACAGGTAAGATTTTTCCCGTGTAGAGCATACCTAGTCCTAACTGGGTTTCAACCAGTGTCTCCTGTTTGCGACACAGAAATTATAACTGTTGGGCCTTACCTGACTATATCGCTGAGATATCTGCGCCTTTTGGTCCAACACACCTGATTTCAGCTGACTTTTTTTAGTACCGTGTTTGCCTACCCACTGCTTGCGATCCCTATCACTAGTAGGCCATTCCCAGGGCCGTCACGTGGATGCGGAATAAGGTCTTGGTCAGCTCTGTTTCGATGACCATGGTGCAAGCAGTCAGGTATGAATCGGTAGCTGGTGTCATCCTTTTTTCACTTCTGTAACTTGACCCCAAGTTGGCATATGATGTTAAATTATACAATCGCCACTTTATTATAAGCTAATTAGTCACTCCTTTTCTACCCAAGCCCTATTTTAACAACATATTTCAGTCGATCTATAAGTATAAATATTATTCCTATGGTAATTCCCAACAAGAGGTGGGAGGACAACATAACAGAATGGACCAATCTCTGACCAGAAGAGACACAGGCAGCGGCAGCTGACAGAGAAGGGTGGCGTGATGTTATGAGGATGTCTTCATGTGTGCCCCACCGACCTTACCGGTTACGGGATAACCTGACCTGACCTGAATAGATAACCGTCTTAATAAAAGAATGAAAATTGGTCCTATCAAAACAATTAATTATAACTTTTAAACGAGAAATATTTGGACCATCAACAAAAAAATTGAATCATGTGTTTGTTGATTTCAAATAGGTGTTTGATAAGGTATTGCTTTTAAAGTGATGTTGGCAACAATGAGGAGGTATTTTTTTTATTTTTTTTTTTTATTTGCGTTCGCCTTATTTTCTCTAATCCCCAAGGCGGTGTGCGTTGCACTGTGTTTTTATTTTGCGCCTGTCGGCCCAGTGCATCCGACTTCAGCACGCATTTTATGTAAGGGTCTGCTTCCTCCTGCATTTTCTAAGGGTTTGCTTCCCCGGGGTAACGGCCGGTGCTGTGATGGGGATCGAACCCAGCACCTTCGGTTCGTGAGCCGTGCCACTTAACCACTAGGCCACGCCGTCCCCCTCAATGAGGAGGTATAAATCAACGGAAATAGTATACATGTTCTTGAACACATGTATAACATGGTGTCCAGCGCAATTCTTCTGAATGGGAGGCGTTGAGAACCCGTTGTGCACATAGGTTGGTCGGAGACAATGTTGTACACTCTCCCTCAACACATTTCAACATATCTTTTAATGTATTATGAGTGAGGCACTTGGAGATCATGTTCTATCTGTCAAGATAGGGTGGTCAAGCGATTACCAACCTTCGTTTTGCAGATAACATCGACGGGTTGGCGAGCACAGAATCGGACCTCCAGACATGGGACACACGTCTCTTGAATATGGTATGACGATTTAAAGCTGGAAAGACAGAATTAATTACTTACAACACCGAGCGTTTTAACAGTGATGTATTAGCTAATGGCCAGGAACTCGAAGTGGTCAACCGTTTTAAATATATCTGGGATCGCTGGTCAGTGATGAATGATCCAAATATGAGGTATTGGCCAGAAAAGCAAAGAAAAAAGCGGCGCTTGTCCGCCTTAACAAAATCTGGCAAAACAAAAGGTTAGCCATATGCACGAAGATCAGATTAATGCGCACATTGATCTTGTCTATTTTCCTATACGCCTGGTGTTGTTTTTGTCCAATGTTTCGAAGAGGACCACATTGTGAGACATGGACTATTACTCTGACCAGCAACCTGGGAAATAGGTCTTGGATGTTAAATGTTTTCGAAGACTTCTAAACGACATATACAAAGACCGAGTCAAAATTGAGGAATTACGAGAAAGAGTTACAACAGCAATAGGGCATTTTTTAAAGACCTCTTGGAAACGGTCAAAAGACGGAAACTCGATTCGTACGGCCACATATCGAAATCAAACGGAATTGCAAAAACTATCCAGAACGGAAAGGTGCAAGGCAGACGACAAAGAAGAGGTCGTCCCAAAAAAAATTAGAGGACAAAAGTTAAGAATAGACCAATCTCCGACCTGATAGGTAAAAGCAGCGGCCGTGACAGAGAAAAGTGGCGTGAGCTTGTGGGGGTGTCTTCATGTGTGCAAAAATGATCTCATCGGTTACGGAATGACTTGACTTAACAAAACTATAAATATTAATCAGTTTGATATGTGTGAGGTCACTCTTTTCAGTTCATGGATGTTATTGAAGCTCATAAAGCGCCTTCTCTGACGATTATTCTGCGGAGAGTTTCTTTCGGTTTTTCTCTTTTCCTGCTGTCAAAGGGTGGCCATATAAACGCTTGCAGAAAGAGTCGGTTTCTGTCTATTCTAATAGCATGTCGGATGTATGATCATCAATTTTTCCTGATGAGTGATGAAACATACTGTTGATTGGTGACTTTCCTAATTGTTTTATTCGTTATGAATTCCTTCCAGACAATGTTTAACAGTTTTCATAGACACTTAATATTGAATGTATTTAGTCTCTTTTCCAATGCCTTTGTTATTTTCTAGCATTCACATCCATAAGTCAGTATTACTAATAAGTAAGAGTTAAACAACCTGAGCTTGAAGTAATCAGTCAGTGATTTTGATTTCCAGATGTTCATTAGTTGGGTAAATGCACCTGCGGCTAAAGCAATGCAAGTGAAAATTTCCTTAGATGTATCTCCATCTGCTTCGCAGATAAGTCAAACTGTCAACTGTTTGTAATATATGATATACAACTGATTAATAGCAGGTTTCTTGGCGATATTCATGACCTTCGTCTTGGAAGCACTGATTTGAAGCTATATCTGTTCTAATAGGCGACATAGTTGATCCAACTTGTTATGAGCTTCTTAGGGAGTGGAACTTAAGTGTGGCATGTCATCTGCGAAATCAAAGTTCTCTATAATTATGTCAAATATCCATTGTACGCCAAAATGCTTGTCGGGCGCACAGTTTTTCATAACCTAATTCCTTCGTATGCCAAATAGCAGAGGTGACATAATACAGCCTTGTTTGACTCATTCTATTTGAAACAAATCAGTTGTGCCCGTACTGGTCCCAGAACAGCATTGGGAATATTGGTAAAAGGCTGCAACTGTGGTTATGTACTTTTGGTGAAAGCCATAGCCGGAGGGTATTTTCCAAAGTGTCGGTCGATGGATATAATCAAAAGCTTTCTTGAATATCAATAAAATTAATCAGAAGTGCCGGTTGCATTTCTTCGCATTTCTCAATAATTGTCCTTAAAGTGAAAATGTGATCGACACAAGATCTCTTTGGTCTAATACGAGATTGTTCTTCTATCAATCTTATGTCTAGTTTGTCCGAGAATCTTTGGAAAATCATAATGCAAAGTATTTTCTCTGGCTCGGACAGATGTGTAATGCGTCGCCAGTTCCTGCAATAAGTGATATTTCTTTGCTATTTTAATACTAATTCCATTTTCTTATTGTCAGGATATGTTTGCGTCCATCCAAACTTCAATTACGAGGGATAAAACATGTCTCTAAGAACTGCTTCATTTGTTGCTTTCAGCATGTCTCTGTAATTTCATCGTCGTCCTATTAAAACAATAAATAATAGTTCACCTAAAACAATAAATATTAGTCCTACTAAAACAATAAATATTAGTCATACTGAACCA
The DNA here is from genome assembly GCA_036924085.1 of Ariolimax columbianus. Lineage (NCBI taxonomy): Eukaryota > Metazoa > Mollusca > Gastropoda > Stylommatophora > Arionidae > Ariolimax > Ariolimax columbianus. The sequence continues at coordinate 83,711,380 of JAVGWX010000007.1, read as the reverse complement.
ATACATATTAGTCCACCTGAAACAATAAATATTAGTCCAACTGAAACAATACACATTAGTCCACCTAAAACAATACATATTAGTCATACTGAAAAAATAATTATTAGTCCACGTAAAACAAAAAATACTAGTCCACTTAAAACAGTAAATATTAGTTCAAATGAAACAATAAATATTAGTCTACCTAAAACAATAAATATTAGTTCTACTAAAACAAAAAATATTTGTTCTACTAAAACAATAAATATTAGTCCATCTAAACAATAACAATTAGTCGACTTAACCAATAACAATTAGTCGACTTAACCAATAAATATTAGTCCACCTAAAACAATAAATATTAGTCCACCTAAACCAATAAATATTAGTCCTACTGAAACAATAAATATTATTTCTACTAAAACAATAAATATTAGTCCTACTGAAACAATAAATATTAGTTGCACTAAAACAATAAATATTAATTCTACTAAAACAATAAATATTATAACTATTAATAACAGTCTCATTTAGATAATAAATTTTACTCTTTCGAAACAATAATTATGATGAGGCCTACTATAATACAGTCTATTACAGATGTATAGTTCAACACACGATAATAATCTCCTTTTGTCAAACATGAATGGCATCCCCAAAGAAAGAGAGTGAACTCTGCAGTATGTGTATTTCTAACAGTGTTTTTGAAATGCCGTACTAACTTCTGAAACTTCACGTGTGTCTGCAACAATCGATCTTACTATTTGAAACTGAGATAGATATAATATTACGATTAGTGCAGCAAAGACAGAAAAATTGGCAGAATAGAGAAAACATTCTAATTCAGATAAAAATCAAACAGAAACAGGTAAAATACTTTGGCAGTGGGTTCATTCAAGATGGAAGGTGGATAGTGAAGTGGAATCAAGAACTCAGCAAGCAAATGTGGTTTCCTATCAGCTCTCACCATTTTTAAAATACAAACATATTCCAATGAAAAAAAAGAGACTGCTGATAAATAGTATTTGTATACCGACTCTCTGCTACCAGTGTCAGACATGGACTCTCACAAAGGAACAAGAAAATAAATCATGGTACGCGAATGAGATGTTTGAGAATGGCTGTCGGGGTCACATGACTAGACAACATATGAAACCAAGAAATCAGATAGAAGGTGGGCGGAACACTGTGCTTGGAATATATGAAAAGGCAGAGCGTAAAATGGTACGGACTCTTGATAAGGATGCTACCAAAGTTATCATTTGCTCATGTTTACGATACCAGACATCAGACTTGCAGAACAAGTGGCAGACCAACAAAAGATGGATACAAGGTGTCAGTGAGACACTGAAGAAACGCGGAGTGACAACAACTTTAGAGACTAAGCTGTCACGACAGAAAATGACACCTTACCAGGCCGTCTAACCACACAAGTGGATAGAAGATGATGATAGTGATTTCAATCTTCTGTTTTATAAGCAACATTTTTCTCCTTAACTTTCAGATTACGAGAATGACGAGTATGTAAGTCCCTATAAGGTCGATATTACCCCTTGCCCAACGATACCGTGCCAGATCAAATCTGGACAGACCGTCAGCGTGACCTTTAAATTCATAGCCAGTAAGTTGTTTACCTTTATATCAATGGTTTGTTGTTTGCTTGTTTTATTATTCATTATATTTATCATTTATCACATCAAATGTAGCCTTAGACAAAGTTATTCCACTAGAACGTACGATCCTGATATGTGTGTATGTGTGTGTGTGTGTGTGTGTGTGCGTGCGTGCGTGTGTATGTGTGTGTGTGTGTGTGTGTGGGCGTCTGTGTCCGTGTGTGTAAATGGACGGGCCACGGTCTAGTGCACACATTGCTGAACTTCATGAGATTGGCGCCGCTCGATATGTTTGCTAACAGTGCCGGTTGGGGGGGGGGGGGGGGGGCTGTGACATGTACACATAGGCCAATAATGGACAAACGCATCGCTCTGGAGAGATCTGGCCCTGTCTGGAAATAAACATACCCAGGACACATCGCCAACACGCAGAATGATGCACCTACGACCTCCTGGGGTTACATGAAAGACAAGACAAGTAGAAGAAACTGGTTGTCTACACTATAATGACATCAGAGATACGTTGACTATGTCTAGTGTTCAAGTTTCTCTTTGAAAAATATAGTCTGTTCATGTCATTATAGATAACGAAACTGACTGCAGTGATTTGGTTACGTAAATGTTGCTTCCGCTGATTGTGCTTTGGTCATTCCATTGCCATTTAATTAATTGTACTTTCTTCTCTGAGATGTTGGAAGAGCCAATGCAAATCTGCTGCCAGGGGAAATTCAGTAAGAGTTATCTTAGTACAAGTAGCTTCGAAAACAACAAACAAATTCGTTTAATTTACGAGCTTGGTTTATGCATGTTTTTCTTAGTTTACGTTTGTCCAGCAATTGATAAAGGTCTAGTTTAATTGTATAATATATGCTTATACACACACAGACACACACACATACACACACACACGTCAGTATAACAATAATTAACCCAGACTTGACCCAATATAATAATCGAATGGTTGGCAAGAATGAGGTCAAAATTGGTTAAGAATGGGTGAGAAATAATTATCATTGTATGCCGCAGAATGCTAAACAAGATATCATCAATGAGGTTTTGTAAAAGCTTTGATTTATTTTCATGATATCAACAGAGACCAACGCTACGACAGCTGAAGTTGAAATCGGTGGATATCCCCTCGGTAGGATACCACTTTTGGGCATTTACGTTACGATGCCTTTGAATGAAACAGCCAGTAATGGATGCAACTTCATGAAATGTCCAGTTAACAAAGGAGATGATGTAACATTCAGCATGGAAGTTGTTGCCGACTTCCCACCTCTTCCGGTATGTTCTTAAATAATTAAATTCTCTTGCCTTATTTGTGCGGAAAACAAGAAAAAATAGTGCGCTAGATATTTAGTTATTGTCGGAGAACACAGAGGCTGGTGTAACAGGTCGATGCTGCTCGTTACTAAGAATAGATCAATGGACAACATTCGAACTGTGCGTGAACCGGCCATTGCAGAATCGGACATCATCGGTTCAAAAAAATAAAATTCCCATACAAAGACACGCGTTAGAGAGGGAAAGAACAGACAAATAGTAGAACATGTTCAAGTCTGTCGACTCTATAAGAGGAGCAATAATACAACATGACCATCTCCAGATAGACCGTAAAGTTTATGAAGGAAACCGATGTGATTATTTCAGAACGAACCTGGAAGGTATGTTCGATGGCGCAGAGCTTGGGTTCTTCACAGTAAATTGTGCAAGTAATTCCTTCACTATATATTTCTTGTGGGTACTACCTTCACGTGAAATTGTGCAAGTAATTCCTTCACTATATGATCATGTGGGTACCACCTTCCCAGAAAATTGTGCCATTAATTTTTCACTGTATGTTCCAAAAGAATATACACTACCTGCCTACCCCCTCCCTCCCCCAATGCCCCCTAACCCACTTCTTCCCCACCCCCTCCCCACCCACCACCCACTGAAAAAATTGCATTAAATTCCTTCACTATATTCTTCATTTCAGTACTCGTCTTTTCCGAAACTCTAAGGTCGTTGCAGCATCACATCTCATTTCTGCTTTCTGTGTGAAAGATGTGTCTTGTGCATGTCTCTAACTGGGACGGGCCAACCCTCTCCGGGCGAAGTAATCACGTTTCGATTCAGTATTTATACTTAGCCTATTTTGTTCTCGCCTTCCTCTCCTCCTCCCGCAGGGTTGTTTTCTTCGGGTACCGAAGTGCTGGTTTTACAGAATACTCCGAGGTCTGTGAGTTTCTCCAAAACGCCCAGCCATAAGGGTTGGTAGGGATGTGTAGTTGTTCTGAGTGCAGTCAGTACTACCTTCACATAAAATGGTGCATTTCATTCTTTCACGCCATGTTTCACGTGTCTTTTATCACCACATACATTTTTGCATTTAATTCTTTCACTACATATTTCACGTGTGTGCTACATTCACAAACAATTGTGCTTGTATTGCTTTCATTATATGTTTCTTGGGTGTATTACCTTCACATACAATTGTGCATGTCATTCTTTCACTAAATGTTTTCCGTGGGTATTACCTTCACAGTAACTTGCCCATGTAATTATTTAACCATATTTTTCATGGCATATTCTAGTTTTACTAGGAGTAAGCAAGAGCTAGTTAGACAGGAAGACAGTTTGAAAATAGAATGTGATAATTGTTTATTGTGATTATGGCAATGTACTCTTAATTGTCATTTTTTGTTGGAATCTCTTTACATGTCAGACTGAATTTTTTTGTATGCACATAACTGCATTTATGTGAACATAAGCTGCAGTTTGTTGTAGACACTTTAATTGACATTTTAAATGATGACCTTTTTTTTCTTTTATGAAAAATATGATGGAAAACCGATATTCTGTTTCAGCTACCAGCAGATGTGATCTTGATTATTCACTTTGGACAGCGCCCCGTGAACTCTACGGCAGAAACAGGACTCGATGTATGTAATTCTGTTAAAATGAAGATAAACTGACTCTAGATCACATGGAACAGCTGCAGATGTGGAGCAAGGAATGAACTAAAAAATTATACATTTTAAAATGTATCTGATATAATCTATAATCTGTTAAAATAATCAGAGTTCTTGTGCATCGCTAATTAAATTGATCTACTCCTGGTTTATTGTGTTGATTTGTATAATGGCTTTTGTCTTTGATGTGTTTATCGTTTATACTTGTCCGTCTTTTAATGTTCGGACGACTTTTTAGTTCAATTCATGATAGATTTAACTGCAAACATATTTCAAGTGATAATTCCTATTTACTTTTCAAAGAATGGAAAGAGATATGTTTGCAATGATAACCAATCGAAACCTTTCAGCTGTCTGTGGAACGCAAGTCCTGAACAAAAAACACACCAAATCCTCCTGTTCTGGCCCATCTGTTCCAATTCTGTTCACATTTTTCCTGTTTCATTCATTTTGTCACGACCTCTCTAATCCGTGTTTTTTAGTCTGTCTATACTCCTCTTGCCTTAGGGATTCCAGAACAGAGACTGTCTAGTTTCCTTAATGTGTGTCCTACCAATTTCCATCTCTCCACATCATATCCCACTGATAAATGTGTGCTTTTTTTCAACAGTTTTACATTATTAATCTTACCATTCAATACCGTTTCAATATTTTTATTCTACGCAAAACCTTATTTATGAAAGTCTGCACCTTTGTATTTGTTGTTTTTCTTGTTCTCATTGTTTCAGAGTCATCCAATAGAACAAATGTTACATTGAAGTTGAAGTTTTCTATTTTTATGTTGGAATTAATATCTTTTGATTTCTAAAAATGTCCCAATGCCATGAAAGCTTCTTTCGACATTTGTATTATTATTTTTATATCTCTATCTCTACTTCCTACTATGCCTACGTCATTACAGAGATATATGAATGATTTTACATAATCTTTGGGTTTTTTCTCTGTGCATTCTCAGTTTCAATTTCTGTGACACACTAGTCAAATACACGTATTTTATTTTGCAAAGTCTAGATCATGAAGTTGGCTTATCACATTTCAAAGAATTCCATTTTTGTTGGTTAGTGTTGTCTTTATAATACAGTAGAAAACCAACAGAAACAGAAAAAGTTATAAAAGACATGTCTGTCGCACACCAGTCCGTATCTCAAATGGTTCAGAATGATAACCTTCATGTAAAGAACTCTGCATTTCATATCTTCATGTTTTCTTAATTGTGTTAATGACTTCAGTGACACTCCATACTGGGACTCATCAACTTCCGTAACTGCAGCACGAGGAATTAGCTGACAGCAGACGGCGACTCATAGCTGGCTGCTTCCATCAGTGTCAACGAACCAAAGCTGACCGAAACCGTGTTCTCTTCAAGAGGCGGCCCTAGAAGCAAGCTGAACTTGTGTAATCTGACTAAGAGAATAGAGATCGCAGTGGGAAGGCAAACCTATTAGCCAAAACGTCACCACAAATCAGATGTTTTGGTCAAAAAGGCGCAGATATCACAGTCTCGATGTAAACTACGACACAGGACAAATTACGAATGAGAAGAAGAAATACCTTTAAAAGTGCAGGTTTCTGATATCAAGTGGTGAGCTCCATTCTACAATTTGGTCAATTACTGTTCTTAGTGCAGCTATCTGGTCTGTACATGACCTATTTTGTTGAAAGCATGCCTGTTGTTCTCTCAGCTGTCTGTATATGATCTATTTGAATCTCTCTAGTGTAATCATTAACAATATTTTCCCAGGTACTGATAACACTATTATTCCTCTCTAATTTGTACACTGTTGTAGATCTTAATTCTTTGGCACCTTGACTATATAGCCATCTTTCCAGTCAGCTAGTATTTCTTCTCTTTCACAAACTTTCCCAAGTAATTTGTATAATATTTCTATTGAAATGTCAACTTCTGTTTGAATTGCTTCTGCAAAGATATCTGGACTAGTGGCTTTACCATCTCTCATAGGTATTATGGCTTTTTAATTGCTTTTAATAAACCCCACAACCAAGCCATGAGAGTTATAACAGGAGGCATGAAGTCAACGCCAATTGTAGAACTTGAAAAGATTACAAAACTGCAACCCATGACCGACAGAAGAAACTGCAGAGCCCAGCTGCAATCAGAGAAATTCAGAAGACTGACTGACCATCCAATGCACCAGAGACTAAACAATTTCGGAAATGGAAAACTAAAGCGGAGAAACTTTGCAGAAATTGCCAAAGCAAAGATGCACGAAGAGCACATGAACGCGCTAACAACACCAAAGCCCATCCCTACTGTACGAAAACCTATCTGGAGGCAGCATATATTTCCAGAGTTGGTAGAAAATATACCAGGTATTGGAAACAAAAAACTGCCAGACTGAAAAAGAAAGAAGAGATACTACCCTGAGCTACATATTGAAAAACTACCCAAGCATGGACTGGATCCATGCATACACCGACGGCTCTGTAACAAACCCTACACAGAACGGAGGGGCAGGAGCATTTCTGAACCTACCAAATGGCAGAAAAATAACACTGTCATTCGCTACTGGAAAATACACAAGCAATTTCAGAGCGGAGGCAGAGGCACTGAGGGCGGCAGTGGAAGAAATGGTGACAGGTAAAACGAATGAAAGCCATATAGTCCTGCTTACCGATGCCTTGGCCGTAGTCACAGCACTGAAAAGCCAGAAAAATACTGAGCTTAATGATTTAAGAGCAGTACTCTGTCAACTATGCCAGCAGTCCGCACCGAAAAGGGTACTGGTACAGTGGATATTCCATCCCACTGCAACATCCAAGGCAACGAGGAGGAAGACAGACTGGCAAAAAAAGGTGCATGACTACCACATCCAGATACTAGTATGACATACGAAGAGTCAAAACGGCTTATTAGAGCTAGATACATGACCAAATGGGAAACCGAACATACTGGCTACACCAAAAACGATGCCTATTACCAGTTGAACAGAAAAGAGCAGGTCGTGGTCTATAGACTTCGCACTGGCCACAATAGACTTAGATACACCCTATTCAACAAATTGAAGATAGGTGGCACTGACGAATGCCCGTGTGGTACCGGGAAAATGACCGCTGAACATTTGCTGCAAAACTGCCCGACATACGAGGATCAGAGAGAGCAGATGTGGCCATCACCAGTGGAAACACTAGACAAGCTTTATGGCAGTGTCGACAGCCTCAGGATGACGGCTGCTTTTTTTGAAAAAATTAAGGTTGATGTCTGACTGCGTACGGTGAAGAAGAAGAAGAATTGCTTTTAATTGGTTTCCCGCAAATTAACTTTATTTCTATTTCTACATACTGAATGTCTAAAACATATTATGGCGCTGATCTATTTAGAAATTCTACGTGTTCTGCCTATCTATCTATATACGTGTATTTGTGCTGCAAATCAAATGTACTTCATTCTCATAAATAAAGCCAGTTACTTGCTCATATTTTACTGGTGTTTCTTTGTGATGTTGTACATGTCTTTCATATTTCCTCTTCCTGCAGCTCTCATTGTCCATCTGGGCAACTCAACAATGTATTTTCTTTTGTCTATTCTGAGGCTTTTCATAACTTATGGTCTGGGTTCAGGGTATATTTCATGAACTTTCGCGCTAGTATTTCTTGACTCATATATCTTTGGTATAGTTTGCATTATTGTGCATGCCTTTTGTGACATTATCTTTTCCCCAGAATTTCGACTGAAGTCTCATATTTTTTTTATTTTTTGCCTACACCATCAACCCTGCCTCAGCTCTGTATCGGTTGAGATGTATCTAGTCTTGCCTGTGGGCCCTACTTTGAGGCCAGACTCAGACTGGAGGGCCTCATGCATTAAACTTTGAAGCGAAATAGACAAGCAGTGAATACAGGACAGCCTAACGTCTATTCGTTCAGACATTTTCTCATGTAGGATATTTTGTTGGCAGAGACGTGGGGCAAGGACAACAAGCAACACATTAGTGATGTTGAGATGGGGCAAGGAAAACAAGCAACACATTAGTGATGTTGACATGGGGCAATGAAAACAAGCAACACATTAGTGGTGTTGAGATGGGGCAAGGAAAACAAGCAGCACATGAGTGCTGTTGACGTTGGACAAACAAGCAACACAGGAGTGATGTTGACATGGGGCAAGGGAGACAAGCAACACATGACCGATATTGACTGATTATGGGCTTAACTAACCCGTGTGGTAACAAGTATAAATATGAGAGCAATTCAGTAAATATGTCACAAGCATTTTATTTTATTTTTTAGGACTGTATTTTCCTTCAATCATCTTCTGAGCTAGAATGTGTATGTGTTTAGTCTGGCAGATTTTCTGTTTTATTTCTGGGATCTCTATGATTTTAGGATGATTTCATTGCAATAGTTTGGCTCCTCATAGTAAGTCAGCATTTCCATTTCTCTGAATAGCTTTGGAATAAGGTTTTCATGGTAGCGCTGCAGGTGTTTTGGGTTGTGTAAAAACTTTAGTCGGTTTTTTGTCAGATTTTGAACTTTGGCTTGTATGGGATGATTTGGCATTCGTTTTAGACTGTGCACAAACACCTTCTCATCTAGCCTTCTGTCGAGGGAGCGTACTTTAAAATGTTTCTGCATTGCCTGCATTGGGTGGTTCTTGTCTCCACTGTGATTAGTCTGAGGCCTGCACTTTGAACATTTGCTAGGCTTTCTGTGTTTGTTTTCCAGGCAGTCACTCAGATTGACGTGCCATATTCCAATATCGGTCTGACTGTGCCTGTGTAGACATTATTTAGGATCCTGTTATTAGCTCTCCAGCTTGAACCAGCCAGCTTTGTCAAGAAGGAGAGTTTTCTGATGACGTTTTGCTCAATGGCATTTATGTGTGACGTCCACGTAAGTAGCTTGTCAAGCTTCGCAACCAAGTATTTGGTATTTTCCTCAAATGTAAGCTCCCCTTCCTGCAATTGTAGTTTAACCAGACCAGTTCCCTTTAGTTTGAAAGCGAGAAGCAGGTCGCTATTGTTTTTTTTTTAGGTTGATTGGAACACGCCAGTCAGATGTCCATTTGCTAATTGTGTTTAGTGCTACCTGCATTCAGTGTTTTCCAGCAGGCAAATGTTCTGCAGCATTCTAAGCTGCTAGGTCATCGTCATGGAGAACTCTGGCGATATGCTTGGGAAGTGACTTTGCAATATCAATCAAATCATTCAATCAAAGCCCGTCGCTCCTCTCCATAGCGTAGACCATCGACAACATCTCGCCAGAGTACACAGTCCTGGGCTGCTCTTTTTGCTTCCCTCCAGGTGTAAATATTTAATTTTATTTCCTTCTCACATTCTCTTATCCACGTTTTTTTGGGTCTACCTCTTTCTCTCTTTCTCTATCTCTCTCTCTCTCTCTCTCTCTCTCTTTCTCTCATCTTTCTATGAGTATTCCATGTAAGCGCCTATCTAGCTATGTTAGACTATACCTTCCGCTGCATATGTTCTTTCCAGCCCTTTTTTTCTTCTCTTAGTTTGTAGTTCTAATGGCTGTTGTTGACTCCGTTCCCACAAGTCTTCATTCCTCACCCTGTCCTGCCACTTTATGGCCATTATCCTTCATAGGCATCTGTTAACGAAGGACAGGAGTTTTTGTTCTATGACCTTGGTCGTTCTCCGTGTCTCCATCCATTCAGCAACATCGACTTGACACTTGCGTTGAAAAGGCTAGGATATAGAAATAGATAAAAGCATACTTACATAACAGAACAGCCAGATTATAACTAGATGGCCTCAAGAGTAAGTAAATTTTACTAAGTCATGGTGTGCCACAGAGAGTGGTTCTTTCCCCTATTTTTTCATAGTCTCCATCAATTACCTGATTGTTGAGCTACCACAAGGAACAAAAATTGCAATGTAAACAGATGACTTAGTAATATGGTGTACAAATGAACATGCAACAGTGGTCACGAAAATGCTGCAACGAGCTATTGGTGCCTTGATCCTGACAATAGCCAGATGTGCCAGTTACATACCAAAAGAAGATAACACCAGATGTGCCAGTTACAAACCAACAGAAGATAACACCAAATGTGCCAGTTACATACCAACAGAAGATAACACCAGATGATTTCCATAAGATGAACAGACAAGAACAAACTGTTACGTTGCGCCTTAGTACGGGATATTACCCACTCCGCAGTCACATGTACACAAAAATGAAGATTGGCAACTCAGCCACGTGTACATGCGGAAAGGCACCCCAGACAGCAGAGCACATACTACAGAGCTGCCCCGAATATGATATGCAGAGAAAATCTCACTGGTCCATAGAAACAACACTTGAAGAGAAACTTTATGGACCTGTATGTGAACTACAACAGACAGTGAAGTTTATACAAGAAACAACATTGCAGATATAAACAATATTTTCAAGCGAACGAAAGAAGAAGAAGAAACTCCTATAGAATGCAGAGGGTGTTCTAAGAAAGGCACTTCCACTTACTCAAAAGCTTTATGAAGAGAATATTGACTTTGATTATATTCAAGAGTCCTGCTTTACCTCAAACCACAGATTATCTACACAAGGATATGAATCCATACAGCTTAACAGAAAGGGACACGAAGTACGCGACATTCTTTTAATCAGAATCTCACTACCATACAAAAGTTTACCAAACCCCACAAACTACCAAGATGCAGTCATCATTACTGAAATAGCTGTAGACGAGCGCACCCTAAGGCTAACACAATTTATATTTCTCCTCTCATAAAGTGAGAAACAATGGAGGTACAACACACACATTGCCTAGTTGGTAGAGCCATTCGGAAAGATGGGGATACGCATTGACATATATCGGCGGCACTGAGATAGAAGCTTAAGAGACTAAAAGTAACTTACAGCTGATAAACAAAGCTGACGATGTACCCAGTCTTTACTCAGGAAGATGGCAGTCTACTTCAATACCCGACTTTGGTTTCTGAACAACAGACACAACCACAAGATAGACAGAATTGGCCTTGATCAATTGCAGGCAGTCACCACGAACAAATACATCTGATGGTCAACGTGGAAAACACAATCCATGTCCAAAAGCCACTGTCCTACTGGAATGATAAAACTGCAAAACTGAAGCAATTGTGTAACACTTATTGCAGCCAGGTTAACATCTGCAGCACTTTTGAAGGTCAGGGAAATTGAATAAAATCGCAAGTGAAACCCTCCAATTTGGTAACCGGATTAAAAAATAAGGCCCAACTGCAACCTTCAAGAATATCGCAAAAAGCAACTGAAGATGGATGTGCATGAGTCTAGTAACCTCATCACGTAAAACCATTGCTATGAATCCACCGCTGTAAATTCTTGAACGGAGCCAGCTGTTGTGGTGGCCATAAGCTTCACTTGGTAAGGCAATCGTATGTGTACTGCACTGTGTCAACCACATATTGAACATCTGTGAGGTACTCTTTCACGTCTTGTTTTTGGGATGTGTGCCGCTAATGAAAGCACGGGACGTTAATAGACCAATACACACTTACTCGGTGGGTAAAACTTGAAAGGATGTTCAAATTGCTGGCACAAACTGTTCTCATGTTCAGTATGTTGTGTAAAATTCTAAAAACTGAACTTTCATTCAGTTTTTCTGACCCAGAAATATCTGCAATTGTTATTTTCCTATCCTGGTCAATGATTTTATTCACTCTTGCAGCATTTTCATCGCTGTACTCTGAGGATGGTCTTCCTGATCTTGAAAGATCAGTAACATGGGAACAGCCACACTTAAACTGCCTACACCAGTTTTTACAGAAGCATACGAAGGACAGAATTCTTCAAACACTGGTTCCATCTCCATGTGTATTTCTGTAGGTGGTATTCCCTGCAACAACAAGAATTTTATCACAGTTCTGGTTTCTGATTTCTCCATTGTTCTGACAAATCGTTGGAATAGCAGATTCGGTCAATAAGGTGTGTTTCGACATGCAGCATACAGGGTAAACTCGTCGAGGAGGGAAATTCATACTTCTCAAGTCCAGTACAAATTGAATGAGTAATATGTGCCAAATTTCAACGTTCTCCACCTACTCATTCATAGTCAGGGAAAAGACATATGATATGCCCCTTGTAGTTTGTTCTTGCACACATTTCTCAGAATGCTGACTTTGTTACGCCACCCTGATCTTAGTAAAATAACTAAAAGGACAAATGCTCACGACAAAAAATATCAACATTTCCATGCTCTTTTTCTCTCAAAGGCCAAGGAAGAAGCCATGACGGAAATATTTATTCAGTCAACCGACTTAAAGGCTTTGATCTAGCGGTTGTTTACCTTCCACCTAAGGCATACTTCAAGAACAACGACACAGAAAAAATGGTGACAGGTAAAAGAAATGAAAGCCACATAGTCCTGCTTACAGATGCACTGGCCGTAGTCACAGCACTGAAAAGCCAGAAAATTACTGAACTTAATGATTTAAGAGCAGAAATCTGTCAACTATGCCAGCAGGCCGCACCAAAAAGAGTAGTGGTGCAGTGGGTTCCATCTCACTGCAACATCTAAGGCAACGAGGAGGCAGACAGACTAGCAAAAACAGGTGCAAAATTTCCACAACCTGATACTAGTATGACATACGAAGAGTCAAAACGGCTTATTAGAGCTAGATACATGACCAAATGGGAAACCGAACATACTGGCTACACCAAAAACAATGCCTATTACCAGTTGAACAGAAAAGAGCAGGTCGTGGTCTACAGACTTCGCACTGGCCACAATAGACTCAAGTACCACCTATTCAACAAATTGAAGATAGGTGGCACCGACGAATGCCCGTGTGTTACCGGGAAAATGACCGCTGAGTATTTGCTGCAAAACTGCCCGACATACGAGGATCAAAGAGAGCAGATGTGGCCATCACCAGTGGCAAAACTAGACAAGCTCTATGACAGTGTCGACAGCCTCAGGATGATGGCTGCTTTTTTCGAAAAAATAATGGTTACTGTCAGACTGCGTACGAAGAAGAAGAAGAAGAAGAAATAATATAACGAGGAAATTACCCAACCGTTTCCAAAGTTGGTTTACGTGTTTAAATGTAAACGCCATTAGGGCATGACACACGACGTTAATGGTTCGATGAAGTGACAATCTTATGTGTTGACATCAAAACAACTAGTCTTCTTCTTTTGTCCCTGTTCAAGTAACTAGTAATGTGGTGAGAACCTGCGCAGTGTCTTTTGTTCGTGTTATATTGGTTGGCTGGTTGGTTATTGACCCAGCTGCCTATGGGCTCCTGCCCTTTGGCAAAAAGCCGATACTTTAACGGGACTAAATACATTATTTATTCAGTGGAATAAATTTGCTGCTGGGCAATCCGCCAAGGAGTTATGACTATGCTATTATTACCAAGTCGAACATTTTAGAACTGTATTATTCACAAAAAAGAATGTTTTATCAATAGATTTTCGACAGCTTGTCTGTTTACTAGACCGGTGACACTGTAGCCATGTTAGGTTTAACTGCACTTATTTTCTGTCACCAGTTGCATTCTGATCAACCCAGTTCTCCTCGGCTATTTTCTTCTTCTTTTTCTTCTTCTGATCAAAAGGAAAACGTGTTGCTTGCTCTGGTGTTACTGTATCAAATTGAGTATATTGTTTCTATTGTTTCTGAGAACTTCAGGTAAGCAATCACATGAGCTGGAAAGACGTCTGCACTAGAAATACTAGACTTCACTGCTAATCATCCCTTTTGTCACGCTCTAAGTGTGGCAGCGGTCCTATTCTCCTCTATATTTCAAAGCATAGCCTTGCAATAATCATCTAATGCTCTAAATATTTAAGAGAAAAGGATCATCACCTCGCCTCTGAATGATCTTTAAGATGCGTTAGCTATACTTTAACACTAGCCGATACTGGCTGCTTCCCATTGGACGGTTCAAAGTTTTCCTGTTCTGTTCAACTTAATAGGATGGAATGCCTGTTTCGCTAGATCAACTGACATGTTATCGTTGCTGAATTTTCTAGATCCTCTGTGATCAGCATGGGACTTTCCAGCAAGACAACCACCAGAAGTATGTGGTTCTCTCTGCTTAAAACCTGTTAAGGATGTGTGAGGTTGTGCTAGACCTGGATACTAAAACTGCAATGGTTGGTCCATTGATGAAATGATCCTTGGTCTAGAGTGAAGCAAAGAGATCCCCACATAAAGGTGAAGGTCATTGCCACAAATTAGAATGTATGTTTTTCAATAATGAACTGGGATTCCACTAATTTCAGTAAACACTAAAACGGTTTTACCATTCAGATTCTGTCCCACCAATTATCATTAATGAGCTATCTTGGATTCTTCTCTTATTTGTTCTCTCTATTGTACTTGATGTTGTTGACGGAAAAACAGGATGTGGTACATTTTAAGGTTACACCACAACGTTTGCGCTATTCAGCCGGGACCATCTCTTTTAGGCAATTATTTTGAATACGGTTAACTGTCCAATGTCTTTGGTTGAACCAGACAACCTGCAAATGTAGCAAGCGTTATTTGTCCTTGACCTAGATAAATGATCACCTACAACCTGCTTCTTAATTAGCCAGAGTATTCCGGTGTTAGGTAGCCACAGACACAAAGTTCGCCATTTTCATGTTAGCAGAACAGTCCCGCTTACAGCAGACCATGAGCAGAATGTATTGATGTCAGTAGATAAACTTTGCGCTAACCTTGGGAGTATGTATTAGTATTGAGAGATCAAGCTCACTACAGACTCTGCCAGCGAGTGGTACAATCTGCTATTTTCTCCCAAAAATGTCTCTTTTTCGTCCTAACACCAATCCCCAAAATTAACATAAATGAATTGATGGATTTAGACTGTCGTTACCAGCAAAAAACTACCTGACATTTAGACTTTGTTAGTTACCAACAATAACCTACCTCACATTTAGACTTTGTCGCTTTAGTTACCAGAAAGAAACTATTTCCAATTTAGACTTTGTAACCTTAGATACCAGAAATAAACTATCTCTGCTTCATAGTTTGTCGCGTTAGTTAATAGAACTAAGCTATCTCTGCTTTAAACTTTGTTGCATTAGTTATCAGAAATAAACTACCTCCTAATTTAGTCTTTGTCGCGTTAGTTACCAGAAATAAACTATCTCAACTTTACACTGTCGCGTTCATCATGTAGCATGGCCTTTATAGAACGTCGCTCCCATCAGTCTGTCTGAAAGAAACTCTTCCCGTTGCCAAAACTCTAGCCTCCGTCACAGTAATACTCAGGCATTACTGGATATCTTGGTGCCATCGTCTTCTTGGTCTACTCCTTCCTCTTTTGCTTGGCACCATACCTTCCAGCACTGTTCTCTCGAGACAGATGTGTCTCTTGATGTGACCAAAGTATTTGCATTTTCTAGCAATAATGGAATTCATCAATCAATTCTCCCCTATGTTCTTCTTCTTCTTCTTCGTACGCTGTCAGACGTCAACTTGAATTTGTTCGAAGAAAGCAGCTGTCATCCTGAGGCTGTCGACACTGCCATAGAGCTTGTCTAGTGTTGCCACTGGTGATGGCCACATGTGCTTTCTCTGGTCCTCGTATGTCGGGCAATTTTGCAGCAGATTTTCAGGGGTCATTTTCCCTGTGCCACAGGTGCATTCGTCAGTGCCACCTATCTTCAATTTATTGAATAGATGGTACCTCAGTCTGTTGTGGCCTGTGCGGAGTCTGAAGACCACGACCTGCTCTCTTTTGTTTCCCATTTGGCCATGTATCTGGCCCTAGTAAACCTTTTGGACTCTTCGTAGGTCACTAGGATCTGGTTGTGGTAGTCGTGCACCTTCTTTTGCCAGTCTGTCTGCCTCCTCGTTGCCTTGGATGTTACATTGGGATGGAACCCACTGTACCACTACTCTTTTTGGTGCTGACTGCTGGCATAGTTGACAGAGTACTGCTCTTAAATCATTAAGTTCAGTATTTTTCTGGCTTTTTAGTGCTGAAACCATGGCCAGGGCATCTGTAAAAAGGACTATCTGGCTTTCATTGCTTTCGGCTTTCAGCATTACTTTTACTGCAGCCTTCAATGCCACTGCCTCCGATCTGAAATTACTTAAAAATGTTCCAGTTGCCACTGACAGTGTTATTTTTCTACCATTTGGTAGGCTCAGGAATACCCCTGCCCCTCCGTTCTGTTTTGTGTTTGTTACAGAACCGTCGGTGTATGCATAGGTCCAGTCCTTGCTTGGGTAGTTTTACGTTATGTACCTCAGGGTTATGTCTCTCATTTCTTTTTCAGTCTGGTTGTTCTTGTTTCCAATACCTGGTATATTTTCTACTACCTCCGGTATATGCTGCTTCCATGTGGGTTTGCGAACAGTATAGATGGGCTTTGGTGTTGTTATGGTGTTCTTAGGGTCTTCGCTCATCTTTGCTTTGGCTATTTCTGAAAAGTTTCTCCGCTTTAGTTTCCATTTTCCAAATCTATTTAGTCTCTGTTGCATTGGATGGTCTGTCAGTCTTCTTAGTTTCTCTGCTTGCTGCTGGGCTCTGAAGTCTCTTATGACGGTCATGGATTGCAGATTTGTAATCTTTTCAAGTTCTACAATTGGCGTTGACTTCATGCCTCCTGTTATAACTCTCATGGCTTGGTTTTGAAGTTTGCTAATTTTATCAAAGTTCGCCTTTGCTGCTGTTGCCCATACCGCAATGCCATACTCGAGAACTGGTCTCACTCTTCTAGTGTACAGTTTCTTAAGTATTCTTTCGTCTGCTCCCCAGCTTGTGCCAGCAAGTTTCCTCATGACTGCCATTCTTTGTCTGGCTCTCATTCGGTTTCTCTCGATCTGACTTTTCCATGTCATGCGTCGATAAAATGTGACGCCCAAGTAGTTTGGGTTGTCGTTCGGCCGCAGATATTTGCCGTTAAGACTTATTTTGGTTTTCTGGGGTTTATTTGAAAGCGAGAATATCGTACATGTTGTTTTTCTTCATTTATTTTGACCAGCCATGATTTCGCCCACTCCTCCAACGATATTAGGGCCTGCTGCATCCGATTGTTTGCTACGGTGAGATTTTCTTTCGGAGGTCTACATAGCCAGATCGTCTGCAAACATGGAGCTGTGGACTCTTCTTTGTATATTCTCTATGATGTTTATATACACCAGAAAAAGTGTGGGTGACAGTACTCCCCCTTTGGGTACTCCTTGCTCCAGTGCCACCTTTTTGCTCACCTGCCCTTGTACTTGGACTCTGGCTGTTCTGTTTTCGAGGTAGTGACTGATCCATCTGTACATTTTCCCACATACTTCACTTCTTCATAGCTTGACCTTAAGTCCCTCTTTCCACACCTTGTCAAATGCCTTCTCTAAATCCACCCAAACCGCTACTGTATGCTTTTTCTCCTGGTAAGCATCCTCTATTTCCTGGGCTATGAGAGTCATCTGGATCTGTGCTGTCTAAAACCTGCTTGATGTGGAATTAATATGTGTTTTGCTTCCAGATGCCACATCAGTCTGGTGTTTATCATACGCTCCATCAGTTTTCCTTCACAGCTCAGTAGACTGAAAGGCCTGTATCCATTTGGATCTGTTCTATCTTTTTCTTTCTTTGGTACTGGTATAAGTACATCATCTTTTCATGCATGCGGTACAATTCCCCTTTTCCAGCTTTGGTTTAGGACCGATAGCTGTTTGGCCCAACCCCATCAGCATTTCATTTGTTATCCAATCTTTTCCGGGAGATTTCTTTTTCTTTAAAGTTCTCATGGCCTCATCCATTTCGTTTATTGTTAGTATTGCCATCATATGCTCTTTTGGTGCCATCTTGATGTTGTCGTGGCTCTTTTATTCTTCTCTTATATCTGTAGGGACATCGATGTGGTTTGCTCTGGCATAATGTTCTGTAAAGGCGTTTGCTGCTTTTTTTCTGGTAAGCATGTTGTCGCCCTGTTTGATGGTAATCTGTTTATTTGCTTCCATATATGCCATGTTCCTAGCATTTGAGACTTCATCCTCAGCTTTCTGCAGTTCTTGATTCTAATGTGGCTTGTAGTTTTTCCTTGCCCCTCTTGGGATGGTCTCGGTGGCTGCTTGCAGTACTGCTTTGCTTAGGCTTTCCACCATAGGTTTCATATTGTTATTTCGTGTGTTGATAGTTTCGCACAGTCCATCTGTCAGCATTGCAAATCTGTCCCAGTCGGCTCGTCTGTAGTTCCAACGTGGCAGCCGTTTTATTTCCTACTTCCATATCAATATCTAGCGTAATTGGCCTGTGGTCGCTACCTGCCAATTGGTCGAGCACCTGACTATCTATTTTGTGGTGAATATCCACCGTGGAGAAAGCCAGGTCTGGAGTGGAGGTGGTATGCCATGTTCTAGAATAGAAGCTAGGGCTGTCGTCCGGCCTATTGATAAGATAAAGGTTTGTGTCTATCTCCCAGTCTTCCACTTCATCCCCTCTGCTGTAGGTATCTGAATATCCCCATCTCTCCGAGCTGTTGAAGTCTCCAACCACTAGGGAGCTGGCGTCCTTGATTTCCATACTCGAGAGCGTCAGGTCTTTGTTGGGTGGGCCATACATGTTGGATATTCGGATTTTCTTTTTTTGTGTCATTATGTCGATTCCTACCATTTCTGCTTGTCCGGTGTCATTTACAGGTACTGCGCTACTTGGTATGCAGTTGCGTGTCAGTATCAGAACCCCTCCTTTATGACCTTCTCTATCAAATCGGAAGGTCTGGTATCCTCTGATTGAGAATCTGTGGTTGTTATTGAGGTGCCTTTCTTGGATATATGCCACGTCTATCTTGCCTTCGTACAGGCGATTTGTTAGGGAAACCTTTTTGTTAACGACTCACTCAGCATTCCACTGTAGTATTCTAAGGGTCTTGGTTTTTTGGTCAATAGCTCTTGCCCCATCTCCTTGTGCCTTAACTCCACAGCACATGGGTGGGTGACCACCAGTAGCATTAGGTGGGCCTCTTCGAGACGTGGGGCCCGGCACTCTCACTGTCTTGCGGGACTCCACAGGATGAGCACCATACTTTCTTCTTTTAAGTTGTGACGTCATCATACAGCGATTTACGTTGCACTGTTTCGTTAAGCCTGTGGCCCAGTGCATCCGATTTCAACAGGCGTTTCTGTAAAGTTGCCCGACTAAGCCTTTGGATGTCCCCAGCCAATCTGCAAGGCAGCAATTGTTTAAGGTCAGAGTTGTCTCTCTTAGGAAAGTTGTCTTGCAGGACTATCGAGTCTTCCCCACTCGTGTCTAAAGGGTGTGATGATGATGATGATGATGATATTATATGATGGACTTGTGTACTAGTTTTTCAAGTATCCCGGAAGAGAGGTAGTCCAGTATGTCTGGATCCCAGGATCGTCACGTCCTGCCAGAAACGTAACATATTCATGTGAGTGGGGGTATCTCCTTGCTCCCTTTATTTTCTCGGCTCCTCTGCAGTGATGGTACGCCTAGCATTCCCCGCCACCTGGGAGGTTGACACAAAGGGCAGAGGTGCAATGTCCGCTGGCCTGCATCTCTTATGCGTCCATTGGAATGTCTAATAGAAGACACAAGTAAAGAGCGAGGCAAGAGTGCATTTAGCCAGGAAACAAGCCTGGTCATGGCACGGATATATTGTTCGTCTGGTGTGCGAACATATCTCATGATCGAGGGCTGAATCTCAACAGTTCCCAGTGAGGTGGCTGCTCTACTGCTTGCGACACCCCGACCGAGAACTAAGTCGTCTACAAATGATTTCATACCTCCACGCCACTTGGGGTGAATATCGGACAGGACCTCGCCCGCTTTGATCGGCGGGACGGCAGAGCTCTTTCTGTGGCTCGACCAGGTCGGGCTGAGACGCGAGCCCCAGGTCCCAACCATATCGTTGCCTCCCGTCGCAGTGGTGCTAAGAGTATCGTCGCTTATCAGGGCGGGATTCCGGCTTAAAGGCGTTCGGTCATAATTCCTCAGATGTTCCCGTATGTTCAATCCTTGCCAAATGTCTATATTTTACTTTTTCTTTGTCCAGAGTATTCTAAGGATCTTTCTAGAACATTTTGACTCGAAGGACTCGATTCTTTTTTTTCTAGTTTTGGTAATCGTCCCTATGCTGCCAGACGAAAAACACAAGCTCTCAAGACTTTCACTTTTGTCGTTTTCATGGTGTTCTGCCCGAAATTCTTCAGCCTGTTTAGCCACTGCGTTGCAATGGCCAGTCTTCTGCTAATTTATTTGAGCAGACGCCACTTTGGTTAAGTTTAGAGCCCAGATATTTAAAATGTGTGACATCTATTTACTCACCACCAACTGTAAATTGTTGTTAACATCGAGTTTTGTCCATGGTCATTATCTTTGTTTTGTTTATGTTTATAAACAGTTTTTGATCTTTACTGTATCCGTTAGCGACTAAAAGAACATATATATAAATAAATATATGTAAAAATATTGCATATGTACATATATATATATATATATATATATATATATATATATATATATATATATATATATATATATATATATATATATATATATATACTAGGGGTGTTCAAATGCGACCGGACCAAACTGCAACAACTAAACATACGTAGGATGCGCAGGATGACGTAATTTCTGGTGTAAACAGCACATACCAACCGTCACGTTTGCAAAATGTCATTACCCTCCGACTCATAGTTTGTTCAGAGGCTATTGAAAACATGGCGTCCAGAGTTGATCAACGATCGGTGATTCGGTTTCTAACAGCTGAAAGACGTCGACCAGTTGACATTCATCGCAGAACGCAGGCAGTTTATGGTGACAAAAGTGTGTCGAAGACAACAGTTAAGAACTGGACAACAATGTTTAAAGAAGGATGTGTGTTAACGCAACAATGTGCGCCTGACCTCTGTTTACCAGGTCGAATGCCTTGGTGAGGTCGATGAAGGCAAGAAATAGTGGTCTGTGTTGTTCTCTGCATTTCTCTTGCAATTGTCTCAGTGAAAAGACCATATCAATGGTGGACCTTTCTGCGCGAAAACCACACTGAGACTCCAGATACACCCTGTCGGTCAGCTGTCGCAACCTGCTCAGGATGATGCAAGCATACACTTTCCCTACGGAGTTGAGGAGCGATATTCCCCTGTAATTGTTGAAGTCTCCTCTGTCTCCCTTGTTCTTGAAAAGGGTGATTATGTTGGTGTCTCTAATGTTCTGTGATACCGCTCTCTCATCCCAACATTGGCAGATAAGGTGTGTATAGGTATTGAAGAAGTTCGTTCCCCCCGCATTTGATAATTTCTGCTGCAATGCGAACTCTACCGGTTGCCTTTTCCACTGGTATGCCCCAGACAGCTTTTTCCAAATCTTGTATACTCGGTTTATCGTCACGTTCCTGCAATACCTGCATAATATCAAATTCTTTGAATTCATAGTCCGCCACTACGTTATTAAAGCTGTACCAGACTGAATGGTGTCCGGTCCATCTCTTCATTTGCATATCTCTGAGCAGAATAATCTCACCTGTGGCAGATTTCAGAGGCGATGTACCCTATTTTTGGTGGTCCAAATGCGTTCATTATCCCCTCGTACATTGCCCTGGTGTTACCGGTATCCGCTGCCAACTGTATGGACTTACAGAGTTAAAGCCAGTAGTCATGTGTACATTTCCTAGCTAGTTTCTGTACTCTACTCCTTGCGGATTTATAAGCCTCCAAGGTCGTGCTCCTTGGGGAAATCTTAAACTCCAGGTGAGTAGATTGGCGCTTTTTAATGGCTGGTTCAAAGGTGGCCGACCTGACCCTCAAACCCGTCATTTCTCCTTGTTGTCTTTTTTCCAAAGACTGTAAAGGCTGTGGTGTATATTGACCCTCCGACGTGTTCTCATCTTTCTGTAGAGCTTGTGCGCTGTTTTGCCATTAATTCAGAAAGGGATTTCGTGAATTCGTCCACCCTTTCAGAAATATGAGTTCCTGCTGTGTCTATTCGGCATTTACCCACAGGTCTTGCGCGGTGGATCTTCTTGGGCTGGAGTCTCATTTTGCAGCAGACAAGTGAGTAGTCAGTATCGCAGTCTGTACTGTGAAACGTGCGGGTTTGCAAAACATGTTTCATTTCAGACCGTCTAGTGATGATCAGGTCCAGTTAATGCCAATGTCAGGAGCGAGGATGTCTCCAGGATACTTTGTGTTGGGGCTTTGTTTAGAAGGTGTTAGTGATGCAGAGGCCGTGGTAGGCACACAGCTTCAATAGCCGCATGCAAAATCAGTACTGTAAGCACTATCATCCGGAAAGCTGTCAGATCTACAAGTGCTATTGTCAACATTGAGCAACCAGCGCATAATCACGGTGCAGTGGATACTGTCTCACTGCGGAATATCAGGAAATGAGAGAGCTGACACACTGGTGAGGGATGATGCTGCAGACGAGCAACCTGCTGTACCTGTTGCATACCATCAAAATAAAAAGATGATTAAATCAATGAAAGAACTTTCAACCCAAATACAAGATGACTATCATAATATAAGTAGGCAAGAGCAGATTGTCATACTGCGCTTCAGAAAGGGAAACACAACATACTCCGCAGCAGTTCACTCTGTGGACAGGCACCCCAGACTACGGAGCATATATTTCAGGACTGTCCAGAGTATGAGATACTGGCCAAGAGAAAGAACACTGGAAGGAAAACTATTGGACCTATGTGTGAACTGCAGAAGACAGTGAGGTTCATACAAGAGACAACTTTACAGATGTAGACATACTGCAAGCGAACGAAAGAAGAAGTAGAAGATAGCATCAGTCCTTTGAGCAAGCCTGTGCTGTATTTGTCAGTGTTCAACAATCGTCTGGTCATGTCATCTATTTTTTCCCTATTCAACAGTAGATCACATTTGTCATGTTTTTTGTCCTTGTTCAACACCGATCACATCCTGTCACGTATAACCGCTGTTCAACACTGAACAAGTTATGTTGTGAATGCGTCAACATCCCGTTCAACGTCAGTCCAGGCATGTCATGTATTTGTCACTATTCAATATCAGTCCAGGCTTGTCATGTATTTGTCCCTATTCAATATCAGTCCAGGCTTGTCATGTATTTATCACTATTCAACATCAGTCCAGGCTTGTCATGTATTAGTCACTATTCAACAACAGCTATTTATTTATTTTTTTCCGTTCTACATCAGTCTGAGGTTTGAAGCGCCCTGCAGTTTAAATATTTTTTGCAACATTATTATCAGGTGGAGCAACATGTACGTACGTTGATATGCAATACTGGGCAGGTGGTCTCTATAAATAATAAGGTACAGCGCCAGAATTATTCACTCGTCGCTAGATGCAGTTGCTGAGGTCATCTCTACACGAAAATATGAACTGTGTGGTCGTTCTCTGCGCGCTCTGTTGTGCTCTGACAATTGGTCTTGCCCACAGAATTCCAATTGAATCATGTGGTATGTCATTATTTTAAAACTGATCATACTTGATTAGACTATAAAATAGAGAACTGTTGAATGATACAGAAATAAAGGTCGTTTCCATATCAGTCATCGGTAGAGTGCAGGTAATGATAGAGCATACCTAGGTCTAACGGGGTTTAAACCCGTGTCTCTTGTTTACGACACAGAAGTTCTAACCGTTGGTTATATTAACATATATTGCATACATATTCATCTGGGGTAGTTGTCTCGCCGCAGCGACTCAATTTCAACCAGTGTTCGTAAAGCGATCTCAGTCCCGCCAGGCGGAGCGATAGCGCGGGCTTGCGGAAAACGCTCGCCTGCCTTTCCCCGTAGAGCGAATTGGGTGCGGTTTGTTGTAGTGGCTCCTCCACCGAGGTGCGCTAGTCTGGTCCGTATCAGGAAACGTGGTCCGTCCGTGGTGATTTATCTAAGGCTTATAGCAGAGCTCGACAGTACGTCTCGCTGGTGGTCCGACTCTCGCAAAGAGCTTGTGACCGGCAAATGGAAAGCAGGAATCGTTGCCTCGAGGCCCTGCGTTCTCCCTACGGAGAAGGGCAGGCCGGCAGGCCAAATTGTCTCTAGTCCCAGTGAAATTCATCGCCGAGGTCGTTGGGATCCGTTCTGCATAGAGCGCTGCCATCCCTCCTCGAGCGAGCCCGGTCGGTCGGTCGTCTGGTGCGTGTGGGAGGCCCCTGTCAGGCGGTCCTAGGTCGACGGAGTGAGGGACGAGTGGAACAAACCGTCCGTCCCGTCAGTCGGTCCCTGCGGCCGTCGTCCCAGCGAGGCTTTTTACACACCCTTCCTCCGCCGACCGGTGTGTGCTGTACGTACGTCTCCGACAGGTATCTGGTTGATCCTGCCAGTAGTCATATGCTTGTCTCAAAGATTAAGCCATGCATGTCTAAGTTCACACTGTCTCACGGTGAAACCGCGAATGGCTCATTAAATCAGTCGAGGTTCCTTAGATGACACGATCCTACTTGGATAACTGTGGCAATTCTAGAGCTAATACATGCTTACCAAGCTCCGACCCTCGCGGAAAGAGCGCTTTTATTAGTTCAAAACCAATCGTCGTTTCCCCTCACGGGGTTGCGGCGTCCCCACTGGTGACTCTGGATAACTTTGTGCTGATCGCATGGCCTCATGTGCCGGTGACGCATCTTTCAAATGTGTGCCCTATCAAATGTCGATGGTACGTGACATGCCTACCATGTTTGTAACGGGTAACGGGGAATCAGGGTTCGATTCCGGAGAGGGGGCATGAGAAACGGCTACCACATCCAAGGAAGGCAGCAGGCGCGCAACTTACCCACTCCCGGCACGGGGAGGTAGTGACGAAAAATAACAATACGGGACTCTTTCGAGGCCCCGTAATTGGAATGAGTACACTTTAAACCCTTTAACGAGGATCTATTGGAGGGCAAGTCTGGTGCCAGCAGCCGCGGTAATTCCAGCTCCAATAGCGTATATTAAAGTTGTTGCAGTTAAAAAGCTCGTAGTTGGATCTCAGGCGCAGGCGGGCGGTCCGGCTCGCGCCGGTTCACTGCCCGTAGTCTCCTGCCCTACCGTCTGCCGGCTCTCTCCCACGGGTGCTCTTCGCTGAGCGTCCTGGGTGGCCGGCGCGTTTACTTTGAAAAAATTAGAGTGTTCAAAGCAGGCCTCGGCTGCCTGAATAATGGTGCATGGAATAATGGAATAGGACCTCGGTTCTATTTTGTTGGTTTTCGGAACTGGAGGTAATGATTAACAGGGACAAACGGGGGCATTCGTATTGCGGCGTTAGAGGTGAAATTCTTGGATCGCCGCAAGACGAGCTACTGCGAAAGCATTTGTCAAGAATGTTTTCATTAATCAAGAACGAAAGTCAGAGGCGCGAAGACGATCAGATACTGTCGTAGTTCTGACCATAAACGATGCCGACTAGCGATCGCAGGAGTTGCTTCGATGACTCTGCGGGCAGCTTCCGGGAAACCAAAGTGTTTGGGTTCCGGAGGAAGTATGGTTGCAAAGCTGAAACTTAAAGGAATTGACGGAAGGGCACCACCAGGAGTGGAGCCTGCGGCTTAATTTGACTCAACACGGCCAACACTGAAATGATTGACATGCCGAGACCACTCTTCTGGGGTCTAATATGGAACTGGTGCTGGATTTAGACCCCCAGAAATCTTGGGTTATGCCCCCTGTGGCCCGGTTTGGTCTGCATCCAGTGCTCTGAAAAAGGAATTGACGGAAGAGCACTATCAGGAGTGGAGCCTGAGACCTACATTAACTTAACACGCCAATACTGCAGAATGACTATCAAAAAGTACACCTTCGTGGGGTCTAATAGAGAACATGTGCTGGAATTAGACCCTCGAAAATCTGGGGCTACCCTCTAAGAAACTTGATTGTCTCGCTAAGGGAATGGACGTAAGGGCACCACCAGGTGTGGAACCTGCGGCTTAATTTGACTGAACACGCCAATACTGTAGAACAACTAACAAATCGAGAGCACTGCCGTTTGGTTCTAATAATGAACGTACGCTGGTATTAGACTCACGGATGACAAGTCAGCTCTCAAACACTCAAATGAAAGAACGCTACGGAAATCGTGTTTCTTCTTCTTCTTCTTCTGCGTACACAGTCAGACAGTAACCATTATTTTCTCGAAAAAAGCGGCGGTCATCCTGAGACTCTCGCCACTACCATAGAGCTTGTCTTGCAGTTCCACTGGCAATGGCCACATCTGCTCTCTCTGATCCTCGTATGTCGGGCAGTTCTGCAGCAGATGTTCAGTGGTCATTTTACCAGTACCGCACGGGCATTCGTCGGTACACCCTATCTTCAATTTGTTGAATAGGTGGTACCTCAGTCTGTTGTGGCCAGTGCGAAGTCTGAAGACAACGACCTGCTCTCTTCGGTTCAACTGGTAATAGGCATCGTTTTTGGTGTAACCAGTATGTTCGGTTTCCCATTTGGTCATGTATCTGGCTTTGATAAGCCGTTTTGACTCTTCGTACGTCATACTGGTATCTGTTTGTGGTAGCCTTGCACCTTCTTTTGCCAGTCTGTCTGCCTCCTCGTTGCCTTGGATGTTGCAGTGTGACGGAACCCACTGTACCACTACCCTTTTTGGTGCGGACTGCTGGCACAGTTTGCAGAGTGCTGCTCTTAAGTCATTAAGCTCAGTGTTTTTCTGGCTTTTTAGCGCTGTGACTACTTCGAGAGCATCTGTCAGCAGGACTATATGGCTCTCATTTTCACTGTGTGTTACCATTTCTTCCACTGCCGCCCTCAGTGCCTCTGCCTCTGCTCTGAAATTGCTTGTGTACTTACCAGTAGCGAATGACAGTGTTATTTTTCTGCCATTTGGTAGGTTCAGGAATGCTCCTGCCCCTCCGTTCTGTGTAGTGTTTGTTACAGAACAGTCGGTGTATGCATGGGTCCAGTCCATGCTTGGGTAGCTTTTCGTTATGAAGCTTAGGGTAGTGTCTCTCCTTTCTTTTTCACTCTGGCAGTTTTTGTTTGCAATACCTGGTATATTTTCTACCACCTCTGGAAATATATCCTGCCTCCAAGTAGGTTTTCGTACAGTAGTGATGGGTTTTGGTGTTGTTAGTGCGTTTATGGGATCTTCGTGCATCTTTGCTTTGGCTATTTCTGCAAAGTTTCTCCGCTTTAGTTTCCCATTTCCCAAATTGTTTAGTCTCTGGTACATTGGATGGTCCGTCAGTCTTCGGAGTTTCTCTGACTGCAGCTGGGCTCTGCAGTCTCTTCTATCGGTCATGGATTGCAGTTTTGTAATCTTTTCAAGTTCTACTATTGGCGTTGACTTCATGCCACCTGTTATAATTCTCATGGCTTGGTTTTGAAGTTTGTTAACTTTATCGAAGTTCGCCTTCGCTGCGGTTGTCCATGCCGCAATGCCATACTCGAGAACTGGTCTCACTCTTCCAGTGTACAGTTTCTTTAGTATGCCTTCGTCTGCTCCCCAGCTTGTGCCAGCAAGTTTCCTCATGATCGCCATTCTTTCTCTGGCTTTCATTCGGTTTCTCTCAATCTGAC
This sequence comes from Ariolimax columbianus, assembly GCA_036924085.1. Classification (NCBI taxonomy): domain Eukaryota; kingdom Metazoa; phylum Mollusca; class Gastropoda; order Stylommatophora; family Arionidae; genus Ariolimax; species Ariolimax columbianus. Next base: position 83,683,428 of record JAVGWX010000007.1, on the reverse strand, counting down.
TTTTCCATGTCATGCGCCGATCAAATGTGACTCCCAGATAGGTTGGGTTGTCGTTTGGCTGCAGGATTTTGCCATTTAGCCTTAATTTGGTACTTTGAGGTTTTAATGAAAGCGAGAATATTGTGCACGTGGTTTTCTCCTCGTTTATTTTGACCAGCCATGAGTTCGCCCATTCTTCCAGCGATGTTAGGGCCGTCTGCATCCGATTTCTTGCTATGGTGAGATTCTTTTCAGAGGTCCACATAGCCAGATCGTCTGCAAACATTGAGCTATGGACTCTTCTTGGTATATTCTCTGTAATATCGTTTATATATACCAGGAAGAGTGTGGGTGACAATACTCCCCCTTGGGGTACTCCCTGCTCGAGTGTCACCTTTTTGCTCATCTGCCCTTGTACTTGGACTCTGGCCGTTCTTTGTTTGAGGTAGTGGTTGATCCACTTGTACATCTTCCCACAGACATCACTTCTTCTTAGCTTGACTCTAAGTCCATCCTTCCAGACTTTGTCAAATGCCTTTTCCAGATCCACCCAAACAGCTACTGTGTGTTTCTGTGCCTGGTAGGCATCTTCTATCTCCTGGGCTATGAGGATGACCTGGTCCTCAGTGGATCTGTGCTGTCTAAAGCCGGCTTGCTGTGGAATTAGTATTCGTTTTTCTTCCAGATGCCACATCAGTCTGGTGTTTATCATCCGTTCCATCAGCTTGCCAAAACAGCTCAGTAGGCTTATGGGCCTGTATCCATTTGGATCTGTTTTGTCCTTCCCTGTTTTTGGTACTGGTACCAGTATTGCATCTTTCCATGCCTGGGGTACAATACCCCTTTTCCAGCTTTGGTTCAGGACTGATAGTAGTTTCTTCTTCGCTGTTTGGCCCAGCCCCATCAGCATTTCGTTTGTTATCCCGTCCTTTCCGGGAGATTTCCTTTTCTTTAGTGTACTCATAGCCTCTTCCATTTCGCGCATTGTTAGTTTGGCCATCATGTGCTCTTCAGGAGCCGTATTTATGTTTTCGTGTCCCTTTAGCTCTTCGCTAATGTCTGTATGCTTATCTGCAGGGACCTCGATGTGGTTTGCTCTGGCATAGTGATCGACAAAGGCGTTTGCGGCTTTCTTACCTGTGATCAAGTTCTCGCCCTGCTTGATAGTAATTTGTTTATTTGACGGGGTTTCGTCGTTCATGGCTCTGACTAGCTTCCATAGCTTGTTCCCGTCTTTGTCCAGGTTCAGACTTTCCGTTTTATTTTTCCAACTTTCTCTTGCTGTTTGCTTGAGAGTGTGTTTGTACTTCGCCGCGGCGGCTTTGAGGGCGATGTTTGCCTCCATGGATTTTTCTCGTTCTGCCATGTTCCTAGCATTTGTTACTGCATCTTCCACTTTCTGTAACTCATCATTCCAGTAGGGCTTATAGTTTTTCCTAGCTCCTCTTGGGATGGTTTCAGTGGCGGCTTGCATTATTTCCTTGCTTAGGCTCTCCACCATGGGCTTCATTTTGGTGTTTCGTGTGTTGATGGTTTCACACAGCCCATCTGTCAGGATTGCAAATCTGTCCCAGTCGGCTCGTTTGTAATTCCAACGTGGGAGCGGTTTTGTTTCCTGTGGGCTTACTTCCATGTCAATGGTTAGCCTGATCGGCCTGTGGTCGCTACCTGCCAGTTGGTTCAGCACCTGACGGTCTATTTTATAGTGTATGTCCTGTGCGAAGAAGGCTAAATCTGGAGTCGAGGTGGTATGCCATGTTCTTGAATAGAAGCTAGGGCTATCCTCCGGCCTATTGATTAGGGAGAGATTTGCATCTATCTCCCAATCTTCCACTTCGTCACCTCTACTGTCTGTGTCAGAGTATCCCCATCTCTCCGAGTGGCTGTTGAAATCTCCAACTACTATGCAGTTGGAGTCTCTGACCTCCATACTCGAGAGCGATAGGTCTCTGTTTGGTGGTCCGTACAGATTGAAAATGCGGAGTTTCGTCTCTTGAGCCATTATGTCAACTCCTACAATTTCTGCTTGTCCGGTGTGATTGACAGGTACCGCGCTACTCGGTATGCTGTTTCTGGTCAGTATCAGGACCCCTCCTTTGTGGCCTTCTCTATCTAGACGGAAGGTCTGGTATCCTCTGATTGAGAATTTATGGTTATTGTTGAGGTGCGTTTCCTGGATACATGCCACGTCAATCTTACCTTCATGCAGGTGGTGTGTTAGGGAAAGTTTTTTGTTAATGACTCCCTCCGCATTCCACTGTAGTATTTTGAGGGTCTTGAGGTTTTGGCCAATAGACGTTACCCCATAGCCATGTGCCTTTACTCCACGACACATGGGTGGGTGACCACCAGTAGTCAAGGGTTTGCCCCTTCGAGGCGTGAGGCCCGGCGCTATCGCTGCCTGGCGGGTCTCCTCAGGATGAGCGCCATACGTTTTTCGAATAGGTTGTGCTGCCATCATACTGTGATTTACGTTGCACTGTTTTGTTAGGCTTGCGGCCCCGTGCATCCGATTTCAACAGGCGTTTCTGTAGGGATGCCCTCCTTAGCGTTTTGCTGTCCCCACCCTATCTGCAAGGCAGCAGTTGTTTACGATCAGAGTTTTCTCTCCTATGGAAGTTGTCTTACCAGACTTTCGAGTCTTCACTACTCGTGTCTATAGGGTGCAATGATGATATGATATATGAGATGGACTGGTTTACCCGGAAGAGAGGCAGTCCAGTGTGTCTGTATCCCAGGATCGTCACGTCCTGCCAGAAACGTAGCATTTGCATGTGAGTGGGGTATCTCTTTTTCCCTTTATTTTCTTGGCTTCTATGCAGGGATGGTACGCCTAGCATTCCCCGCCACCTGGGGTGTTGACACAGTGGGGCAGGTGTGCAATGTCCGCTGGTCTGCATCTCTTCTGCGTCCAGCATGATAGTTATGGCTGATAACGTACAGAGGTAGATATCGTAGCCGGAGTGCATTTCGCCAGAGGACAAGCCTGGTAATGTCACAGAGATGTTGATCGCCTGGTGTGCGGACAACTCTCATGGTCAGTGGTTGAGTCTTGACAGTTCACAGTGAGGTGGCTGCTCTACTGTTTTCGACACCCCGACCAGGTTTTAAGTCTTTGGTTGGTGTTTTTTCGCACCCCATCGCCGTATAGGGTGAGTATCAAGCAGTTGTCCGCCCGCTTTGATTGGCGGGCGGCAAGAACCTCTTACTGTGGCTCTACCTGATAGGGCTGGGGCGCAAGCCCCAGGTCCCGAGCATGTAGGAGCCTCCCATTGCAGTGGTTCTGAGATTTTGGGCGGGATTGCGGCTTACAAGGGTTCGGCCGTAATCCCCCACATGGTAGCCTCGCGCCCTTGGCTTATCAGCCTGGTATGTGAACCAAAGTGTCTGCGGCTCCTCTCGATTTGAGCTGGTTTTCCGTAGCAACGCCCTGTCATTTGTAGGGTAAAACTGACCTGTCTTCAGATGATCTATTTCCAGCACCCGTTCACTATTTGGTCAGACGAATTTATTGAGGGCTTTTGTTTGTCAATGACCAGGTATTTGAAATCTGCGGTTTCTGCGGAGTTAAACACGATTTCCGTAGCGTTCTTTCATTTGAGTGTTTGAGAGCTGACTTGTCATCCGTGAGTCTAATACCAGCGTACGTTCATTATTAGACCCAAACGGCAGTGCTCTCGATTTGTCAGTTGTTCTACAGTATTGGCGTGTTCAGTCAAGTTAAGCCGCAGGTTCCACACCTGGTGGTGCCCTTCCGTCAATTCCCTTAGCGAGACAATCAAGAGGGTAGCCCCAAAATTTTCGAGGGTCTAATTCCAGCACATGTTCTCTATTAGACCCCACGAAGGTGTACTTTTTGATAGTCATTCTGCATTATTGGCGTGGTAAGTTAACTTAGGTCTCAGGCTCCACTCCTGATAGTGCTCTTCCGTCAATTCCTTTATCAAACACTGGATGCAGACAAAACCGAGCCACAGGGGGCATAACCCTAGATTTCTGGGGGTCTAAGTCCAGCACCAGTTCCATATTAGGCCCCAGAAGAGTGGTCTCGGCATGTCAATCATTTCAGTGTTGGCCGTGTTGAGTCAAATTAAGCCGCAGGCTCCACTCCTGGTGGTGCCCTTCCGTCAATTCCTTTAAGTTTCAGCTTTGCAACCATACTTCCTCCGGAACCCAAACACTTTGGTTTCCCGGAAGCTGCCCGCAGAGTCATCGAAGCAACTCCTGCGGATCGCTAGTCGGCATCGTTTATGGTCAGAACTACGACGGTATCTGATCGTCTTCGCGCCTCTGACTTTCGTTCTTGATTAATGAAAACATTCTTGACAAATGCTTTCGCAGTAGCTCGTCTTGCGGCGATCCAAGAATTTCACCTCTAACGCCGCAATACGAATGCCCCCATTTGTCCCTGTTAATCATTACCTCCAGTTCCGAAAACCAACAAAATAGAACCGAGGTCCTATTCCATTATTCCATGCACCATTATTCAGGCAGCCGAGGCCTGCTTTGAACACTCTAATTTTTTCAAAGTAAACGCGCCGGCCACCCAGGACGCTCAGCGAAGAGCACCCGTGGGAGAGAGCCGGCAGACGGTAGGGCAGGAGACTACGGGCAGTGAACCGGCGCGAGCCGGACCGCCCGCCTGCGCCTGAGATCCAACTACGAGCTTTTTAACTGCAACAACTTTAATATACGCTATTGGAGCTGGAATTACCGCGGCTGGTGGCACCAGACTTGCCCTCCAATAGATCCTCGTTAAAGGGTTTAAAGTGTACTCATTCCAATTACGGGGCCTCGAAAGAGTCCCGTATTGTTATTTTTCGTCACTACCTCCCCGTGCCGGGAGTGGGTAAGTTGCGCGCCTGCTGCCTTCCTTGGATGTGGTAGCCGTTTCTCATGCTCCCTCTCCGGAATCGAACCCTGATTCCCCGTTACCCGTTACAAACATGGTAGGCATGTCACGTACCATCGACATTTGATAGGGCACACATTTGAAAGATGCGTCGCCGGCACATGAGGCCATGCGATCAGCACAAAGTTATCCAGAGTCACCAGTGGGGACGCCGCAACCCCGCGAGGGGAAACGACGATTGGTTTTGAACTAATAAAAGCGCTCTTTCCGCGAGGGTCGGAGCTTGGTAAGCATGTATTAGCTCTAGAATTGCCACAGTTATCCAAGTAGGATCGTGTCATCTAAGGAACCTCGACTGATTTAATGAGCCATTCGCGGTTTCACCGTGAGACAGTGTGAACTTAGACATGCATGGCTTAATCTTTGAGACAAGCATATGACTACTGGCAGGATCAACCAGATATCTGTCGGAGACGTACTGTGTACAGCACACACCGGTCGGCGGAGGAAGGGTGTGTTTTTGTAAAAGGCCTCGCTGGGACGACGGCCGCAGGGACCGACCGACTGACGGGACGGTTTGTTCCACCCGTCCCTCACTCCGTCGACCTAGGACCGCCTGACAGGGGCCTCCCACGCGCACCAGACGACCGACCGACCGGGCTCGCTCGAGGAGGGATGGCAGCGCTCTGTGCAGAACGGATCCCAACGACCTCGGCGATGAATTTCACTGGGACTGGAGACAATTTGGCCTGCCGGCCTGCCTTCGAGGCAACGATTCCTGCTTTCCATTTGCCGGTCACAAGCTCTTTGCGAGAGTCGGACCACCAGCGAGACGTACTGTCGAGCTCTGCTATAAGCCTTAGATAAATCACCACGGACGGACCACGTTTCCTGATATGGACCAGACTAGCGCACCTCGGTGGAGGAGCCACTACCACAAACCGCACCCAATTCGCACTACGGGGAAAGGCAGGCGAGCGTTTTCCGCAAGCCCGCGCTATCGCTCCGCCTGGCGGGACTGAGATCGCTTTACGAACACTGGTTGAAATTGAGTCGCTGCGGCGAGACAACTACCCCAGATGGTCAGGTATTTAAACGTGTTAACTTGTCTCAATTCAGTTCCCTTCGCTTTGACACAGCATTTTGGAGAGTCTAGTTTCTAAGTCACTACCATCACCAATACTTTTATTGAAATGTTAAACACATGTTTTTCTTGATTAATGATGCTGAAAATCCTTCACATAGCTGCCTCATTATGTACCATTTAATATTGGTTCAATATATAGCATGGTTTATGTCAGTAGTAAAATATGACACACAAAAAATACTAACATTTTCCAGTTCTAGGTAATTTTTCAGATTGGTGTCTTTAACCCAGGCCATTAGCTTGAACTCAGTGTGTCAAAGTTTTTCAAAATAAAATAAATTAGTATTGAACAAATTGAGTTAAAATTATTACCCTAACATTGTAAGACACATCTATGATATTAAATATTCATCATAAAGATTATATAATAGTATGAAATGCTAAATGGCATTGATACAGAGGCGGAAATATGAGAGGAAAAACATTTTTGGATTTTCCACGTTATGTGTTTCGTCAGTAAATCAGCCAATTCCTTTATAAGTTAGTAGTTAGTAGCCCCATTTCACTCATCTCTGACTATAGGTTGATGCGATCTTAGAGTAGCAACTCTGATGAGTTTTTGGTTTTCCTTTCGTTCAAAACCAATCGTCGTTTCCCCTCGCGGGGTTGCGGCGTCCCCACTGGTGACTCTGGATAACTTTGTGCTGATCGCATGGCCTCATGTGCCGGTGACGCATCTTTCAAATGTGTGCCCTTTCAAATGTCGATGGTACGTGACATGCCTACCATGTTTGTAACGGGTAACGGGGAATCAGGGTTCGATTCCGGAGAGGGGGCATGAGAAACGGCTACCACATCCAAGGAAGGCAGCAGGCGCGCAACTTACCCACACCCGGTACGGGGAGGTAGTGACGAAAAATAACAATACGGGACTCTTTCGAGGCCCCGTAATTGGAATGAGTACACTTTAAACCCTTTAACGAGGATCTATTGGAGGGCAAGTCTGGTGCCAGCAGCCGCGGTAATTCCAGCTCCAATAGCGTATATTAAAGTTGTTGCAGTTAAAAAGCTCGTAGTTAGATCTCAGGCGCAGGCGGGCGGTCCGGCTCGCGCCGGTTCACTGCCCGTAGTCTCCTGCCCTACCGTCTGCCGGCTCTCTCCCACGGGTGCTCTTCGCTGAGCGTCCTGGGTGGCCGGCGCGTTTACTTTGAAAAAATTAGAGTGTTCAAAGCAGGCCTCGGCTGCCTGAATAATGGTGCATGGAATAATGGAATAGGACCTCGGTTCTATTTTGTTGGTTTTCGGAACTGGAGGTAATGATTAACAGGGACAAACGGGGGCATTCGTATTGCGGCGTTAGAGGTGAAATTCTTGGATCGCCGCAAGACGAGCTACTGCGAAAGCATTTGTCAAGAATGTTTTCATTAATCAAGAACGAAAGTCAGAGGCGCGAAGACGATCAGATACCGTCGTAGTTCTGACCATAAACGATGCCGACTAGCGATCGCAGGAGTTGCTTCGATGACTCTGCGGGCAGCTTCCGGGAAACCAAAGTGTTTGGGTTCCGGAGGAAGTATGGTTGCAAAGCTGAAACTTAAAGGAAATGACGGAAGGGCACCACCAGGAGTGGAGCCTGCGGCTTAATTTGACTCAACACGGCCAACACTGAAATGATTGACATGCCGAGACCACTCTTCTGGGGTCTAATATGGAACTGGTGCTGGATTTAGACCCCCAGAAATCTTGGGTTATGCCCCCTGTGGCCCGGTTTGGTCTGCATCCAGTGCTCTGAAAAAGGAATTGACGGAAGAGCACTATCAGGAGTGGAGCCTGAGACCTACATTAACTTAACACGCCAATACTGCAGAATGACTATCAAAAAGTACACCTTCGTGGGGTCTAATAGAGAACATGTGCTGGAATTAGACCCTCGAAAATCTGGGGCTACCCTCTAAGAAACTTGATTGTCTCGCTAAGGGAATGGACGTAAGGGCACCACCAGGTGTGGA